>CM057815.1:41170480-42370480 GCA_030067965.1 Latrodectus elegans
AGTTTTGAGTACATTAGAGGGAAACACACTCAGAGTCTACTGTCCTTAAAATTCTCCATAAAAGAACTGGATATCCCCATGCGAATATTTTAATGATTTGTTGAAAGACTCAATTCACCATGCAAAGAATTGCTTTCTAGAAATTAACAATCTATTATTGTCTTCTTTTTGATAAATAGTGACCTGTATTTACATATTGCAATGAAATGGAAAATTCGCAAGCACCCACCCTCCTAGATATGAGTTATATGAATACTGATACAAATTCAGTGACAAATATGTATACAGAAGTACCACACTATCTCCGATGCTCAAAACTGATTGGAGTTTCAGTCGATTTCTCACTTCAAAGAACAAATATCACCACTGCGCCAAAAACATCTTGGCATTTTAATAATTAACACTTTCATAACTGCCAATTACAAATATTCGATTTTAGGAACATGATGGCAGATTTTCATGAAATTTTATTCAGAATGTATAATTTTATTAACGATGCTTTATCCAGAAAATATTTCATGTTTACATGAGATATATTAACAGTGAATCTCATTTCCAAGTTTGCTGAGATTGTATTATAACGTCCAGAAGCAGTTGTTTATGTAAAATGCTGGTTGTATTATTCTAGAACACATAAATGGTTTCGAAAATATCATAAAATATTCATGGATTACGAATAAAAGATTGACCTTCGGATTCTATTTTATACATTGGAGGAAAAACGTCTTATCGATGAGACATTTTTTTCTCAGCTTTTTTGAGCATAAAATGCTTGTAGGTCTTTTTTTTTTTATTTGGTATTTGCTTTTCTGAATTGCTGCTATTAACATCCTTTCTGTGTGTTGATATGAATTAGGTAATGCGTTGTAGACACTGTGTACTTTATCATCAACGCTTACTTCGCCTAAGTAAGTCTAAGAGGTGGTAATTGTAAAAACAGATGTTTAAAATTGTTTCCTCTTTTAAGAGCTTTTGTTGTTTCAAGGTTAATTAATCATCCTTTACAGTTCCATTAAATTTATTAACATGTGAAGAGATTTTTTCGCCTTCTAGTAGATTCGAAGTGACATTTTTTTTACGTTTTATGTTTGCGTAACAAGAATCTTAGCAAACATCCGTGACCTTAATATAAACAGATCTTTTAATCAACATAGAAATTACAAGCTCATTTGTACCGTTCATGCTGGCATTTATAAATGATATTTTCATAACTAAATTCACTATATTTATTTTTTTCCAATGACAGATTGTAGATAGTTACAACTGCAACAGAGTCTATTAATCTGTTGTTCCCTGATACCCAAGGAACTGGCCAGAAACAGCGACCTCTTAGCCGCCGAGACGTTGCCCCGGGTGAACCACAGGGGGTGGGCCACCATCGCACCCTCACACATGCCATAGGGACCCGTTTATAGGGTAGGCATGATTCATACTTCATTCACACAAAGAAAAGGACAAAGATAGGATAGAGAGAGAGAAAGTATGTCCATGCCTGAACCGGGATTCGAACCCAGGACCTTCCTATCCGTAGTCAGGCATGTTGACCACTAGACAAGTTAGCCGGCAAAAAGAATTCTCTTTATAACTAAATTTAAAAAAAATTCCTTTAGAAAATTAGAAAAAAAAATTGCAAAAGAAAAAGTATTATTTAGAAAAGATTGATTAAATAGAATCTTTGCGAGATTCAGGTCACGAAGAATTACACGATATTTTTCTGCGTTGAAGATCTCGAATTCTACAAATGTCAATAAGGATTTAACATTAAAAAAATCCTACATTCTAGTTCATTTCCTATAATGAATGAATCCATGAACTCCAGTATCATATGTAGAATGAGAGTTGCCTTTAATATATCAATTTCTATAATTTTATCCTATTTTTGCAAACGGGGAAGTTTTTATCGCACAAAATAACTAAACAACATTTGATATGGTGTAGTAAATTTTCTTTTTCTTTATATTTCCTTTAATTTTACCACTACCCTTTGCAATGTATACTTTAACTAATAACTTTAAGGAAACAAAGATGGATAATATGACTGGAAGCGCGCGTGTGTGTATATAAAACAAATAATAGGAAAATATCTTCTTTAACTGAATATAATTATGTATGTTTTTTTTGATAATATACATGTACCTTAGATAACACTAAAGCTATTACAATCCATTGCGAAATATTTTCTGTACCTCAAAATAACTTCGAACATATCGTAATGCAAAATAATTTTGAATATATCGTGTATTAATAATTTTGATAAATATTTAGTAATATCCGTTTGAATTATTTCATCTTCTCTATTCACCGACATTAAGTACTTGACCTTGACACCAGCGAACTCCCCCGTACCTAACTCCAAGGAGCTTCACCAGTTTAATGGGAGCTGCTGGGACTTTTATTTAAAAATAATATTGTAAAAATTTTTACAACAGTTGAACATGATTATCTTACAACATGGCTTTAAATATGCAATCAATGTCCGGTTAATTGTAAAGATGAAAACAAGATGACAATATAATGGAATCTATGATGAATTATATACAGTTAGCATAATAATTGTAATTTTGCAAAGTTCTTGATTGAATAAAAATTTATAAATCATATTCAAAAAAGTGTTGATATTTAGAAAAACGAGCCTTAATTTGGTCAAAACATGTTTTTAGCTAAGTTGTAGAAGAGTTCCCAATCCAAAAAACTAAGTTTTCATTGTTTATTAGAAATTCAACTGTTTTATTTAATTTTGCTCTCGCTGTACGCTTTCTCAGAATTCTCTTCTTCCAGAGGATCTTCCAATTTTCGCTGGGTATGGCTAAATGCCAGGATAATGTTAAGGAGCAAGTTCTCAAGAAGTGGAGTGGATTGCCTTCTTTTCCACAAGTGCAATCTTTGGAATCAGAAATATGGAACCTGTGGAAGTAAGATGGAAGTGGCCCGTGCCCCGTAAAGAAAAGTACCTCATTCCTAGTCCAGTTTAGGGTTTTCCTGCTTACTTTCGGTATCATCTCGTGTACATTTCTTCCAGTTATTCCATTATCCCAATCTTCCTGCCAACGATCCATCATCCAATTATCAAGTAAAGATTTGGTATGACAACGTGGTAATGGTAGGACCTGAGAAGAATTACGTGATAGTGCAGCCGCTTTTTCAAGTCTGTCCGCTGCCTCATTTCCTTCTGTACTTTGATGGGCCTTTACCCAACCAATCCTGATGTTATCTGATGTTGTTAGGAGATCTTGCATTTCTCGTACCATAATACATTTGTTAAAAGGATTAGATAAAGATTTAAGGCATGCTTGACTATCTGACGAGATGTTTGTTGGAAGAGGTTGTGAAGCAGCTACTTGAATGGCTTTACGCAGAGCATATACTTCAGCTTGGTGTACTGTGTTCTCGGGTTGTAGCCCAGTACTCCAAGTACTTGGAGTACAAAGTACTTTGTAATCCGAGTTCAGAGTATACTACCATTCCGGATCCAACTTTTTCTTCTATTTTTGAGCCATCTGTGAAAATTGTTAGAAACATGGTATATGGTTTTGCTCATGTATTTTTACTTTACTCTCTATATTGAAGACTCCAGGATGGATTGTTTCTCCTTTTATATCTTTTTCAATCAAATTTGGTGCAGGAAGAATAGGATCAACTTCACAAGGAATTTGTGCCCTTGTATGCCTTATAAACTTTGCCTCTGCTTCTATTTTTATGTGGAGAGGAGGTATTCCAGTTATAACTTGAAGAGCTGCTGTAGGAGTCGTTCTAAACGCACCAGTGATGTGTAGCAAAAATCTCCTTTGAATCGAAGTAAGTAATTGTTTTGCCCTTGTTGTTAATGGCGTTCCCCAAATTGCTGCCCCATGAGCCAACATCCTCTCTATTACAGTTTGGTATAGTATGATTCGGTGTCTTTGGGAAATTCCCCAATTGTTTCCTGCTATCCTTAAGAGCTTTTGCTGTAATGCCATAGCTCTATTGGCTTGTGATTTTAGATGTGCTATGAAGCTTAACTTTTTGTCAATTATTACTCCTAGAAGCTTAATTGAGTCTTTTTCTTCACTCTGCTGTTTCCCCAAAAAATTTGTGGGCCACATTTAAGCTTTGCTATTAGAATATATTTGGTTTTTTCTAGCGAAATTTGAAGAAAATTATCATCTGACCATTTTTAAAAAGAACCAGTGCCTCATCTGTTGCTAATTTGCCCAATTTTTTTCTCACTCTTTTCCGCTACCACGAAAGTAAAATCATCAGCAAATGCTTGAAGATGTATCATACTTTCTAGATCATGTTGTTTTGCTATATCACTCTAGTTCTTTTTAAGGGTTATATCTGCAATTAAATTCCATAGAATGGGGCCACTACAAGAGCCTTGTAGGCAACCAATAGTTTGTTCCTTGCTGGCTAAACCATCATTAGTTGGCATAATGATTCTTCTATCTTCAAGATTACTGTTAAGTAAATTTTTAATGTTGTAAGGGCATTTTGTGGTTTCTAATATTTGTTTTAATTTGTAATGTTGAACTGTATCAAAGGCTCTTTTGATATCAATCGTGATTACGGCAGTGTGTAATTTTGCAGCTCTGCATAAGTTAATTTTATTAATGAGTGTCATAAGGGCATCGTCTACTGATCTGACTTGACGAAAGCCAAACTGGTTGCAATTAAAATAGCCAGTAGATTCTAAGTAATAATTAAGTCGTTTTGTTGTTATTTTCTCTAAGAGTTTACCAATAGTAGGTAGGAGAGAGATTGCTCGATAGGATTGTACATCATATTTGTTTTTACCTTCTTTATGAAATAATATAATTATGCCTATTTTGAGACACTTTGGAAAATAAGACATATGTAAGCATTTGTTTAGGAGTTTGTATAGAAGATCTGGAAAGCTACTATGTATGGACTTAAGGATTGAGTTATCTATTCCTTCATATCCTGGTGCTTTACCCCTTGGTAGAGACTTTACTGTTCATGAAAGTTCCTCCTGGCTAAAAGGTTTGTCATTCGGACTAAATTCAATATCAAAAGGTGGTTGCAAAGGTAAGGGAATTGGATGTTCTTGGAAGAGATCTTCAAGGATCTTATTTGCTGTGTCCAGTTGAGAGCCTTTAACTATGTTTGAAGATGAATTGAAAAGGTTGGAGGGTGGAATACTTTTGTTGAACGCTGATTTATATACTTTCCCAAATGGGTCTTTTGCTGCTGAACAGAAATTTATCCACGCATTTTTTGGCAGTTCTAATTAATTTATTATAAGAAGCTACTTTGCTTTTATAGATGTTACAGAACTGTTCTTTTTCATTTTGTTGGCCCGTTGAATTTTTCTCCTTATGGCCTTGAGTTCTTTCTTTTTGATTTCCAGTGATAAAGACCACCAAGTAGGTTTAACAACTTAAACTTTGATTTTTGGTATTGAAAGATTTTGAGCAGCATTCTGAAATTGCACTTTGTAGTCTTGAAGTTATGTTTTCTAGTTTAGTATTTGTGTTTGCTGTATCAATAGACTTTTGGAAATCTTGAATATAAGAACTGAGCAGATTTAAAAATTTGGCGTGGTTTCCATAAGATGTCTTGTATCTTTTTATCTTCAAGCATTTGGTAACTTTGTTAAGGGTGATTGATATGTATCGATGATCGTTGAGTGTCTCTTCTTCTAAAACGTTCCAGTATATAGTATTCGCTAAGTTTCCATTTGATACTAAAATTAAATCAGGCCAACCTTGTTGTAATCGATTAAGATATGTAGGTGGTGAGTTAGGGTTATTCAGAAGAAAAATGTTATTAAACATAATAAAATCTTGTACGAGTTCACCCCTTGCATCATTATGTTGATAACCCCAGTTAACACTGTGGGCATTTAGATTTGCTCTGATGAGGAAATTTTCTGGTTGTATTTTTCTGACAACTGTATCTAATTCACTAAGCGTGAGTGAAATGTCGTTTGGGACAGAATCAGTGGAACGGGAGTTTGGTGGTAGATTGTATGCTGAAATAATATTAAATGGTTCGGAATCAACTGTAATTTTAATTGTCGTCTCAGTGGTATGAACCCAGATTGGCTTTAAGTCCCTCATCGTAACTATAACAACTGCTTTGAAATTTTTCGAAGTCTCGTACGCCCATGCCGAAGGGATACCGAAAATTCTTTCATTCAGGATGCAAGGTTCTTGAACGAGGAAAACTTTCACATCATGTTTTTCAGCTGTGACTTATGAGAGATCTGTAGGAGGTTTTGATTTTCTTAAATTTATTTGAAAGATTTTCAAGTTAGGTAGAGTATGAGTTTCTATGAAATTACTGGGGTTAGCAGTTCTCAAATGATTATTGCATTCCATTCTTACAAGTGACTTTGTGGTGCAATTAGTTTGATTGTTTTATTGGGTTTTAATTGTTAATTAGACTTCCATAGTAGATGCAATTTCTGGAATAGGCTGGGTGATTTATTGGACAGTTTTTTCCATTATCATTGGCTTCCTTACAGTTGATACAGCAGACATTAAATACTGTAAAATATCTATGTAAATTAAATATTTGTAGTGTTTCAATTTATATATCTATTTAGCGAAAACAAAATAGTTTATAAGCAAAATTCACCAATTACAATTTGAGGCCACTTTACTGATTTCGATTCTTTAACCGCACTTTTTTCGCAAGTGCTGAGCCATTATTCATTTGTTACAGAAAATGCATGCTTCAATCATGATAGAAGTAAAGTCTTATTCAGTATAATACTTACCGAGTCGGGTGTAGATATATTGAGTAATTCTGGGATTGTGCCGTGCATAGAAGTGAAACGTTTCCAGGCAGGAACAGGTGGCTGAATTTGAATATCGCAGTACTGGCCCCTCATTTTCAGTTTCGTTTCATTGACATTAATTTGGACGCATTCATCGTAATTGCCCAGAGAAGTTAGAGTTCCGGATAAGAAACCTTCCGGAAAACGTCCGGATGAATCAAGCACTGGAAAAATAAAATAGAATTTAAGAACATGTTCACACTATAAATATTTTACATTGAGAAGTCTATATTCAATTACATAAAACGAATGCCCTGTTTGATAAGAAAAGTCTTAAGTTTATAACGTTGTAAAACAAAATCAAGATAATAGTTTATGATTTTTCACATTAAAATTAATCACTTGTGAATTAAGATTGAAGTAAAATGGAAACACATAATTTTCATTGAATATATACATGGCTAATCGATTACACTAATATTTTCACCTTTTGTTTGGGTGAAAGCTTTTATTCTCTGTAGCATCGAGTTTATACTGTTTGCATTAATTTCCAGAGAATATCACCCATTTACTGAGTAGGTTTTTAAATCATGTAAATTAGATGAAAGGAGTGAATGCTATCGGACGCATTTTTCACTTATATTCCATACGTTTCCGAAGGGGTTAAAAGTTGGTTTCTACAGTGGACAGAGAAAAGTGTTGGATGTCAAAATGTTCAACGAAACAATACTGAACACTTCTTATTGATCATAGTTTCATTATCTTCCATGAGGTATCAGAATAAAAATACGACATTGCAGAATACACTTGATCTGCCGTGATATTTGGGCATACCATTACTGTTTGTTTACCTTCGAGAAACACCACACAAGGTATCACCTCATGATATCATAACATATCCCATATTATGGCACTTAAACCAGTTAGTGCGAGTAAGGCAAAATGGATTCATGGCTTCCCAAATTCGATGTCTTCCATCTTTGGAAAATAAGATGTTGAGTGATTCAACGAACTATATTATCGGTTTCTAATTCTTATGTTCAGTGTCTTTTATTCTGATGCTATTGCCAACAGGTGATGGCATTTCGGGCAGAAATGAGTGATTTTTTTCCCATAGGTTTCCCCGTTTATGAATTCCTATCCTTTGTAATTTTCTGAGTACGGTTAGAGCTGAAATATGTTGAAAAAAGTCTGGATTGACGATTTTTATCATTTGAAACACACTAGAGTTCTGTTCTGCAGTATAACTCGTTAAAGATGCCGCTGATCACTCCCTTGGAAAAATGTGCTCGACTCGTAATTATATCCACTAAACATGGGATGTGGGTTCTAATTCCAACTACTGAAAGCTTTTGAGAATCAAAGAGATTTTCTGTTTTTGGTGTCGTCACTCCTGCTAATAATGAACCATCAATGAATCCTATTTCAACTGCTGAAAGATCTGCTGTTTTCCCTACGTTTTATTTCATTCTTCATGTAATAAGACTTACACTTTGCTTAGGAAAATATTACAAAGACATATATTTACGTCATAAAAATTTTACATATTTTAATCTAGTAACCATTTCAGTGAAAACATCAAAAGAGTTTTTAATTCATTGGCCAAAATGTGTGAAAGGACAATTAAGATGAGATGAAATTTTAATTATTATATATACAGTTTCTGATGGAAGGGCAATTGTGTGACGATACTCAAAAATAATAAGGACTCCAAATTACAATGTTTATCCTATGAAGATGCTTAGAAATAATTTTCTAGAAACATTTCTTTTTCTTATGTATATGATTTATTCAACTTAGTTAGTTTCTTATGTATTAAATAAAATGAATTCGAAAATTGCACTTATTACAGTCCACCAAGAGTAGTGAAACTTAAAGCTAAATAAAACCAGATTTACAGACTTTAAATCAGGAACTTTATAATAAATATATTATGATTTTTATAATTAAAATCATATTTCATCTTAATCATCCTAGTTAAATAATAAATTTTCAACGTAAATAAATTTATTAATTTTTCCCGTTTACTTTTACCAATATCATCCATTTAATTTTGCACCAGTGACACTCTAGAAAGTCTTTCTGGGGTGTCACTGGTGCAAAGCTGGTCAGGCCTCCCCGAAACATATTATTGACTGTCTGAAGTTTACTGTGAACGAGGTTTTGGAGAATCCTATTTTATTTTTAGACTGCTTAATGATTTTTGGTTTTATGGAGAGGATTTAGCTTAGCTACACCATCTGAGATTAGAAACAACAACTATTTTGCATACGAAAAACGACCTCAAAAATCTTTTAGCTTATTATGTGGTAGTACTAGTTAGAACAAGTATGATCAGAAGAATTTATTATTTAATAAGAACTCTCTCTAGCTCAGAAAACTGAGAGATTCAGAATGTATTAGAAAATGACTTATATATGAGTGCCAAACTCATAGCTTTCGAATTGACTAAAATCAGCATTGACATTCCTAATGTTAAATAGGTTACAAATGCAATTTCTTTGATAAAGAGTTCAAAGGCAATAGAAAAACAAGGCAAAAATGGTAAAAAAATTATTATTGTGTATTTCTTAATTTTCAAATTTACAGAAATGAACCCTTTTGCAATTTGATGATATTCCAATGAAAATTCAGTCTTTGAGTTCTCTCGAATTCATAAACAGTAATAAAATACTAAAAGTCTTGAGATTAATGATCATTTAAAGATTTGGTGTTTTATAAATGGATATTTTAATAAATTTTTTATAAGTATACGAAATAATTTTTCGCTAGTTTTCTACTATTTCTTTTTCCTTTCTATATTATGCATTTATTTTACTTCTTTTTTTGTCGACTAATAAGCCAGATAATTTAGCTACTTTGCTCTTAAATACTGATTTTTATTTTACTTTTGAAAAGATACTTAACCAACAAACAACAATTGTTATATTTTGTAGTTTTCTTACTAAAAGAAAGAGTAATCGTTTATTTTTAACTGTTTCCGATTACCAACTCTAACGAAAAGTTAATATGAAGAACTAGTGCTTAAGTTTAAATTAATTAAAAAATTCTAATATATTTTTAATTGCAAATAACTATTGATTTGACTGGTCATTTGATATTATCTATGCATAATCAAATTTAGCATTACAGATTACTTTTATGTTGTCATGCTTGCACACTGAATGTTAAAACTTACTTAGAAATTAATTCAAGCAAACTTATAATGTATTTAAACTTACCTCCCTAAAATATTTATTCTTCATTGAAAAACTTGATATGAAAATAATTTATTCTTATTTTCTATATTTACAGCCTCACACTAAACATTATTATAGAACGTGTTTTCTTCACACTATTTTCTGTTTATTATGTTGTTGTGAACGCTGAATGTTCAACACATAGAAAAAACATATTCGCATTTTATTTCCTACAGTTAAGCATTCTCCAAATTTTTCTTCAGATGTAATTCACACTTTAACTGAGATCAGTTAAATCATAGAATCAAAGATATATTGGAAAATATTTTAAGTGAAATTCTAAAACCAAATTTATAAATTCTAATTTAATGAATATTATTCTTATATTTAATGTTTTTAAAGATTTGAAAAATATATAAACTTTCAATATATATTTGTATAAAATATATAAACTTTTAATCTACAGTAAATATTTGAAAAATTATTTAACCAAATGGTAAATTAATTTTTGGAAGAATTGTAGGTTCGGAATAACTTATAATGCATTTTTTAAATTATTACAAATAAAAATTTTAGAAGATATATCAGAATAGAAAAAAGAAAGTTTTAGTAATTCTAAAATTTGCAGTACAGATACCATGCATGTTGTTTTTAGTTTTTACTCTTTCCATCTTAATAACTCATAATTATTTTAAACATTAAAAATTGCGTGATTCTTTTTTTGTTGTTCAACTTTAAACTTTCTGCAATTTATCTTGAAGCTTTCAATCCATCGCATTGCAGAATCATAAGAAATTTTTTAACCTTGAACTCCAAGAATTATGGAAATTTTGCAGCCTTAAGATCAAACTCAATCTATTATAAAAAAGGATGCTATAAAAGTTATTTGTCCATTAATGGATTGCTTTGTATTACTTCACGCTATAAATGATGAACTGTCTTATAGCAAATCCACGACAATATTTGCGATGACATTATACTGTAAAAGAGAAAATAAATGTTAATTTATGAGTTGTATTTTATTTAAAATGCTTTGCATTTAACTCCTCGTTTATTACTGATAAATTGCTCATTAATGTTTTGTCGTTTCTGTTAAGGTTTTATTTCGTTGTATGCATTTTTGAAGGTCACCTTTGACGTCATATTACTGTATTTTTTTCATCATAACTGAGATAACTGCAACTGAAATGAATTCTAATAAAGTTTCATAAAACATGAAAAGTAAAGTTGTGAATTTTCTTTAAAATAAGGAAAAAAGCTCGTAAAAATCATATTAAATAAGAAATGTTTGGGAAACATAAAACATAATATTTGTCTTTTCAAATTTTATGTGCGTACTATTCAGTCAAATACATAGATCAGTCTGTAAAAAAGAAAAGAAACACACATGTTTTAAACAAAGCAATCTTATTTCTTTTATTGTTCCGGGAAGCTGCGGGCAGGTCACGTGATGAAAGATTTTACTATAATGAGATTCTAACATTTAAAATATTTTTATGAATTTAAGTAAAGTTAAATCTCTGGATTTTATTTAAAACTTTATATAAGTGAATATATATATATATATATATATATGTATATATATATATATATATATATATATATATATATATATATATATATATATATATATATATATAATATATATATATATATATATATAATATATAATATATATATATATATATATATATATATATATATATATATATATATATATATATATATATATATATATATATATATATATATATATATATATATATATATATATAAATTAGAACATTCAAGTTCATTGCTGGTGCTTATCACCATGTTTATTTTCGTAAAATTTAAAAAATTCGCATTATTGATTAATTATAATAATATTTTTCATAATAATATTTTTTTATCCCTTTTATTCCCTGAACTGATTCTACATTTTTCTTTGAAATTCCAATCTCTTACATATCTTGCAAATAGATACATTTTCATTGAATTCCGTGACTGAGATATTATACTTCAAGACTTAAAATTTCATGACTAACGACCAGTGCTACTTAGATTTAACAATTCACACATTTCCAGAATTTAAATTGAATTGCTTTTTGATTTATTAGTTATTCATCATATTTTAAAAAGGTTGCTAAAAATAGATTTACAAAAGTCACTAATTATAAAAAGGTACAGAATATAATCACTGTGTAATTCAACAATAATGGTATAGTTTGGGAATATTAATCGACCATTTGAATAAAACCTAAATTATCATTAACAAATTCAATTAATTACTTTTATTTTTATGTAAAATCTTATAAATAGAGTTTATCCTATTTTTTCTTACACTTTCATAACATAAATTCCCTTTCTTTGGAAAGTTACTTATAAAAAAATTAAATACAGATTAAATTATTTATAGTTGTTCTTATTACTATTTAGTTGAATGAATTCTTTTACCATCGAGCCAAGTATCCATGTTTCATAATTTATTTCTACTAAACACGTATATATATATCTATATCTATATCTCTCTCTCTCTCTCTATATATATATATAATTTATATATATATAATATATATATATATATAAAAATATATAATAATATAATTTATATACATACATATATATATATATACATATATATATATATATATAATATAATTTATATATATATATATATATATATATATATATATATATATTTATAAACATATAGTTATAATTTTATAAACATATAGTTATACATGTTTAGAAATATTAATATTTTAAGTTCTGCATTTTTATATTTATTAAAATGAAACTAAATGCTCCCTAACATAAATATACGTGTGTATAAATAAAGTTTGAAGATTTAAAAATTCAAACAATAAAGCGAGATAAAAATGTTAATATTCTAGAAATTAAAAACGAAATTATTAATAAATATAACTAAAACTAAAATTTTATAATTTTTCTGTAATTAAAGAATTTTTAAGGATTTTTGAATTTTTTTTTATTTGACGATATAATAGGTATGTAAATTTATTAAGAATTCATTAGGGTAAATTCTTATAAGTTATGAGTTATTTGACAAAATTACTCATCGAAAATTTTAAATGTCAAAATATTGTAAATGTGCATTTCCATATTATTCATATGTAATGAAAAACATATATTTATTTCGAAAAATCCCCATTTGTATCATATAAAGATAATGATATACTCCTCAAAATAATTGACATTATTTCCATAATTGTTACGTGATTTGATTGGTTACGAGAAACTTTGAGTTCAGTTCATTCTGTAACTTCGGGACAGATGGAAGATAAAATATATCTGAAACTTGACACCAAGGACAAAGAAGCCAAGTGCTTAAAAAAAAGCATCTTTTCTTTTAGTAGTAATTCGTAGGGAATAAAAATGGAAACTGTTTAAAATTCTATTTGAATCTTTCGTTTTACACATTTTTCTGCATAGTTTTCACATTTTGATGACTTCGTTTTATGACAAAAAGATCCAGAATATTCTTCGATTTAGGTTAAACTTTGATAAGCACTTCTTTCCTTGAGATTATAAATGGCAAAGAAAATAACGGTTGTTTACTGAGAGTTAGGTTATTTGATGTTCAGAATATATTTATTCATACCCAATTCATTAATTTATCTTATATACATTTAATTTTATGTACAAAATAATTTTTTTTTCAACATTTATGCATAGTATTCAGCTGGTTTTGTTACTGACAAGGGGTTTATATGACATTAGACAATATGAATGGCATAAATGGCATAATTATATATGTCTTAAGCATTTGTCTGTGATTACGGCATTCTTAACAACTAAACCAAAAAAAGTTACTATTGTTGGTCAGGTGTGCATTCTAAGAAGCTAAAGAAAAACAATGTAAAGAAATTTTGAACTGCTATCTATTAATAAAGTCATCATTCTAGCTCCTCTCGAATTATTGAATACATTAATTTCTTTAATAGACTGCATTTGGCAAAATAGATCCTATATTTTTATTCAATCTCTAGCTCGTTTTATAATAGAGGAAAATTTCTTTCTCATTCCCATTTCAATGGGGTAAAAAAATGTTTTATTTGAAGCACTATTACGTTGCATGCAGCAAATTTTTTTAGATTGTTTTAAGAATACTTTGAATTGCGTAATCAGATGAAATGATTAAAAGGCTATAACTTATTCATATTTGGGTAATTAGCCTCAAACAATAAGTTTAAGTAGCTAGACTTGGCATAAATTCTTATTTAAAAACTCCTGACATTTTGAATCTTAATCCAGTTAAAGCCATTTAAACAGTCTTTATTGCGTAACATTTTAACACAAGCAAAAAGTTTTAAAAAATTTTAGAAAACTGATTTATCATTCTCTTTACTTTAAAAAAAAATATAGTTCATTTCAGATTTTAGAAATTGAATCTTTATGAAATTTAACGTATAAAAAAACAATATAAGTTAAAAAATATTTTGAGTGTGCTATGAACTACAAATCACTTTATTTATTCAACGTAGCTTCAAAGTGGTATAATGAGCCATTAATAGCAGTACAGATGTACTATAAACTTTGAAGTATCTTTTTTAAACTGAGCAGAGAATTACAATGCCGATTTATATAGATTGATACGAATCAAAATTCGTGTAAATACTATGCGAAAACGTAACGATGTAACATTGTAACCTATCTTCTGTCAAAATGATGTTTCATAATTTTTACAGTCCATCTCTGAAAATGCGAAACATGATATTTTACACATTAACCATGTTAAGACCTATTAATTGGAAGATGTTTCCTTTACCACATTAAATAGCATGAAAAGCACTGAAAATGTTTATTTGTTCCAACACAAAACAGTTTTCAAACATTTAAGTTTAGATGAACATACCTTTCTTCAGTCAAAAGATATCATGAACTTTTATTCCATAAATTTAAACATGATTTTATATCATAAGATGTTAATATTTACTGTGACATCTGATAAAATATCCCTATAATTATATGGTGATTACGGTTGAACAGTAGGTAGCAGATTGAACGAAAAATAATTCAATAATTGGTGGAAGATAATATTTTGACAGCAAAAGAATGAATTGTCTTGCATTAAATATCAATTACGGATCAAAAAATAATTATAATCAATCAATGAAAAACAAAAATGAAAAGATAGTTTTTTTTCTACTTTATGTATAAGTAATGTACGTCATTTGTATTTGTAAACAAATCTTATTTTCGGATTTTAAAAACACACTTTCCTCATACCTTTAATCAAAATAATAATTATACTGAAAGAATAATTATAGTTTTGAATAATACATGGAAATGATTGTTTTATTTGATACATTCTTCTTGAATACTTCATAAACTTTTGCGCATTTAATTTACGTTAAGATATTTTATTTGCATACAACAGATATGGCACTTATCTTACAATAAAGACTTTCTTGGACTATAGTCTGTTTCAACTCTGTACTGTTTGTAATAAGATATTTATTTATGAAAATTTTAAAAATAATGAAATCAAAATACATCTTGATGCAGATGAATTTAACTTAGGGTAAAGTAAAAGAGTTAATTTTAAAAAGTCAGAGTTTAATTAATTCAGACATTTTCGGACCACGTATTGCAGCTTTTTTTTTGTCAATATTGCCAAGTAATTAAATGGTACTATGAATTATATATATATATATATATATATATATATATATATATATATATATATATATATATATATATATATATATATATATATATATACCTTCATCGAAATTCTGTTCAATTTATTATAATTCACTCATTGAAAGCTCTATTGGAATATTAGAAAAACATTCCATTTCTCTTAAAATGATAAAAAAAATATTTGATTTCCGTTTTATATAGAAAATGCTACCATGTTGTTTGTCTTTACCTAAAAACTAATTTTATGAACATTGTTTCTAAAGACAATAATAATTTGAAATCAACCCTTTGGATTGCATGTTTCAAAATTCATCAATTATCAAGCCGATAATAAGCCCGTCATCATTTAGTTATAAATGTTAAATTATAATGAAGAGGCTTCCTTTTTTTCTCAATTTTTACAGTTATGCATTTCATTTAAATTATTGTCTTGCACAAAACATAATTAAGAGCGAAAATAAACGCTTAATTAAAAAATATTATAAACGTAATGGGATCATTGCAAAAATTAGCTACATTTTCCATACAAGAAAAAGGCAATTTAAAATAAAAGTAGTTATATTTGGCATAACTTTACTCATTCACGGCAAATAAATGCATTTCTTATTCATTTGGTTTACGTATAAAATTTTAATTATTTCCAACAAACTGAGGAAACTGCCAACGTTAATCAATAATTTGTCACTGAAATAATGTAATTTTAACTATCAAATCTATTTCTATTTTCTCAGCATCGTGAAAGTACTTTGAAATGACGCCTAACTTACAACAATTTAGAATCTAGACTTTGATTTAAAACTGAAACTCAATATTTTTCTCTCTTTTGGAAAATTATAATTTTAATTTGGACGCAATATAATTAAGTACATCGATAAATAAAAATATCTAGAAATTATTAGGTAATTGACTATGTCACATGTAAATGTAAAAAATCGTCCTTGAAAACTGATTAACCAAGATTCATTATTTGCTGGGAATCTGTTCAGTTGCTGTATTTTTATTGGCACTTTTCTTTTCCAATCAGGAAAAATCATTGCTTGTCACGCAATGATTTCGTTTCCATAGAGAAAACTGATTCATTTAAAAAGATATTATCATTTATTTTGCAAAACAGTACATTATAAATATTTGTATTTCATGAAAATGTTTTAAAGCAAAAACAAAACTTTCTGTTATTGTATTTAGAAAAATCTCTCCAGAATCAATTTCCTAAATTCATTTATCTATAAAACTTCGCTTTAATTATAATTATAACTAATTAAATATAATTATAATGTAAAGAGACTAGTTAAATTGATTTAATCTACACCGTTTATTAAAAAATATTAAGATAAATCGATAATTAAATTTATCGAAATATTTTTTTGGGAGTTAGGACTTCTTTGCGAAATAAACTTAAATGCTTCTAACCCAAATGTATTAGAATATATAGCAAATGACTTCTGAATTCTGCCATATGTTGGATTCAAAATCACACAAGTATGCATTCAAAACAGTAGCAAATTGCTTTCATTCACTAGAGCCAAAATTTATAATTTTGACCAAAAGAACGAAAAGGTTTTTCTTGTCTCATGATTAAATTTAAATAGGTATAACTTTTATGGGTTTTCAAGAGCAAAATAAAATCAAACGTAAATAAATAAACGAAATTGCAAAAATTGTGCATTTTGAATAGTTAAATATACAAAGATAATTTGTAACACAGCTGGTTACAATTTTAAAAAGAAAAATCAAATACTATATAAAAATGAAAAATATTTATACTTCAGTTTACATTAATTACTTTCAAATTTTATAGTTTACAAATTAACAAATTATTCTTTCGATTCTGACAAAATACCACATGATGGAGTGATATTGCTCTCTGCTCCATTATATCACCTTGATATTTTTGGGTAAGATGAATGGATTACTTAAAGAAAGATTTACTTCATCAAAGATTACTTAAAGTTAAAGAGCATTTCTTAATTTGAAAAGGGATGAAAAACAAAATTTTAAAGAAAACAATATGAATATTGCCTAAAAATATACTCTTAGTTCACTAAATATGTAATAAATTTAATATAAAATATAAGTGTTTCATTATAAAACTTTTTTCGAAAAGTATTTCTTTAAAAATTGAGACTTAAGAATTATATGGGGTTATAAAGATAAAATAAGTTTTACATCTTCTTCCTTCTTTCATCAATCATAAAAATATTTAAAAATTTTTTAACTATGTATAATATGTTTTCTGTTATATAAGTACAAAATCAATAGAGGAAACATTCCCATAATTCAAATGAGTTAATGACATCACAATAGATGAATTATATTTAAGTATTATTTCTAACATTTTACGTTGCATTTTCCATTTCAAAGAAATAGTCTGAATTCCATCAATGAAAATGAATGCAAGAATTCTCTAATTAGAATTTCATTATATAATGTTATTTTAAGTAACAAAAGGCAGAAATTTAAAAGATATTGTTATTCGAAATAATAGTTGTAAAACAGATATTTATCCTAAAATAAAATCTAACGAAGAATAAATTAAATTTTGATTAAATGTAATCTACAATTAAGAATGTTAAGTTATTTTATTACAAGAAAATTTCCTAAATTCCCACATGATAAACTATTCATATTTTTTTCTATTCAGAAAAAGTCATTGAATCTTCAAATATTTAATTCTCTCACTGTATTGCAAAGTGTATGGTATTAAATAGCTATCTCATGTTTGAAAATCAATAATATCCTTCATCAAAAAATTAAACTATTCATCTCGAATAAATTTTGAAAAATTTGAGAGAGAAACCCACATACAATCTTTTATAATTTACTCAAATATTAACTTTTCCTTAAAAAATTATTAATCACAGCTAATTGGAAGTCACACAAAGTTTATTAACAAATTATAAATATTCAGTACAAATAGTTTATTCGTATTCTTTTAATATAACTCAGGAATATTTCATATATTATATATTTTGATAAATTATCTCACAAACAAGTATGAAATAAAGCATTTACTCTTTTTAATGATTTAATTTCTTTCATCTTCAAAACTTATTAGTACCATTCACACATTTCGTTAACATTAAAATTTTGATCACATATATTAACATACCCCACTTTTGAAAACATTACATTTAACTTATAAAGATAAGAACGAATTCAGTAAAGAGAGTATAATCAAAGCTATAATATTACAAAAAATATTCTTAAATTTACTGAAAACAAATAAGATAATTATAGAATAGACAGCTACTTTAGCGATGTTATGCAATACTAAACTATTCTATAAGAGATCATTATATATAAATTAAAACAAAAAAGTTTTTATAAATAGAATAAAACATTTGATGCAAAAATTTGAAACGTAAAATTAGTACATATTTTAGAGTGTAAACAATTATTTCACTCTATTTGTCAATTTTTAATGCTTTTGTTCATTACATTTCGCTGCAAATATATTTAAAAATTTCAAACAATGAAATATAGAAATAATTGATGTAGCTATAGAACACAATTTGATTCGTGGTGGTACCAAATTTCTCTCTCTCTCTCTTTATATATATATATTTTATATATATATATATACTCTTTCTCTCTTCCTCAAACGCAGAAAATAAAATTTAGGCATATAATTATCCTATTCATTTTAATGAGATTGAAATAGACAAATTATTGTATTCTTTTATCATAATATAATTATAAGATAATCTATTTCGAATCATATGAATTCAAAAACGTGAAACTATTAATAATGTATTTTTATAGTCTCAATTTCTTAATTCATATAGAAAATGATCATCAATAAAAATTAAAATATAGCATGCAACATATTATAGAATAATTTTTTTGATTAATTCGCAATCAAATAATATAAATACTTTCAGTTAGAATTATACCAAATATAATCGTATTCTGAAAATATTTGAATCATACATATTGAAGAGAACATTTGTTGAAAATCAAATATAACCACGGTATTGATGTTCGTATGATATAAAGCTCTATTCCACAAAAAGTTAAATATCTAATATTATTTATTTTAAATTTTTGTAAATGTAGCATTAATTTAATAAATGCACTTATATCAGTTTCTGGCATTAAGCAATAGATGAATTATAAGTTTACTTTAATTTGTTTCTGTGTAGTAATAGTCTTCAGTAGAGGTAGTATTTGACTAGAGGTTACTAGTTATATGTATATATATATATATATATATATATATATATATATATATATATATATATATATATATATATATATATATATATATATATATATATATATATATATATTCATTTACTTTATAAATGGCACAAAAGTTATTTAAAAATATTTTCTTTTCGTGAAAAGAATAATTTATAATTTCAATGAAAAACATTATATAATTTTTTCATAGTTATAAACGCTTATTAAAAATCTACAATAATAAGTTTCTGTTGGACTTATTTTTCAGAAAAAGTTAAATGTTCAACCATTTTTTACAACAATTTTAAAATTCAATTTGAAATGACATATTTTTAAAAATATTAATTTTATTATCAATTCCTTATAGATAATAAATTTGTGCAATATGATAACAGTTAACTGTATATGCTGTTGCTTAGTTGCTACTCAACAACTTACGCATCTTTCAATAAAACTGAGCCCACATAATTGAGTCTATGGCCTTGACATTTCTAGAAGATTTTGATTTTTTTAAAAGAAGCTGTAAAAACAGAGGTTTAAACTTTTAATGGCTAATTATTAGTATTGTAACAAAGCTAAATCATGCTCATTTGATGAGTCATTACTTCATAATATTGCTTTTTCTAATGTCTTTCAAGGGACTTAGGTGACATTAGAAGTGGCATAAAGATTTGTTAGTTTTATTTCAAGTTTGAAGTTCTACATCAAAATTAACTTGTTTCCGAAAATAGCTTAGTGTCTAAAATTTAACCTTGAACTTCACAGTTATATTAAAGATTTATTTTTCTCTAAATTCATTAATACTTGAATTTTATTAGAAATTGATTCTGCGATTAATTGGCGTTATTAGGAACTCAGAATTACCAACATTTAAGATGTATATAATTATCAATTTATTCTCTTGTAATAAAAGAAAATTTCATAAAAAGTTATTTCTGAAAATGCATTGTATATTTTTCCATTAACGTAATAACTATCTCATGGCAACATAAAATTGTTAAATTAATTGCTTCGTAAGATCATATTAATATAATTTGTTTTAAAAAAAAACTCGTTTCTTAAATTTAGTTTTGTTTATTGTAGAATTGCCGGCATTATGATGATCTTTTATTGTTGTTGTTTTTTTTAATTTGGGTAAAATTAGGAAAATCTATTTTAAAAAAGTATGAATATATTGTGTGAATACATAGATTTTGCTTTGGCATCATATGTTTGCCATTCGAAGAAAGATGTGATGTGTTTCAAAGACTTGACCTCAATTCATAAGACCTATTCCTTTGTTACATATTACTACGCATCAAAAATATACAAATGATCACTTGAACTTTTTAAATAAACTCATTATTTTTTTCCTTATTGACTATTGAACGTTAAACTAAATTTGCTGATAAAATCAGCAATAAGGTAGTATTACAAATATTTCATCAAGGTCAATTGGTAGCTAATATTTCGCAAGCACCAGGAAAATCTAACATCTTTCCTTTTTTCCAGCTTTTAAAAAATCACTGATACTAAGAAATAAAATTTTGATAGGTCAGTATTGGGAAAGTGTTTTCCATTTTTTGAGCGATGGAAACTGAACAGAAATTTCGTCATTGATTCTTCCTAATTTGTGAATATAAAAAAATCATAAGGAAAAACACTAATAAAAATTTTATTTTTCATCACTGTCACTGCATATTTTAGGACAAACATATTTTGAATGTAATTTTACATTAAAAAATATTAAATTTCCACATATAGAATATTTCACCAAAATAAATTTTCTTTTGAGTTGAAAAAATATTGAAAAATATGTCTAATGATTTTTCTTGTTAATTCATTTTAAAAAGAGCAACCTGAAATTTATTTAATGAAGAATTAATATTCAGTAAAGTCGTTCAATAAAAATTTTCAACAATGTGGAAAATTTTTTTACCTTTTGGAAAATTAGAGAAATTGTCTTACTTGTGTATTTTTATTTTTATAATTGTAAAATTAATAAATTTTATTATTTTTATAAATGTAAAATACTAAATAAGAATGATATGTATGATTAAGCAAATTATAACAAATCTAAATATCAAAATATAAAGGAAGGAAACAACATTTACTTGTTTATAAAATAGTCGCTTAAAAATGGAATATAAGAAGATTAATAATAAAAAAAAGCTAAACTAATGGAAGCTTTTATATTTCAGTTGTGTGTCTTTCATGGATTTTGATTGAATCTTAATCTTTCTCACAAAAGGTTCATTGGCTATATGTTTTTCCAAGAATTCGAGATGAATTTAACTTGGATAAACAGCGAATATCTTCCTCATTTGTTTATTTCCTTATTTTTTTCCATCATCATCTGTAAAAACTATACTATTTTCACAACCACCACATTGTAAATATAGAAGGGAAAAATATATGTTACTTTTTCCCAGTTGTGTGTGTTAACTTACATTTAAACCAAAACTTGTACAACACCATTCTTCTTCTATGCTCCGAAGTTCAAGCCACTGTTGCAATAAATGGTTTAATTTGAGAGAATTAAATAGAATATACCATCTGTAGATGGAAGTCCTGTTACAAAGTAATTACCTTAAACTAAGCTTAATGTAAGACCCATACCAAATACTTTTTAGAAAGAAAACTTTTTTCACAGTATCTATAAAAGTATAAGGAAAGAAAAACTCTCATCTGAACATTATTGTTATTTTTTAAAAATACATGTATTACATTCTGTAAATTACCAGAATTTTTTAATTCTATTTTTTAAAATATTACATTCTGTAAATTTATTAACAAAATGTAATATTTTCAATAATAGAAAGTTATGCTTTTTGTTTTTAAGAGTTTTTTGTGTTTAAATGTATAAAATACAATATGCAAGTACAAGATCTGAGCAGATGTGTCTGGGCCATTCACAGGTGTAGGTTAGTGAAATCAAAGATTTTTACTGCTATTTTGTCATTTGAACTCATAGATAATTAGATTTCTAAGTAACTTTTATTAGTTGAAATACGTCAAAAAATTGAAAAATCAATTAAATCTATACCAGATATCAAATTGTTTTCAGTTCGTTTAGAAATTTGATAATGTCTAACAGATTTGGGCATTTAGTTTAAAATCTATTTCTTGAATATTTTTCTTAAAACATGTTTCCTTCTGAAAAAAGCGCGAATATATTGAACAATGAAGTTTAGAAGTTTTATGCATACGTGAAAAAGAAAGAAAGAAAAGTAAGAACATAATTGGCGAGACAAGAATTCGTCGAACTTTAGGTCAGATTGTATTTGATATTGACCCTTAGGAAGAAAATTATTGCAGAGGATGGAGTTGCATTTTAATTAATTTGACAGCTCAATTTTATAGCTAATGATTGTATTTCTTCCTTATGTTTGAATTTATTGGAACAAAATTTTCTTTAATCATATCCTAATAATACCAATTTTTCATACGATTGATAATTAGCTTTCTTTTTTCTCTTACCATTTTTCTAATGATTGGAACGAAGTTTCTGATCACAAAGGGATGAGTTGAGGAATTCATTCAGACAAATTTTCGTATCATTTGTCCTGAATCTTCTTCAATGTCATTTGTACACATCTTATTCAAAATTTGAAAACTGCAAATTCTTGAATGTTTTCACTTTCCTGTTGAAAGTGCGTAATGAATATAGAGGAAATAGTTAGGAATCCTTCACTGACAATCCAAGATTCTACCGGTTGTCTTTATGGTCTTTATGATCGGTTATTATATAGCTTCATCACTGCATGTTCCTGATCAGAATTTATAAGTAGGACGAATTCTGAAGCTGCCGTTAGCTGAAAGCTCCTAAAATACTTGATTATATATTTACTTCTTCTTTCTTATAGACACAAAAGACATTATTTGAGGTTTAAATGGTGACTAGCAAGGATGTTTGATGTTATTAGAAATCTGATATATATATATATATATATATATATATATACATATATTCAAATCATTAAAAAAGTTTAAATTATTTCTTTTTTCAAAAATAACTTATTTTTCAATGGATAATAACTATAATCGTTAAATTCCCACTTTTCAAATAGTATTTTAGATAGTCTCTGATTTTCTCTTGGATTGAATATGAAAATTTTGAAACATATAACTATTTTTACTAGGTATTTACAATCTGATTTCTTATGAAATACCAAAAACATTCGTTATTTAGGAAAACATTTTTGCTTAAAAAATGCTTGAATTCATTTTATACACATACACTGCTCAAAACTATTAAATATTACAAGTATTTAATAACGGTATAAGTAATTTTTGTATAAAATAGAAGAACAGATATGGAAATTTTTATCATTTTCAATTTTCGCAATATACGATTTTTAAGTTTAACATCGAAGACAACACTTTAGTGACAGAGAGTGAGATTTAGCTTTCAATTTAGTGTAATACAAAGATAAAAATAATAATTGACATTAAGTAATTGCGATGATGTTGACCAATTAGAGGGAGACCAAACACATTCCTAAATAGCAGAAGCCAAAGGAGTCTCACGAAGTGTGATTTCCAGGATCAGTAAACGCTTTTTGGCGACTGGAAATGCAGGCCAAAGATAAGAGACTGTTCGTAAACCTGCAGCAAAATTCAATGAAGTCCGCTGTTTAACACTAAAGACTCAGAGACCCTGAAATATGAATGCCACTCTTCTTCAACAACATCTTCGATCGGTTTCAACACAAAACGACATAAACTTCCACGGTTTCAACACAAATGACAGAAACTACCATCACGCTATAGGGCAATATGTTTCCTAACCAACTGTGTGTGTCATGTTAACAGAAAGGCACGATCGCTCTTGCAAAGCGTGAGCAACAGAGCATGTGAACTGGAAAAGAAATGAATGGTACAATATTCTTTTCTATGAAGAATCTTATTTTTCTCTTCATCTTGATAATAGGCGTATCTTCACTTGGAGGTTACGTATCAACAAAAACAATCCTGCGTTCGTGCACGAAAGTGTAAGATTTGGAGATGATAAGATTTCAAAATGACTTGTGATTGGACACCGATACAGAGATGAGGTTCTCAGATCTATCGGAAATCCTTACGCTGCAGCAATTGGAAATGACTTCATGTTAATGGATGTCAATGCATGCCACATCATGCTAACTTGGTGAATGATATTCTTTTGGAAAAAGTTTATTATTTGCATGGAATGGCCAGCATGTTATCGAGAATGACCGAATAGAAGATATTTGGGATATTCTAAGCAGACGAGTTTCTAGACGTCTATTATTCTCACAAACTCTCTAAGAGGGAAAGAGCTCTTTTGGAAGTGTAGGACAGAATGATTCACCCACTCATTAATAGCCTCATTGACTCGATGCCTTAAAGTTGTTCAACGTTGCAGGCTATCGGAGGAAACCATATCCCCCTACAAAAAACGATGTTTTTAAGGAAACTCTATTTTATATTTTTCTCAGTTGAAATGTTTGGCACCCAAATGCTCAATAAAACGTCTCGGCCAAATAAATATCATTTTTATCTCAAATAGCTTTACAAATAATGTATCAATCAATCTTGTATCAATATACAAATAATGTATCAATTAATCCAATTAAGCAGGTATAGAATCAACCACAAACTCAATATCCTACAATTTTTTGAGCTGTGTAGTTCAATTTCATGTAATCACTTTACTTAAAATTTCTTAACTGATTGACAAAATAAAATGAAAATTTTTTTAAATTTTTTTATTTCTTTCCTTTTATAATTTTTGTAAATTCACTAATTACATAGCAATAAAATTGAAAATTTTCCTCTTTAGGATTTTTTTCTTACATAAATATAGAGAAAATTTAAACATTTAGAAAACTTTCATCAAAATTTTTATTTTACTAGTTTAGATGAGAAACCTTAAATGTACGTTTATAGTCTTAAAATCATATGTTTTTCAATACAAGGAACGAAAACGATATCAATAATTTGAGCTTTTTTTCAATAAATCCATATTTAATCTTTGATATTATCAGAATTAATTCTTTTTTAGGAGACTTTTATTGAAAAAATGACTGTATTATATTTTACACTGAAAAATAAATATTTCTCCTGAAATATGCTGATAATTTATTTCAAAATAACACATTTGAATTCATTCTGGACTCTAAAACTATACAGTAAACTGTTTCTTATTATCTAATACTATTCTGACTTAATATATTACAAATTATTACTATTTTATAATAACTTTTTATCATAGTAAATATTTTATCTCTATATGTAGTTATCATATAAAAATCAAAATATTTTCTTTATGATATATTTTAACTGCACTGGTGACAAGAATTATTTCCGTATCATAAATTTCAGTTATAAATGTGCATAATATATACACCAAAATAAAATCGTAAATTAGATAAAAACACAACTATCTTAATATTCTACTAAAATATTTAAATTAATCATAATTTGAATTTTATCACTACAATTAAGAACAAAATAGCATTTGCATACTCAACTTAACTTTAACAAAATTCAAATTTAATAGAAATTTGCAAACCTATTATTATAAATAACATGCTAAATAATAAAAGGAAGAGTTTTTTAAGATTTTATTCTATGTATTCATGATTCCCTTGTGATTGCACTAAAGTTACATGGCTTTCTGATTTAGATGCGAGATAAAACAATTTTAGTTTTCGAATTCATGATAAATTATCTGATAAAAAAAAGTGCTTTATTATTTGGTATAACGAAATTTGACATCCAAGAAAACAAACCTTGTTTAGGAATCCAAAAAAAATTATAATCTGAATTAACGAAAATTTCCAAAAAGTCCATATAAAACTGAGTCACACTGGGATAGGTGAATAAGATTGCACCAGCTTCTAAAACCAACGTATATATCCCTCTCAGGGGAGTCTGCGATCCATAGACAGCGCGTCCCCAAATAAAATACCTTCACCAACAGACAGATGTCCAACCTCCCGAAGCAATGGCAAACCCCTTTATAAGGATCCGAGGTATCTCTTCAACTGCATGTGTTGCCTCGACCCTCTTCGACATCGATCCCTACTGCTGCCATGACACCATTTATATGAAAAAAACTGAAGATGTGGCCAGGGGCAGTGCTCCATGCCTTTGGTCCCATATGACTTGTCTTTTTTACCCTCACTTTTTTGCACTTGTTACACGACAACAACATATCTAAGTACCAAAAAATGTTTTACGACATTATACAAACTTATACTGAACCTTCAAGGAAAAAAACTCCTATATCGATGAAAGTAATTAGCCGAATAGAATAGAATCTAGTAAAAATTATACCAAGAAAATCAATGCATCGCTGGAAAAGTGTCAGTTAAATATGTGTCGATGAAAAAGGAAATTTAAAATTACATTTGCACGAATTTACGCTAAAGCTAACATTTATTGGCTGCAAATGAACTCTATTCTTATTGAAAATTTAATTAATTCAAACTGAAACACAAAATTTAGGTAATTACATAAATTTTCAGCAGTCATGGGTGTTAAAGAAACGCCTACTAATTATATTAATTTCATTTACTTTATTCCTTTTGAAGTGTTTCAAATGCGTGATATCTTTTTTGTATCAGAAAAATGATTTTCAAATGAAAATTCTATTGTTAGTTATCGTCTTAATATTTCTCTTATTTTTGGCTAGTTAGTTATTTTGAATTTAAAAGCGCTAGATTTTATATATTTTTTTATTTATGAAATAAAGTAATAGTAGAAAAAACTTCGATGACGATAATCTTTAGACATGTATTAGAGTAATTATTTTTCCATTTAGACAAACTCGTTACACAAATCACGTTCACATAGATAAAAATCTGTATTTTCCTGATATCTAAATTCGAATCTCAGAAAGGAGATTCAACTTCAAATGAAAGGAATATGTATCGACTCTTTTGACAAATTTCTTTTATAACAGTTAAAAATTTGTTATAAATACATGAAATTTTTAAAACAAATTAACTTTAATGAAAATAAAGTAATTTTTATTTAAATTTAGAGTTAAGTCAAAATACAAATCATTTTACTTTTCGAAAAATGGGTATTAATATGTTAAGTTTATATTTTCATTCTTTGGCTTCTTTTTTAATATCTTTACAGAAGTAATATAAATATTCTTAATTAAAATTGCATATCTAATTCAAATATTTAATCACAAAAGAATATGTTTGCCTTTTACACAAATAAATTTTCATATTATCCATCAATTTTTCCTCTCCTTGTTGTAAGAATTTGATATGTTCTTTATGTTTGTTTTCTTATTTGTTGATCATTTGGCATAAAAAAGTTATATGCTATAAAAATATGCGTGTTTCCACATGAAATGTCTATTTACAAATAAGAATATAGATGGCACTGTAATTCTAGTCTCGTGATTTGTAATGAATGTGTTGTGTTTTGTTCTAGTAGTTTTAGCTCTTCAATGTCTCTGCTTGTGTACGTTTTAATAAAGATTTGTGCTAAAACCGACATGGTGTTTCATTGATTTCGATTACGTTATTCCCGAGGATAAATTTTTTAAGCAGTAATGAATGTATACTTTGGCTTAATTATTTTCAATTCTTATTTTTTTTTCTTTTGCAAAAATCATTTTAAATTTTCAAAAATATCAATCATAACATAATAATAACTCCACTGAAAATTTTTTGATGGGAAGAAAATATAATTCTATATTATAAGCATTGCCAAAAAAAGTTTAAAAAGTCCTAATATGTATGTGTGATGAAAATCATAATAACATTCCAATTTTCCGAATCAATTGCGACATGATCCGATTCGGATAGTTAAAAATTCAGTCATCAACAATTAATAAATCTGAGTGCAGTCAAAACAGTAACACAGGAAATTTTCAAATCAAGTTACTTTTCGAATGAATGCTTCTTTTCGTAGCTTTTAATATTTTAATACATTTTTTTTTCCTGACTTTAAGTTGTTCTATAACATGTACTCTTTCTTGATGACTGAATGCCATATCTTTAAAACACTCAATCGAATTCTGTTCTGTGAAATGAAGGTTCAATTTTTTTTTATCATTTTGTGTTATAAAAAAGAACAGAAAATAATTAAATATTTCTTTTTCTAATATTGTGATAGTTAATTCAATATAAAAATATCAAAATGAAAACTTGTTTAAATACATTGAATACGTAACACGCATATATATCAAAATAAAAATTATATAAATATAAAAATATCAAAATAAAAATGTCAGTGTTTTTTTATATATATATATTTTGAATCTTTCATCCAGTTGGAATATAACGATAATATTTGATTTTAATTTCTTCTTAATATTTAAACGATAGTATTAAATATTAAGAAGAATAGTTTATCAATTTCTAATAAATGTGTTAATTGAAACATTGTAAAGTCTATTGTTAAAGTAATTATTTTGAATTAATTTTGAGAGAAAATCTAAAATACTTTAAAAAAAAATAATAAAATTTAAAATCATAACTTTAAATTCTCTAGATATACAATTCTAATTTCTTTAGGGATATTGATATTCCGTAATTTCGTTTTGTAAAAAAAAATAATAAAATTTAAAATCATAACTTTAAATTCTCTAGATATACAATTCTAATTTCTTTAGGGATATTGATATTCCGTAATTGCGTTTTGTAGAGATCCATGTTTGATTAAAAATCCAGTCGTAAGTAAACAAAAAATGATCAGTAATAGAATAGGTTGAATGAAAATCAAAATAAGAGCATTCTATGAAATAATAGTTTTCTATTTATTTAGATATAATTTGTATCGTTTAAGTAATTCAAGTATTATTAAATTTTTATTTGTACATTTATTCTCTTAAAATATTTAAAATTCTAAATCAATTGAAACTTTAAATTTTGAGAAAAAATTGTTTTTTTAATTATTTTTTTTATAAAATCTTTGAAAATTTTTCATAGTATAGACTTTAAAATTATTCTGTAAATTATATTTTCAAAAAACAAATTCGAAAAATTCCCAATTCATTCAATTTTAAATTAATTTCCTCAAATAAATAACTCTTACTTAAAGAGTTTGTAAAGCCTTGGGAAAAATGAAGGTCCTGATTATTAAATTACCGTCTATTTTTTTAGATACTGCTATATAATAATTATGTCCTTTGCAGATATCCAAATAATGGAAGATTTCCCTCGGCTAATTTGACAGTGAAAAAATAAATACCTCTAATAATAGTGAATTAAATTTAGAGGCGGTGAATTTGATCTATCAGATAGAAATCTTATCGCGATGACAGAGAACAGAGAAATGCAAATATTTCATTTCGTGCTGAGCCATTAAATCGCATGTGGTCTCTGCAAAGGTGAATAAATTAAGTGAATGGTTTACGTCAAAGTTTCAAGGAATGAGTACGAAACATTTGAATTTTACGGCAACTTGAGGAAACCGCTTTCAATGTATTTTTATGTTGGAATCCTGCTGTTTTCCTGGACAGAAGGTTAATGAAGCATAACACGCAGATAATTTTTGCAACATCTGAAAAATGGTCATTCAACATTTTCAGAATGGATTATACCTTCTTTTGACAAGTCAATGAAAACAAGTGAAGTATTCTGAAACGACATATTTTTAAGATATGTTTCGCTTTAATTTAAAAATGCCTAAAAGCTTATTAATGATATATAGCTTCTTTTTTTTTGCAAAATAATTTTTCTTCTTTGAAAACAAAATGTAATTTATAATATTTTAACAAAAGAAGTTGTGGAAATCAATTTATTCTGACAATTTGATAGGCATACCCTGAAAAGGCTATGGTCAAAAAGCTAATACATAAATAATTTGCATGATTTATAAAAAGGTCTATTCCAATAATCTCTGTTCCAGTAATCTATATTCCAATAATCTATTTTCCAATGATCTCCAATAATCTACATTCCAATAATCTAATCCAATTCTAAAGCTTAAATTTTTAAAATTTCCTCACATTATATTGAAATAAAGGTTTCAAAATATTTTTCTGAAATGCAAAACATAATAATTTATAATTTCTCAATAGAATACATTATAAAATACTTTAGATTATAAGTGATTAACCTCAAGAAGTTAATAAACATTCAAAACAATAATTTCTTGGCATTTGTTTGAATATTTTACAAAACACTTATTTTAAAAAATTAATATTTCTAATTAATGTCATATTCCTCTCAAGCGTAACTTAAAATACACTACAGGCCATTAAAATTGCTACACCAAGAAGGCGACATGCTACAGACGTGAAATTTATACGAAAGGAAGAAGGTGCTGTGATATGCAAATGATTAGCTTTTCAGCGCATTCAGACAAAGCAGGCGCTAGTAGCGACACCTACATTGTGTTTAAATGAGGAAATTGTTCAGCCGGATCCTCATACACAAATTGCATTTGAATGTTGTTGCCTGGTGAAAAGTTGTTGTGATGCCTCGTGTAAGAAGGAGAAATGCGTACCAGCACGTTTCTGACTTTGATAAAGGTCGAATTGTAGCGTACCGGGATTACGGTTTATCTTAGCGCAGTATTGCTGCTCACGTCGGTCGCGATCCAATGACTGTTAGCAGAATATGGAATCGATGGGTTCAGGACGGTAATACGGAACGCCATGCGGGATCTCAACGGCCACCTATCACTAGCAGCTGAGAAGACAGGCATATTATCCGCATGGCCGTAATGGATCGTGCAACCACGTCATGAGCCGTGAGTCAAGAAACGGGGTCGTTTGGAAGACAACAAGTGTCTGCACGAACAGTTCGACGAAGTTTGCAGCATCATGGACTCTCAGCTCGGAGACCATGGCTGCGGCTTCCCTTGACGCTGCGTCATAGACAAGAGCACCTTCAATGGTGTAATCAACGACGAACCTGGGCACACGAATGGCGAGACGTCATCTTTTCAGATGAATCCAGGTTCTGTGTACAGTATCATGATGGTCGCATCCGTGTTTGGCGGCATCGTGGTTAACGCACACTGGCAGCGTGCATTCGTCATCGTCATACTGGCCTATCACCTGGCGTGATGATATGGGGTGCCATTGGATACACGTCTCAGTCACCTCTTGTTCGTATTGACGGTGCTTTGAACAGTGCACGTTACATTTCTGGTGTGTTACGATCCGTGGCTCTACCCTTTATTCGAGCCCTGCGAAATCCTACGTTTCAGCAGGATAATGCCCGACCGCATGTTGCCGGTATTGCACGGACCTTCCTTGATACGGATCATGTTCGGCTGTTGCCCTAGCCAGCACGTTCTCCAGATTTTTCACCAATAGAAAACGTCTGGTCAATGGTTGCCGAGCGACTGGCTCGTCACCAAACGCTAGTCACTACGGTTGATGAACTGTGGCATCGTGTTGAAGCTGCATGGGCATCTGTACCTGTACATGCAATCCAATCTCTGTTTGACTCAATGCCCAGGCGTATAGCTGCTGTTATCACTGCCAGGGGTGGTTGTCCTGGATACTGATTTCTCAGGATCTATCCAGCCAAATTTTTTGAAAATTTAATCACTTGTTATTTTTAGTATAATATATTTGTCCAATAAATATCATTTTGTTATTTGCATTTCTTTCTGGTGTAGCAATTTTAATGGCCAGTAGTGTATTTTAAAGACCAGTTCCAGAATATTTATTTATTGTTATAAATGCCATTTATAATAGTAAAGAATAACCAGATACCTTGGTACAATATTACGTATTATCTTGATATTTGAATATATTATCTTGATATTTGAATATAAATCATCAAATTATTGATATTTATTTATATCCATATTTTTATTAAAAATTTTATAAAACAATTCTTGAGAAGTTATATTATGTTTCTTTTTAACAACATAAAAATAAATATTCATGCAGAATTTTATATTTTGGGAGTCAAATTAGTAAAAAGTTGATTTTTTTATGTTATATCATAATTTCTTTTTAAATTTACTACGGTAGAACGTCAAGTTATAAAGTTATTATATATATACTAATGTAAATTAATTCAATTATTTCAGTTGAAAATTTATACAAATATTTTCTAAAAAAAATAAACTTTTTGCATTTTTTTTCAAACAACAAAATTTTACCTTTATTTTCATTTTACACCAAGTTCAAGAAATTTTTAAATTAAAAATGTTTTATGTGTCATAAGTATTTTCTCAAATTTTAAAGTATTTTTATTAAATCAAAAAATTCAAGAAATTTCAAGTCAGAAAATCTTTGAAACTATATCTCATATTCGAGAACGTTTATGATTGCTTTTGAACCAACACGAAAAAGGTTATTGGTCAAATATCACAGCTTATTAAATTTCACAACAGCTAAATTAATCCATTAAAACCATGCAAAAATTATGATCGTAACCTAAAATGGCCATAACCCAAAAAAGGGTAATTTTGTTCATTATTTTCATGTCGCCCTGACAAGTGTCATGGTCAAACAATCATGTTAATGCTTCAGATAATGATGAAGATATAAAATAACACGTATTTCTTAGTTTGATTAAGCCCTTAAGTGAAGTTTTAAGAAACCATGTAATTAAAAATTCCGTGAAAAGTTTTACATCTGAGATATTGGGATTTTCTGTCTTTTTACTGCTCAAATAAGCCATTTTTATTACTCTTCTTAGTAATCTATAAACTGCCTTTAAACATGTTATGTTGCAATTTGATGAGCTCTCTTCAAAATGTCTCATCTTTTTTTATTTCTTCCAATTAATGATGAAATATAACTTAACAACTTGGCGTCCTTAGAAACCATTACGCATTCAAGGTACACATTAAATTTACAGCAACAATTTCCAAAATCGAAAAAATATTGGAAACATATGCTTTCAAGAATAAATTTAAGACAACTTAAATTTTATTAAAATGTTGCGCAGCCACTTATGATGATGCCCTATTTGGAAAATTTAAGAATATTAAATGATGATGGTAAAAGATTTCAAAGCTACATTCGAAATGATTTATTTGAATTTTTGCGCTGCGTATATAACATATTTAATAAACTTTAGAAATAATGTTTCTACTATTAATATCTATTTTAATTGCAAATTATTTCCATTAATGAATCGCTGTACATTGAAAACTATATCTATTTCTAATATATTTATTAAAAGTATAATATCAACTAATTGATAATAAATACCAATTAATACCAGAAACAAATTTCAAGTGGTATAACAATTAATATTTGCTCTTAAGCAATATGAATATTTTAATTCAATCCTAAATTGCATTCCTGAATAGTTCACAGTAATAAATGATTATAAATATGAAGTCAAATAAAGAAGTTGGTTGGGTTTTATGGCGCAAGGTCCAAAAATGGACATGCTGCGCCAAGAATAAAGTTTTGTCAAATAAAGAGGATCATTAAGTGAAGAAAGGAAATAAAAACCTTCCATTCATCAAATAAGCCCAATTTTCCAAGTTCTTGTAAAAAAGTGCTCCATAAGCTTGTTTATTAATATCTATTTTTAAAAGAATACTATATCGAAAAATATACATAAGTAATGTTTCAAGAAATGTGAAATTATTTTATTCTATAAAAATATATTTTTATGAACTCTCTAAAAATCACCAACAAAGATGATTTCTTTTAGATGTTGCAGATGAAAATCGTTTGAAGGGAAATGCCAAAAGACCTGAGTTTTAGTAAACTTTTGCTGAGTATTTACATATCAAAAAGAGAGAAAATAGCTCTTTGGTGCCGAATCAGCTAAATAAAAATATAAAAAAGTATTTAAAATTGGTATTGGCGCTATGATGTGATTCTTGAGAAAGCTCCCATATGGTTACTCTTTTGAACAATCCTTTATTCAGATTGACTTAAAACTTATAATTACTTTCTTGAAAGCAGCCATATGGTGTTACTTACATTTAGACAAATAAATTGAAATGCGTAAATTATTCACATTTTTATATGCAGCAATCTAAAAGGCCGTGGAATATTGTGAAAATAAGATGAGTTGTTTTGATGGTTACCTACATAGCTGTTTTGATATATTTTTGTTTTTCATAGAAAGAGTCACATATCAATGCGTAATATTAGATTTGCATGAAACACGCAACGATTTAAATATGTTTTTCCAATTATAATGTTACAGAAATATTTTATATTTAAAGAAAATCATGATATTGATAGGTGCAGAGTAAATTATTTGCTACAAAATACTACAAAGTTTATTTTTGGATTATATGTATTTTAAAAAAAAATTATTTTTCTTGAATTGAAACGGTATGAGTTTTAATTTTTATTCAATAATTAGCAATATATTGATAATGCATGCTTTACATTATTTCCTAGAGAATGTCTTCTGCGAAATAAAGTAAATAATGCTGTTGAAATGCTTAAGAAATTTATATTTTTGATTAGCTTATTAATACAACTTTGAATGAAATTGAATAATATATTGAAACAAATTGTATGTTTTGCATTATTCTTGCAATTGGATGAAGCTCAGTAAAATATAAAAATGTTTTAGATTTTACTAAACTCCATCCAACAAAAAAAGAAGCCAAATATCTTTAAAATTTATTTCTTGTAAGCCAGAAATTATTTAATTTTTAAATTTTAGGAGATTCAATATTATATTCTTTAAAAATAGTATTTGTTATTTTTATTTTTGATGAAACAATGGATTGAAATACTCACATTTAGTTTGAAATAAATTTCATGAACCCAAAACCTGTATCATAAAAAAAATTAATGTCAGCGGTAAAACATATTAAAATTAAGTAATTTTTAAACATGTATAAACTTAGCTTATTAAAAAAATCAGCCCATAACGAGAAATGTGGCATGATAAAATAAAATAAAAAAAATATTGAAAATTCTTTCAATAAGATATTTTTTATTTTAATATACTTTCGGGAAAATGTTAAAGAATATTTTTGATAAGTATTTCATTTCCAAACCACTTTAAAGTAATATTTTTTGAAAAGCGAGTTTTATTAAAGTATTATTTAGTTTTTAAATATATTATCCAGTAATAAATATAAAACAATATTTAATAATTTTCCAAAACATTTTTGGAAACAAGAAATTAAACAATTGGTTTCATGTGTTGAAGAAAGTTGCAGTCGCATATTAAAGCATTTCCTTTGTTCATGGTACATTTATATTCATAATTTTAGTCACATTTAACTTTCAGCATTTATTCTACTTATTTTAAATAGCTTTATGATATCCTGGGCTAGAATCTAAAAGAAATTGTATAAATGAGAAACGTTCTGGGATATAAATTTATTTCAGAAATTGAGTATTGAATAAAAACACATCGAAGATAATGATACTCTTTTTGTAATTTAACAAAATTTTTTTTTTATTTTTCTAAGATTTTTGAAGTAAGAGTATTATTAGAGGAATTAAGCAAAAAGTTAACTTTCTTCGACAGAAGCCCGATTCTTCTAGAATTTTTGCATGTTTTTGAGTATTAACTCAGTTTACAAAAGTTCATAAGAATCTTTCAAGTAAACACTATTTAACAATTTTTGTAGATTAAAAGGTAAATTTTTATTAAAAAAATTTCGCTAAAATCTGTTTAATATTTTACTTATGAAGAAGGTAAATAAATAACTATGAAAAAGAATTTTTCTGACGCCCTCATATTATCTATAAATGTCTTAATACATACAATCATAAATATTGTTTAAATTATATATTTGTCATTTGAATTAATATTATTTACAACACTTTAATCTTGATGATCACAATTTAAATTTTTGCATGATTATTGATGCTAGATTTGCGAATCCGTTTATTTATAAAATTTATTATTATTCTATTTTTTATAATATTATCAATTTAATAGTCAAGGAATTCAAGTGACAAACAGTTCTCTCTCCAATGTTGATCTCCATCTCCATTCGGAGCAACAAAAATGGTATAATTTTTTTAAAGAAATATATACTATCTTTTATGTAATGAAAATAACATATCAATTACAATGTCAAGAAAAAAAAATGGTATAGTTTGACCTTAGCCTGCGTTTGTTCGGTTAACTTCATCATTTATTTATTTCCAGTGAAACTGACACAGTGTTAAAGTTTGAACTTTCTTTTTCATTGCCCGTTGGGAAAATGGCCTTTAATGAAGGACATTTGAAGGTCGTCTTGTTGGAAAAAAAAATTTTTTTTTTTACTGGAAGCACTGTAAAAGTCCAATGAACTAAATGTTTTAAATCAAGTGTGATGGTTAACTTGGTATATGTCAATTTTGACTAGAGCATAAAAGATTCAAATAAATTTATGACATAAAAAAATGAAATTTTTCGTTTCAACTTCATATGTTAAAATATATTTATGTTAATGACAATTTCAATCAATGTCGAATATCAGACATATTGTTTTAAAAAAATGTTATACAGTGTCTCACAAAAGTGATGGGACACTTTTGCTTTACAAAAGAAAACTGTAATAAAATTAATTAAAAACGCATGAACAAATTTTTTGTGGTAGTGTTTCACATTTAAAGTTAGTAACAATTATTACATAACATACATTTGGTCAAAATATTAAAATATTAATTAAATAAAAATACAACTGTGTAGAACGGATCAAAAAAGCTCACATAAGTGATGGGACACTTTCTTTTCCATAATATATTTATCCAAAAACGTTGCTTTTTAAAAGTTTTAATATTTTGTTGGATTTCATTTAACTTTTAAAACAAGATTTAATCTTCTTGGGATGGACTTGACTAATTATCTTGTGATTTCTGGAGTGATTTTATCCCATTATTCTTGAAGCACCAATTTCAATTGTTGTTTTGAATAAATTTTGTGTTTATAAATTCTGGATTCCAATTCTTGCCAAATATTCTCTATGGAATTTAAGTCTAGAGATTGTGGTGATGTTTTTATTATTTCAGGACAGTTATACAATAGCCAGAGTCTAACGTTCAAAGCAGTGTGTTTGTGGTCATCGTCCTGGTAGAATTTAAAATCGTTATGAAGATTCGATTTTCATGCTGAAGATCTCAAATTTTGCTTTAGAATGTCAATATAGTTGTACCGATCCATTTTACTGTCAATAAAAACTAGATTATCTACTCCAGCGAACAACATACACCCTCATACTATAACTCCTCTTCCAACATGTTTTACTATTGGCACCAAACTCTGTTTACGAGATTCTTCCCTCGGTTTTCTCCACACCAAGATTCTACCGTCAGAACCAAATATATTAAATTTACTCTCATCAGTAAATATAACTTTATTCCATTAATCAGAATTTTTATTTATGTTAGATTTCGTGAAAGCCAATCTGAGTTTTCTATTCTTTCCATTTAAGAAGAATTTTTTCCTGGCTACTCTACCGTGATATCCAGCAGAACGAATTACTCTTATAATAGTCTCAGGATTAACAATTACTCCATATAATGCTTAAAATCAGCAGTAACTTTTAGAGCACTAAATTTTATATTTTTCATACTTTTATAATTACATTTTATAAAAAGCATTTTGTAATAAAAACGCTTTTTTACGAGTCTTTAATTTATAAACACTCGCGTATTTACGAACTAATATTTGTTCCCCTATTTGATCTTATAAGCACAATGGTAATTTTAATTCCCATTTACGAAATTATATTTTGAAAAATTTATTTTCTACAACCTCATTTCCATGCGTCTTATTTTTGCAGTTATTTCTTATCATCTCATTTCATTTTTAAAATTTTAAAACAGTGTTGAAACTTTTAATCGATGATTATTATTGGAGAATCGGGAATCATTTAAATTCTAATTGTGCGCTACTAATGTTGAAATTACGATTATTTTTTAAGCATCTTATGCAGAATTTCACCCAACTAATCTGTTGGGTTGTTCGAAAAGTCATTTCCATTTACCACCTACATCAGCTTTTTGCTAGTAAAAATCAATCACTTTATGAGTGTGAAATCGTGCTACTACCAGAAAGATGGTAAAAGCTGTCGGGCTAGAATGGACAAATATGCAATGCAATACGATATTTATTCGTTATACATTTTTCATTTTCATGAAAAACGAAATTACTTTCCGAACAACCCAAAAATTATCTTCTTATAATACGTTCAGAAGGTAATCAATTGTTTCAAGTGAAAATATCGTAATATTATTTTGCAAGATGTGATCGTAGTTGGTTTATGAAAGCTTAAACCACAGCAATTGCAATTTATCAAAAAAATAAAAGAAACAGACAGCCTACATTGCTTAAACGAAAAGTGTTCCAAAACGGAATGTTATACTGTTTTAAGTTAACGGCATTTTGGCATAAGCAACTTTACAGTGAAGTCAAATGTTCTTTATTTACAGTTTAAATTAATAAATTATGTGATCAATGAAAAATTATTATGTTTGAATTACTAAAATTCCTCACATTCATACAGATAACATAAATTTATTATATTTACAGTCTGTAAAATAGTTCATAAGTGATCTCAACCTATATCTTACTTTAATTTTCTTAAGTACTATTCATTTTTACAAAACTGCTGATGAAATATAATTAAGGCTTAATTTCTTTAAAAAATACTTTCGTATTAAAAATATATTAATTGAGCAAGTATTAATTTTACACTCTGCATTATTCTTTTAATCTATAGTTTTACTAAAAGATATAAATTTATAAAGTTCCCATTTGTTCAATTTTTTTTTTGTTGTTGTTTTACAACATTATGAACATAAGTATTTTTTTTAAGTTGAAAGAAAGATTTTCATTTGAAAGTATTTTTTATGGACGCTAATATACAAAATATTCACTTCAAATAAGTATCATGCGGCAAATAAATAATTTACTACTTTTTTTAGATTTTAACAGAAAAAGAGACTTTGTTAAGATATACATGCATTTTTGTACGGTTTGTATGTCTATAGAGAGAGAGAATCTTCAAATATGTATTAAAATATTAACTATGATATAGTAGTTTTCACAATCACAAATTAATGAATTTTTACGAAGTATTGACAATTAACATTTAAATATTATTTATTGTATCCATAAGCCGTATATATTAAAAATATTTTTGACTATTTATCTAACTTTTTTTGACATTATAATTATATATAGATATACATATAACTAAGATTTTCTGAGAATTATTAGAGTCTGTAAATAGTTCAATGATTCTACAAATACAAAATGAATAATTTAAAATAATAACTCTTGTATTGAAAAAAAATAAATGTATGTAAAATATAATTATCTAATTATATTGTATCAAAAATTATGATCCTTGATGAAAATTTTAATGTGGTGATGTGAAGTTAAAAGATGGAGTTCCAAAAGATTTTGCAATAAGTTGCATAGTGATATTTCGATAAATCATGAATTTATGAATATTAAAAACCAATTTGTTTCTCTAAACTTTAATTACATAATTGAGAGAAACTTATCTAAAATATTTATTTTTCAGGTAGTGGTATTTTTAAGTAAATAGTTGGAATTTGCCGCTACGTCTCAACGACCAGTGTTTCGCATCTACGTCATTTCTTTCCTTGAGATTCTTTAACCATCGATAAAAACGCTAAAGGGTTCTAAGGTCACTGCAAAAGAGTAAATCTTGTTGTATAATTCCCCGCATTTTATGTTGACATTCACGTAATACTCAGTGGCTCCACCCCAAAAGAGGCCCCTTCGGACGTCACTGAATCAAGAATTTCCGACTTGACTGGTAAACATTAGGTGAAAACATTTTGGAGGACACCACATCAGTTCATTGAACGCTTGCCGCTCATGTTATTTTCATGTAACTTCAGGAACTGTTAATGTTATAACCTAAGGGTAAGGTACACACCATGGTACTCTCAATCACCATTATTTCGAGAAATAATCAGTTAAGATAACAAATGTTTTAATGGATGGCAGAAATTGTTCATTAAGGAAAACTGAAGTTCGACCATATTTTCTTAAGAATTGACTTTTAAGATGCTATACATAAAATTATAAAAGCAGATTTAAAATGGGATAAATATTCATTATAATTATAGATGTAAAAAGTTTTTATTTATTTATTTTTTTTATTTATTTATTTTTTTTAAATTTGGGTTGTCGTTAGGAAAAGCATTTGGTGATATAAAAAAAAAAAGTTACGTTGCAGCTTATGAAAGTAGGGATATTAAAATCCATATGAATAATTCTTATAAAAACAGGGATATTAAAATTCATAAAAATATTTTTGAACTATTTTTAAAAAATATATTAATGTGACGCCACAAAACTTTTCAGAATAATGCAAAATACCAAGATCATAAATATAAATAAAAGTCACTTTTTTAGATTTTAGAGAACTGCTTTGCTTAAGCACATAATAAGTTTGATTATATACATTTCAATCCCATTTTCCTACTACTTAATTATTTATTATTATTTTCATATATAACACACATTTTCATAAGTCAAAATTTTGTTTACTTTATGCCACTTAACGTAAATATATAATTACATCTTTAAATAATATACATGATATGATGACTGGTCTTTACATTTGTATTATTTTTCAATAAGATATTACTCCCTAATTCATGAAAATAACTTTGACTTTTGTAAAGATGATTCTATTTTGTGTGCATTACTCAATAAAATTAACACATTCTTATATCAACTAAAATACAAAATTTAAATTTTAAATCAAACTTTATATTACATCCATCCAAAACTTCTATCAGTTTTTTAGTGATGAAAATTTCTATAATATATTTACGATTCTGTAGTTGATTTTATTTACTGTTCTATACTTCATGTTTAATGTTACAAATAATTTTAAAATACGTGTGAAGGTTTTCTGTGATTTTAATTCAAGAAATTTTCAGAAAAATGAAATTAAAAAAAAAAGTATATTTATAAATAATACTACAGTTCTAAAATCGTTGTGTTAAATTAAGTGAATATTATAGTGATAGTGAATAAAATTAGAGCTAATCTCACTAAATAGATTATTTATAATCATGCGTTTAATAACTTTAATTTCAATTTATATACAAAAAGTCAATATATAAAATGATTGCGTTTAATATACTCTATCTTTAAACTTAGAAATATTAATAATTATTGTAATTCTTTCTTAAAATAATTATGATAAAATTACAATAATAATGACATGAATTTAATGTAAAAACAAATTGTTTTCAAAGAGTAAAGATGTAATGAAGGTGAAGGTGAAGATGAAGATGTTATAAAATATTTACTGCGCAGGAAAATATACGCATGCTCATTTAAAATTATATAAACATAAACATTTAAAATTATATATGAACACTTAAAACAAAACTTAGTCCAGGCGCGATTCATTTGAAAAATTATACACTGTTTACCAGAGATGAAAATAGTTCGGGTCTAAAGTCACAAAATTCCTAACAACACAATAATTAATTTTATTTGAGTGGGATTAATTATATTTAATATTTTTACACATTTATTTTATTTTTTTATAATTTCTATAGGTTATTATCCTTTTAATAATACTTTCAAATTTTATTTACGCTTGCCAAACATAAATGAAAATAATTTTGCTTCTGTATTCTCAAAAATATACTTCATATTTGATATCCAAAACGGAATTTTTTGACAAAAAATAAAGTTTTATTTTAATAATAAATGTTTGAATATTAGGGATTCTTCAAATGGGGAAACACATGTGAAATATTTCATCAAAACAACACTTCCATGTTTTTTTTAAATATTATGACTAATTTTCTTAAAATGTTTTCTGCTAATGCGTTTTATATCACATGATCTTAATAATGTACTTTTCTAAGACGTATTTGTCGTTATATTTTTAAAGATTAAATCATTTAAGAAATGTACAGTATTCATTAGTACCATAAAGAATCAAATTTTTATAATAATGTAATGTCATAAAAATTAATATCTTTTTTTTACCTCTATAAAGTATTGTATAAAATAAAAAATTTTAAATTATTAGACTGCGAAAAATTCAAGATATATTATGCAAATATATATATATAGGTACTCTCTCTCTCTCTCACATACATACATACATAAAGTAGAGTCATACAAATATGCTGATTTCGCAAAATACGGGGCGAAAACATGCTACTTAAGGAATTTAAAATGCAATTTCATTTCTTGATTATAAGGTAAGATGAAAGGATAAGAAATGGGAGAAAAATAGAAAATATTTATTTCACAGGTTAAAAAATTTAGCAGTTTGAGAATAACAAAACTTTAGAATACATATGTATATGAGGTAATATTTGAAATACAATATAGAAAACAGCTCCAGCAAATAGTATTATTTTTTGAGAAATCTGATGTATATGATCTCACGTATGATTATTTTTATCTTACCATCATATTGCTGCTGAAACCAGCAAAGATGCTTTCAATCTGTATGGAATTTATCTAGACAAAAGATATACACTTCGTGGTAAGACAAAGTTTTGAAAAGAACAATGAAAAAAATTAAAAATAAAAGTATTGTTTAGAATCATCCATTAAATATCTTACTGGTGTGTTTATTGAAGTCTACGTGCCTGATTAAGTGACACAGGCCAGGATATTAGCTTAATTGGTCTCTGTAGATAACAACATTAGAAACACTTTTCGCTAATTTTGAATAAAAATTTTGTTGCCCAGACACATCTTATTTAAGCAGAAATTTAAATTATATGAACCATAATTTTGATATCATGAGAAAAGTTCCTGATTTACCTAATTTTAGTTGAAGATGAGAAACATTTTAATGAACTTTAAAACCTAATTAAAGTTATAAAATTTGGTAGGGAAAAATTAGTTAAGTGTTTGCACAGTTTTAAAACATTGTTTTAATGACAGAAATAAAAAGTTTTCGTTAATATTTTTCAAATCATTTGGAGAAATTGTATTAAATATTATCCATATAAGCGTTTTATGGAAGAGACATAAGCTTTTCAACTATCGTTGAAGCTGTAACGTGTTGTATCAACAAAGCAAAAGCTTCATCATTGATATCTACAATAATTTTTTTCACCTTTTCGGGAAAGGATGAGTTATTCCATCGTTAAAGATCAAAAAGTATGCTAACTTTTCAAAAGAAGTGTGCAGTCACGATATATTGGGATTTAAAGGAGTATATTTCAAAGCATATATAAAAAAACAAGGAAGTGTTCAATGAGCATTCGTTACTCAAGAATAAGAATTGAAGATTGACTGAAATAATTCACAATGATTGACTGAAAATAGATAAACGACATACTGCCGTTAATGTGGACTACTATAAACACAAAATCACCGAGTATAATATTGAGATGATTTCGTCAATGGTTCATTGAGAAACATGTGAATGGCACAATGTGGTGTTCGGTGATAAGTCTCTTTTCTATTTGATTAATGACACTCACTGACTGCGAGTCTAGAGGTATCAAAAAGGTAAAACCATTTATTAAATATTGTTAAGTACTACATTGATATTGATGTTGAATAATGGTTTAACGAGAAATGTTGTATTACGTAAACTTATCACGTTACGTTACCTTCAGAATTTTCTAGAATTTCCATAAGGAAATTCATCAGCACACAAATCTTGCATTATATCTAATCGTTATTTGGACAACGATATCTCTTGATCTTTCATCGATTAAACAACACTTATTGAACGCGCTGATCTAAGTTATCTCTCCAGCCCAAGTTCAAAATCGAATTAAAAATGGATTGGTCAACAAAATCCGCGTGTTGATTGAGTTTTTACCTTGTAGAATATAAACTTGCGTCACCACGATATGCAATCATCCTTCTTGCTGATTATTCTGTATATTTTCTCAATTTTTATCTTTTTGTAAATAACTTCTTTTTTCGCTTTACATCCTGCCGACACATCTAACATTTTAGATTCTAGATGAACAAAGCTGAAAAGTTATTTTCATAATTTATTAAACGCAGTTTCAATAAATATCTTGAATTTATAGATACTTTATAGATACCAACGCATTATTTTATAAATATATTCATATATTGTGAAACTTAATTTTTAAGCCTTAATTTGCCTTTTTTCATTCCTATAGACTCTAAATTTTAGAGAACATTAAAATGTGCAATATTAAAAAAAACAGAAAACAATTTTTAAATTTCAAAATTTGAATTCAATTACTTGCAAATTTACATTCTGTATTTTGAATATTTAGGACTAAACAAATTCAAAGAATTTTAAAGAGTTAGTAAAATGTCATATGAAGTTCCAACAAGAAAGTTTGATATATATGTCAGTTTCTATAAATTACAAGTTACATATATATTTATAATCTCACAATGAAAAAATATCTGGGGAGATAATTTTGGCATTCCAATTTTCCTTGACATAAAATCTGCTGTGTACATCTCCTAGATTTAAAAAAAACTAGTCTTTTAATGATTCATCCAGTTTATTTCCTCAAAATCTAAATTTTTACTTCACAATCTCGTATCTGTATAAATGGATAAAAAGATAATTTTGAAATCTTAGAAAATTTTATAGTAAAAAAGCTTTGTTTAAAAAAAACTACCAGAAATTGACTCAAAAAATTAGAAAGATATATTATTTCACAAAATTTTCTGTTTCAAAATGTTCGAAAAAGCTAAGAAAATGTAAATTACGAAAAAAAAATCTCCTGCCTGTATAGCAGAATCTTTAACCGGGTAGAGTAACAGATTTTGATGTTTCCATTGTTCTTAAGCAAAACATAAACATACTTGCAATTAATAAAGTTTTGTTGACTGCACTCAACAACACTCAGAATATTGTTTTTGGGAACTAGAAAAGTAGAAATAAAATTTAATCGATCGAATTGAATTTTAAAAAGTAGTAATAATTTTTAATGTATCGATTCTATCATATCGTACTAATTTTCTGTGAATTAAGGTCATATTTTCTATTATTCTAGCTGCTATACACTTTGCCAACTCAAATAAATTGTAAATAGTATCAATAATTGAGAGAGAGATTATATTCAGTGCATTAAAAATGAATATTTCCATTTTTATGTTAGCAAACATATTTTATCATTTGATAGTATTCAGTAATTAAGTTGTACTTGTCTAAAAGTTTCTAGTTAAGTATCTACTAATAAACAATCAACATTTCAATTTAAACCCCAACTATTAATGCAAATTTCATTGAATTTAAATAAAAAAAGCATGTTTATCGAGAAAAAAAAACGCTGACCATTTGAAAAATTATTAAAATCCATATTGTTTTGATAGATCATGCAATCACGAGCAAATCTCAAACATGTACTATATTCGCTAAAAGCATCATTTCTTGAAAAAAATTTGTTATTTTATTATGCTTTGAATACCACTCAAGATTCGGATATGTACAATATTCCCACCTGTTGAGAGATGAAAAAAATCGACAGTAAAAATATTTTTCTTTTCACATTCTTGTTTTCCAGAACTTCTCCGAATACTTTTCTAGAATGATAAAAATACAGCAAAAATAAGTTGAAAAATATGCTTAGAAGCATTAAATTTGTTTTCTATTTATGAGAATCATTATATTAGAGGCCGGATGTTTTTAGCATTTCTTTACATTAAAACGAACCTTGGTGTGGCAGCATGAAGTCTTTTAGCAATCGAAAGGTCTCCCACAGCTTACAAGGTGCCATAAATTGTTTCGGTTCACAGAATGAATCTCATTTCAACTGCAATGTGCAACAGTGAATCTGGTGATTCAAAGAATATTCATCCACCAAACAAGGTAGCTCACTATGAAAATTATTTTCCTTAAAATTTTCTTCTGTACAAAAATTTCAATTATAATCAATACTACTGTTAAGCGATATCTTTAAAAATAAAGGTTAAAAACACACCAATATAATTTTCTCCTCATTTAACCTATTACTTTTGTATGATTTTTTTTAATATTTAATTTAGAGAGAATCACTATTTCCAACTGTTTCTTAGATATCACTAATTAAAAATAAGCAATATCGATTAGCTATTTATATGATTTGTATAAGAATTATACGCAGTTATGATGGTCTAAAGTATTCAACCTCAAAAATGTCTGTCCAAATTGTTTGAATGAATGCTCGAAAATATCCTCACTGTTTTAAGGAATGAAATCTTAAATTGATGGTAAGAGATATCCTGAGCATGAAGGGTTATTATTTTAAATGATCAATTAATATATAAGTAAACTTAAGTTTTTCTACATTAGAAAATTAATAATCCTACCATAAATAAAAAGGTTTAATTATTTAATAAATCATAATTTCTCTATATTATTTTGATTTGAATTCCAAATATAGAAATTAAAAATATTCTTCAATTCCTATATAATCATCAGAATTTAATTTTCACAGAAGATTGATTTTAAAAATACTAATAGTAATTAAAATGATCTAAATTGAGTTTATAAATTTATTATTCGTAATAGTGATGTTTCATTGATTAAAATATTTTCTAAAACATTAACAACTATTAGCAAATTGTTTTTTTTTATCAAATATATCCTTAAAATCCTGCACTACATTTTTATTATTGTAGTACAAGAATGTAACTAAAATGTATTTAAAAACTAAAAATAGTTTACTATTTTTTATAAGCAGTTGGAAAATAATTTTAAAATACACACACTTTGAATTAAAATAATTTTCCCAAATTAAGTGTGTATTTTGAATTTTTCACTTTTTTCATTGAATCTTATTAAAATTATTGTCATATTTTACAAAGAAGGTTTCGGAACAAAAATTCTTGAAAATAAAATATTTTTAATAAATTTAATTATTATTTTAATAAACAGTAAATATTTAACTCAATCAAGTATGTTTTTAACATAAAATTGATTTCCCCAGTGAGATATTTACGAAGTTGTACTGAAAAAATCATTTATTATTTATGTTAAAATCGTGATTTTATAGCATAATTTTCAAATTAAAATGTTTAAAATAGCAATCCCATTTTATATCAGGTATACGAAGTAAAGTTGTAGGGAATGTTTTCACGAATAGAGTAAATAAGTTATGAGAAAATGCTCTGATTTTCATAATCTAGTTCATTAAATGTTATATTCAACAACGAATTATTTCAAACTGATCACTTGATAACACCTGATTTAATCATGAAAATTAAGATTAATATTTTTATGAGAACTATGAAATTTAGCAATTTAAATAATACGTTGAGGCAAAAAAAGAAGAAAATATTTTGATAAAAAAAAGCGAAGAAACAATCTCTCTCTAATATTTCCTCAATTACAACATGGGGAAACGTAGTGATTTGAAACAATCGAACAAGTGAATCACGTGTTTAATTATCAAAATAATTTTATCTTTCAAATGAGTCATAATTATTTTGCATAATAGGTTTCTTATGTAATAGAACTAGAGTGTTTAAGTACATTAGATCACGAGAAAAATAGGCATAAAAATTTATCGCAACATTATTTTGAAACGTTTTTGTTGTAAGTAGCGTTGGTAAAGCGTGAGTTTGGTGCATAAAATATTTTTTAATATATTCCTAACTTTAAAATTCGTACAATATTATTAAATTTCCTTTTAGAATGCATTTAAAATTTTACATATTTTCCTATTTATTAATTTTATGCAAAAAAGTTTTTTATTTATTTTTTTAATTAATGAAAGTAATGTTACAATATTATTATTTACAAATGCCGAACATTAGCGCTTAAGCCACTATTTCACGTGCTCTCCATTACTTTTCAACAATACCCTCATATTGAGAAAGAACCACACAACTATTTAAATGTTCAAAAGTCATTAATTGACCAGAGTCACACAAAACACAGTCTGGGTAATCCACCACTCCAATACTATAGATTATATACCTATATATCCTCCAATCCTAGGTCCCGCAAACAATCATGTTTATTTAGACCTCTAAAAAGGGCCACCGCAGTCTTTCTTGGAAAAACGGGAACAGCTCTTTCCTCCCCCAAAATCTTCCATCTCTTGTGCGTTGCACGTTGAACCATACCTTGATTAAGAGTCTTCTTGAGAGTCAAGCTAACCAACAATTTAGTTTAATGAAATGAAAGAGGGCGATTCATACGTTGATCTATCAAGGCTCGCTTTTTAGCCAGTGAATCAGCCTTTTCATTGCCCAAAATACCACAATGGGCAGGGATCCACTGGAAAGAAATTCTGTGTGCCAGAGCCTTAAGCAAAAGTCTACATTTTAAAACTCTTTGGGAACTATTTTGATTATTCAAAAGAGTTTGAAGCGCACTCTTAGAATCTGACAAAATGATAGCCACTGTAATAGCTTCAATTTCACCATCAAAGGCTGTAGAAAGAGGACCCATTGTTAAATAAAAATTGAAAAGCTCACAATGGTTACCTGCTCCTGCACCATGCGTTCTTTCGAACATAGAACCATAAGTGAAAACATGCAACCACTCATTTTCAGGCTAGCGAACCTCAATGGTCTATATTGCGAAAGATCTTAGTTGCACACCACTCATTTCTTTTTTAAAAACTTTTTGAATAAGATCTAAATTTATATTCAAATTCAGATAATCTATATGATAAGTAGGAGGAAGTAAAATTAAATATTCTCTACTCAAATTTAAAGCATCGGATTCTCTCTGGGTAGTTTGGATGAAGCCAGTTTGAGTCTTAAGATTTCTACTTTACACCCCATTTTAAAATATCATCATCTCAGAATAAAATTCAAACAGTGAATATTATATATATTATATATAGTGAATATATATTTTTAATATTAATTCTTAATTAATATTAAAAATTAGATAAATCTAATTTAGTACTTTAAAGCATCGACATAAATAGGAAAATAAATATTTTTTCAAGATTTTATATAATTATTAAGTACATTCAAATATACTTGTACTAAATCATTATGATTACAATTAATTCAAAATAAAATCCAATTTCAATCTGATAAGATAGATAGCTCTGAACATATTAGATTTTGTATAGCATTTTAATCTTTAGTTTCACTTTCACAAAACCTTTATTTTCCTTTCTAAATGCAATTACTTTGTTTTAAATTGATGATCACGTTTTAAATACTTAAATGAAAAGGCAATGAAACAGCATAATTATAAGTTGAGAATTATTTCATAATTATTAAGAGATTTTATAATTATGATGAAACTTTATAGTTAGCTAAGAACATAAAAAAAATAAATTATGTGACTAGAAGGAATAAAAAATACTTAAATATGTTCAATATTGAACATACGTACTCCTTTAACATGCTGTTGCCAAAAGCTTTCAAATAATCAGAATTGTTGTACATAAATTCCGTTATTAAATTTAAATATTTTTCATCTTAATGGGAAACTGATATGTAATAAAAATAAAATATAATTTACTCAACGTGGCATATTTGCACTGGAACATTGTTTCATTTTTTTGTCGAACTGTGTTAATAATAAATAAAGATTCTAATACTTAAAAAATGACAGTGCAGTGTCTCATGGTGTTGGGCATAATTTTAAAAGTATGTCTCAGTGCAGATAAGCTCTAACATATAAGTAAGAAAATTCTTGTGCATAATAAATACATTCATACAACTTATTAGCTTTCACTTTAGAGCCAAGATCAATCATTTATCACTAAATTTTGCTTTCATTTGACTAAACTAGGAAAATGCTAGACGTCATGTTGTGAGCATTAATCAAGAAATACATTTTTCAAAGAAGAAGACGAAGGACACCACAAATCACCGAAAGTAACGGAAAAGATTTGAAATGAAAATCAGTTTTAAAATTTAAGGAAATTTATTTTCTTTTATTGGGTGATCTACATATTTTCCTCTTCATTTTTACAAGAATATTGACCTTCATAACGAGGAATTACACATGACTTTGCAATCAGCTGAGAAGTCACATTGTACTCCAGCAGAATTGGTGTGAAAAGCTTTCCCAAAACTAAAATTCATATAAATTCATTGAAAAACAGACCTCAGATTATACACTATAGATCCCAGACAAGATAGGGTAGTAGGGAGATTTAATAGAGATTCAGTAGTTTTTGAGTTTTAAGAAAAAAGCAATTGATTCTTCGAGACGTTTGAGGAAAAGCTAAAAAATCAAAGAAAAACGCTCAATTTAAAACAGATACACATAATAATTGTAGAAGGAAATAGTGGTCTCATTAATATATTCCCGAATTGACTTAATCTAAAATAAATCTTTTTCTTCATTTTAATTTTGACATTGAATTTGTCATTATCTAGAATTCTTAGTACGAAGATCAGTACAATTTTCCTGCTCTGCATGTCGGTTGATAAGTTTATAATGAACTCTTTGTCTTTAATGGAGTTCAATTTTAGGTCTTAAGGTTTATTTTCTCTGTGAATATTTTCATCTTTAATGCCTGGCAACTCTTTTAAATAATTCCTTTTTGTGTTTTAAATTAAGAGTGTGAAATCACTGTATTCCATATATTTTAACTGAAGATATATTCAAAAAAGTCCTAGGGGGAAGATTTTTTATTTAACAGAAATAGGAATTTTAAATGTACAATAATCCATTTGCTTAAGCGCTATTTTTTTAAAATTTTTTTCAGTTTTTTAATGAAATAAATGAGTTTTATATTCCTATATTATCAAAGCAATGCATTTCATATTTTTATTGATTAGTACTGTTATAATAAAAATATTACATTTAATTTTTTATAAGTAATTTAAAAAAATTTTGTAATTAATATTTTATATTTTATTATATCTATTTTATATATATATATATATATATATATATATATATATATATATATATATATATATATATATATATATATATATATATATATATATATATAGAGAGAGAGAGAGAGAGAGAGAGAGAGATGAAATTTTTGTTGAGTGAGAGAACTAATTCAAATTTATTCCCAATATAAATAGTTATAAATTTAATTTACCTGCTTGCATTTTGATCAAAAAGTGAATAACGATATTACTTCTAATAAACGAAAATAATTAAACTTTACACCTAATCAAGTAAACAGGATAAGACAAATACTAAATTTACGCAACGAATTTAAAATATTTCTCCCGACTACCAGCCATCGTTATTTATAATATTTACTGATATTTACAACATTAAAAGCAATTATATTTTACCATATTCACAATATTATAAGCAATATTTACACCAAAAGTGACAATTCGCCTATTAATCACAAAAAGGGTATTCTGAATATAGTGTGTACCTAAAATATGATGCAGAATCCAATGTGAATTGCTTCGGCAACCAAAAACATCAACATTAGTTCATATGCATTATTAATGAGGTTTCGAAAAATCATGGCTGCTAAAAAAAAACTGGATTAACAGGTTTTATTTGGCAAGCTCATTATGATCCAATTATGATATCGCTTCTAGGAAAGAATAATCCCGTGTATAAAATCAGATTAATTTTAAAAATATTTATAATAAAGTATTATTTATACATTCTAATGAAAGTGAAGTTCATGTATTTGAAAAAAGCACATTTTATTGATCTAAATTCAACTTTCTTATTTTAATCAAAAATGTGATTGATTTAGGAAGAAGCTTAAAAAATAGTGAAAGTCATGCGACTGTAAAAAAAGTAAAATGCGTGCTCTTTATTTTGCTGACAAATCTGAGGAAGTAAAGGAAGGAGAATAATAGTAGGTCAAGACTCACCAGTAAGTCAAGGGCTAGTAAGAAGATTAAATTTGTTTTTTTTTTATTGTGTATGTGAATTGAACTTGATTATTTAGCTGTTGTAACGTCATATCATGTTTTGTCATTGTAACAAGAGATTGCCTGTTTCTTCTAACGGAAAACAATTGTCTTGAGTACAAGAAAATAAGTTAAGAAAAAGGGTGATGGGTTTTTCATCTATCGTTCATCTATTCGTCTCTTTGTAGGTTTTTATTTGTTTTACAACGTTAAATAACTATTTACTATATGTATTTTTGTTTGACAAAAATACATATAGTAAATAGTTAATTAACGTTTTTGTTTACCATAACAAAATTAATCTAATTTTTAATTCATTTTGCCACATATTTTTTTATTTTATTTCAAATGGCCACGAATAAAGTTAAAAAAAAGTTCAGAGTTGATAAACAAATTTTTTATATAATCCAAGAAATGAGAAAACATGAAAACCGAAGTCATTCCCAAGGAATGTTTTTGCTTCCCAGTGCCTTATAAGACTACAAAGAGTCCCACATTAGATCAGGTGGTCTCAGACTATTTCTTTTTTTAAAATCACAAAGAGTACAGATAGAATTGGTTGACGCTGTTATCAAAAATAACACTTCAAAAAATTTTTACGTAAATTCGTTGAAATAAAATTTTGCTAGTATGTATTCATTATTTCCTTGAAAGTTGAATTTTTTTATCTATACAATATTATTAAATTTGTTTTTTAAATAGTTTAATAAATTTACTTCATTTTTAAGTAGTGAAATATATATATAGGAATAAACAACTATATATTTTAATTAATGCAATTTTTTTTTTAATCTTTAATAAATTGAAAATAAAATGAAGTTGCAGTTTCTTGTTTATAAAGTACAATCTTTGGAAACTTAAGACAGTTATACTTAAGTTTTCAAAGTTTTTCATATTGGATTAAACTAAAAAAAGAAAAAATCCGCATTTTCCATTTTCAAACATCAAGTGTTCCTCAGTAATAAGTAGTGCTAATAAGATTCAGTTATGTTTTAGCAACATAAAATTTAATTTAACTTTTAGAGAAACAAAAGTGTGATTTCATTTCAATACCCACATTGTTGATTTTTTTATTAGAATTTTTTAAAATTTACTTTATAGACATAACCAAAGTTCGTTGAAAGTTGGTAGTGCACTTTAGTAATTAAATTTTTACTTTCTGATAGTAAATTTTTGTTACTTTTCAAAATGTTATTTTCAAAATCTATAGTTTTTATGATAAAAGATATGAAAATAAACACAGTGCAAAAATATGTGTTCATATAAAAAATATTATATATTTTGATAGTTTAAACCTCAGTAGTTTCATGGGAAATTAAAGTCCTTTTTTTAAATTCATTCCAATGTGGAATCCAAATTACAAGAGAAGTACAAGAAATTGGTTCTTATAACCAATGAAAAAAGACATTTTTACTTATTTGTTTAAGACACAAGTTTGAGTCATAAATTTTTAAAGTATTTCCTATTTATAAATAATCAATGCAAATTTAGCTTAAGATATAAATAATCAGCAAAACATTAATTGTAAGAAGACCATAATGACTCAGATGTCCTTCCCTTAACTACCAAATTCGTTATTTCAATTTAATCAAATAAGTTTTATAAATCGATAGAATTTGACCTTAATTATAAAATAATATTGTTTTCAAATAAATAGTTTTGGATTTAAAATAAAGCAGCATATATATAAAGTAGAAACTTATTAATAATAATTATTTATTACAATAATAAATTCATAATATTAATAATTTATTAATATAATTATTTAATATAAGTGTTGAAAATTATTAACTTTTTTCACGGTGCAATTTCTAAAGACTATTTTTTTGGAATATTTAAAATTAAAAAGAAAAAGAAACAGTTTCACAATCCTAATTTTATTAATATTAGATTTAAAAACCATAAAATACTCTATAAGAACATTTTTGTAGATGATCAAATTATAATACATAAATTATTTTATAAATAAAAAAAATCTTATGCGTTTATATTTAGATAAACTGTAAAATATAGTAAAAAATTTGGAGATATTCTGAGCATTAAAATTATATTAGCAACGATACTTTTATGTTTCATTGGGTTACTTGTACAATGGGGCTATTTATTAAATGGTTATATATTATATATATTAATAACAAAATTTAAAAATTATGCAACATCTTTAGAAAAAAAATGCTGATTATTTATAAATACAGTTCTGAAAATTTTTTTTCTTTATAATTTTTCGCTTCATGAAAATTTTGATGGAATATTTTCTCGATAATTATATATATATATATATATATATATATATATATATATATATATATAATTATCTAGAAAATAAGGAATACCACACAAGGCCCAAAGATACAGCGCATATCTTTATTTTTGATTTTGATTTGTATTGCATAAAACAAATCAAAAATAAATCATGAGATGAAAAAATAATAAAAAAAGAAGCCAGAGAGAAAAAAAATTAGATATAAAAGCAAAAAAGGAGTTAGATTACAACATACATAATATTTGATTACAATATTTCCAACAAATCATATTTTTTGTCTGCGTCTAAGACTGTTAAATGGTATAACATAAAATATTCAAATCATAAAATATTTTAAGATTTACTTTAGGATTTTAAAACTTATAGCTAAATATGATATAATACTCAAAATTTTACAGAAAAATCTTTGAAATTAAATCTTACTTCTGAAGGCCCAATTTTTGGTTTGCTTGAGACCGGTGGCAAGTTGCAGCAAGACACCCATGCATTCCGTAGAAATATCCTTGTTGTAGACCTCTTTCAAAACAATTGGCATGGCTTTTCGTATGATTTTGTTGACTGCAGATCTTAAGTCCTTGTCTGTTTGAATCCATGCTTGCCTGGCATGAATCCCGCTATCTTTGGGCATCGCTGTCTCTGGGACATCCTCAGATAGACTTAACACTCCCGCCAATAGTACAGCGAAAAATAGAAATCTTACCAACATTTTCCAATGGCCCATTTTCTGGAGAGTGTTCAATCAAAGTTTATAGTTGCTAGACAAAGTTCCTTGGATGATGGCAACTACTCATCCAAGTTTGCCAGATTCGACTCCCTGGGTTGGGAAGTTACCAAAATGAAACAAATTATATCGTGTAGTCAAAGAGCTTCAATAGTGACAGATCAGATTAATAAAAAAAATGAAAACGGAAAAATAAAAGAAGTTACTTATGTTAGCAATTCGTCAAAGTCCAAAATAGTAGAAAATCGATTCCAGCACGCAAAAAGATCAAGTGAGCAACAACAACAAGGAGAGAAGATGCTTCAGAGGAAGATGCCAAAGGGTTAATACCTGTCCGCAAGTGGACCTGTTGGTCTCGAGTTACTTCTCCACTTTTCTTTCTCTCGCTTCTTTTTTTTTCTTTCCTGCTTCTCTTCTATCCGATGGCTTTTCAAGGTCAGAGAGTAAAAGTGAAGAAAAAAAATTTAGGGGAAATTTAAACAATTTCTTTCAGGTTCGTCGTTTTTCGAATGATATGCGAGTTTTCTTCCTCCAAGTGACCTCCTGCGGTGCAATACTTAATAATGATTGACATTCATTAAACAGTGTAGTCCGGAAATAAAATGGCAATATTATTTTATTTCGAAACATAAAAATACTTCCATATTGTATTCCAGTACCAAAAATATCTATTTTGACAGAGAAGAGTTTGTGATGATAATTATTATCAGTCCTTAACTTCGCAAAAATTATAAGGATTTTTTTTGTAGCACTTGATCACCAATGGTGAGTTTTATATTATTAGTACACAATCCATCAAATCTATACACTATAACAGTATGTATTTGTAAAAAAGAAAAATTTTAATATTTTTTCTTTGTTCAATAATATGATGTGATAAAACTTGAGAAGTTTCTCAATAGAAATTACTTATTCCTGCTACATTTAATGGATTTTTTTAATATTTTAAAATAATATTTATAAAGTCTGAACTCTTTTCCTTTATTTTACTCCCATATTTTTAAAGCAATAAAATTCCTACGTTCGCAAGTAAGTAATTTTTATATTTGTAGTTTTGGATAAGTTTCGAAAAAAGAGCTTAAATTAAAGAAATTAAAAAACTCTCTCGAATTTCTATAAAAGGATAAATAACTAAACTTGTAAAATGTTGATACAGTTAAAAAATTATCTTGACAAATAAAGTTAGATACATAAATCAAATATAATCAGAACTTTAATATAATTTTCCTCAGTATTTTTCATTATAAAAAATTTTTAAATAGAAAAACTATCGCATTTGTGATTGATTTAGGGATTCTATTTTATTTTATATCTAATTAAAATTATTTTATATTCTGTATATTTTCAGGAGGTGAATTTACTATAAACCTATTGAGCATAATGTCAATCTCTTTTTCTCGAAATAAAAAGAAGAAAGAGAAATCATTCGAGTATTATCGACAAATTTTCATTACATATTTTAAAAATATTGAAATCTTTTTAATAATTTAATGCGATAAAAACTAATTCAAAATTCCATAAAAACATACCTGAATATTGTGCACGAGAATAAATTATCTTAATCAATCATTCTTATTTATACATAATTTTTTAAATACATTACAACAGATTCAAAGGTGCTTCCGCAGTTAAAGGATATCTGGTATTTTTCTGATAGTAGAAGTGCTATTCAGAATTCGGCATCATGTTAGGGATTATTCAGTATTTGCATCATGTGCAGATATGTCATCTAGTGCAGACATCCTCAAGAAACTAAAACATCTTTCCATGGTCATCATGTCAGGGGATTCCATACCATGTGGATGTTGCTGGTAATGAAATTGCGGACAGTTTGACTAGAGCCGGTGCTAGCCAGACCTGCCGCCTCTCTTACTCATATGGAGCTTTTTTCTAAATTTATAGCAACTACCATGGCTATCTAGTGTCTGGATTGTCCCACCTGTGCATCCTAGGTACCAGATGAGGTGTCCCAGTGGCTTCTTGGCTCGAGACAGCAGCAGACGCGTTCAAACGGCACTTGCACGTTTTCTTAGCGGCCATCTGCTTTTCATGACTTTCATAGGTGGTAACAGACATTTTGAGACCTGCAATAAGTGTTCTTCGGTGCAGGCCTCTCCTGACCACATTTTATCTTGTTTAAAGCTTACCAAGCGCGATCTGATTCTGGATCTCCTTCCGGTGCTTGCCTTTTTTAGAGTGAATGGATTCATGGACCTGATCTAGCTTTGCTGATCATGGGGATTGTAAACAGCAACAGATGAAAATGTAATAATTCCTAAATGGTAAAACTACTGAAATTTATTTTTAGTAAGCCAGTGTGAATCAAGCAAAAAATAAATTGAAGAGTTGAAATCTGACGAAGGCTATAATGTTAGCGTATACCATTTTGTGGAAAAAAAATGTATATGTTTTGCTATAAATTACTATACAAAATAAGTCTGCTATTTATAACTTGTATAGTATTATATAATCGTAGCAGAGAAGCAAGAACTGCGACTTTCTCAATGAAAGGTTTTAGGTTCGATCCCTGCCATTGTTCAGTTACAGATGATGAAGTTGCACTTCTACATAATGTCTGTCATAGTTATTGTTTGGATGTTTTTCTACTTTTTCCTTCTTTGTAACACATGAATCATTACCTATAAGAAAATTCTCTTGGAGTTAAGTTTAAGTTTATATGGTAGATATTAAATTGTCTCTTCTATATCTGAGCCTGTCTTTTAAAAAATTATAGTCTAAAATAAACGAAAAACCATTAAGTTCGAATTTACATTAATGGAATCAAAGACACTTAATGAAAAATGAGCGTAATTTCATAAGCGTTTTTACAAGAGAATAAAATATTCATATCACGTATTACAAATATTTATAGTTCCAAATATAATTTTAGCAAAAAAATCCCAGTTTAGAAATTGAGATGAGTTTTAGAAAAAATCTTGAAAAAAAATTGGAGTTAAAAACAGTGCTTAAGTATTCTCTGTTAAAAAAATTTGCAGAAAATTATTTTGCTTCAATATTTTTAAAAAGCTCAGTTCTAAGTAATTTTAATATAAGAAATCAGGTAATATAAAACAATTAAAAATTAGTACATATAGAAAAATCAGATAACTTATGTAAGAAAATCAGATATAAGAAACAATTTTATAAATATAATACCTCAAAATCAAGTTTTCACACATTTATTCTTTATTAATGCATGTAAAAATTTATTTTTCATTAGTTTCGTCTGTCTTTGTTTTCCGAAGATGAAGCGTAATAACTCAAAAAATTCTATCTTTATCGAAATGTTAGCAAGGTGCGTTGTAAATAACTCCATAACGGAATAATAAAGTCACAATTAAGCTTTATACCACAAAAAGTCAGTATTAGCTTTAAATTTTACACTAATTTTCAGAAAAATCATTTTAAAATCGATTAAATTCAATAATATGATATTAATATAGAAAATATATATTTTATATTTTTTCATTAGTAATTTTAAAAAATATTTTGGAAATATATTGCAAGAAACGCAAAATGTAAAATCAAGGAACATTAGAAATATCACAGCAAAAGTTGTTGTTGGGAAATACCATGTCATAAAAAATTAAATGACTTATACAGATTCTTCTTAATCATGGATGATAGCAAGATTGTGTGATAGGTAGTAAGTTGGCTAAAACAGTTGCCACAAGAAAGAGGTTTCAAATGTCCATGGGGTATAGCAGTCCATAAATATCCCACGTGGTGATAAAATTGATCTGGTATGGGAGCAGCTGGTACATTTCTGACTAGCAATGCAGGCATGGACCGATCGTTTTTGATTGACGATAGGTTGGAGGAACAAGCAGAGCAAGGAAGCAATGCAATTTAATGTTTGTAAAAGCATTCTTGAATATATTCTTGCCAGGGTCGTAGTGGCCTCACTTGGTCAGAATGTCCTTCTCATCATCGGAAGGTTATGAGTTCGAATCTCTGGAAAATCCCTCGCGTTCAAAAGCTGCTATAGTACGTTATATATGCAGTGCTCGTAATGTCCTCCAAGTGAAATAATACCTCTGAGGATCGCAGGTCAAATACTAGGGCTCTTCAGTTGGATCCCTGCTTCTAAATTTCGAAGAATCCCATCTGGCTGTTTCCACGGGCTGGTAGAGCCCAACTGTGGGCTAAGTACAGGAATTATGCTGGTGCAACAGCAACATTGTGTGCCACGTGAAGTTGCTCGTTATCCTGTTAGAATATGGCTACTGGGAAGCGCTGAAGTTATGGGAGGAGCACGGACCCTAACACTTTAAAGCTCTGGCTATTCAATGTTCCGGTAATGTGTACTAGAGGTATGCGGAAATGAAATGCTGTACCGTGCCAAACTATGCAGGACCAGTTTGATGATGAACTATGCAACCTGTCAGCATTCTCTCCCCACGAATCCGACCATTGTGCTATTGCAGGCAAAAACGAGGTTTGTCAGTTTGTTGATTCCGTTGTTTATGTTCGTCGTTCATCGTACCATAGGTTGCGCAAACTCCTGTGGTTTCAGTTAAATGTAAACAAAGCAATGGAGCCTTGTGGGCATTCCACTCAGTTGCAAAGGATGTCAAATGACACATTCGATAGAATAATGTGCAACTGGTTGAATCTGTGATCAGTGATGAGACTGGATGATCCATCATTACAATACTCAAAATGTGAATGTTAACACGTATATTAACAAAATGAATTTAATAAGCCTCCTCGGACGCCGTTCTTTACTGCGTTCAGTGAGAACAGTTTCGCATAACAATCCGATTAATTTCCTCCCACGGATTTCTTTAGCGACTATCCGTATAAGTTATTATTATTCTTCGGTTGCTTGAACGACACTTTCGTCTAAAAACATAATTTCTCTTCAATTGTCTGTCTTAATTTGTCTTTAAAAAGAAACATTATACTATTTCTTTCAAAAATCGGCAATCTCTCTCTCGCTCTTTTTATGCAACATTTGCATTTGTCACTACAGAAATCTGTGATACATATATAAATTGCAGTGCTAATGATTAGCTTACCTCATCGCTGTAAGCGCTTGACATAAATTCCACACGATCTACTTGCTTCCTTCAATGTGTTTCATTTTTGGTGCCCAGCAGTGTAAATTAAATTATAATATCACCAAAAATTTTTTCAATAAGTATTAATTAAAAGATTTGAGTTTTTAAGTACTTTTTACTTTACATCAATGATAGTTTGTAAGTGACATAATGTGCGATTTTTGGCACATGCATACTATTATACATAAGTTAATTTTTAGTTGTTTTTGAATTCGCTTAGTACCAAGAATAAAGAAAACTTCAATTTTTGAATCAAAATTTCTGAACATTTTCTACAGACACAATTTAAAATGCAATCGAAACACCCCTTATCAATCATTCCTAATTAAAATTGAGTTTTTTGTTTCCTCATTTTATAGAAGCATATTTAAAATCATCTTTTTGGTTTACATATTGGATCTTTTTCATTGCTCTCTAAGAAACACTAGTATAAAACATCGATTTGATGTATTTTGAAAACTAAATTTTTAAATTTCTCTTTTTAAATATTTTTCATTTGTAAAGTAGTTTTTAAATTTTTTACAGTTAAAAATTTTTTAAACGTATTTTTATTTATCATTATTAAAGTATTAAAAAAAAATAAGCCTTTTAACATATTCATTTTAAACTAAGTTCACTTTAGGAATAAAATTTAAGTATAAACTGTTGGTGTATATAATAATTTAATTTTTCACATTTGCTCTTTACATATTTATGTAGATGTCTTAAGAATTTTAAAATAATTATTAACATAAGTTTGCTAACAATCATCAAAATTAAAATAGTAAACTTTTTCATAATATGGATATTTTTAAACTTTTAATTAAAATTTTATTGCAGCCATGTTTCTTTTAAGAATAATTTTCCTGTTAATATCGAATATTTTCTCAATGTTTTGCAATATTAACAATTTTATACAATGGTAATTTTGTATTATGAAATTAAAAGAAAATAAATCTATTACGTAACAAATATAATACACAACAGAAAATATAAAAAATGACACAGAAAATCATTAGAAAGACCGCAAAAAGGTAAGTAAATTCAAAATTTAAAAAGTACATTAAAGTTTCGATTAATTTAATGAATAACAATATACACTGACGTTTAATTATTGTATTTAAGTAGGATTTATTATTGCGTAAAATTTGTTTTCAGCTGATTACCAGAGATTATACTACTTATACGAAATTATACTTATTTTCGAAATATATTAATATATTTAAAAGATACCAAATAAATTATCATTTAGAGTCCGTGTTATCAGAGAAACAAAGAGAAGATCGCAAAAATTACATCAAAAGTGAAATTATACCAAAGGGATTATATAACATCTGAAATCTTTTGAACTGAAAGTTGAACTGAGAAAACTAGTTAAAATTGATAGTTAACAATAAAATTGATAATGTTATACATCAATTATTAATTTTACCGATCTTAAAAAAATTTTTTATTAAATTAAATTCTTAAGCATTCTCATGTAAAATTTATACGCTGAATCATTTTTCACACACACACACAAATAAATAACTTATAGAGAATAATATTACATAATTTCTCTAAATGTAATGTAATTTGTCTTAAAAATTTTAATTTTCATTAAAAACAAAAGCATGAATTCCATTGTTAATCATATGGAAAAGAAATTTTTTTTAAAAAAAAATTTCAACTTATAGATAATTTTCCACTATTTTTCAAACGCATTTATTGACAATTTAAGTTCTAATTGAAACATTTTTTGTAAATTATAATTATAAACACAATACTAAAGATTAAAATAACTATAAATGATTCAATGACTAATAAAGATTAATATTATAAACAATAAATTCATTATTATTAATATATATCTCTGTGCAATAACCAATTTGTTTATGCAATAAACAATTACAACCTGGATTTCTATTTATGAAAATTTCAATGGAATTGAGGGAAATGTATGAAACTATTGAATTTTTTTTTAATGTTAAGAACACCGAAATTATGTATTCTATGTTGAAACTATATGATTTTAATAACATACTTTATGCAAATGTTTCAAATATATAAATTTTCAATTAAAAAGCATATATATTAATTTATCGATAAATTTAAAGTATTTTGCCTTTATATAAAAGTAATATAAGTATTTATTATTCTAGGTTAATTACTATTATGGCAATGTCTTAATTTATTTCTTAAAAGAGATTACAGTTGTTCAGCAATCTGTACAGTTATGTATAATTGTTACATTGCAATAATACATAGCATTGTATACCGTAATGTAGGATTATAATTTTACGGTAATATATATATATAATTCAAACAGAAATTAATTCATAAAAAAACTTATATACCTGATAACCATTATAAGTGCTACACGACAAAAGTGACAAGTTACACATGAATAAATTCCATGAAGAAGACGTTGTGATATGCAAATGATCAGACTCTCTTCGTATTCATGCGTCTACAATGTGTTAAAAATGTAAATACTATGCAGCAAAAGTTTCCTATGTCATTTGAGCGCTGTTGTCAGGTGAAAAGTTGTGATGCTTGTGTAAAAAGAAGTAGTACTGATACCGTTTGGAACACAATAAATGTTTGCAGATACAGTTCGTAGACCTTTTGCAACAGTGGAAACTATAAGCTCGATGATTAAGGTTTTAATCATTCTTAACACTACATTATAAGTAAGAACTTTATTCATTTCAGAGTCCAAATATTAATTTTGCCAGAAGTGGTTATTCTGGATATTGATTTTTCATCATTTAAGTTTCCGAATCTCTCAAGAAGATTTAATCATTTGTTATTTCTAGTAAGTTATATTTTTTCACTAAATATCAAATTTTCTATTTGCGTTTCTTCTTGATATTACGATTTCGATGTTCAGTAATGTACTTTATTCAATTCAATAAATGTATTTCAATTTCAATTTTTAAAAAATATTTTTATAAAATTTTAATAAAAATAATAATTTATAAAAATAATAATTTATAAAATTATAATTAAATAATAGTTTATAATTTTTTATACTTAAAAAAGGTTATAAATTCCAAAATGAAAATAAAACTGGCTACATCTTATACAGAAATACCTCATCACCTAGAGAAATAAAACCAAGATAAAGGATTTATCTCTCTTGGTGATGAAATAAATCTGATCTTGGATTATCTCCTTTATCTTTCCCCGTGAGCGGTAGTCTAAGAAGATTTTAGCAAAAGTTTTCATTTTTTTTTCCAGTTTTAATAATTTTTAAAATAAAATGTATTTTGTTCTTTAATGCTTAAATCAAAAAATTATTTTCAAATTGCGCTTTGAAAATGCTCCATCTTTCGCATGTGTTGTGTTTACCGTACACATTACTACGTTAATCGTCATATTTTTCTGTGTCACTAAGAGGTGGGCCGAAATAATTTACTAAAAAATTAATAACAGAAAAATTAGCTCATTTACGATATAAGTTAATATATTTTATAAACGTGATCAGTTGTACGAAATTATGGTTGAAGTTTATGAAATTTAACGTATTATGTAATTAAAAAGAGCTATAGCTATATTCATTTAAATATATTTCCCAATGTATCTGAAAGCCACCTATCTAATTTCCTTAGAAATTTCGCTAACAAGGTCATAAATTACATAGTTTTTCTAAAAAAAATACAATCTTTATTCTTCCTTAAAATGCAATAGATAATATCATTCTTTCACAGATTTATAAATTTACATAAAAATTATTAGTTCCTATTACTATTACTAGTTGGAAATATTTATAAAATTTATTCTACAAATACCAGTTGGAGTGATATGTAAAAGGGTGCAACATGCCTACAAAGTGGCGATATTTGGCGAATTTTTTCCGCCAGATTGAGGATGAGCTAGCAATCAGAATTTGCTGAGCATCTTTAATGGTTACAAATCAATTCTTTCTAAAGCAATTGCAACCATGTAAACAATCGGGTAAAATAGCTGTGTTTTTAAACTGCTAATACAAGCAATATATAATAAAACTATAAATATTGCGAATGTATTAAATCTCTTAAATATATTATAAATATAACTAGAATTTTTCAAGAAAATATAAAAAATAAAACATGAAATCTTATAACACACAATTTTTATTTCTCAAATAGGCTTCTTTAGAGTTCTATATAATAACACCAATTTAAGAAATGTGGATAATAAATTAAAATAATTAATATTTACCAAATATATTTTAACTAAAGTTTTATTTATTAACATTTACTTAAAAATGAATGCTTTTTCAATGGATGTTATAAAACAGAGCTTTAAATTTTGATAAGGTTAATACATTCACATCTTTTAAACAATATCCATTTAAAAAAAATTGTTTTTAATAGATGTTATTAAATTGAATGGTAATTAAGAATCGTATTACCTTTATTTAAAAAAATTAATGCTTTTAAATATAATTATGCAATGAATAATATGTAAAAATATTTCCAGTCATTTTATTAAATGATAATTTGTTAAATAATTATATAATTATGATTACTGATTAACAGAATTCTTAATGAAAAAACTTGAGAATTCTCAATAAAATATCAAACATATTTCTAAACACACACATTTAATTGTATAATTTTGAGAAAATAAAAAAAGAAGTGATTATTCTAATTTAAACTTCAGTCTGTAATTTTAATGACTGTGAGAAATTCCTTATATATTTAATTATAATATTAACTTCCTCAAAATTTTTACAAATAAATCCTTAACCTTTATTTTTAATTTTCGATTTTATCCTAATAAAAAAAGCGTTAATAAACCAAAATGATATTGAATATCACAAAAAGATTTTCACTTATCAAATGCTGCTTTAGAAATACAAATGCCCTAAATTTGAATTATGAATAACGGTAATTGAAAATTATCTGTAACACACCATAACTAATTTTCCTTTCCAGAGTCAACTTGTATTTGGCACTTAATTGTTTTTGGTAGATTTTAGCAGCAAAAAAAAAAATCGTCAAATTTTGTTCATTTGGCTATTTCTTTCTCCCTTGGTAATGCTCTCTTTAACCAAACGATGACTAGACAAAAATATACTTCTCCCACTTTTACTTTTTAGCATCATATGATAATAATATTTTTAGTAAGTTCAATTAGTTATTTTAGATATTTTCAGTTACTTATTCTGAAATATTCGAAACGACTATTTTGTACAAAGACGCAGGCGATCTTTCATTATTCACTGCTAAATTTTGCTTTAATACTTTGCTTAAGTTTAGGACTATTTATAGTATAATTAATGCTTATGCAATAAATAATATACAACAATACCTTAAAATAAATTTAAAAAAATTAAAATAAATATATAATGAAAATTGTATGACAGTGGAATATTTTAAAAAGAAATGGGAAGAATTAGTATTGAATTGCCATAAGCAAGAAATCAACTTATACAAATGATCTATCTGAAAATAAACAAATAGAAATCACATCACAAAACTAAAATGGTATTCTAAATTTTTGAAGACGAGTTTTGCGAAAAAACTCAATCTTACTCAATGCGAGCTATAAGCCTACGAGCATAAAGTTCCATAACTGTTTCTGTTATATTACTACTACTGCTAAATAAAAAAACATATAAATAAATAAAATTATATATCGTCTTTGCTGATTTAAACTAACCATAAAGTGGAAGTTGTCTAATCTTTTTTATTTTGCTTTTTCTCTTTGTTCTATTGTCAACTTGAATCAGTGGAAAACGACTTTTCAAACCAATGCTTTGATCCTTAGAAAAGAAATTGTTTCATTAACGAAATGAACTTCGACAATTTTCTCAGACATCTTGATGGTGAACTTGGCCTATTTTGCTTCTGCTCAAAGACTGCCAATCGTAGGTAGGTAGAAATTCGTCGAGAAGTCGGATTTACGACGCAGTCTCAATACGATGAAACGTAGATGAAGCGATATCTGGCGTTATTAAACTAATGAGAATTATAATAAAGTTATGAAATCATGATCTGAACTGGAATAAAAGAAATACCCACTTTATGGTTAGTAAAAAGTTTAGCCTAAAATGAATATTATACAGTCACAGGCTAAAAAGCGCATTATTAGGTCAAGTCGCCAAGAATAGAAAACAGTCAAAAAGCAAAATTTGGTAGGGGTTTTTTTCCCATTGCTATAAAAATTCATCAAAAGCAATTAATAGCTAAAACTGGTTAATTCTTGCGGTAAAACTATGCATTATGATTAAATTTGTAATAAACTGACGGTATTATAAATTTTGGTAAAATCTTTTTGTATGTAACGCATTAAGTGCGGATTTTGAAAACGTCACCAACTGCGAAATTTATGCGATTCGTAACCATCAGCATATATGAGCATTTCATAATCAATAAAATTGTATATCTCAAAATGGAGAAACATAAACATTTAATCCGAATGTCACCAAATCCATCGCTTAACGAATTCTAGGTTAAGTCTAAATTTAATTTCTGGAACTTCCTTCTTAATTTTAAATTTAATTTCTGTTTCATAGAAAACTTCACCAAAAAAAATTAAGTGTCAAATATAAGTTGATATTAACGAGTAAAATTTCCTTTGTAATATTCGATAACGCTGTGGTTTACCCCTCCTTTTACTACCCATGAAATATAAAAATAAAAATAAAGAATTTTATTCCGATAATTTTCAGTAAATTTAGAGAACTGTACTTTTTTAAAATTTTAACTATTTTGATTGTCAAAAAAATAAATGAAAAATACCAAATTCTATTTCGTTAAGTATATTCATGTAAAGAAAAAAGTGAATTTAACTTATTCATAATTGCATAACTTCAAGACCCGAAGTAAATGTGAAAAAGTCACACATCATTAACGAAACAAGATGTCGAAAGTTGCTGCTCTTTGTAAAAATAAAATATGTGACAGACAGTGGCTCAGTTAATAATAAAATGCAATTAGAAATATTTGTAAGCACTCAATTCAGAAGTGTTCGCTGCTTCACAAATATACTTCCTTGTACACAATCCAGAGTGGGGATGCAGCACTTTAAAGCAAGCAGTCGAGTGGAGATATAAGTAACTTAGAAAGAAGTGTATCAGAAGATATCCCAATATTGCACCTGTACCCTCATAGTTGTCATTTCACTAGGAGAACATTGTGACCACGATCAATTTGATGTGGTTAGTTGTCTTTGGTGAATACGACAGATTTTCGGTAAGTCGGGATTGGAACCTCCTACCTTCCGGTAATAAGAATAACACCCTAACCATATAGGCCATTGCGACTTCGCTGTAATATTTTGTTCAATCTATCGCTGATCTTATTTATTCAAAGAAGAGCAGATTCTGTTTTACACTTCGTTAGTGATATATATCTCTCACCGTCATTCATCCACTCCACCATAGGTACTCACAAAGAGATCATCTTTCATAAGTATTCACAAAGACATCATCCTTCATAGGTACTCACAAAGGCATCATCCTTCATAGGTATTCACAAAGACCTCATCCTTCATAGGCACACACAAAGACATCATCCTTCATAGGTACTCACAAAGACATCATCCTTCATAGGTACTCACAAGGACATCATCCTTCATAGGTACTCACAAGGACATCATCCTTCATAGGTACTCACAAAAACATCATCCTTCATAGGTGCTCACAAAGACATCATCCTTCATATGTATTCACAAAGACATCATCCGTCATAGGAACTCACAAAGACATCATCTGTCATAGAAATTCATAAAGACATCATTCGTCATAAGTACTCACAAAGATATCATCCATTACAGGTACTTACAAAGACATCATATGTAAAAGTACTCAAACACATCATTCGTCTTAAGTACTCACAAAAACATCACAAAAGATTCATCCGCCATAGGTATTCACTAAGATAGCACGCGAACAGCCGATAATGCAGTTTCAGAAATACTCACTTTGAGTCTTCGAGCCATCATTATCTGCAATCTGCCAAAGTCGCTCAGATCTGCAGCTTTTTCCGTGAAACACATTCATAATCATCAGAGAAATAGGATGCTCTCCGTTAACGGTATCATTCCCACTGGATCATATGTCTCCTACAACATTTAGGAAAGAATTCAGTGTTGAATTGTGAAGGTGGTCATATTTCAGTTCTTCATTGTAAGAGGTCAATGTACTTTATTATTTCGTGGAATTTTTTTAATATTTTGGAATTAAAGAGTTTTTATATTATAAATCTTATACATAGAAAATTTGTAAATCATTCTTACAATAAGATTTGCATTAATTTTGTTTTTGATTTATGATTAAATTTGAACTAATATTTATATATATTTCTTCAGAAATATTTGGTCTTTTGCAATGTTATGTTTTCCTACAGTAAAAAAGTGGAAATATTTTGCAATAATTTTATTTTTGTATCACAACTTTGTTAATTCAAATTCTCTTCCCACCCTTCTTTTCAGTTATTCTTCAAAAACAGTCATAAAAATATGTATTATTCTCTCTATTTTAAGACAATTATATGTACATAAATATGGTCTTAATTTGATTTATTTTAAATACTTACATTATGTATTTTTAGATATAATGTTTAAGAAATAAATGCGTTATTAAAAGTCCTCAGATGCATTCTTCCAAGTTTGGAATGCATTATCAACCGTAGAATCTCAATTATACCGGAGTGATGGTATCACGATAAAAGAAAACTTACAAGGTTTTTTGCCTATTTTAACCTTGTAAATCATTTTGTGTTGTTTGTGTGATTCATTATAGCTGTTTAAGAAATTGGGAAAATCCTGTCACATTTTTAACAATCAAATTTAAGTGGTCGAATGGGTTTTCTTTGTGTAACATAAAAAAATTGTCCATAGTATGCCGATAAGTTCAATCTAGGTTTCATTTACTAAATAAATGCTCGTACTTCTTCAAATATAATTTTATAATTTAAGAGAAAAACATTTCATTAGTATTTCATGAATGATATCAGTTAATGTACGTAGATTGATTTGATTTGTTTGCTATTCTATGATCTTTTCGGTAAACTATAAGTATTTCATGCGTACAATTTAAGGAAAACTAGATTAAAAAAAAAAACACTACAAGTAACAACACTAAAAGTGGGAATAGTATCTACAAACATTTTAACTTTAAACCAAAACAATAATCATTCAGCTCTGTTTTTATACTGAAGTTCCATCAGTATTGCTTTTTTTTTTTTAATTTTTAAATATGAAACTATTGTCCTTTTATAAATAAAGAAATCGGTGAGATATTTGAAATTTAAAATAACCTTCTATACCATCTATTTCTTAAATGATCAATTTTAGTTCATCAATGAATGAATAAATTCTTTTTTCTTTTCAGGATTTTTGCCAAGCTGTTAGTTTCGTGACTGACTGTATTGAGACTCTGATAACATTCTGACTTTCTCTTATAAGCTTGGGGTTTAGATTCAAATTTCAGGTCAATTGCTTGTGAATGTTTGAAATTCCCCATTAACTGTAGGTCCTAATCAATTAAATGCAAAAATGTCAGTTAGTTTGTTATCTGAAGGTAACAATTCAATCCATGAGATTTATGCTAGTTTTCCATCTCTTACAACTATGTGCACTTAAATAAATTTAATACGCAGTAATAATGAATTCGACCTTTGATATCAGAGCTCTTAGCAAGGCGAGCATTTACAATACATCATAAGACTTATCAAGAGATAATGGCTGTGATTTTTAAATCCTATTATGTAGTGAAACTAATGTTTGAGTTTACATTAATTCCTTTCAACCTACATGCTGCGCCAGTGATAGGATATTTCATGGCAAATTTTTTATTAGGATCTTAGAGGGAGTCAAACTGCAATTTTGAAAAATAATTCTTGTCAACTCTGAGTTAATTCACAATTTGAGTGCAAGTGCAAATTTCTTTATTTTAAGCTTGAAGAATTAATTACCTTTTATTTGCATTTTAATTTTTAAATCATCAGTTTTTATGTCTAAAAGGCAGTTAAAAAAATAAAACATAAAATATTTTTATGAAAAGTTTAACATCAATATTTGAAGAATCTAAAATAATTATAAGAATAAATATACATTCACAGAGCAATTAAAGTAAATCAATTTCACTATAGTTCCATGGTAGAAGATAATTAATTCTAATTTCACATGATTTAATGTCATACAAAAATGTAAAACTATAAGCCTTTTTTAAAAGAGAAGATTCAGAATTTTTGAAGACATTTATAACAAGATTACTAATGATTTAGATTACTTCAAACGACTATCTACCTTTAATTTAAATTGTTCTAAGCATGGTAATTTATAGACGAATGTAGAAAGGAACCTTTTTATTGTGAGATAAATTTCCAATATAATTATAAATGCTATAAAAATTGCAATATCGAATCCAAATAATGAGCAATAATTAGTATTGAAGTTGAAGATACTCATGTGTTGATAAAACATTATTAATTTTTAGGAAGCTTGTAGATTTCCCCATTTTAGCTTTCTTTGTTGATTTCTTTGTTTGATTTAATGCCCTGTTTGATTGATCTGAAAAAAAACCTAGTTTGATTTCGATGAATCATTTTATTTTAAAATTAAGGATTCTGTTTAAGAATTTTGGAAGTACATATTTATTACGATTTGGTAAGACATAAATTATGGTTTCCCCAACAGAATACAATTCCTTCTGTTTTATCTATAATTCTTAGCTAAATATTTTCTGCCAATTATTCCCAGATAACTCATTTAATAATTCCAAAAATTAATTTCTAGTTTCATTATGTGATAGATCATCTAAATCAATCCTCTTTGAAGTATGGAAGAAGTGATATCAACTCTTAAAGACAAGATTTTTTATTTCTTAACATATTATCTTGAAGAGAGAATTTAGTTAAAAAGAATTTTTAATTTCTACAATGGGGTATTTTGCAAGAAATAAAAAAAATTATATCATGTAAAAAAACTGCATTTTATTTTCAATTGTTTGTTTAATATATATAAAAAGTAAGAGCTGTTTTTTAATAAGAATTTTTTTCATAAATAAACAACAGATTGCATTGTTTATTTAATATGTAACTGTCATTTGATATGCATAGTTTTAAAGTCTATTTTGAGTAATAGATAAAATAAATTATATTTACAGTCTAAATACTATAATAATAAATTTTATGGCAGAAAAACTAAGTTGATAACCAAAACATTTTAAGCAAGAAGGCCAAATAATGTATTTTATGGGTAAGCACTTTTAAAATTTTATGGTTATTATTACTATAATCCGTTAAGAATTCATTCGGGACGCTTATATTTAGCAACAAAATTTCTGGTTATAAATTTTTTCTAACAATTGATTAAAGATCCCTATGATATAAATATGGATGCTGTTACATTATATGTATTAGATAAAATAATACAATACACTCTTTTAAATTAGATGGCGCGCAATGATCTCCATTAGGTCTTAATGACTATATATTTTCACTGCATTCTGCTCATATTTAATTGAAAGTTGCTGCCAACTCCAAGTAAGAAATCAAAGACTGCTGTGCAATATTAATAAAAGACTGTCGATTTCTTGTAAATTATGCTTACATGTTTTTACAGAGAAATAGAACTGAGATGATCGATTGATTTTTGTCAGACATTTTCCTCAACAGAAAAAAAAAAAGATTATAAGGGTTGCAAATGACATAGACACCAAACCTAGTCCTAAAACAACTCCTATTCAAATAATTTTAACATCCAATATTTCTATGCCTGTGTTTACAATCTATCAGTTAATATTATGTATGTTTCTCCAATAGAAATTCCAATTAATCCGCTGATAAAGTTAGAGGACGTCTTTCCCCCTGGGACAACAAAGGATAACAAAATCAATGACGTTCGATTGTCCAACCAAATGTTCGCTACGCAAGATAGAACAATCAATTAATCGAGTCATCTTGGGTTTCGAAATTTTTACATCTTCATACTCAATTTTAATGAGTACAAGATTTTCCTTCGTATCAAAAGCCAAAACAATGGAGTCCATAATCTGCATTTATATTACAATGTCTTTTACCTTATAGATTAATAAAATTGTTTTCCTAGCATTATTTTTCCTGAACTCATGTTTAAGAAATATCCAGAATACATAAAGGCATTACTTGATTCTTATACATGGTAGGTACTTTGAATTATCTACTTTTCCTGTTATCCTATTATTTATTTTTGAAAAGAGCAATTCTATCTAGTGCAATCGCTTTTATCAAACCATCGTTGTACTTTATACGTAAACAATTTTTTTTATAGACTAGAATAAAAACATTTTTATCATATCCCTTTAAATCAAGAAACTTTAAGTAGTATAGTGTAGGTTTTTGATTAGTATGCACAATAAAACATCTTATTATATTAAATGTATACTATAAAATCTTAATGTATATATATATATATATATATATATATATATATATATATATATATATATATATATATATATATAAACAAACGTCTTTAGCAAAGTTTTGAGCACACAGTTTTTTATTTATTTTTTAATTCAGATGCTAGATATATAACATCATTACCACACTAAGCTTTGAACTCCCGATTTTTTTTAAAAAAATTCAGATACACTAAATAGATCCCAAATAACCACGAAGATCCATACGATATCCAAGAGATAACTCTCAGTCACTTATCTAGACATCGCTTTGTCTCTTAGATGTCCACCAATTATCCAAAGGGTCGCAGCAAATGGATATCATGTGGATATTTGGATATTGTGACATCTGATGGATATGTCTTAGATATTTTGGATATCCTTTGGATGTTTCCTAGATATCCAAAATATATCTATGGGATGTTCTGATATCCATGAGATATCTATATAAATAAAATACGATATCCAAGAGATATCTAGATTGAATCTTATTAGATATGTTTTAGATATCTTAGTTATTCTTATATCTGGAACACACACACACACACACATATATATATATATATATATATATATTATCTATCTATCTATCTATATATATATATATAAATATATATATGTATATATATACATATATATATATATATATATATTATCTATATATATATATATATATATATTATATATATATATCCCAGAATTATTCAAAGCTAAAATGCATTTCTATAATGAAATTTTCATAATTAATGTTAGTATTTTCCCCATAATTTTTAGAAGCTATCAACTGAAACAGTATTTTGAAATATTTTATAGCAGTTGCAAGCTTTTTTTGTGGGTTCATTTATTATATTGTTTTATTTTTGACTAAATACTTAATTTCAAAAGAAAAAAAAACATTAGAAATAATGTTTTGTAATATTTAACTCTAATATTAAAAGTGTAAACACAATGTGACTTACTTTTAAGAATTTATAAATGAATTCAATGTTACTTTTAACTTTTCAAATTATTAAAAATAAAATCATGTAAATTTTTTTATCACACTTTTAAAATTTTTAAAGCAACCGAAATACATTAAAATTAAATTCTGCATGAATTATAGAGGGATTTTTGTTAATGATAGTTTCGTGAAGATTAAAAAAAGTGGAAGTAATTTCTTATAAAAATTTTTTTTACTATTGCATCAGCTTTTACATAAAAACAAAATGGATGGAGTCAGGTATTCAGAATTAATTTCTTTATAAGCATTCTTAAATTTTTACAAAACTACTGATTTTGAAGATACTTATTTTTTTTAAGGTAGATAGTAAAAATAAATATTTTGTATTTTAATCTCAGTTTCAATAACTTCTGTTTCTTAGAAATAAAATTGAATATTGAAAACATTAGTTTTTAAAGTAAAAATTTGCAAAATATTAAACAGTAAAATGATTTTGAAAATTACTTACAATGTAAAGATGTATGACAATTTTAAAAGAATTCACAATGAAATTTTTAAATTGCCAAACCGTATAATTTTCATTGTCAATAATAAACATACACACCCTTACTTTTTAAAAAAGAATAAATTTGTATTATGTGAAATAAGTTCTTTATTGGAACATTATGCATTTACAGCACTTCCATGATTTATTTCTAAATAAAAGAGAGCAGCTAAATTCATATATTTTTAAAATTTATAATTAAAAATTTAGTCTAATTTTTATGAAAAATAATTTATAAAAGCTAATAGAAAATGCAATTGTATTTTAACCATGTAATTAATTAATTCATATATTTTTCCATAGAGTCAATTAATCAATAAAAATCGTTACAATATTTATTTTAAGATATAATTGTGATTGCAAAAGATTTTTTTTTACAAAAATATTCTAATTTAAATTTATTTATTTCAATATGATACATTTTCCAGAAGTAATAAAAACTACTGCAATAAGGAAATATTAAATCTTAGAATATGCAAAATTTAATGCACTTAGTATAAATTGTTTTAAACATAAAAGTGACAAGAATCTACATTTTAATAATAAGTATATATCATGAGAGTAAATAAGGTAAACAAATATCAGAAAACAATGTTTGATTGAGAAAATTTATATTTTATATAATTATAATGAAAACATTAACAAAGTGACTGCTAAGATGTGCTTTCCATGCCAACTAAACATCCCATTTCTCTGATGTCTCAGCACTAAACTAATCAAGAAACAAAAAAAAAAAGGATGAAAATTAACTTGAGTAAAAAAAAATAATTATATTTTGCAATTCAAATTTTTAACAATAAGGACACTTAATAAAAAAAATATACAATGAAGTCACTTGATAAAAATCTGCAATAATCATTTATTTATAAGACACTTGTAAATTAAAACGTAACTAACATTTAAAATTTATTTTTGAGAATTGATATAAGAAAAAAATATGCTGACTTTTATAAATAGAGCACTATCTCGCAGTCTTCACCAAACAATTGTTTCAAAGTTGATAATATTGCCAACCTTAACAGAGGTTAAATTACTTTAAATGTTTTCATGTGGTATAATAACTAGCCAATAAAGTTAATTGCATAAAAAGTCATAAATAGTCAACATCAAAACTTATCTAAATCTATCAGATGTTACATTAAAAAATTTAAACGTCATGTCACTATTAAATGTCAATCTAAAAATAAATTTTAAAGTAAAGAAAAACAGAATCTTTGCAGGAATTTAAATATTGCCAATCAATCTGTCAACAAATACATTGATAACAACATAAAAAAGTATTTGCATTTTATAAACGCAAAAGTAAATTATATTTGTTTTAAGTATAATACCTGTTTATACTGCAAAAAATAAGATACACATCCAATGAATTAAAAACAAAATTTATCTAAAATTTTAAGATTCAAAATATTAATACTAAAACGTGTATTACTTTTTAATTTAATAATTAAAAAGTAATACAAAAGTGTGTACAAGTGTATACACACTTTCGTTTTTATGTTGATGTTTATTCTTAAAAAAGTGACCTGTTTTACGAAATATACAAACAAGTAACGAAAATTAAGCAATAGTCACAAAAAATAAAAAAAATTCTGCTCTTACCAACACCATTGCAGAAGATATGACAACAATTTAAATTATAATTTTGTAAATTCTCCTTCATCACTCAATTTATTACATCACACATGTATCCAACTCCAATATTACAAGGTAAAAATATGTAAACAAAAGGTGTAATATTAATATTGTACATATATGATGGAGAATGCAAATTACTCGAGAATTATAATAAGAAAATAAAAGTTTTAATTCATAAAAATATTTACTTAAAAACTAGACCATTCATTTTAATTCATTAAAATGAATAGTAAATCCATTAAAGTGAGCCAAAATTTATAACTTAAGTTTTCATTAGAGCAGTGAAAACTTAATTTTAAGAATAAGATTTGTAAATATTCACGGAACCTGCTTTAATGCAAGAAGTTAATTTAATAAGGAAAACCCTGTTTTATAATACTTTTATATTAGCTATTTCTATTTGTGAATAACAATTTTTTTAAATTCAAATACAAATATAACAAAGGATTGCCCTATAACATAAACTCTTGAGATATTTGATAAATAATAATTAGTAGTTAATTTCTATTTCAAATAGAAATTCAACATTATAAGAATGAAGATTACAATATGTTGCGACTTGTTTAGCAATAATTTTTGATGAATGACTCTCAACTTAATTTTAACATGGTTCTGTGTAGAATCGGGTACGACTTGGTTTGGTGATACATTTTGGCAATAAACTTTAATCTCTGGTAATCCTGGTAACTCTATCTTTATATAGCTTTTGTGTAGTGGCTATCTTAGCCTCAAAAATATCGTCAAAGAATCATGAGGCACCCAGTTGTAAACTTTTACGCTTTAACATTTACTCTGATTTCTATTTACCATGTTTAAAATAATGAAACCGAGAAGTGAGAGCAAATGAATAGCTTTGAATAATAAATAATTTCCTAAACGTAATAAAAAAAATGGTACTTGTCCAAAATGCTAGCAGCCAGTAGATAAATGACACTAAATATGAGGTTTTGTAAATAATAGAAAATTATATAAAATACGCGTTCATCACTTTAAAGAAACATTCCCCCTGTTTTGTTATAGTTTTAATAACTTTTTGGCTTTTATACCACAAAATATTAAAAATTTAAGATGTAAACTACAGAATTGTAGATAAAATTGTTATGGCTGGCAGTATAATATTAAATTTAGGTTGTCCATATAAGTTTTTCTTAATTGTTAAAACGACGAATTTAAAATCCATATTTAGTTTTTTAAGCAAATAAAATGTTGGCATAAATTTTGTTAATCGTACATTTTAAAACACTTATTATAAAATCACTTTATTTTAGCTTTCATTAAATATGCACTAAGGAACAAAATAATTTGGTTTTAAGTTGATAGATTTGCACCAACTTTCCATGTCAACAGTAAGTAACTTTCTTAAAACATATATACGATTAGATTGAATTCAATAATAAACACAGAATCAATATTATGGAAAAAGTGATAGAGATATTGATGGTAATAATTTTGGTTCTAAAGTTTTCCCAACAAGTCTTTAAAATAATTTTTTTAAAGTTTTATTTACTTATAATTCTATACATTTTGATACACAGACTTAGATATTGATTTTAAAACTTGGCAATAACTAATTAAAAATTATTTTTATTATTTAGAATAAAATTTGTTTGCTAAAGCAAGTATAATGATAAATTTTTGAATGTGTGTGTGTGTGTGTGTGTGTGTGTGTGTGTGTGTGTGTATGTATGTGTGTGTGTGTGTGTGTGTGTGTGTGTGTGTTTATATATGTGTGTGTGGGTGTGTGTGTGTTTGTGTGTGTACATTTTTGTGTGTGTGTGTGTGTGTGTGTGTGTGTGTGTGTGTGTGTGTGTGTGTGTGTGTGTGTGTGTGTGTGTGTGTGTGTGTGTGTGTGTGTGTGTGTGTGTGTGTGTGTGTGTGTGTGTGTGTGTGTGTGTGTGTGTGTCAAAAGCACTTTTATATGTGTGTGTGTGTGTGTAAATGCTCAAACCATTCATTTCTTGGAATAAATGAAAAAATGCGTGTGTATGTCTCTTCTTCTGAATAAAAACGTGTCCATATATATCTATATATATTAGATTAAAGAATAACCAAAAGTCGCACATAGCTAGATCAGGTGAATACGGTGAATGTTCAATCACTTTAATTTGTTTTTGTTTAAGAAACTCAACTGTTATTCCGGCTGTGTGTGAAGATGCGTTGTCATTGTGAAGCATTAGTTCCCTAACATTCAGTTCTTGTAGAATTTCTGGAAGACATTTAGTGGTATACCAGTTTGCTGTTACTGCCATTTGTCCTTCCAACTTGATGGCAGGTGGTGTGTGGTGCCGAAAGCATACATCACTTTTTCATTGCGCGTTGTTTTTTCACCATTATCGGCGTGGGATCATCTTCAAAGACCCATACTTTACTTTCATGACGTGCTTGAACGTCAAAAAACGGTATGTACGTTTCATCACCTGTTACCATTTTAGAAATGATGCGGTGGCCTCCATCATTTAGCAATTTAAGAGTTTCTTTACTGATTCTAACACGCTTCTCTTTTTGGTGCTCCGTTAGATTGTGGGGAACCCAACGGCAAACTACTTTTTTCATATGTAATTCTTCATGAATGATTTTATGTATGGCTGCGGATTCAACGTTAAGTTCCTTCTGTATCGTTTGATAGGTACAGCGATTATTATCTATTAACATTTTTCGTATGGCAGACATATTATCCGAGATTACTGCCGACAGCGGCCTTCCTGTGTGTTCTTCATCCTGAAGAAATTGTTGATTTAAAAAATTAAAATACTTATTTTTGCATGATTGAATTGAAATATACATACTATGAGAATCTTTTTCGTAATTTTCATAGTATCAGATAGCACTTTAAATAGTATGGTTTGCAGAAAAATGCATTAATTCAGACAGCGATCTTGTTATTTGATCACAAAATTTCTCATATGACGCTTGATTATATTTAGTGACTTCAGATAGTGTTGAAACAACTATTTGGAAAAAATGTAAGCAATAAAACAAACAAATACTTGTTGTTAGTTACTTTTATTGAAACGCTTTTTTAATTTGTTTAGCAATATTTAATTTATTTATTTAAAAGGTAAATTATAAACTAAAAATAAATGTATCTTACTTTGAGTAGTATTTGAATGATTTTTTCCATTAATAATATTTAAAAAAATTTGCTTTAATTTAAAAGTTAAAACCAAATTTTCTCTAAGTTGTATATTATAAAATACTTAAATATAAGAAGAATAAATAAAATTGACATCTGATGATCATAATATTCTTTCAGTTTTTAAACTTTAAAATATTATATTTGATATAATATACAGGGTGCCCACACACACACACACACACACACTAAAGTCCCTTGCCACCCTCTTAACTTTGGAACGGCTACTGGTATATTCATAAAAGTGGTATCTAGGTATAGTAAAGCAGCCATGCGCTACTGAATAAAATAAACTACAGCTCCACCTGGTGGAAAACAGCGGAGTTAGCATTCCTATCTCAAAAACGGAACGAGATAAAGAGAAAAAGTGATTTACAAAGTTGTAGAGAATCCTTGATTTAGTACGAAAAGATACATTGTTGGCATTAATGTGAAGAATACAACGGTTAAAACACGCATTTATTGTTTCGTGCTGTGACGTCACAAAACGATCTAAGAAAGAAAAAAGGAAATAATTATAACGATATACTTTATTTAAGATGTTCAAACTTCTCACCATCAGCTGCAATGCACATTTGGATCCTCGCTTGAAGATTACGTTGCACATGTTGGAGTATACAGCATGACACGTTGGAACACGCGGCTGTAATGCGTCGTTTAAGGTCCTGCAAATTTTGTAGAGGAATCGCATACAGATGCTGTTTCAAGTATCCCTATAGGAAAAAGTCCAGTAGAGTCAGATCATGAGAGCATGGAGGCCACTCTTCGAAACCGCCATACCCTAGTATTTGGTTGCCAAATTCCATGACGAGGTACGGCTTCACTGGAGATGTTTTGTGAGCAGTCGCGCCTTCATGTTGAAACCATAGATTTTTAAGATTAAACAATGGCAGGTTCTCCACAAAATCGGGTAACACATTCCGTAGAAATCGTAAATATTGTGCACCCGTTAGTGTGCCCTTGTAGAATATTGGGCCTATTAGCTTGTTATTGAAAATTGCACACCAAACCAGGGCCCACTAATGGGTGTTTTGCCTATTGTACATACCATTCCGTGAAAAGCATGCCTCATCCGTCCACATTATATCTGCCAAGAATGTTGGCTGGACTTGTATCTGTTTCTTAAAGTAGCACCATGCATAGCGTCGCTCGGAATCCCCTTTCCATTAAAACTTGTTCAGGCGTTGGTCGGTATGGATGAGCACCTGATTCGCTTAGGATTTTCCAAACCTGACTTTTGGAGAGACCACAGTGTTGACTGATCTCTCTAACGCTGCATTTCGGATATGCGAGTGCGTATGCTAATACCTCATTCCGTAGAACTTGCTGTCCTACCTTAGCTGATCTGCCAGATCGAGGTTGACTAATAACGCAACCTGTCTCCCTTAAACGTTTTACAACAGTCAGGATGGTTTGATGAGAAGAATGCGGGCCTGCAGGGAAACGTTGGTGGTGCAACCTTGCTGCTGGTGCGTTGCGTCGACATTCACCGTACAGTAAAACTATCTCACAATACTCAACTTTGGAATACTCAGCCATGATCATGAGCATCAACATACTAAAGCCCCATGACTCTTTTATAACTGCCTCAAGTGAACAGGCGTGACGTTTCTTACGTATTTGTATACTGCATTCAAAATGTTGGAATTATTTTTAATACTTCCGTTCTTCCCATTTCGAAATAAAAGTGAAAAATTTAAGTACGAAAACGATTTTTTGTTTTTTTAATTATGCACACGTACGATGTGCTACGTCACAGCACGAAACAACAAATGCGCGTTTTAACCGTTGTATTCTTCATATTCATGCCTACAAGGGATCGTTTCGTTCTAAATTAAGGATGCTATATAACTTCGTATATCACTTTTTCTCTCTATCTCGTTCCGTTTTCGAGATAGGAATGCTAACTCCGCTGTTTTCCACCAGTTGGCGCTGTGGTATGTTTTATTTAGTAGCGCATGGCTGCTTTACTATACCTAGACACCACTTTTATGAATATAGCAGCAGCCATTCAAAAGTTAAGAGGGTGGCAAGGGATTTTAGTGGACACCCTGTACATTTAATACAAGTAGAATGTTGTGATACACTATCAGAAAAAAACTTTTTAACATTTTTGACTGATGTAAATACATATGTTATATTTTTAAAAAATTGTATTAAAATTAATTATGTTTGCATGTTTGCAAAACTAAACATCATCGATTACACATCTATAAATACTCGAAATGAAATGCCAGTTTAAAAACAGGAATATTTCTGAAATATTTAACATATATATTCTTAGTAAACTATCCGACGATATTCCTTGAATATAAAATGATTACAATCAAATATATGGCAGCATAAAGCTGCCATATATGTGATTGTAATAATTTTATATTACATATTTTATATTAATATTTAGAGAATCTTAAATTTATAATTTCAGAAACAGGCAATTTTAAGCTTAAAAGAAAAGCAGGACATACATAATTTCTGTAATGAACAAAATGACAACAACTTCGAGAGTAAACATATTTTAGCGCACATTTTTAACATATTTTTTACAATTGCTGAAATAATTAAAATACTGCATATATAATAGAAATAATAAATATTCTCCTATTGTGGGAATAAAGTACATTGTGTCTCGGTGGGGAAATATCATTTTGCAATGGAAGATAATAACGTATCCTGAAAAATGTAATGTATATTTTTGTGTAATGGAATATTTTCCAAATTCTTATCACTTTTATAAATTTCTGCTTATCTGAAACATGAAGCATATTATGGTGTAGGATTATGGTAATTAGTTCTGAAATAAAAACCAATTTAGTTATTTTAGAACCACTGAATTCTTGCAAATTAGAGAATCTTAAATTTATATCATCTTACGATGAATCGTTTGACGCCTCATTTTCCTTACAATAACCCCAAAAGTAATTTTTGTTTTCAGTAAAACATTTACACAGCTTAGTAAATCTTCCTATTATTTATAATGATATTTTTTTATCTCATATAAAATTACCTCACAGTAAATTTGCAAAATATCCAATGAGCTAGTTTGCTTTGAATAATCAAAAAATGTATTTATTTTTCAATAAACATTTATATAGCTTAGTAAGTCTTGTTTTTATTTAAATGATATTTTCATTTGAATAAAACTGAATTATAAATTAACTGTATATGTACATTAAGTATTTTATACTATTCCTTAAGTCGAAGATTCTGTATGAAAGTAGAAGATTCTGCATTAGTAATTCTGCATCTTAAGTAGAGAATTCTACATTTGTAATATAACTTTGAGCTCTTAAATTAAAAATACTGATCAATTTTTCGTTATATAATTTTGCTCTAAATTTTAGTTTTAGAGTGAAATAGCATACATTGTAATTGTACGATTCAAAAATGTAATTCCAAATTATAAGGAAATACACACACACACACACAAATATAGTAAAACCCTTTATTAAAGGAGTCTTGATAACTTAAAATGTATCCATTAATATATTTTCAATAAAATGACCGATCGGAGCACAAATGTCTCTAATGAAAACGTTTCTTTAAAAAAACTATTATTTAATAGTTTATTACATTTATATTAAAATCAATTCTAAAAAAATTAATTTTAGTAGAATTTCTCAGCATTTTTCATACTCTGCATCTGATTTTACTTTATTGCAATTACTTAACTGCTATATTTACTTTTATTCTAACAACTATATATTCATTTAGTTTTGAGAGTAAATTCTGGTTATTTTTTTTATCTTAAAACATAATTAATTCTGCAGTAAAATTAAATATAATGTAGATATTACATTCGCATTTTATTATTTTGTCATTAAATAATATATATTCATTTGTATTGCAACATGTCTTAAAACATTTCCATATATCTTGAGAGGCAAACATATCAATTACTGTAAAAGGGATCAGAAACTTAGAATTATTTTAGATTTATCTCATGATGTGACAAAATGTAGGGTAACTTTGCGATTGTTCCATCTTACAGACTTGAATAGATATTAGTGAAATAAAATAAATATAACAATAATCTTAAAAACGAGAAAAAAAATAGGAATTCCTGAATTGATTTATATTAAAAATAAAATAATATATTACTTAACTTTTGCAGTCATGAATGAAATATTGCAGCGTCAATATTAAATCTATTTCATCTATTCAAAATAGATCTATTAACTCTATTTCATCTATTCAAATATATTCAAAATAAATTTAATATTGGCGCTGCATTAGTAAAATTTTATATTCAAGAATACAAAAAAATACAATAAGAAATACCCTAAATAAAATTATTTCATCTAACGTGCCGTGAAGAATTATTATCAAATAATTCTTTAAATGGTATTGTAGGCACGTTATAGATGAAATAATTTTATGCTAAACTTGTAGCAGAAAGATTAATAGGTGGTTCTTTTCGCTGTATTTTCAAATGTTTTTAATAATTCAGCGATGGATACGTAAGTAATGCTGTTGTTGAAGAAAATGGAAGCAAAAATTAAAGAAAAGGTGATGTGTTTTCTTTAAAGCATGAATATATCACTGCAACTGCAGAACAAGGATACATTTGAAGAAGAAACACATCCCCATGGTAAAAAATAAATAAATAAATAAAAATAAAAAAAAACATTGCAATTGATTTAGTGAAAACAATATGACACAAAGCAATGAGTTTTGTTTCTAATTCGCTATTTTAGAAGGCTATTTTATATAAGCATCTAACTTAACTCTAGCTTATGGAAATCGTAATCGAATTTCATGTTTTGTTGTTTTTGTTGTTCTATAGTCAAGTTTTGCAAATAGGTTCATTCGACTGATTTAAAGGGAATGAAAATTTATCTTGATGAGAGTAAAGAATTATAAACTTACCGCGTCATTCAAATCGAAAATTATTTATTCAGAGATGATGAACTTGATATTTCCATTTTACGAAAAATTTGGCAAAAAACATGAATTATGGCGATTTTTAATCATAGTATTTGTATATAATGGAAGATCCTACAAAAGACAAGCACTTAGAAACAATTGCATAGCTTGATTACAAAAAAATTAATTTCAAATATTAGAATAAAGATAATCCTAGGTTATAACATAAATTTCAGGGATTGTAACAAAAATACTATAATTTAGTTACTTAAAAAAAATACCGTAATTTTCTGATGAAACACACCGTTACATTTACATGGTCAAAAATTATTTTTAGCATTGTAGCGTTTCTTGCAGTGGGGCATCCACCTTTATTTAAAAAACATTTCTTCTGTAGTTTACAGAATGGACAGAAAGTAAGTAAATTTCTGAAAAGATATCAGTGTGATATCAGGAATTAACTTATCATCAGCTAAAATTATATTCTCGGTGAAAAGAGAAAAGACGCATGCTGTGACTCAGCAAATTTGAACCATTTAAACTCACAGTTTGGTAGTTAAACTAACAGTTTGGAGTTAATTTTCACTATTTTCTCATTTAAAATCATTTATTCATTTATGTTGTCATTCTCTGCAATTCTTTTCACATACGAACTTCTTTTTCATGCCATGTACCATAAGACGTAAGCCGAGATTTCCTGTTCTGTGTTCTGCGATATTCATGTGATATTACTTGAAATTTAATTTAATAAAGCGTAGCATATATTATCTTCTTCATAACGTAACAACGTATTACAGGTCTTAGCTGCCTCTACAGCATGCCTTTTCCAGCCCAGTCTGTCCAGAGCGACACTTTGCTAGTTGTAGCGTATTATGACGAGGCATCAAGAAGGTCGAAATGTACATTTATTCTCTTATAATACATTGCTTTTACAATACATTCATGAAATTTTAAGAAACAGCTTTGTTTAAATCTTTCAAAGTAAAGATGTAAATATTATTATTCAGTGTAATGTAGGAAATAAAAATTACAATCTGTACTTAAAAAAAAATAATAAATAAAATAAAAAAATAAAACCTTAAAATTTTGAAATTTTTTTTAAAAAATTAATATTATTTTATTGGAAGACATTTATTGAATGCAAAATAAAGTAAAGTTTATTTAAATTTTAGTTTTTAAGTTTGGAACAAACTAAAAAAAAAAAAGAATATTTAATTCCCTTCATTAAAAACAGTACAATATCATTTACAAAGCTCTATATTTAATTAAATTCATTTATTTCTTTGTTTACATCTTTATTGTTCTCTTCCTTAAGTAAATTTTAAAAAAATATTTTTATCAAAATAAATTTCTATATAAAAGTAATAAGTAACTTTTACCTCCAGCGTTTTTAAGGAAATAAAAATCTATTCCGTGATTAATATTTTTAACACTTTCAAGAGATTTTTAAAGGAAATAAATCAAGACATTCGGAATTTGTTTTAAGCTCGGCATGGAAAAGTTATTTTGACTAAACTAAGCAACTTGTAAAACACAGTAACAGCGATCAATAAATCTTACAAGTTCAGGCACGTGTAGCATTTGATATATCGGTCGACGAACTAAGAGAAAAATGCGTAGACTGGTTTTAGAAGGTGTTTGTAGTTTTAAGGTTCAAAATACACGTGGATAAAATATAAGAACAGGCTCGTGGACAATTTTAGTGTTATCGGGCAACATGTTATAGATTTATATAGAAGGGTATACCTCAAAAATATTACGTATATAAGAATGTTCTGATTACATTTCAAGAATTATATACCTTCGATAAAAAAAAATTTAAGAAGTCATATAGATCCCAAATCAGAATTCTTACAAGTATAGAAAAGTTAGAAATATATTACATTTTCACAAAGCAACAAAAAATTCTATAAATGCATCAGAGTGAAATAAAAATGTTATAATCTATGACTTTTTTTCGGTAATTTCAAAGCTTTTCTGAATTTATTTTCATAATTTTTCTGCGGTAAAAAATTTAACTAATCAATCAATCAGCAAATATTTGTTCGTCTGGTATCTATATTTCATTCGAAGGTTAAAACAGTCAACACTAAACATAAAAAAAAAATTAAAATTTAATTGACAGCATAATAAATAGTTATTATTTTTATTAAAATATTTCTATACTTATTAGTCAAACGAATTTTTCATTTTCCTTTCGGATTTTTAGTTTCAACTTTTGGAAATATAAGTTGATTAAAATAATAAATTTTAACTATAAATTTGTCTTATTTTTATAACAATTACTGCATTTAAAGTTACTAAAGTTTAAATTAAATTATAAACAACTAATTCAAATTATTTTTACATATGTATATAAAATCAATATACTTATGTATAAAATGTTTTAATTTACAATTTACAACAAAATTACTACAGAAATTAAAAGTTTTATGATTTACATGTGTGTTGAATCTCACGTGTAAGGTAAAAAAATAATTTTATTGCATTTATCTCCGATTTCTTAAGTGAATGCGAATAATTTGCGTAGGAAACTCTTACATCAACAAGAAAATATTATTCCCACAATTGAATACAAAGTTTTCCTGTAATTAAATATTCTATATTTTAACCTCATTTTATCTAAATTGTTCCAAAATATTTTACCGCGGATAATATAAGAAACAATCGTTAGTTATGGCTGCCATATTAATAAATTTATTTCAGTCACATATTCCAATTTCAAGGAAAATAAGATAATAAAAGTAAAATTAAGATATAGAGAATCTGTGACGTAATAATCATATTGATTCATTCAGTGCAAGAATTATATTGACTTATACATTTCCTCGTGAAGATAAATATCTATTTATAATCACATGTTTACACTTTTATCTAAAAGTTCATATCAAATACTATGATGATTATAGAGAGCATATACATTTGTCTACTGAAAGCTTAATTAAAACATTTTTTTATGAAAGACTAAGACACAGAACAGATCGAGTGAGGATGAAGAAAAAGTTAATTAATTTCTTTGAATTTTTGCAGTATTCTAACTTACAACTTTCATTCTTGGGAATATTTAAAATTTATTAAAGTATTCTTTGACGACTTCTCTAATTTTGAGAAAACACGATTTCTTTCATAAGAAATCTTGTGCGACACCTTTGTATAGGCTTCATAATATTTTCTGAAGCCAAATAATAATTAAATTCAAAGTAATGGTATATTGCACTCTGTATTATTAGGTAATAAATATTATTTCTTCAAAATGTTCCTTTAAGTGAATTAATTGCAAGTGCAATAAATCTAACATAATGATAATCTCTAACTCATGTGATTTTAAATCACCTTTTAAATGAAATTACTGCTAAAGAATCAGATGATGCTTTATTGCGAGTCAAATAAATTATTATAAACAAAATGATGTGTCAATGGTTATGAGAATATTAGACAATTATATGTATTTTTTTTTTTTTTTTTTTTTTAGAAACATAATTTTTCACTCCAAGTTTGGTTACGATTTTCTCTAACTAATCCACAGTTTATTTAATATCAATATCATATTTAAGGATTTTGGTTCAACTCACACATAAATGGTGCAATTCAATACTGTTGTTGTTGTTTCATATCCCAGATGGGCCGGCCAACTTGTCTAGTGGTCAGCGTGCCTGACTACGGATAGGGAGGTCCTGGGTTCGAATCCCGGTTCAGGCATGGATGCACTTTCTCTCTCTCTCTCTCTCTCAATCCTGTTTTTGTCCTTTGCTTGTGTGTGTGAATGAAGTATGAATGATGCCTACCTTATAAACGGGTCCCTATGGCATGTGTGAGGGTGGCCCACCCCCTGTGGTGCACCCGGGGCAATGCCTCGGCGGCTAAGAGGTCGCTGTGTCTGGCCGGTTCCTTGGTATCAGGGAACAATAGATTAATAGACTCTGTTGCAGTTGTAACTGTCTACAATCTGCCATTGGAAAAAAAATATCCCAGATGGTGTAGCTAATCTAAACTATCTCCATAAAACCAAAAATCATTAAGTCTAAAAACAATAGGATTCTCCAAAACCTCCTTCACAGTAAAATTCAGACAGTGAAGAATATGTCTCGGGAAGGCCTGACCATCTTTGCACCAGTGATAATCCAGAAAGACTTTATGGCTCTGTTGAAAAGAAAGGGACCTAATGTGGCCACTCAAAAAACGTGAAAAAGTTGTTCCAAGTCCAATTCAATACTAAGAGCATTTAGTCAGTATTGTATTTCAAAAATGGTCCTTAACTTATCAAAAAGCTGTTTTTATATTCTTCCATCAAATTGGAAATTCTTCTTTCGTAAAAGGTATTTCATTTACGTATAAATAGTGTAAAATTGCTTTCATAAACTTAAAAGTGTCTTTGAAAGCGTTAAATATTTTGAAAATAATTCATATAAAAAAAGACAATTTTTAGAAATATTTTTTAGTAAAATTGGCTTACGTTTTTATGTGCTTATTCATACTAATCTTTTCAATAAATATCGACATATGGTATACCTAAAAATGTATAGGATTATATTTGAAAAAAAATATAATTTGCGAATAAATAAATTCTTGTTTTTTCTTCGCAAATTTTCCTAAAACACTGTTTAAGTTACAGACTTTCTTTTACGGTCAAATAGAAGAGACATGGATAATCATTATTTTCAGAGAATATGAAGCTGTTTTCAGCTATCACGTCTGAAGAATTAAAGAAAGGATTTAGAAGAACAGAACCTAAGAAATTGATTGACAAAGAGCTTACAGACAACAATGAAATTGTGTGAAAAAGTAAATTTTTTATTATAATTTCTAAAGTTGCTTATTAGAGATATTTTCTTATTATTTTTATTCACTGTGTGTGATTTGATTATTTTATTACTTAATCATCATGTTTTTTTAAAACTATCATTCGCCACATATATAATGCTATTTATATGTGGTAGTAATATAGTCTCAATATTAGTACTAATGTAGTTGATCACAAAGTTGATCATATTATATTTTCTCATTATTATATGTACTGATATATTAATATTTATGTACACAAGAATCACTTAGAATGTCTCAATACTAGTAGTAATGTAGTTGATCACAAAGCTGATCATATTATATTTTCTCATTATTATGTGTACTGATATATTAATATTTATGTACACAAGAATCACTTTGAATGTGTCAATACTAGTAGTAATGTAGTTGATCACAAAGTTGATCATATTATATTTTCTCATTATTATATATACTGATATATTAATATTTATGTACACAAGAATCACTTAGAATGTCTCAATATTTGTAGTAATGTAGTTGATCACAAAGTTGATCATATTATATTTTCTCATTATTATATGTACTGATATATTAATATTTATGTACACAAGAATCACTTAGAATGTCTCAATATTAGTACTAATGTAGTTGATCACAAAGTTGATCATATTATATTTTATCATTATTATATATACTGATATATTAATATTTATGGACACAAGAATCACTTAGAATGTTTTTATCTAACTTTTTGATTCGGTATCTATTGTGTATAGTAAAATAAATAAAAATATTATTGGTAAGTTTGTGTTTAAATAGACTACAATTTTTCTTATAACCTTTTAGACTAATAAAGACAATAAAATTCTTTATTAGTCTTTATTAGTCTAAAAGGTTCTTTATTCCTTTAAGACAATAAAATTCTATTAACGCATTTTTGAATGGGGTAAGCATAAAATAATGTATGAAGAAAATAAAATACATAATTAAAGTCGTACATTTAGTGTGGTATTATTCACAGAGCCACACAGTAATCTTTTCTTGTAAAGATAATCATTTCTTTTTTGAAACCTAGCTGTAAAGTGAAAGTATCAGTAAAGAACCTCAACAAAAACAACTATTCACATATTTTAGTTTACTAGATCACGGTAATGAGTGGTCTTGTGTTTTGTAATGTTTAGTGAACAAAAACAAGTTCGATGCAGCTTCTTAAAAATCAATTTTTATTTGGATTTTTCATATCTTTCTAAGAAAATATACAATCGTGATAACAAAAAGCCCAATTACAAGTAACTTTTGCAAGCTACCAGAAAATTCCTCTAGTTTTGCCTTTCGTCAAAACAATAAAGAGAATTGCAGAACTAATTTTAGTAGCGTGTAAATGAAAACCTTATGCGGAATAATTAAAAAATCTTAAACATCAAAGAGTAAGTTAAATAAATTCTAATTGCTTACAAATGAAAACTATAAAAGAGAAAAATGTCTAATTGATGAGGATATAACTGATGCATTTAAACATAAACTTTGAAAAGAAGATAAATTTAAAATTATATCACACATATAAAGGGAAGACCCATAGATGTGTTCGACAATCCATGAAGTATTTTAATCTTCAACTGTAGTATGTTTAATATTTTACCTTAAAATTGCTGTAATAGTTGATAAATAGTAAGTGTAAAGTTTAGATTCAAACTAATCATATAAGAAACAAATACTTTAGCTTCAAATTTTCAAATATTCGAGTAAATTAGATTATTCGGAAATTTTAATTTTTTTTTTTCCTATAATAAAATACCATATAAACAATTTGTTCCTAATAATCGACTTTTGCTAACCAATGAAATATATATATTAGGTTTTGAAATAAGTTCGTAGCATTTAAACCAAAGACTTTTATTTAAACAAAAGACAATAATTATATCAATAAGTTAATCAATTATATATTCCTCGTTGCTGTTTGCAACCTCTTCCAACCTCTCGACATATTTGTTGATGCCATTCCGCCAAAAATTGCCTGGTCTGGTGTCAAAGAAGTTGTTGAGCCAGTTTTTAAGAGCCTCTTTGTTATCGAAGGTAACGCCCTTCATATGGTTTGACAAGGAGCGGAAAAAATGGTGATCGGTCGATGCAAGGTCCGGAGAATACGGAGGATACTAGCGAACCTCCCATTCGAGCTCTTGTAGTGCGGCTTTGACGACTTGTGCAACATGAGTTCTGGCGTTGTCGTGAAGGAGTATGGTTTGACAATGTCGATCAGGTCTTTTCAGTCAAATAGCCTCATTCACGGGGTGTAGTTGGGCAATTTAGAGCTCCTTGTTTGTTGTGACATTCCTTTCGAGCATTTCCCAGTGCACCAAGAGGTCCTTAAAAACTGGCTCAACAACTTCATTGATACCAGACCAGGAGATTTTTGGCGAAACGACATCAACAAATTCGTCGAGAGTTGGGAAGATGTTGTAAGCAGAACGGCGAATATATAATTGATTAACTTATAGATATAATTATTGTTTTTTGTTTAAATAAAAGTCCTTGGTAAAAATGCTACGAACTTATTCCACAACCTAATAGAATCTAAAAGAAAATTATAGAATAGCACTATATGATGATTCAAACTGCATCTACCATAAAAAAAAATGGTTGTAAAGGATGTAAACTCGTCACATTTCTATTTTTAAAGACTAAATAACACACTACAATTATAAAAGATGATATGTGCAGTATCCATCAGCTGACTAAAATTTATTTCTTACAGATGAGAGTAGATCGTCATATTACGCAAAATTTACCATTTATAAATTATCGAATAGATGTTCAATTGTTATTATTTAAAGACTGATAAATTTTGTAATTATTTGTGAAGTTCTGTATAAAGCTATTATACATTATCAAATTATGGTACTTAAACCCGGTACTAAATAAAATTCCCACCATCACATTGTTCAATTTTTCAATCTACAGAAAATTTTGTCGCCAAATTTCGCTACAAGTAGTTTCAATTTTATTTTAATTTAAAATAATCAGTACAAATCAACATCCCAACAGACAGAGAAATACGAATGTTTTTAATGATTCATACTGATTACAAAAATAAACTTAAATATTGTAGAAAAATCTGATTATAATAAGATTTAGAAAGCTAATGACACATTTAAAAAGTTTTTTCTAAACGCTTCTGTAAAAACGCGTTAAATATTGGAAATAGTTTTAGTATTTGCGTCTCTATTTTTTTATTCGTTATTAACATCCAAGGATAAATGTTTAATTACATTTCAATGTAATTAAACATTTATCCTTAAACGTAGTTAGAGAATGTTTCAACTTTCTCTTACATTTAAGGTTTCATTAATATTTAACCATCATTCATTATTCATCTGTCTCCACAAACCATCTATCTGACAAATACACATTAACATCGATATTTATTTTAATATAGATAAGGTTATTAAGTTATTTCGACAAAAAAACATTTTCCGTTTGAATTCTATATCTTATTCATTTTTCTGAAAAACTACAAAATAATTTAATTATGATATGACGTCAATACGAGTTAAATTGGTGTTTAAAAAATAAATAACGATATTATATAAATGTGTGGGCAATAAAAAAATGGAATTAATCACAAAAACAGGGAAAAAACTCTTTTTGAAGATAATATTGAATAAAGTATATTATACACGGAAAGATTTATTCTAATAATTGCGTCGTACAAAAAATATTATGAATTCAAATTTAAAAAACATTCTTCATTTCATTTTTAAAATTTTCATTTCAAAATATGTAATTAAATAATAGGCAAAATGCATTTATACACGTAGCGTCAGTCGCAGCAAAAAATAATAATAAAAAAATATTAAAAAAAATAAAAAAAAGAGAAAGTGTTACCAAATTATTAATTTACTGCCTTATTAGTCTCTATACAACTTAAAGATAATTTTTGCTAATTTTTAATACTAAAAAATTTTCTCTCTCTCTCTCTCTCAAAATCCATCTAGAATTTTTAAGAAATTAAGCTTACAAGAAAAAAATTCATATTCATTCAAGGAAATAATTTTGATTGGCTTAAAATCCATCAGTAGCTATTTTATTCAAGGAAAAATATAATTCTAGAACAGAAAATCTGACAAATAAAGGTAAATAAACTTTTTCACGGATTTTCTAAGCTTTTTACTTGATAATATAATTAAAGCTATTAAAGATTATTTTTTATAATATAATTAAATCTATTTTTTTTTCAGAAAAATTTCCTTAAAACATGGAGGCTATAAAATTTCCAAAGAATATTTCTTATAGTGTAAGGAATTTTAATTAAACTATTTTCAACCCAGTAAAAAAGTGTGTGTGGGTAAAGAATAATAAAATATAATTCTCACTCCTGTTATAGAAGGAACTCTTAATAATTACGTCAAAAAAAAATTTTTTTTTTGAGCAAAATACTTTTACTAGAAAAATGTCATATATTTACATTTTAGAAATCAGAAATAATCAATACCATATTTTTTAATTTGCAGTTTTTAATAGTCTTTTAATACAGAATAATCAAAAGGTTGAATTATGTATATTTAATGATTATAAGATTTTTTTGCTTTTGATTTCTTTCAAAAATATTTGATTATATATTAAATTCATAAAATGTAAGCTTAAAAATAACCATAAAACTATGAAGAGCAAAAACAGTAATTATGATAGTTACAGCATTAAAACTGGAAAATAGCATAATATATATGATGACATAAAAAATAACATAATAAATAAAGGAAATTTAGTCACTGAGTTGTCAACTGCATATATGCATATTTTCCATATTAAAACAGTCTTCTTCTTCTTCTTTCTTATCCCCTGGTCTGAATCAGACCAGGTCCATGACATCCATCGCATTCAAAGAATCGAGGACAGCTCCAGAGCTGTAAAAAAGTTCACGCTTTGAAAAGCCAATGCAGTTCAGTAGATGTTCGGGACTGGCTTCGTTAGTATTGCACGAAGTGCAGGTGGAGAAGACTTGTTTGCCCTGGGAGAACCGTAGAGTCCAAAGATGGCTGAATCTGAGTCTGGACAAGGCAGTTTGATCACGTCTTTCACCGTCGAAACTCGAAAATCCCCCAGGATCAGAGCCACAATACCAAGGATGAGACGGCGGAATTTTCCAAAATGAATTGGCAAGAGCCCTACTCTTTCTCCAGGATTATGTGTGTGTGCGTGTGTGCGTGCATGTGTGTGTGCGTGCATGTGCGTGTGCGTGCATGTGCGTGTGCGTGCATGTGCGTGTGCGTGCATGTGCGTGTGCGTGCATGTGCGTGTGCGTGCATGTGTGTGTGCGTGCATGTGTGTGTGCGTGCATGTGTGTGTGCTTGTATGTGTGTGTGTGTGTGTGCTTGTATGTGTGTGTGTGTGTGTGTGTGTGTGTGTGTGTGTGTGTGTGTGTGTGTGTGTGTGTGTGTGTGTGTGTGTGATTGAAAGCGCCATTCACATGTTTGCCGCCGGACATACGGAGAAGAGAGAGACAACGAGAAGACAACAACACGAGGTGATGAATGAAAAAGACGCGATGACGTGAAGTGATATTTACTAATTTTGAATTATAACTAAAAGATGTTAGAATGGACAATGTGCTTTGATATTAATTTATATATATGTAAATAGCTTTATCTTGTTCTTTGAACGTATTGTTAAATAATTTAAACTTTAAACGTGTTAATTCCTGATAGTAAAGCTCACACACAGGACCCATATATATATATATATATATATATCAATTTTCTAGGCAAGAAAAATATCAATTAAATAAATTTTCTTCCTTTACTCTACTTTAGTCCCTTCATCTCGAAGTTCAGATTGAACAAAAGAATAAAAGATATTCTTTTGTTCAATCTGAACTTCGATCAAATCAATGCAATCTAGATTTTTAGAGAAGCAATCATATCCGGTATAAAAGCGGAACTGAATCTGATCGAGTTACTGACATTACAAATCTATTCCCTCTACTTCTTACTATTAAATTCTTTAAATAAAAATACTTTTTAAATTATTTTTTGCTATTCTTTTCATTAACTTATTATTAGTTGGTTGCAAAATTTCGATTCCTCTTTTAGCTTTCTAGTTCTCTCTCTATTATTACATATTCTATTATTATTTATTTTACTATTATTATTATATATTCTATTATTACATAACGTGAAGGGCATAAGTGAAATTTTTTTGATTAATTGTGATGATATATTGATCATATCATATATTGATCAATAATATCATATCATATTATTGATCAACATCATGTTTTACTTTTTCCATTATTTTACGAAAGTTTTCTCTCGGTATGATTTTAGAATTAAATTTAATTAAAACATACTACTTAGAAGAAAAAAAAGATGAATTCAGAACTATTATCCTGCACAGTTTAATAAAGGTTCACCATTTATTCAAAATGTACTTTTTAATTATTTCAGATATAAAATAATTATATGCTTTATGTTTTCAATTCCATCGTTTATATTCTTTTATTTTAAAAGATTCTCGTGTTATTATAATTGATAAATGAGAAGCCATTTTTTGATTATTTAAAAGATATATGTCACGAGAATAGCTTATAAATATTTCAAATTTGATTTGGCTATATTAAATGTAACACACATATACTTGGTGTTATTAAAACTTGCAGATCAGTTTTTAGATTCCTTTACGCTTACAAAATTAAACTTCTTTGCTGCTTTTACTAATTTTTTTTTAATTGGTAACACTTTAGAGTTTGCATACTTTAATTTTCTTACCATGCAGGATGTTAATTCTATGTTTGCCTTTGATAGGATAGCATGTTAAAGCATACGTTAGTTTCAGCGTGTTATAGTATAAATTACAGCTTATTAAGTTAAAAGGAAAAATTTTAAATGATGTTACGATAATTCAGTTGTTTCAGTTGCATTTTATGCTTCAATTGAAACATTTTTGTCTGCATAAATAAATTAATTAGATCAATGTTTTGCAAAGTAGGGGTATACGTAAACCAGTACAAAATTGAAGTTCTGATTTTCATAAAACATCTGCATATCTCTCATTTAAATATCGATCCTAAACTATAAAATAAGTGATTGGAAAATTAGTTCCAAAATAAGAATTAACATTTTAATAAATAAAACTTAATTTCCTTGTTTAAAAGTTGACGCACCAAACATTTGAAATTTATTTAACACAAAAAAATCAAAGAATTTTTCAATCAAAGGATTGCGTGACATTATTGGCATGTCGTTTTTATAATATTAGTGGTTATGCAGCTAAAAATTTTTATAACTAAAACTATCATTTAAGTCTTTTATTAATATACCAAGTTATTAATCCTTTAAATTTGGAAAATAGTTTTAATATGTTAACCTTTTACCAAAAATTTGCTGATGAATAGGTATTAAAAGTATGCAAAATAATCTTTCTGTGGATATAAACTTAGTAGTTTATCAGGATTAATGTCAAGTACACACAATAAGAACCACGTGATCTTATTTTTAAAAATTAAATTTTCATACCTTTGAAACTGTATTCACATTTGACACATTATTTATATTTGAATATCGCAGGAAGTTCAGAGAAAACATCGATAGAGTTTCAAAAGAATGCTTTGTTTTTCCAAACGATATACGATATAAGTCGTTGAAAAGCTGAAATTGCAAAAACGAAGATAATATCGAAGACCAAGCAATTTTATGTTGCGTGAGAGAATGAATGCGCAATTCTAAAGTAAATTTGTTTAATATGAAAATAAATTATCCTAATTAAGTTGTCTCAAACAGGAATTACATAACTTCGAATAAGATACATTTCGATTTACCATTGCAGGAACTAATCGTCTAATGCTATTATACTTATCTGAAATTCAAGTCATTCTAAAAGTGTCTTTCGAAATTGTTTCATAAAAGAAACATATATACTGATAATTTTTTAAATAGCTTTCTAATGCATCGATCTAATTAACAACTTTTACTCTTAACTCACCACGTTGGATCAAACTTTTGATAACATTGACTAAATAGTAAAAACCTTTTGTTGTGTACTATCAATTTGAATATTCCAATTTAATTGTTAACGCTAACTATAGAGCTTGAGTAGATTAACCATAATAACAGAATGCATTCAGAATTATGTTGTGATTGATTATTCTAACACACACACACAATTTTGTCACTCAAATATTCAATGTATATATTCTTCGAAAAATCTTACATTTTAAGATTTATTATGTGGAATCTCGAAACACAATTAAGACTCTCAGAAGCAATATTTTTTAAAAAAAAGTACTCATATAAAATTTATTTAATTCTATTTTAAATACGCTTCAAAATTTAATATTCTTTTATTTTATATAAATTTTTATTTTAATATTATTTTTTAATACAGTAGAACCTCGCTTAACGAATAATTCGCCTGACAAGCAAATAAAATTGTAAAAGAATGCCTTGCTTAACGGGATCGCCTTGCATAATGAGAGGTGATTCCCGAATTATGCATATTTTATATCAGTCTGTGTTTACCACCTGTTCCAAAAGCACCATAATATCGCTTGAGATCATACCTTTACTCAAACTTGTGTCTTACAAACCTGAATAAAGATTAATTGAAATCACCTCTACAAAACGTTGCCTGCTTCGAGATGATCGACAAGGTGTGAGAAGGTATTACCAAGAAAATTCTAATTTCTTCTTGGAAGAAGCTTTGGGTGGAAAACGTTGTCGTATGTGTCTTTGAGGAGTTCAAGACCGTACCTGTAAAACCTGTGTCTCTGGACATTATCATGAGTTTAGAGGTGGATAACAGTGATGTGGAAGAGCATAACCTGATCACTGAAGAGCTTTTGGACATTCTCACAGCAAGAAATTTTATCAGAGGAGGAGGTAACAGAAAAGCAACAAGTTTCGGGCGAAATAAACGAAATTCTGAAAGCAGCTGCATTTTATCTTGAGAAGCATCACCCTAATAAGGAAGCAGTTATGCAAATTACTAACTTATTTTAATGCTGTGTCGCATTTAAGCCAAATTTTAAATCGCCGGCGAAACCAAATGTCTGGACATCTTTCTAGAAAAACATAATTTGTGCATTGTATCATAATTACTCCGATTATTTTTTCTACAAATTGAACTGGCATTCAAGGTGCGTTCTTGGTAGAAAAATGAAGATAATTCATTCCCCTTAACTATATGCAGCTAATTTTCCCTGAATAAACGTTATGCGAAACATTTTATGAATTATTTTTACACATAGAACACGTTATTTTACAGGGTGGTTCTAAACTTTTTTTTACAAATTAAGAGGGATGATAGTACTCATCCATACAAGTAATAAAAACATAAGAAAATAGGGTTGCATTACACTCTGAGAGGCAGGAAAAAGGAAAGTAGAAGAGCATCATAAATCTATCACAAATTTACCATGTGCAATTTCGACAGAAATGAAGCCGCATTTTGCTTTTATTGGTTACCAAAAAATGTCAATCAGAGTAGACGTTGATTTTTAAAAACAACGTAGCATCATCACTTCAAGTATTATGTGAATAAAATCGTCCGAAAATTTTCGTAAAAACTATTGCGGTATACACATACAATGTGCAATCTTTGCAGGCAGATGATTATCCCTGCCGGGCAGACTTTGCGCAGTGGATGCTGGGGATGAAGAATAACAATTCACGATTTCCTGCTTACTTAGTGATGAGGCTATATTCAGCAGAGAAAGCATATTTTTTAACAAGCGCAATCGACACGTTTGGTCTGACAACAATCCCAACACTACACCCCTCGTAGACAGCAGTAGAAATTTTCCGTGAAATCTGGGTAGGTATCCTTGGTGAATACCTGGTAAATCCAAACATCATGTCAGATTATTTGACAGACCGTATCTTCTTGGAAGCTTTCCAGTTTAATGCAGGCTGTTCCACTCCCCATTCAGAAAGATATGTGGTTTATGCACGGTGGAGTCCCAGCACATTTTTCCATCACGGTCCGTAGCTTTTGGAGAGGCATGATGGATTGGACGTAGCGGACCTGTGAATTGGCCTCCTCACTCACCGGACCTCAACCCACTGGACTTTATTCTGGGGGCACATAAAATTTTTATTTTATGAGACACCTGTGGATTCAGCTGAAGATCTCGTGGCCGGAAACTTTGTTGCCGCGAACAAACTTGACACGAAAGAATCATGTAAAGAATGTGCCAATCTTACTTTCGCCGGTATCAACTGTGCAACGACACACGTGGTCGGCATTTTGAGCATTTGCTGTGAGGTTTTCACTAAACGATAAATATCATTCTGAAACTTTTAGTATTATTCATTCGCTTACGCAACACTGTTGTAAGTTCATTTAGGAATTCCTCTTTTCTGCCTCTCAGAGTGGAATGTGCGACCCTATATTTCTAAGCAATTATACCAGATCTGTAACTTTAAAATGTGGATTTTTTCCAGTAGATGGCGTACTAAGCGTATAGATGCTGATGTCATAACCAATATATCATTTTGTAGCTGTGGCAGAACTCTTCAAAACGCCATATTTGTTTAAACGCTTAGGAGTTAGTAGCATATTTTTTTTCGGTGGTAAACATGTCGAAATTTGAGCCAAACAAAGAACATTTGCGGTACGTGCTGATTCTTTCGGAATGGCATCAATAATTTACCTACTAGATGGCAAAAATGTGTAGAAAGCGAGGGCCGATACTTTGAATAAAATATATGTTTCTATTTTTTCTAAATCGTTTAGTATTTTTATTGAAAAAATCCGCATTATAAAGTTACAGACCTGGTAGCTCGTCTGGATGGGTACTATCATCCTTCTTAATTTGTAAAAACAATTTAGAATCCCCCTGTATTTTACATAAAATTATGAGTAAAATTGTTTCGTGTTTTTATCATAATTCTGGAACGAATTATACTTGTTAAGTGAGGTTCTACTGCTTATATTAAAATATCGATTCATTTTACAAAGCCTTATTTTCATATTTTTTCAGTGATCTTATAAAGTATCATTACTCGTAACTTAGTTTCCCTCATTAGGGAAAACTTACACATAAAATCCCTACTACGTAATAGTAATCAAAGAAGAGTAATATTGGGTTATTCGGAAAGTAGTTTCGCTCTTTATGAAAATGAAAAACGTATGACGAATAAATATTTTATTAAATTGTATATTGCCAATTTCAGTCCAACATCTTTTACCATCTTTCCGGTGGTAGCTTAATTCCACGCTTATAAAATGTTGGTTTTTACTAGCAAAAAACTGTTTTTTTTTTATTTTAATTTTGTGCTAGCTAGGCTGACAATATGGGGTGCGTTGCTCCACTTTTCCAACTGAACCATATTTGGTGTGGAGTCCGACTTCCTCAGTACACACAAGCCATAGGGACCCGTTTATAGGGTAGGCAACCATTCACAACCCATGCACGCAAGGAAAGGACAAAGACAGGATAGATAGGGAGAGAAATACATCCATGCCCGATCCGGGATTCGAAACCAGAACCTTCCTATCCGTAGTCAGGCACGTGACCACTAGACAAGTTTGCCGGAAAAAAAAAAAATCCTGATTGAGGCGGGTAAAACGAAATTACTTTAACAACTCAATAGAATCTAACCTTGACGAAAATACACTGGAAGAGTATATTGCATTATCAATATATTCTCAATTTCAGCAACCATCTAATTCCTTCTTCATACTTCATTATGCATAATGTATAAAAAATTATTTATAGGAATATTTTACCTAAATATTAAAATTAAATTATTTTTAAAAAATTATTTAGTATAACAATCAAAATAATAACCGTAAAATTATCACCAGAAACTACAATGTCAGTTGAAAGTAATTCCATTATTTTTATTCCAAGCAAAATTAATCCATTTCAAATTGTTCATTTAATAAAGATTAAAATTAGCAGTGTTTCTAATTTGTTGATTAGCTGCATTTTAAAAAGAATAATACCGTAATTTCGGAAGAACACGTAGATCTTTGTTTCCATTTACATATATATATAAACTAAATATTTGCATACAACTTTATCCCTTCACGAAGCGTGTTAAGCAATATTCTGAACAAACAAATGAATATTAAAAAATTAATCTCGCAAAATAATTTTTAAAAATCTAATTTTTGACGGAATTAATTTAATATTTTTTTCATCTAAATAGTTTAATTCATGTAAAACAATCAATTCATATATTAATTGAGTTTTTATAATGCCTTATCCCACCGTGTAATATATAGTATCTTTTAATACTATAACACCTTACTATAATTATATAATCTTATAATAATAGTAAAAGATTATATATAATCTTATACTATAAATCTTTTTGCCTGTTTAGATGGTTTTTTTTTTTTTTTTTTTTTTTTTTTTTTTGAACTATGCGTTTAAGATTTCATTAAGGTTTAATATCGTATATTAATTAAGGAATAAAAGTTTTAATATACAATTTAATTGACAAAATTGTGATGTACAGACTCCTTATTTTATAAATTTTACATAGAGAACATAAAAAACGTTCATATAAATAATACTGTATATAAAGTAACTTACAAATATCCAAAATAAATGGTATGAAAACGAATAATTATATGCTGTGAGAAATTGAAAAACTAAAAAATTATTGTCTAGTAAGTATTATTTAGAAATTAATTTATCTTAGAGGAGATGAATTGTATAAAAATGTCATTCGACCATTGTATAAATGAGTGTGAAAGTGAAGCATAAATATAAAATTCCTTTAAAAAATATATGTAACATTTTACTTAAGATGCCAGTTTTGTATATTTTTTGTATCTTATGATATCCCACGCATAAATATATTTATGATAGTGATATCCTTTCACACGCGAGCGTTAATTATTATATCGATAAATATCGACTCAAAACAAACAACCAAGCCAAAGGGGAGAATCGAACCCACTAACTGGGAACTGGAAAGACAAATAGCAAACTAATTACTCATAAGCTCTTCTCCATGTTTGTTAACCGATTACGTCGAGCAATTCAATTGGTCACTCTGACATTGAAGCCTTACCTCAAGTGTTCTCGATCCATTCCCATAATAAATTGAATTGTGTAGTTTGCAGTGGGTGTCATTATCATTTCAGTAGAACTTAATGAGTAATAATAAATTTTCTATTTTTCATTTAATAAAAAAACAAATCCACCTAAATTGTTTTTCTATGAATTGGGGTCTTTTTAAGTACTTATTTTTTTTCTTATAAGAACTTAAAGTATACATAAATAATAACTTATTATCTAAATGTGTTAAAAAAAAAGATAATTATGTTTAATGAATTAAATTCTGCACAGCATAAGATTTAAAAGCAATGAAAATTTCCATCGAGTTAGAATTCACATTTGTGGAATGACAGAAATTTTACATTATTTAATAAAAAAATTGTATTATGCATATTATGTAAACGTAAGCAATGAAAAAAAAATTAGAAAAATCTTTAATTTTCACATTTAAGATCAATATTCTTCTCAAAATTCTTCAATTACAGTTTTACTTTTAAAGTCATAAGTAAATAATGATAAAATCTATTATTTCATTCATATAGTTATATATTTTTAATTTTTTGTGCACATAAATATATGCATTGTTATGTCTTTTACTATTATAAATAAATTTATATATCTCATGAATTATATATAAATCCATGAAAACTATTTTGATTATTTCCCAAAGGCTTATTAGATTCAGAAATTGATAGAAAAGAGAGAAAGTATGGAAACAAAAGAGACAGCATCAATATAGGTTAATAATTACTTAAGCAAAGTTTATTACAACCGAAATAAAATGAACATTTTTCCTAATTCAGGCAAACTTAAATGACTATCAAAAAAAAATTTGAACTTCAATAAAACCTTGGGAAACTAAATAAAAAAGCAAGAGAAACTTTTGTTTCTGTATTAATATTTATAAAAATATCCAAAAATTGTAGAAGAATAAAAATGCGCACTCAAAGAATATTCCCCATTTACGATCTGGAAAGAAAAATCAGATACCATTAAAAACTTCAGAAGTGATGAAATTAATTCATTGTATGTGTATAGTAAAATTTTTAGAGATTTCTAAAGTGATGGTAGAGTAATTAAAAAGTATCTCATATATGTGTTCAGAAGTTGTTAAATCTTTGTTGCCATAAATGAACTTACTCATTCTCTATTTTAGTCCACATTTTTTTTTTTAATTTTAAAATCCTTACATTCTTTATATTAACAACATAAAATAATGAAAATTGGCTAACGAAGGATTATATTTTGTAGAAAAAAACTGCATAGATTAAAAAAAAAGATTAATTAGTATTTTATTAGTATTACCAAAAATTGTGAGCTTATTTTCAAAACCTATGATTTCTACATCCAAATTGAAATATCATTTTTAGTGGCGCCATCTATAGAATTAAAAGAACTCTATTTCTGAACTTGCGTTGTTTAAAAAAAAAATACGCGCGAAAGGAATTGCATATATATATATATATATATTTTCAAATATAAATTACTTAACTTTAGTAAATCATGAATTAATTCAAGTGCAAAAATTTGCGACATAAAATTAGAGTCTGTAATAGTTTTAAAAAGGGTGCACATTTACTCCGTTAAATGCATTGATAATTGACATTGTGATTAATTTTTAGAGAAATACATTATTAAGGAAATTTTTATTATTAGAAAGTACTTATAACTGTAATTAATAACAATAACAAAAAATTTTAACTACTTAATAACTTTAATACTGATAAGTATCAGATGCTTTTTAAATTTTTGTAATTTTCATGTAGTTTATATATATATATATATATATATATATATATATATATATATATATATATATATATATATATATATATATATATATATATATATATATATATATATATATATATATATATATATATATATAACCGTCTATTACCCGCTTTATCAGATTCATTTAGAGAAGTGACGACAATAGCCATAAAAAGTTGATAACTGGAAGGTCTTCTGTAGGCGTTCTGCAAATCAAATGTAAGAAGTACTTCAAAGACGGATGAGTTTTGAAATACTGATATTCTTAGGAGTAAGATGTCATGTCTTTTAATCTGATCGTATTTAGCGAATGTACTTAAATCTATATTGCATGTAGTTTGAATTATCATCGAGAATGGGTACCACATGAGCTAATGGACCATCAGCTGGAAAACCGAAAAATCGTGTGCGGAATGTTGCTTGTCCGTTACAAACGCAAGTCATGTCTCCATCGTATTGTGACTGGTGATGAAAATTTGATTTATTTTGAGAATCCCAAGCGTAATCGATCATATGTTGACCCCGGACAACCATATAAATCGTAATCAAGGTCGAATCGCTTTGGCCGCAATACAATGCTATGTACTTCAGGAGGGGCCAATCTATAATGAGCTTCTCAAATCCGGCGAAACCATTAATACTGATCACTACAAGCAGCAGTTACTTGATTTGAACGATGTTGTGCTCGAAAAACGCGAGCAATACAAGAAACGGCTGCACAAAATGATTTTCCTTGATGAAAACGCACCTAGGCACCGTGATAAACCGACCAAAGACATCGTTAAGGCTCTTGGCTGGGAGCCCTTAGCACATGCGGCTTTGTCACCAGACTTGGCTCCTTCTGATTACCACCAATTTGCATCATTGGGACATTGACTGACCAGCGCTTCACTTCTTACGAAAACGCCAAAATTTGGCTTCATGACTGGCTGGCCTCAAAAGACCAATTATTTTTTTGACGTGGTATTCACAAATCGCCCGAAAGATGGGGAAAATGTGTAGCTAGCGATGTATATTATTTCGAATAAAGAAATATTAACAGTTTTCGCAAATTTAATGTGTTATTTTAAAAAAAAAAATTCACCTCATTTCATTTGCATGCACCTGCTATTTATGTGAAAGTAATTTGATTAAGAAACACGTACCAAAACCAGGAAGGAATATCATTATGTTAATTTATTTCTATATGTACCTTTAATCTGATTTGAAATTATTACAGATGTATTTTACATGAAAAAAAAAAAAAAACATTATTTTTATATTTTATTTGAAAGTTTTTTCATTTGTGATCATGAAGGATTTTTGAAATATTTTTATGGTGATTCCCGAGATTTTTCTATTAATTTTAGATAACGAAAATATTTTAAAAATTTGAGATGGGATAAAATTATAAGAAAGAGTAAATTATTGAACCGCAATTTTCATTAAGAACTGTGTAAATTTCTGTGTTCAATAAATTTTTTCTCATAAAAAATAAATTTTCTTTTTAGTTTTTTGTGAAACAGGAATTAATTTAAATACATCTCTCACTGATATAAAATACTTCATTAAAAAAGCACATAACAATTTTTCACTGTTGTCCAATATCTAAGACTATATTTTATTTCGATTCAATTAATATCCCATGTATTCATTTTATCGAAATTTTAATTTAAAAAACATTATTGTATGACTTAGCATCTATTAGCAAGTGAATAAAATTAATCATTTAAGTCGATTATTTCGACTAATTATTGAATTAGTCGAAATAATCAAATTATTGATATTGAATTAGTCTAAATAATAAATTAGTTGAAAAACTAAAATTTTTCACTATGATTCAAAGGTATAAATATATTTTGAAATTTAAAATAAATTTTATTTCTTATTAATGGTACACTTTGAAGTATTATTCTTTTCGAAGATGAAGAAATACAGAAATATAATTGCTTTTCCATTACTTGAATATATATGACATTCTGTTTGCTAAAGATTTATGAATTAGCGATATCTTTTTTTATTTAGTTGCTAAAAAATTTATGTAAAATTGAGTAAATTTACAATTGTAAATATTGGCGATAATTTAGCTGCCAAAATTATCAATGAAGATTCTCTAATGGATTAATGCCGAACAAGTGACTAAACATTTCTGGCTCCTTTAGTTCAATTTGTAAGCTCCCGGGGATGTTTTTAGTATTAAACTTACGTTCCTGGACGAAATATCCCTAGAGTGCAATATAGATTCAATACTTACTTAGAAGAAATATATTCTGCTTCAACAAAGGTTTTGAAATAATAGTTTTTTTGTAATTCTTCAAATAGTTTATTAGAATAAAATAAAACTTGCAGTATATATTAATAGAAAAAAAAATTGTATGAGAAAAAATCACTTTATTTCTTAATTCCCATAAAAAGAAATTGAAGCTCAATAAAACATTTCTACTAAATACATTTTTCTAAAAACTCATTCGTAGAGATGGAAACTTAAAATTCATCTGTGGTTTTTTCTCATCTATGATTGTAGTGAAATATTGAGAATTAGTCATGTTTTCTAACTGAAAAAAAAACTGATTTGTTGCTTTAAATCTAGATTATAGACGATAGAATTATTTGTTTATGGTAAATATTTAATATCAATTTTGATAATCAATTATAAAGATAATGCTGATCGATCCATAATGTCCATTTTATTTTACCATGATTTTGTGATATAATGTTCTTAATTCAGAAAATATTTTTTTATTTTTTATGAAAAGAAAAGAATTATTATCTTATAAGAATTTAAATCTTATAAAGACTTATTTTTAATGACATAGACTATATATCTTTAAGTTTTAAGCAAAGATACTTTATTTGAAACACTAAATGAGCCTCTAAAAGTATTTAATTGTTAAAAGCATACATTTATAATTTAATATTCATCTACTATAGGTGTTTTTCAACTTATTAATCGCCAATTTATTTTAGGGAGACCAATGTTGGATAGATTTATTAAGATGGATGTAAAATTATTGTATCTTGGTAGTATATCAGAATTAATATGGTCACCATTCGGACATTATTGCATAAATAATTTAAACTACATTAAAAATGCAGATGATGAGAATTTCGACTGCATAATTTCTCTCAATAAAATTTTTCTCCAATCTTCTTTAAGCCCTGTCCTGTTCATTTAGCAAATCAATTGTGCTATATTTATCATAAAAATGAGCTTTCAGGATATATAGAACCCTCGCTTACAAAAATAGTTCATGCTAAAAAGAGACACGCTTAATAATTTAAAATCTGCACATTTAAATATTCGTTAAAATTTCTTCTTTAAAAAAATTACATACTTAAAAATTTGTATTTGAGGTTAAAAATGTACATTTTCAAATGAATAATTTTTTTAAAAAAATATGAAAACATTTTGAAAAATTATTTGGATTTTCTCGAAATTTCTAAAGCAATTTCTATATCCGAGATATATAAATTATTATTTATATATCTCGGACACAGAAATTGCTATAATGCATTTATGAATCCAAAAATGTTTAGAGAACACACAATAAGCATGCTGTTTATATTGAGAAAAAATTTATAATCTAAACTTAACATAAAACCACTGACAGTAGCTGAAAGTTCTTAGGGTTCTAGTTTGATACCATTCATCACTCAACTTATTTCACACACCAGGGTAATTAGATTGAGATCTAGAGTTTAAAATAGTTTTCAAATAACAATTAATATCCGAATCGCAAATCGAACTTATTAGCTGTTGAAGACAAATAAGAGCAATTCGGCTGCCAGCTCGAGAAATAGCATATAAAAAAAATAAACATAGATGACACAAACTACTTACAAATCAAATCAAAGCTCAAAAAAGCAAGTGTGTAAAAAACTAAATAATTGCAATAACAGTAACAAGTTTAATTTTATGCTTAATTGCAGTAAAATATTTTCAAAGCGCATACTTTTTAAAAATATAATCCCTATAGAAATCTTTTCATATATTAGCAGTTATCAATAAAATAATTAGTAATCATCCAATTTCAGAGAAATTATGAGTAATTTTTTAATCAAAAATATTTTATAGAAAATAGGAATTTTGTTCATAATTTTTTTCGAACTGTGTGTGTGCATTAAATAAGTTAAAAATATTCATGTGTCTCTCAATAATCACTTCGTATCAAGCAAAAACTTTTATAAAAATGTAACCCTATATTTTTTTATAAAAGTTCAGTGAAATTCATTTTGAAAATTTCTATAACACTTCCACTAGATTCGAAATTCTTTACTTATTCAATACTTTTTTTTAATTACGTCCTTATGTTGGCTCTTTCGAGCATAATAAGTCTTGCAGTCCATAAAGAAAAGAAGTATCTCCAGGAGTGAAATGTGCAGAAGTGCGGGCTTCCTGGAGGGCAGAACCTTTCCAAAGATGCTCGCCATGTCAACATGTTCCCTACATAAAATGCAGTCGGGTGAATCCACAAGCCCTATGTGATATGGATGTTTCTGGAGAAAATCATGCCCAGTAAGTAACCTGAAGCAGGAGATCCCTATAGATCTAGGTAGATCTCTGGGGATACATAAGCTCAGCAGGGTCCTCCAAGAGGCAATAACTGCATTCTCTTTGTAATAAATTTTTCGCTGGTGATGGATAACCCGTTTTAGAAGGAGTTTGACATTTCTCAGGCCAATAGGAGTATCTGGAGGTTTTAAAAAAGAAGCCTCTTTCGCGAGATTGCCTGCTTTTTCATTACCAGGCAAGCCGCAATGACTTGGGATCCATTGTAAAGTAATTTCCTTTCCCGCAGACAGTAAAGTGTTAATGATGCTCTTACAGTTAAATTCTATAGATGTAGGTAGGAGAGTATAATTTGCCACTTATATAACCAATACTGATTTAAACAGCGTTACATTTTTTGTCTTAAGTAAAAAAAAACTAAATATTTTAATTTAGTTATAATTTCTTTAACAAAAATGAAATAAAAAAAAGAATAATTATATGATTAAATGGATTGGAAAAGTTAAAATTCAAGAATTTGTACTGTTAATAATTGAGAACTGCTTACGGTAAATGAGAATCCAAATGTAAATAATAAACTTCACTTTTAGGTTTGCTGAAATTTATTGAAATGAAAACATGCAAGTGATGAAATCAAGTCAAATATTTCAAATATAAATGTTTATCAAAGATAATAATACTTAGCAACATAAAATATTAATTAATGCAATATTTTTAATGTAATTAGTACACAAATTATTAATAACTTTAATAACTTCTGTGTGTATTTGCAAACAAAACTACAATTTTTCCTGCACAAAGTAAACGTATGGTACATAGAAAAATGAAAAATTAAAATAATTTAGAATATAAAAGCATATTAGCAAGGCATTAAATTCACAAATAAAATGAACTTATATGTTCTTTCTTGTAGTAAAATCTTAATTTTAATTTATTTTTCAAAAAATTATAAAAAAAGATTAATACTTAAATTTTATGTTTTTAGACTTTTATAACATAAGGAACCTAATAAAAGTAGGCACAAATATATAATATACAGCAATTGATATAACATAGACAGTAATCAAATGTGGCATTTTAAAATTTTAAATATGAATTTCACAGAGTATTTCAGTGACATATAGTATAGTATATATTCAATTTAAATTAAAAGTTTTAGATATTTAAAATATTTCAGACGAGAGGAAGTCATTTTCATGAAACAATTTAAAAGGGAAAATACCACGTAAAAATGTAATTATTCAAATCTCAGACTATTAATGGAGACTTACTTATATTATTCCAATTATTAATCTAATACATTTACTTTGCAATTTTAGTCCCAACATGAATAGATACATTATTCAGTATATCCGTGGCTAGTTTGACATCATTTTGAATGAATCGCGACCTGCTTTCGGATAGTAATATCCCGTTAGCTTGGCTCACTATATAATCCATTGCATAAGCTTTCAAGGCTATATCGTTGATCATATTTGCTAACAGGGCTATCTAGCACACATTAACGGTGGAAAAGTTAGACATCAAAAAGGATGAACATTCTTTTTTCAGAGAAGAAACTTGGTATTTATCGGCTACAATTAGTAGTTTGGAAGCTAAGTTGTCTATCAATCCGGAATACAGGAATTTCAGAAAGAACTACATTGTTTCAGCATCTACATCAGATATATCGACGATTCCGCTTTGATTCTCCAGCATTTCCTGTCCGAACATGGCAGCGAAGACTGGTGAGCGGACAGACAAAAGAGACTTGTGAGCCTAGAATGTTTGATTTTCAACCCGTAGCTCTATATCCATTTGTAAATGATTGGTATACATTCGTTGTAAATATTTTTGTAGAACAATAAGTGGATCTTATTTTTCATCAGAATGAATACTGACGAGACAATTGTTATTATATTCTTCTATGTAGGACAAACTTTCTTCAGTTGTGATTGAAAATTTACATATTAGAGTAAATGTACCATTCTTTACATAATTGCTTTTCTCTTCCTCGAAAAGGCTTTTCTGTAGAAAGCTTGGATAATGCCAAGTATCATTTTCTACGCGTGCGCCAGGTTTAAAAACATACTCATATCGTCTTGAATCTCGTTCAGTTTCTTTTATGTCTAAAGACAGTCTACATGATACGTGAAGTAAACCATGATATCTTCTGCTTTTTTTCTTAATGAATATACACACTTGATATTCTGGTGCAGTCAGTGTACAGATTCTATATTTTTTACATTCCATCGAAAAGACGATTTGTCAACTGTGATTTTCTTTCGACCTTTGCACAGAAAATCTCCTCTTGGGAATTCATCAGAAACACTATACACTTTACAGTTATCAATCCTGTAATGTTTTCAAGCTCGTCTACTTCATAAAATTTAATTGGAGTCCAAGCTTTGTTATCTTTACTGAAAGTTACGTCAATTAGTGAGTTTGCAAGTGTTTCTTTACTAACATCAGTTATATTTCAAGTGAAAATTTCATCTTTATATCTGTTAAACATTTAGAACAGCACAAATAACACACAATATCTTTTCCATTCTCTTCAACAGAAATTTCCAAAAACCATGCCGTATTTTTGATAGCATTAATTTTATATACAGGACTTTCCAATATTGCGCCAGCTTTGAGTACACTGATTTTGAAATTTTCGATGTCCCAAAGGAAGATGAATTCTTGCATAGGATTTGACATTTTAGGATTATAATTAATTTAATTTAATCACTTTGAATAAGTTTGATTAAAAAAAGAAGGCACCGCTATTTCCAGTAGGTGCTTATCAAATGCATGCACACGGGAATTCTCCTTCTATTGAAACGTCTTTTTCATTGAACTTCCTGTTTGAAAGAAAGATAAGTTAATAAGTTATAATAAGTTATGTATTCTACTGATACTTTTACAGAATTTAAATGGATTGCAGCTATCATTTATAAAAACATTTTCAGCCTTGGGGCAAAATTGAATATTTCTTCCCTTCCATTATTTCTGTTTTAATAACGCTGAATAATATACATTAGAAATAATTTATAGAATAAAAATTAATGTATGTTGAAATCAAAATTAGAGCTACGTCCGCAAAATTATTCAACAATAACTGATGTTTAGTATATTTCATGCAAACGTAGTAGTAAGAAAAATGTGGAGATTGGGAAATGTGTTCAAATATATATTTTTAAATTAATTTTTATATTCAAATCATTGTGCTATTTTATTTATTATTTTTAATTAATTTATTATTATATTTATCATTGTCTTTGTATTACAATAATTTAATATTTATAAGTATATTTATTACAATAATTTAAAGAGAGTTGAATAGTTAATTAGACATGACAAAAAATTTCCTTAAGTCAATTTAAGTATTAAGTAAATTATGAATTGCGTAAAAATAATTTTAAATTTGTAGATTTATATACATTTTTTAAAATACAAATAATGAAAAATAAATGAAGAATTAATAATTAATGATTTTTTTTTTAGTTTCAAACTATACATTACCATTAAGTTCTTATTCGAAATTCGTTTTTATATCAAACTAAATTTTTAAGGAGAATAAAATTTTTTTTAATATTAAAAGCCACTAATAATACATTTCATTTCAAATAAGCATTTTCATATAAGCGATTTAATTTCATTTTGAAATATTAAGGAGGAGGGAATGTATTTGGATACATGCAAACGCATTAAACACCGTTTAAATTGCACAAATTTTGAAATGAAGATTTGCTACAAAATAAAGAAAATAAACAAAACTCACACATATAATATCAAGCTTTTTATGCTTTACTGCATTATTATTTTAATAGAGCATTTATTACGTTATTAATCCCGCATAGTTAAGAAACTATAGATTGATATTAAATGAGGATTTAAGGGAATCATGTGTACCTGAAGAATTATAATGTGTGTAGGATTTAATAAGCAATAACTTTGCGGAAGAAGTTTCTTACGAATAATGCTTGGGGAAATGATTTCGTGATGTTTATACAGGGAAACTAATTCCATAACAAAATACAGATTAAATTCAAATTGGTGTCGATTTGCCTAAAAACAGATTGCGAAATATTCCATTTATTAAAACATGTAACTGTTAAATTTTTGTTTAAATGAATTTAATGTAAACATTTTTTACATTTTAATTCAAAATATTACCCATATTTTGTATTAAATTAATAATTGTGTTGCATTTAATTAGGATATATTTTATATTTGATAAAGAAACAATTAAAAATAAAATTTACCATATAAGTTTTTATGATGTTATCGAAACAGGTGTTGATAAATATTGTTTAAATATTTATATATCTCACTACTGATAAGAATATAGCTCTTTTAACCTGTAAGATATTGGCGTCTCTCACTGTGGTTATGTAATTAACTGAACAAAAACAATCAGTGCATAAGCTACATAATTTTAAATGAAATTATGTGACAAAAATTTATAAATATTTTAAAAACACCGTTATCTTGAATTTCTCACAATTTATTTCTTATCACTATATTTTTTTCAGAAATAATTTATTTCACATTTTTTAATAATTATATAAAGAAATTTTTACAGCTATCTAAGAAAAATTATAACTTTTACAAATGTAAGCATTTTATCCTTTATCATCAGTGCATCTAAAAAATTATGTAACGTAACAATGAATTCTTAAAAATAAAAATTGAGAAAAAATTATTTGATAAGATTATTTTTCATATAATATAAATAAAGAAATAATTATAAATTACTGTTGCCTATAAAAGAAATACTTTTATAATAGCAACTTTTCAAAGTAGAGTTTTTTTTAAAAAAAAATTCAAGTTACATTGAAATCTATTGAAACATCCAGATTAAAATAAATAATTTTTTATTTAAATAATGAATTAGCTGTTTGAAAAAAGCATTCAATAAAAGAAGCATTTTTAATTGAGTACCAAATCACTGCAATCAAGTACTGCTAATTTTATCTCAGTGACTTAATACTAATTTCATTACAAAATTTGATGTGTTGATTCCAGAGGTCTGAAAAAAAATTAATTTTCCCACCTTGATAAACGATGAAATTTCATCATTAAACAAGAAAAATCAATTTTCGTACAGTATGGTTTCTAGAATAAGATTATTTTTTAAAAAGTGAATGAAAGACTTGAGAAAAAGTAATCGCATTTATACAGATCACCATTAACATGATCCGGAAAAACAAGATTGAAAAAAATGCGATAAATTATTATATAATATACAAATTAAATTTCGCTACTTACAAATAATTTCAAGAAATAGTGTAAAGAATTTATGAAATGAATAATTTTCTAGATACTAAATGTAACGACTAATTTCTTTATTAATTAAACCTAACTTACTCAGTTTGAGAATTTTAATTTAGTAGCAATTTAATATTATTACACCATCTTCCTACGATACAAACTTAATGATTCATATTCTTGAAATATTGAAGAAAGTAAAATATTTTAGTAAACATTTTTATAACGTCATTAATAGACACTAATATTATTGAATAAAATATTATGTTAATTAAAAATATCATTGGCATTTTGAAGCAAAAGCTTCAAAATTGTCCACTGATTACAGTTTAGAAAAATATTGCCAGATATTATAAAAAAATTCTTGATTTATGTTTAGCAATAATAATTAGATAAGCAATCGCCTCAATCAGAAACACTTATAAGAATTTATGTTTATTTTGGAATGATTCTCAGAAGAAAGCACTCATCTTTGCACCCGGAAATTTCATTAATAAAAATAAAAAAAATAAAACATGCTATCAAAAGAAGGAAATAATGACGTACTTTCTTAAGCAACTAAATCTTGATGGCTTTTCACCTTATCATCAATGTTAATTTAAACTTCGAAGAACATTTGATTAAAATTTTGGTAAGAAATTTCTATTTTATATCTCTCTGAATTCGAAATATGTCGAAATGTACCAATGAAACGTTTAATTTCATGTGGAAAATTGATCATTTCAATTTATGCTTACTTGAAAATGGCTACACTCTGACGAGTCCTGTGTTTGTTGCTGAAATTTTAAAAAGAACTTCATGGTGTTTAATAATTTCTGTTAATAAAAACAAAACACACATTTCTTGTTTTTTTAGAAGAAATGAATGCAATCCGGATGATATGAATATTGTATTCTCAACTGATCTAACTGATACCTATGGAGGCGTCCTTCAAACCTTAACAAGCGAAACCCGTACTTTTTCTCAAAAATCTCCGTGTTGGGGTTGGAAAGAATTCTATGAAATCGAGAAATTAAAAAACAAGGACATGAATGTTGGCATATCATCTATAACACTTCGGTGTTCAATCTCTTTAGTTTTATTTCGTAGTTCAGTAGGGGAAATAGATTCCTTTTGCTCAGGTTGTACAAAACTTGATGTTGACAGATCGTATTTCCGATGGGATATCGATGAAATAAATTCTTCTCTTTGGAGTGCAAGTAAAATTTTTCCGTCTTCAACAGAGTTTATTGAAATCATGCTTACTGCCCCTGAAGATTTTGTGATTATTAAAATTAAAAAAGTGAGTAACGGAAATCATCGATTTCATTATGTATCATGTAAGCTGTGTTTATTAGATGTAAACGAAGTAGAAAGGGACTCACAAAAATCAGAATATGTGTTTGAATCTAAGAATGAGGATGATATTTGGTATTTTCCAGATTTCCTACTAAAAAGCAAACTTCAGTCTGAGAAAAGTAAATACCTAAAGGATAGTAAGTTTACTCTGATATGTGAATTTTATACTTCTAATGGAAGCACAGTTGATTATGTGGAAACATATGATAAATGTCATCTTGTAAGCGTACATTCTGGCTCTCAGGAAGACACTTTAACAGTTTTACAAGAAGACCTTCGAAGAATGTTTGCTGAACATTTACAGACCGATATAAATCTATGCGTCGAAAATAGAACGTTCCCAGCGCACAAATCTCTTTTGTCTGCCCGGTCACCCGTTTTTGAAGCCATGTTCAAGAATGACATGTCGGAGAACCAAACTGGCGTAGTCGACATTCCTGACGTGGATTGTTTTTTTTCAATTATTATCAAACAAATTATTTTTTTCTCTGATTGACTTAAAAATACTATTTATCAGGATAAAGCTTCAAGGAATCTTTTCATTATTTGACTCCAAATTCGTAATATAAAAATTTAAATAAGCTGTTAAAAAGTTTAATATTTGTTTAAATATTTACTTTTATACATGTATATTACAAAAATATACACGGATTAGCAATGATAAGAGCCTAAAGAATTATTTATTATATTATTTCAATTTTCGTTAAATTTGCCATAAAATTTTGTATCAATTAACTATCGACAACACTTAAAATACTTTATAATTTTTTATAAAATTTAAATTGTACGTTTTGTTTAATCCAGACACTATACGCAATTTATTTACAAGAAACATTTAAAATAAAACAATATGAAGTCTTATTTAACCTTCTGAGCCCGGCGTCATCGTTTCAAAAAACAGTTACTAGGCCGGCGTAGGAAGTGAATATTTCCTACCCCCATGACCGAAAGAAGAGGGTCATTTTCATAGTGAGGAATCTTAATTCTAATCGTAATTTTCTTAATCTTAATCGTAATTTTTATGAAAATGTAAACGTGTTTAACATAAATTCTATACTTATCAATAAGCCATCGATTTGATTCCATTCGTTGTTTTACATACCAAATTAAGAAATGTTATAAGAATTTTAAGATTACATCCATCCATTAGTGAAACAAATTTAGACTGTTTCAAAAGCTATGATATAGAGTATATTAATTTAGTACAGAGAATTTTCTGAAATAATTGTTTAAAATAATTACAGACTTCTTTAAAGTAAGGAATTTGTAATTAGTTATAATAAAATTGGTAAGCAATGAAATAACTGAATATTTCAAAAATATTCTTAAAAACAGAATGCCCGGTATTAAAAATGTAAATTAAGAAATTTTGAACAAATATTTCTTTTAACAAGTAAGTACATGCAAATTGCCGAAGTTTCATTTGAAAAAGATTTAAAGTGATCTGAGTGTTAAATACAGCAATGATCTCTGTTTTCTTTTGATTTAAGTATTTTTATTTATGACAAATTTCTATTTTGACTGGATCAAAATATATGTTTTTTTATCTTTTTCTTTTAAGGAAAAAGATTAAAAATGGACTTTTCCTTTCTGCGTGTTTCTGTAACTAAATATGAAACGTTTTGAACAATGAATGTAGCCAGACAAATCTTGAGTTTCTACTCTATATGTAGCATTAAGGTTGATTGCTTAATAAAATTACATTTGTCATACACTAAATAGTTTTTTTCTGTTCATTTCTCAATGATTGAGAACTTGAAAAATGTTCATTCAAATAGTACATTTCAAAATAAACTCGTATTAGTCACATAAAATGTTTTTATACAATTCTTATTAGAGCATTAGCAAGAAAATACTATCTTTATATTGGGAGTAAATTTTACTTGCAGTGATTTGAATTTAATAAAACTATGCTTATTAAATTATTTTTAAAAAAACCAAAATCGTGGTTATTTTCATTATATATTGCAATTAAAACTACGTAGAAGAAACAGTGACACACCTATAAGGTAACTTTCAGAAATATCTACCGCATCTCAATGTATGATTGGAAGTATTTTCATTTGTATTTTACTTTTATTTTTAGCCACAAAAAGTAATTGATTATAATGAAAAAAATTAGCTGGAATGAAGATGAATATGTTTCCCTTTTAGAAAGAGAATTTTAAAAACCCCTTTTTGATAAAATTCTCCGCTCTGACAAGTCCCTGATTTTTACGACTTTCACACACAAAAGAGCAGCAATTAAACCTCCAAACCTCCCTCAACTGCTCGTAAAAATTTGAGCGGGAAAAAGTCAAGGACTTCACAGGGGAAAAAAATTCATGTTTCAACTGCTGTACCACAGCCGTCTTCTGAGACACAAACTTTCGTAGTACAACAGTTCTACCACCGGGACGAAAAGGTTAAGAATATGAATATTTTTTCTTGAAATAAATAAGTTTATTTAAATTACCTTCAGTTCATTTTTATTTAGGGAAGAAATCACAATACATTTAATGCAATTAAAGAATTTAAAAATCTTCTTTATGTAGCTGAGTCCTATTTAAGTTTTATTTCAGAAGTGTAAAAATAGAGAATATACAGGTTATTTTTTTACGCATTATCTAAGACAAAATACAAACAGCTTAAACAGAAAACAGATTTTATAAGCAATATACTACAGTAATGTTTGAAACTATAACGAAATAAACGGAATAAAATTTCGCTAAATAACATTCACTCTACAAATAACTGTTTGAAGTTATCTCTAATTATTTATTTTATGTTCTGAAAAGGAATTTAAACAATTGCAATTTGATTTTCATTTTGAAATTTTTTTCTCATATCATAAGAAATATATGTTATATACATGAGACATAGGAATTTATACATACATATATACATATATATATATATATATATATATATATATATATATATATATATATATATATATATATATATATATATATATACTATATATATATATATATATATATATATATATATATAATAGTATATTTTATAAAGTTAATAATCAAATATATTATATGTGGGAGAATAATACATTGAAAATAAGAGATATAGTAAACAGTTGGAAAAACGTTCAACATATATATTTTAAAATTTCAAAGAAAATGGAAAATAATACATTATAAATAATTTTTGCGCTGAATGTATTGTATAAATATTTTTATCTATTCTTGTACTTTTCAATTTTTGTTTATGATACTTCTAATCTTGCATTATGTATATATGTATGTATGTATATATATATATATATATATATATATATATATATATATATATATATATATATATATATATATATATATATATATATATAATATATATATATATATATATACATACATATATATATATACATATATATATATACATACATACATACATACATACATATATATATATATATATAGAGAGAGAGAGATAGAGAGCGAGAGAGTTTATTAACCAGGAAAAAAATGATGGTATTGTTTCCATTCATGTAGAATAAAATTATATATGATGTTAAAAAATTTAAATTTTTTGGAATCAAAATTTACTAGCGTTAATTCTAAAAAGAGTTTAACATGGAATAAATTTTCTGTGACGAATTATTCTGCAGGACCACAATGAGAACAATAAAGCTTGACAAAATTAGAGTGCAGGAGTCGTCGAGTCAAGAAATTGGTTTTTGTCACTTTTATGTAACTATAAGCTGCAAAATTTTAGTTGTATCATATAAACTTTTAATTGTGTATTATTAATTTTAAATTGTTCAGATACTGGTATTTGATTTGAGTCGAAGGATTGTAATTAGTCTATGGAAAATTTTTAGTTCAGGTTGTATTGTTCAAGAGAGCCATTACTTCAAAGTTTTTTTATTTTCCACAGGTTATTGTACAAATTGAAGGCTGAAAATTTTATGTAGTGGTTGATGGTAGTCATTCTAAAATTGACTTTAAGAAAACTCATTTCTGAAATAATATTACGAGTTAGAAATAAGTTTTAAAAGCTTGTTTAGCTGGGCTTCCAATACTTTTAAGTTAGTATTATATATTTTTTTTTCAACAAATTGTAGAAGCATAGTAATTATTGGCCTAAAATAGGGTTTTGTAAATTAGGAGTTTTCTTAAAGAAAGCTTAGATTTGGAGGCTAATAGGGAATAGATGATATATTAACTGCGTGAATTTAGCTCTTATTTTTGGTGAAATGATACTTCAATGTGAGACATTCATCCATTATAACCCTTATTAAAGCAAAACTGGGATCCCAAGGGATCTCTAGACTATCACAATTTAAATTTTTTTTTACAGCTGGTAAATAGGACTGCTTCAGATTTTGAGTAGTTGAATCTTCCAGACTCTGAGTCATTTCTAAATTTGAGTCATATGTTCAATTAACTTGCTGTATACAATATTATGGTCAGAGTGAATGGATAGAATGGAAGTGTCATCTGCAAAACTAATCATGATGATGTTTGAGTGTTGGGGTGTATCGTATATATATATATATATATATATATATATAAAAATTAAATATAAAAGGGATCACACACAAAAGTACCAGATGTCTGTTTTGTAAATAATGATAGTGCATATTTATACTTATATTATTTTGGTTAAAGAAAACTTATAATTATTGTACGATAATTTTTATTCATTTCATTTTTAGCTGTCAGAAGACGTAATTAAAATGCCGTAAAAACTTAATCTTTATATTCGAAATAGTAATAATTACTTTTTTGTGTATCTGCTAAGTGCTCAAATAATGGAAGGTTTTCTGAAATTCTTGTACTCTGGAGCAATAGAGAACTTAGTTTACGAATCGGCACTAAAATTACTTATTGTGGCTGATAAATACCAAGTACTTTCCTTGACGAAAAGGTGTTCTTCATTCTTAATGTCACATATATCAACAACCAACGTATGCGATATTGTTATGGCAGCTGACATGATTGAAGACATAACATTAAAAACTTACGCCGTGGATTACATATCAACTCATTCTGAAGAAATACTAGCCTCTGCAGGTTGGTCACGCTGTATTCAAAGCAATGTTAAACTAGCCACAGATATACTTAATAGATTATCTATTAATACTAGATTTAAAAAATGTAAGTAAAATGTCTTTATGGAATCATTAATTAGTTTTTTTTTTAATTATTATTAATTTATTGTATATAATGTAATTCTTCTTGTCTATAACAATGTTTTCGGTATTTAGAAATATCCTTGATTTTTTTTTAAAAAAAAGTTCAGTGTAAGTTTAAAATTTTATATTACTTTACATACATTTATTATATAACTAAATGTATCCAAAAAATTTAAAATTTCTTTAACCACAGGTATGTGTCTAATAAAGATTTATATTATTATATATTGAAAATATAATATCAGCTGTTTTTGATATGTTACCCTTTAAATATTTTGCAAGAGAAAAAATACAAAAATAATTTTATAATCCTATGTGATTTTTTTTAATATGTTAATTATTCGTATGAAAAAAAATAACAAACTTATGGAGACTGATGGTTGAAAATTGTATATTTCACATGTGTTTAACACATTCCTAATGTAATCCTAAACATAAAATTATCCATGTCATAGTCACTTTTTGTTCTCAAAATTTTAAACATGCAGTCATGGGATTGTTTTAATGTAAAGTGAGTGTGAGTGAGTGAGTTTATCATAAAATTACTAAATATAATTCTTTATTTCTAAGTTATAATATTATATAACTACAATCATATTTTTATATCAAAAATTAAAACTAAAGTACGACATTCAATAAGCAACAAATATAAGAAATGTGAAATTTAAAGCAAAGTTAAAATGTTCACCCATGAAAAGAAATTAGCAGTCTCTTCTCAATATCATTTGACAAAGTTATGATTATCTTATCTCTCTTGACTTAAAAATTTTTTCATCAAGAAACTGAATTAAAAACCCTATTAAACAGATAACTACCGTAAACATATAACAGATGTTTCAGCCACGTACTTGTTTCATAGATATTCAAATTATGCAGACATTTCATATAATATTTCTAACAAAATTGTTTACATATACAGGTTTAGCGAAATTAAACTTCCGCTATTCATGGGACCTTCGAGGCCGTTCTACTAGTCGAAACAGAAAAATATTTGGACAAAAGACACTTCATATAATGCGCTCAAAATTTTTGAAATAAAAATAGTATAAAATATAGCCACTAGATGGCGCTGCAGATTAGCATTTTGCAGCAACGTGTGCAAATATCATGCGCAATAAAAGGAAGATGCTGTTCGTGCTACAATCATATGAGCATTGCAGAATACCCACGTTATTGGGAAGAGCCCTTCTAGACAAACTTTGCTACTGCAACGGTGTGAATGCAGCTGAAACTGTCAGAGAGTTCCGCTGTCTGAAAAAACAACGACATGGACTGATGTCGAATTGTGCTCTCAGAGACATGATGGTGTAATTTGAGCGTGCAGGACAGTTAAGCGTTCTGCCTAGAAGAAAAAGGGCATCATCTCATGGCAAACTGGTGATTGTTAAGGGTTATCCTATTATTCAACTTAATTCTATAATCTGTCGATAAATATTATCGACAGCGTTGTCGATAGTATTTATCAACTTAATAAAATACTATCAACTTAGTTGTCGATAATATTTATCGACAGCGAGAAATTTTTATCTGATGGGAATAATCTAGTGGAACACATAACTTTTACTCCAGCTTGAGAATGAGAGAATAGAACTATGAAATTTGATAAAATCTCGATTAAAGCGATGTATTCATTTCTCAGTTATTTCACATTACTGTTTTTATCCTCTTTGGTTAGGGTGCCGCGATCATAATCAGAAGTTAGTGCGTTCGAATCCTGGCCGACTGAAGATCCATCATATTCGCCAAAGCGGCTAGGGCATATTAAAACTGAGCGTGGTCGCAATGTCCTCCAAGTAAAATGTTACCTCTGGAACTTCGGCTCTCGAAAACTCCACACGGCGGCATCTATCTAACTGGTACAGCCCATCTCAGGGCTAAGTACAGGGAAGCATGCTGGTGCAACAATAACATTACAGTTCAGATCATTTAAGTATTCTTTTTCGTATAAATTGTCTTCTCAAATATATTTGTTTTTGAAATATATTTCAAAGTAATTTGCTTGTAGAAATATTCTACATAAAAATTATCTGTGAAAGTTCATATATTTTATTTCATGTTTTCTGATACATGGTACATAAGAACTTAAATGATTGCTTACATACCTCCAAAGACTTTTTATTTCGATAGAGAAACATGAATAAAATATATTTAGCACATTTAATAGATCACAATTTTAAACGCAATTCGAACAGCTTCCTCTTCTCCAACAAAGATGTTAGATACTGACACCAGAACCTGCAGTAATGTGATCATAGTGGAAGTAGTTGTCCGTGTGAACGTGCAGCCACTCATTCTAATGAATCTTTTATTCAATTTTTTTTTTTTTTTTTTTTTTATGATAAACACTAAAAAATGTCGTGAAAGTTTATTTATTTTCTGCCTGCCTGCTTTAAATTTGCTTACTTAATAGAAAATTTTTTATCTGATTGAATATTATATATTAATTGTTTATCATTTTTTAATTTTAAAATCAAATCGCTTAAACTATTTAAAATTTTTAATTTGAATTTAGTTTTTTTTATTGTGTATACGTTTTTGAATGTGATTTCTACTAAACATATTAATTTTTTCATCCATTGATTTATGTAAATATATATTGAATGATCCCTATAATTTGAACACTGAAACATATTCTAGAATTTTTTAAAATTTTTATTAAAAAAAAAAGAACAGAATTTATCTGAAGGAAAACTACATTACAAGATTAAGAAATATAGCATTTCATTATGATATTCATAGTTGCCTAATGATTCAAATATTTTTTATTAAAATTTAAAAATTTGACACTTTAGTAATTCTATTCAAGAAAAAAGAAAATTATTCCGAACGTAAATAATATAAGGTTTTAGTTCCTAGTAATATTAATAAGAAAAAAAGCCTTTATTTCACTATACAAAATAAGTGCATGTTTTTTTTTTTTTTTTTTTTTTTTTTTTTTAAAAAAATTTTAAAAAATAGGTTTTATTTACCTGGAAACTTTTAAATATTTTCACTATTTAAATGATGTTCAGGGAAGAGTTTTATCACATGATAAAATGTAAAAACCATGAGAGAGAAAATGAATGCTAAAATCATTTATTGTACAAATCATTATAATCCTTCACTTTCATTTATTTTGATTTATTTATTTTTCTCACACGCACATTTTATATGAATCTTTATTCTAGTTTTCATATACTATTGATTACATATATTTATTGTGAAATCTAATAAATTTATTACTTCCAGTCTTTTATTATATTTAAAAAGTGTCTTTTTTAATACTAAATAGTTTTAAAACTCTATTAATTTACTACTTTTTTTTCATTTTTTGAGTGAGGAATTTTTAATGAATTGCCTACGTCATTCCCAAAAGAAAACCTTATATTTCGGTATTAAATAAAAAAAGTTAAAAAAAATAGTAATCTGAGAAGGGAAGTCCTTCTTTTAAATATAAGGAGACGGGAAATAAGTGACGCAATATAACCAGTCATAGATCGTGCACAAAATAAAAATACATAGCACACATTTTAAAAATAATTCGAAAACATTTCTACGAATTCGCCTTGAAATTCACTGACATGCTTAAATACATATGAAATGCTTCCAAAAACGAGAATGATATTTTACAAGGACGCTGATTAAATACATGAACAATCATAAAAATATTCTTATTGATCATATGGATACAATTTAAAAATAAAAACTATTTGAGGGATCATATTTGTTGAACGCAAAGTGGTATAATTATATAATAAACAAGAAAGAACTTGCAGTTTTCATATTGCCATTGATGGAATGAAGTGAGAATAAGCATGCAAAAAAAAAAAATGCTATATTATAACCGACCATAATTTATTGAAACATCAATCAGTCGAGAGTAGGAATATTAGTCGTTATAAAAGCAAGCCCACCGCTAAAATTTTAACTAAAATTGGATTGTTTTAAATTAAAAAAAAAAAGCTTAACCTGAACCTCATGTATTTTATAATACAGATTATTTTTAAATAGATACTACATATTTATTATTTGTACTGTATTCCAATTATGTGCATACTGTATATATATATTATGTACTATCCATTACTTTTTTATAGTACATTATTAATTTTTTCAAGGTAGGGATGCCAAAAAAAAAAAGGGTATTATACCCAAGCACGAGTTATGGTCAGTATGCTTTATCTTGCACTCCTAATTTGCTTTCAATATAGTTAAGTTTTTTAACGATTTCATCCCTATGCACAATCGTTCTAGAACCAAACTGGAATTATGTGCAGTCACGTATATATTGCATTAAAATAAGAAATGGAATATTATAACTAAAACTTTCACATTAAGAAAAGTTTTTAAATATTTTTATATATTAATCTTTGGACACATAACTTTTTTTAAATATACATGTTTATAACCATAACTAAATTTTATTTTAAAATTTCTATTTCGCTTAAGGATAATGAATCTTAAATATTTTTTATTTATAAAATACTTAGTTTTTTATTTCAGTTTTATTTTTGTTAGATCAAATCAAGAAATTTATGTCTTAGAAATTTTAAAACTCAGAAGTATTTTCCCATAGATATGTCTTTGCTTTTTCAAAGAATTATTTAAAACAACAAAACTATTTCTTAAAGAACATAATATTGATTCTATTATTAAACAATAGTTTTATCTAATTATAGATACTTATAAATACGGAAATGTATAATTTTATTAATATACATGTCATTTTTTAATATTTTTTTTTTTTTTTGTTTTTGAAATTAACAATTTTAATTTATGAGTCACATTTTTTTGTAATTTCCCACAATAAATAAAATATTTATTAAGAATTGTGAGTAAACAATTCATTGACAAGTAAATCATGTAAGGAATTTATATTTAAAAAGAAGTAAAAAGAATACTGCCTTTCAATATTAAAAATAAGAATAATTTAAGTAATAGATTTCAATATAGAGAGAGAGAGATTTGGGAGAATACAATAACATAACATAAACTTCATGGTAACTCACAATCATACGACTAGTTTATCAATCTACATTTAACAAATGTGCACAAATACTAATTCAACCAACTATACTTGATTATAAGAAACTACACAAAAATTGCATTCATTACTTTAACATTTTAATAAAGATTATTATTATTATTTTGTCTTCAATTATAATACAAAAAGAGTATTTTGGCTTGAGCACCAGCATCAAATTAATATATTTCTAAGAAAAAAAAATGTTTTATATATATTAGCAAAATGTAACAGAAAGCATCTTTTGTGCTGTAAATATTTTCAAAAGTAATTTTATCTAAGCTGAATCTATAAAATGAACTGAAAATATACCATATACTGATCATTTATCATGACATTCTTTCCTTTGAAATCACCACTTGATTCAAATTTAACAAGGTTGGTTGCATGCATTGGTTCAAATTTAACAAGCGATCTACAGTTCTAGTTGATATAATTAGGCACCTGGAAAATGCATCACAATAACCTACTTCGTCCATTCACAATTATTTCAAAATTAAAAAAAAATTGCTTTGAATTTTTAGTTAACTACACAAAACAGTTCAAATCACAACTGTATTATGTACTCAAAGTCCATCAAACTGCATTTCAAAAGACACTGTTGCAAGAACAAAAAAAAATTGAATACTGAATGAATTTAAATAATTTTTTATGAGTAAAAGTTTGAAGATTTCAAATCAAGAGCGAATGTGTATCTTCACCTACTTTGTTCAGATTTTGGTGAGAAACTAATTTGTAAAATAAAATTTTTTTTTTTTGTTTCATTCAGTAACTTTATTGGTGTACTAAATGTATATCAATGAAATCATTTAAAATGGAGAACATCTTATGATAAAATGTGATAATTGTGATAGTTTTATTACAGACAAAACTTATTAAATTTTTCAAGAGACAAATTAAAATTAAAATAATGATTTATAATGCCAAATTGACATTTAAAGCATTTAGGAAGAAATTAATGCACTATGTGTGTGTGTTTGATATAGATATCTTAAAATTTAAAAAATAAAATTTATAATACCAAATAGCCTTTTCTATTTGCATCATAAAATTAGGAATTCAAAGAATTCCAAGGAAGAAAATCATGTTTATATAAAAACAATGAGAAATTACAACCATGTGTTGTATGTGTGTGTGTGTGGGTATCTTTCTTATAAGGTTTTGTTATCAGATATGATAAATGCAAAACCTTCATAGTATGATGGTTGAATTTTAACATAATGAGAAAATTGCAAAAACTTTTACATATCACTAATTTTATACAAATTACTTCCAAATATAATATTAAATATGAAATGTATTTTTAAATTTTACATAAAAACATGCTAGTAAAAAAAATACAAATTATTTTTAATTCAATACCCATAAGATTATGTACATCTCATGCACTGTTTATGAATACTAAATGGCACCTGGATTCACTTGATAGTGTAATGGTAAGAAATATAATGGCTGATTGGCAGTCTGCATCAAGTCATAACATATTAATTTAAAAAAGACTTTTGGGAAATTTTATATCAGTTCCAATACATGTTGAATTAAGATTAAGAAATGAAAGGGGGAAATTTTCTTAGAATAAAAAGTAAACCTCTGACACCTTTTAAAGTAGAAAAAGCATGTCATATTGGAAAGACTAATATAAATGAAGCAGTCTGTACTATTAGGAAAACCAAAATATTTTGCAAGTGACAAGTCAGTACATGTAAATTGTTTACCATTTCGATTGATATCTGTCAAAACTATTAAATTAAATAGTAACATCACTGAACAAGATGCATAAAATTTACGAGCACCTCGATGATGAAAGAAAATTTTCAATCATACCAAATTTTGTAACAAAAAGAAAATGTTAAAAAAATTATAAAACCATTTTTTTAAATTCATACAGTAAAAATACAAAGAAAAACTGCATTAGCTGAGCATGTTTAAGCCACAATTTGCCAAAAAAATCTGGAATATAACAGAAAAATAAGGATATACAGCATATCAAGTTTTTAATAGTGACAAACAGAGCTTAGAAGGAAAATACCCATTAATTAAAATATCTCAGCAAAATAATAGGGTGGGGGGGAAGTTAAGATGACAGGAATTTTTAAGATTAATTTTATAAAATTTTAAATAAGCTACAAAATACTATAATTCTTTCCCATAACCCCCAATATTATATATGAGAAATACCATCATTAAAAATGGTCTTCCCTATCCAGTCAATGCTGCAAACATTAGATCAAGGTGTTATTTATCTTTTCAATTCATTACATGGATTTCAGATACAACACATTAGAGAATTCAATTTAATACATTCAAAGTAATTTTCAGCTAAACACTGCACCAACATCAAATTTCAGGATTTGCACAGACTTCCAAGAGTTTTCCTGGAATCAAATCATAAGTATCTAAGAGGTATGAACATTCATGTTAATTTTTTTATTTTAACAATTGTTCCTTATCAAATATGCATAATTATGTATATGCAAACATTTTTCAATTATATTTATAAATAAGACACATAAATTGCAAATATTAGTCTGAGATTATTTTTTTAAATTAGAATCATATTTAATAACAACTTTAAGCCTTAAAGAATTTAGTAACAGCAGAATTTGTATTCCAATAATCAATTTTTTTTATATTTCTAAATTATACACTGTGTAAAAGAATTGTTAATTTTAGAGTTTTTAATAATCTTCACAAAGGAATCCTATCTATTAATTTATTAAATATTTCAAGACATGTATAACAACCTCATTTTGAGTAAATATACTTATTCAAAACAAAATAAATATACAACTATTAGATAAAATTTTCAAGATTACTTTTTGACCAATTATTTAATGAAAGCAATTCAACTTTTCCTGCTGTTTATTTTCAAACTCTTTTAAAACTAAACTACTGCACATACATATCCTAGACTTTTCTATTTCTTTTATCAATATATTCACATTTCTTGGTTATTTATATATAATAAAATATTGCTGTTAGAAAATGCTATCTTTCCAATTCTAAAGCTTTCAGTTTCACACAATTCTCATTATTAATACTGCTTCACTGAAACACCACAGCCACATGTGTTTGATTTGGCAATGTTAATTTATCATTTCCTTCAGTTTATTTAGTGAAATGAACTTTGTTTTTTTTTTTTTTTTTGGGGGGGGGGTGATTTAATTCATCTAAATAAAATTTAAACATTTGCCTGGCATCAAATTAAGTTTATCTTTGCTTATTATATTATTAACACATACTTCAGACAAGATTGTCAATGATATTTTTTAACACAATTGATAATTAAAATTTTTTACCATCAAACTTTGTTGACACAAAACATTTATTCAACAGATGCCTGACAATGAATGAGTAATAAAATCAAATTAACTACTAACTATCCAAAAGTTACAATGTTTTGAGAATAAGTTAAAATAAAAAGTACATCTGTTCTACCTATATATAGAATTAAATTTATCAATACAATCTTGAAATTGGTCGATTTAAACCCTTTCACAAAATTATGAAATTCTTTTAAAACAGAATCACATTCTGATGTATTTATTTTAAACACATCAGACAATTAGTATTCAAGGAAGAGATATGGGAAGTATATTTTGATTCAAAAATTTTCAATTTAAATATTAACATTCAGTGAATTTTATACAATATGAAGAACAGAAACAACAAAAGAACTAATTAAAATAACCTATTTAATTGCACTACAATGACTATCTTTTATTGTGGTGATAACTTCACGAATAAACCTAAATACTAGATCTTATTCTGACTGAACTGATAATCATGAAATTATTGTAGCTGAACTAGATCTTTTAGTCAACAGTTATAAATACAATATAGATCATTGTGCCCTGAAACGGTAACATTAAGAACTAGTACTAATTTAGTTTTCAAACAATTCTATTGAATATTTTAAAATAAAAAACTCAAGAATTATAATATTTTCTAAAAAATAAAAATCAAGTTAAGCAAAAATTACAGGAGTTGCACAAACCTTGAATTTTTTAACTCAAATTTTTATTTCAATAAAAAATACCAAAGTTGAGTGCATATTTGAAAACATAGTTGTCTTCAATTGAAATAGAAAGTTTGATAGAATAGTCAGAAAATTAAATTTGTTGCACATCAGAGCTTACTAAAGTGGTATTAGATAAAGGTTTTGTGGTTTTGTATGCAGCTTTGATGGAAATGATGTATAGAGAGAGAAATCTGATACATTTTGATAACAATAGTACTAAAAAACATTGAGAAATTTATCATTTTCACCATTAAAAGGATTCTTACGTTCAGCTAAAAATTTAGCATATTTTTCACATAAATTCCTGTATGCTGAAAGGAATCAAAAATTCATCTCAGCTACAAAATTCTTTTTCTTCACATTAACTTTACAAAGAGATTATAAAAGCTCTATAAAAAATATGAACTAAAAAAAAAAAAAAAAATGAGATTGAAATTGTTAAACTATGAAAAAACCTTGACTTGACCGAAATGAGATGAATTGTAATAAAAAAATAAGAATAAAACAAAAATAAATAAAAAGTTATTAAAATTTTAAAACAAGAGCTCTTTCTATGGAATTAAATTTAAATATTGAATAATGATTAACTGTGTCAGCTATTTAAGTATAGCGTTAAAATAAATAAAAAAATGGATTTGAAACAAGTCTAAAATTATGTTGAATATTATCTTGTTTTATATCGTTAAAATAGCAGATTCAAACATAAATGTTTAACTTAAATATTTTTACTTTAATGAAATTATAAATTAACCTATAGTATAACAAAATCAAAGAGGAATCAAATGCTAAATACTTTAGATGTGGATACTTCAAATAATCTGAATCATAACATAAACATAAAACATTTATTTCACCAATTCGTTTATACAAGTTTTATAATTTTTCATTAGACAGAAATACACAATCAAAAAAGAAACAAATATATAAGAAAGCAAAAAATCTATAACATCCTAATTACATGTACAATTTATACCTTGTACTAACAAGTCCATGAGTGTCTACAGAAATAATACAAATCTATTATGTGAGTTAACACAGAATGAGAGCTTCAAAAATAGAGTTCACTGATATGGCGCTGGTCTGGGATGAGAATTCGATCTGTGACTGCCACTAGCTCCATGTTTGCGTTTGTGTTTGTTGCTTTTCTTCTTGACAACATTAGAATCACTGAAAAAATTCACAACTTTTAAATTATATTGACTGAATGATAAAATTAACATTCAAGTATTCTATATTAACTTCAAGAAAAAATTTTTCCAATTGTGCTTTTAGCTTATTCAAGTGTCCTACAGAAAAGTATATCCTATTTTAAATGGTCACACTGAAAGCAATTGATTTTTTTTATTTTATTAATATCTTTTTTTTTGATGACAAATTGAGCAACCTAACAGATATAACATCTTTAAGCAGTATAATCAGCCTGATTCTTAGCTTTAAATACATTGGACATTGTAAATGTTTAATAAAAAAAGAAATATTTGTTTATTATTTTTTCTTTCTTTCTTTAAGACACATTAGCAAAACTTTGTATATTGCATTTTATACCACTAATAGAAAATAATTATAATTAGTTTTAGTTGTCTTTTTTTTCAGCTTCTTTTGATTTCAGAGTTTCTTAAATCACTATCCATAAAAGTTTGCAATGACTAATACCATTTTATTATATTTTAAAAGTGAAGAAAACTTAAGAATACTAAATCCTTTTATTGAAAAGATAACACAAATTAAACAACATTCTGCTGACTGATGAGATTTAAATTTTAAAATTTTTTACTTGCAGAAATAACATTTTCCTATTACAAATCAACATGTCACATAGTTTCAAAGGAATTATATTAATTGGGAAGTGTTGACATAGTTTATATATACACGCATAGATGTGCAAGAGAGCTCCAGATTGTACCTTAAGGCTGTCGGATTTGCAATATACTCACATAACACAAAGTGCTATGTAATTTTGAAATATGGCCAAGTGACAAGATCACACTTCAGCTGGCACTCTTCTCCACATCTACCCAAACCAATGGAAGGACTCTGGATGTCACAAATTAATGTAGACATGTTTTGAAACAATAGAGCTCCAGCAATTAAGTGCCTACATTCTCCCTCGGTGTTGGAGCTCCGTAGGTACAAAATTGTGTGTATTTTGAAATTATTTTAAAACTTTCATTCAAATAGTTGTGCCCACAAAAACATTTGAAAAGTTAAAAAAAATACAGTAAAAGTATCATGAAAGATTTCCGGGAAAGAACTGATATTACAGATTTTGTTTTTAACAATTGTTTAAATGTCTCAAACTGATCTGTGATTACAGAGAGTGTTCACACATTTTTGTTAAGATTTGGCAAAGATAGATAAATAAAAGCATTTTATTTTCTAATAATCTAATAGCACTTTCTCTGAACTGTCATATTACATTTTGATTTACAAGATATAAGACCTTTTTTAAAATATCATGGTTGATTTTGTTCCACTCCATCGCAAACTTCCAAGAGATCATTCAATGTTATGGGAATCATAAGCTTATAAAAAAAAAACTTGTTCTGATAGTCCAAATACACAGTATATATATATATATATATAATCTACAAGTGAAAATGTCAGGGGACTTGAGCGAGATGCATTTAAAAGGAATAGCTTCAATTCTGATTTCATTTTTTAATAACTAGAGCAGTAGATTTAAAGCATATTTTCCAATGTGGAAATTTGAGGCTTTCAGGAGGTGGCAAAGACCCAGAGAAAATTGTGAAGTATTGATATGGCACTGGAGGACACAAGAAGATTTAGACTATTTGGTTAAACAGACTTTTAAAATCATGCGGATAATCCATTTCTGTCATTTATGTGAGAATTCACATTTTTGATACGAGACTTCACTGTTGAGAAAAAGAGATACCTCGGTAGTATAAAAGCTAATTTGGCATGATACACTCCTCATGGCAACCCTGAAGCCAGACTCTCCACAGAAAACTGGTGATTTATTTCCTATTGTTCATTGCAGCATTTATTGTGCATAATGGAAATGATGTTTGTGTGCCTTAATATTTTGCTACTTCAACTTATATTATTTAAACTGGCAATATTCCTTACAGCTCCCTTAACTTGGATCAAGTATAAGAAAAGAGAAAACAATAAGACAAAGATATGACTGATTTTCTAGACATAAAAGAGAAGTTAGAATGTAAACCAACTATATCAAATTATATTCACGAGCTTCTAATCAAGATGATGACAGACTTCAAGCTTTGTACAATATCTCAGTGCTAATTACTAACACAAACAACATACAATTGGGGAACATTTTATTTTTACTAGTAGTTTTAAAGCAGTATAATACACCATGCTCAATAAACTAGCAACAAATATTTTCCAAAAAATTCCTTTGAGCAAAGACGAATTGATGAGATGGCTGAAAACACTGAAGAGAATCATTGTGCAATTATCTGCAGACTAGTCAATTTTCAATTTAGTTGGATAAGTCCACTTTACCAACCATACATGAGGCTTAGCAAAGATAAAAAAATATGTCAAGAAATGCTTGGAAACCGACACAAAAAGAGGACACATTTGATACATTAGAAGAGTTCGAAGAAAAGGAAATTCCTTTTAATATTTTGTCTGTTGATAATGGATGGTGCACTGACAGTGTCACAAAAGCTTCATAGCATTTACTAAAAATAAAAGTTCCAGTCAGGCTTTCTATGCATTAAGTTATTCATTGACATCATTTGGTTGTAAGATGCACTGCAAACTATAATTTCAACCAATTGCTGCTTCACACAGAGAAACGCCGGCTTTCAAAAAGGTACTAGTTTGACTCGATTTTACAATCTATTTGAATCAGCGGAAGTTTTTAGGAAATGAAAACACTGATTTACATAACAACTTCATCGCATCAAAGAATGGTATTGCATACTTAGCAGACCTGTATAAATTGTTTAATGATGTGAATCTCCGACTTTAAAAATAAAAAAATTCAGTAATAGACATAAAACTTACAAAACTTCCCCTCATCCCTCTTCTAAACCAATCATTTTAAGTCTTTTTTTCTTTTTAACCGAAAAGCAAGTTGATCTTTCTTTGCTAGAGTCAAAAACATATCCAGGCTTCGTAAATCATAATTACAGAATTCCATTTTTCAACCGCCAAATACTTTTATACAACAAGCTGTACACAATCTTACTTTAAGAAATATATTTTAGAGTTACACAATAAAAATCGTGCTTTTTTGCTTTGAGTAGTTTTAAATTATATTTTATAATTTTATTCATAGTTGCAAGAGAGGTATGGGTAATAGGATTTTCCTTTAAATCATGTGCAACTTTCAATTTAATAAGAAATGTATGTACCTTTGTTGGATACACATTTGCCTTTTTAATAAAATATAAACTCTGATATTTCTTCTCTTCCAGATTAATGTCATTTATTCTATGTAGAAATATTAAAAACCATGCTTTTCTAGTCTGGAATTTAGTCTTATTTTATAATGAATGAGCAAAGTGAAAATTATAATCCAATTCACACAAATAATTGAAGAATTGATATCATTTTTAAAAAGTCAAAATTAGATATTAAAATATCACATGTTTAGTTATTTGTTTTTAGCTACTATATTAAGGTATTATTGTTAAAGAAAGCAGATTATATATTATATGTAATAAATATGATCAAATTCAACTGCTGTAGATATGATAAATAATACAAATTAATTATTTTTATTTGGAGATAAGTTATATTAAATTATTAAAAAATTTCAAAAGTTCAACATAATGCCGATAAAATTGCATTGAAAAGGTAAAATATTTGAGAAATCTTAGAATTTAACTGCAGATTTTAAAAAACAAATATTTATCAAATTATGCAAGTACCTATACATTTATAATTTTAGACTTTTGTAAAATGAATACTGTTTTAAAAAATTATGAAAAGGTTTTAATACCTAGAACCATCAGTAATGGCAAGAACTTCAGGTTGTGGACTGCGAGTTCTTCGTTGTCCATCATAACCAAGCATTGATCGAATTGGCCGTGATGAAAAAGCTTGTGCTTTCTGTTGCCATTCTTGATTAAACTGATCAGCCTCATCTAAAATTACAAAGAAAATATTTAATTGTATTATGAGTTGAAGAATGTATATCATTAAAAGAAAGCTAAAATTAGATATTAAAACATCACATGTTTAATTATTTGTTTTAGCTAGCATATTATTCAATCACCCATGCATGTACAGGAATTCTGGACGATTAGGTTATAGTTACAAATGTAACTGATGAAAGTTTAAAACAATTAGTTTTAAATTTTTTATTAATCACAAAATAGAATAAGAAAATTAAGAAAAAATCGATAGAGTAGTTTTTTAGTGTTACTTTTATCAGTAAAATGAAATAACTTAAGGATTAATACTTAGTTTACTTAATAGATGTAAAAACCTGATAGCCTGTAAATTTAAATACAATTATAGTAGGTTGTCATTTACAGATCAAGCAAAATAAATTTATTGAAATTTACAGAAATTTTACTACCTAATATCAATTACTTGCAACAAAAAAAAATTGAATTGCATGCTATTTTAAAGACTTCGTAATTCACTCCTAAAAATTATTTACATAAAATGTTCGAAGTTTCCAATATTTTAAAGTTATCACAGCTTACAATGAAGATAATGGCTTCACACAATTTTAAAAAATAAAATGCATATAAATGATAATGTATAAAAATGCAGAAATGTCTTATTTGAATAATTGTATAAATGGGGATTCTACATTTTTAGACTTGATTATTTTTGTAAAATGAGCTGCAATTTCTAGTGCATTAAGCATGCAATTTTAGCAAATATAACCTGAAAAATCTCTTATTAAATATTTTAATTTATAATATGAACTATATTACTAACAATGGGCAACACCAGAAAAGAAATTTTAACTTTAAATAATTAATTTCCTGTAATCATATTTTTTCATATATTCTTAAAAAATGTTATAATTGATTAAAATTTTTAATACATCTAACTTTTTTATTTGTTAATCAATACTATTACTTTTTCATAGAAATCAATTTGGTAATCAGTTTGAAAATTGTTACAACTATCTGAAAATTGCTCATACAGAATTTCAATAAAAGCAATAAAAGTTAATTTTTTCTTCAAAGTTTTTACTAACTCTTTCTTCTCTATCACTTAATTTTGTTTCACTGTAATTAATAAATAAAATCTACATAATTAAGAATTTTGGCATGTAAAAATTTAATAGACGCAAAATAAGTGCTTCACAGAATTTAGTGCATAATTAAATACTATACACTCATACCATCATCAAGATTAATATATTCATGATTTTCTTCTTCATCTCCTGTATAACGGTTCTTCTTTTTCTCTATAACGTGTCCTTTATCATTGAGATGATGACCAATAGCCATTTCTTGTAGACCAGTTCTGGTATCCTGAACTGTACGCCTGGTTTCCTTAACCTAAAAAAAACATTTTTATACCAAAAAAATATTAGATTTAATGGACCTTATTAATTATTGAATTAAACAAAAATTTAGCATGAACAAATATAATATTCACCATAATAAGAATTTATTTTAATTAAAATACTTTACTATTTAAAAGATATTCAAAAACATATGAATACTCTATTTCAAAAAGAATTGCCAGTTTTTTTTGTTCTAGGACAATTATACTATTGCTATAAGACAATTGCAACAAACTCAGAAAATCAACATGTTTTTGTCAAGCATAATAAAAAAACACTTCTTAAGAAATTTACATCGAACCTTTTTATGTGATTAAGCAAATATAATTTATTTTTTTTATAGGTAGTCTTAATTTTTGCTGTTTGTCATTTTTTGTTTATACCAGATTTTATTACTATTTGGGAGATACCTATATATGATGAGAAATCTGCAATAGATTTCAAATAACAAATAGAAAGACAAATTTTGTTTTCAAAATAAAAATAAAATTGATCAGAACAAAAAGGCTATGAATGAAAAACCATATAATTAAAAATGATATTTATGAACAAATTCCTTTTACAAACTCCTTTTTCTAACAGTCATGAGAGTCATATGCCTGAAAGAAAATTACCCTCAACTGAATATTAACACCAATGACTGTAGATTGTAACAACTATGTGAGATTCATACTGAAACTTTATTATTAAAACCAATTGTGAAAATCACCAAATATAACAAGATTATCAAAATAGGTAAGAACCTTTTTGCTAGGAGATATGTTACTCTGGGTTCATTCTACCCTAATAATAGGTTTTAGATATCAATTAAGTGGATAATTCAATAATTTCACTTTTTGATTGCAATTCTAATTGATGAGCAAAAAAAACTTTATCATAAAATAATCTGTTATGTGAATAATTATTTACAAATATGGACAACATAAATTGGATGAGCTAGTAGATGTGGCTGTAAAAATTTCATAGTAAAATCACAAATGGAATTTCGTTGATCAAAGAATTGAATGTCCAATTCAAATGGTAGAGTAAATAGGAAAGCATAAAATGGCACAACTGAGATCTTAGTACAACTTACCAGCACATAAAATATGGAGACCAATCTATAAAAAAATATTTTAAACTAACTTTAACCATTAACTTTTTAGATTTCATATTTTTACCTTACCTTTTATCATATTTTTATCTTATTTTTACCTTTTTTCCTGTGTCCCATTTCTGTGAGTTTACAGAGTGTATAAAAGAAGTAATTTTTTTAATAAAGATATTTCACTCTCTGCCTCATTATTTACTTAGTGATTTCAGAAAAAAAAAGTTTTGTTAATGGACCACTATAAACTAGAATGGTATAGAAAATTTTATCAACCTCAGGGGAAAAAGAAAAAGTGCCAAATTTTCATCATCAAACCTTGTCTACAGTTACAAATACTTACATTAAGGAAAACAATATTTTTCAATATTATCTAAATATGAATAATTTTATCAATATCTAAATAAGTAACTTGTTTAATCAATGTCTTTTTTAAAAAACTAAGAATCTTCATGGAAGTCCTTTTTTTTGTTTAAAATGAACAATAAAATATTTTGGATCTTTCTGAAGTTGCTATTAATTTGTGTGTAACAGAGATACAACAGATCTGTTAGTAAGCAAAATTATTTAAGTTTTAAACATGATAAATTTTTAGGAGTGAAGTTTATCTAATAATAGAAATTATTCAATTCCTTTCATAATCTAACAGTTAACATTCATGGAAAATAAGTTCACTTAACATGAATTCTAAATTCAGAGGTATTTATACAACCATCTATTATAAATCAATTTACAAATTAATTTAATTTTTTGTAACACTTATGAAGAGGAAAAAAATTGAATTCTACACTTACTCCACCAGGAGCAGTTCTTGTGGATGATGATGCTTGATAAACTTGTGGACGACCTGATTCATCTGTTGTATAGGTCATCACAGAAGATGAAGAGAAACTATGGCAATTTGGATTATTGCTCATTTGTCCCTAAAAAAATATAATTTTCACAAGGTGACACATTGCAAGTCAACTGAAACAAAGAAATTGTTATATATGTTAAACATAAACATTTGAATATGACAAACTTTTTTATAACTTACAAAATTAGCAAACATATCATCCATATTCGGAAAAAGGCTTGAACCAAAACCAAAAGGCATCAGCATATTGCCATGAGATGCACTTCTGTTAACCTGTTGACCATTAGAATCAATTGCTCTGTGTCCCCCAAATAAGCCACCAAATGGAGACATCATACTATCCATCATAGATTCCATTCTTCGCATAGTTTCCATTGGCCCACTATAAAAATATGCAGATATTTAAAAACATAGCAACTATGCACAATACAAGATATAATGTAAAAATTATTTTAGAATCAAGAATCAAATGTAAGTCAGAATAAACAAAGAATATTATAGTAACTAAAAGAAGTTACAGTGAAAAAAATTAATGAATACTTTAATAAATATTTCATTAAAATCAAAACTATTTTCAAAGACATTAAAAAGGTCATTCAGAGTATCAGCTCTATCAATTCTTACTTTCATTCAAACTATAGTTAAAATATTATATATAATATAAGACTTCTGTGTTTGCTTTTCGAAAACAATTTCAGAATTATAAAACCATAATTGTAATAAAAGCAAATATAGCAAAAAACTTTTAGTTTTGGAATGTAACATTGAGCTTTCATTCTAGCCCAGGTTGACTTACTTGATGAAAAAATTAACCATATATTATAGACAGAAAACATCTAATTATGTTTTAGTAATCTGATCAAACAGTTTTAATAAATCTAAATAAATTTTTTACTTTAACATAAAGCTACAAATTGCAGTTAAAGCAGTTTTAAACATGGGTTAGTTATGCACTAAAGAATTTATTTTAAAAAAACAAATTAATTTAAAAACTGGATTAACTTTCATGGTTTAAATTAAAAAAAATAATTACCTAGGCTATCATCATTACCATCAGTTTATTGCTTTAGTAAAATTGAATAGAAGATGAAATGATTAAATTTAAAAATACATGAACATCTTTTTTATACCTAATGCAGTAGTAGCTTAATAAGAAATTTGATATGATTTTACTAAAGCAAGATCTTAAGAGGGGATAAGCTGTACCAAAAACCAAGTAATCTTTGATAAAATAAAAGTGTTTAATAAATCATTAGATATAATTCTAAATTAAGATGCTTAGATGAATGAAACAATTAAATATTATTAAAAACAACTCCAATCTTTCAAATATAGGAAGAGATTTGAATAGGGAATTTCGAACAGTAAAAATTCCAAATACTTGATACAAACCACTTTCAATATTCATTAACAGTATAGTTAGTCAAAATATCTCTCAATTTCTCATCACAATGGCTACATTCTAAAAGTGATTTTAAAAGGAGCAAATGCTCGGTCAGATCCATTTTCACTATCTTTTCTGAGAAGACAAGATGATTTAAATTTTAGTGTTTCACTTGCTTTCAAACAAGTTTCTTGCACTGTAATGCAAATTGGATGCATTTCTTGGATCAAGTCTTATTTTAGATGGCAAATTTCACTACAGTTCCACCAAACTAATGTCATCCAGAACAATTTCAGAACTTTTTAAAGACACATTGATTTTGTTTTTAATTCATGAAGTCATGAATTTATTAGAAGTGGATGAAAATTTCTTGGTACTATTATTAGTTGAAGGCATAATAATGGTTGATTATAATTGGTTAAGTTTTATAGAGCAAGATCCAGAATGACGAAATTGAAATTGGAATGGATACTCTGGTAGGTTATTTTTTTCTACTTGGAAGACTGTTCAGTTTTTAAAGTATAAGAGTGGGAGGCTTCACTTGTTGGTGCTCTTTTATCTATTTGTCTTGTTTCTGAGACAAATATTTTGATTTATCTTGGTTGCATTTGCATCTTTTTCTAGGATCCTTATAAGACAAGACGCCTTAAGAGAACTGTACAGAGGATAAAATGGGCCAAATGTGTGATAAAGTGTGCTAAAAACGTGATACACACATGTGAAAAGTATTTGGAATTTTTATCAACATGAAACAAGCAGATGAATTGATTTCAAATACAAAAAAATTAGAACTCATAGGATATTTATAGATTCAGGCTCAATGGTGTCACCCACCAATGAGCTGTACACGGAATGGCAGCCACAAGCTCTAGAAATTTCCAATCTTGGCACTTACCATGATGCTAGTTGAAATTCACATACTGGAGACAGTGACTACCCTTAAGTCAAACCTAAGGATGTGGCCCCTTCACTTGATACTTCACAGACTAAACACAAGTGTAGCCAAATTACAGCTAGCTGATACACTGGAGACTACAATGTACAACCATCTAAAGGGTTGCCATGCACTGCAAACACATGAAGATTTTAACTGTTCATGAGAAGCAGAAATAAACAAAGTGGCTACATCTACTTATGGACAGCTCTCTTGCTTCCCATCAAAAAAAAGGAAATGGTAAGGAAAAGACCAGAAGATAGGAAAACTAAGGCAGAATAAAGATCCCTGGGTACCTTGGAATTGGGACTGCTATACTTACCTGAAGAGGAACCCCATGAGAATAGCTTGATAGGAACATTTTCTGTTCAGAGTAAAAAATTACCCATCATGGAAAAAAAAAAAAAGACTTGAATGACAAACTAAATCAGATCAGAAATTAATGTGGGTTCAATATCTTATCAAGCTGAAGACTCTTAGGCTGAGAGGTAAACTCTGATATTTGTCTGCTTGGGAGAAATGGCCACACTAAGATAACATCACGCTGGCTGTAACTCAAATATTATCCCCATAGCTTGATTGTGATTAAAAATGTTTAAGTATTAGATTGTACTTAGTAGGTTCAATCAGTGGATACTTAAAAGTTATAAATTTTCTATGATTAACACATTAAAGATTAGAATATAATAAAAATTAACACAGTATTCTTATTTTTTTTATTTGTACTATGATAAATCAAATCAAAAAGTTACTTTAAAATCCTCAAATTTATATTAATGTCATATAACCTGTACTCATAAAAAAAGTTTTTAATCATATCAATTAAAATTTTTTAAAGAGCATTCAATATGGAGAAGTTTATTTTAATATACAATTTTTCGATTTGAAGTAACATTGAAGTAGGTTGATTATATTTCAAACTTTTAATATGCACATTTTAAAAAGAATGTATTTTACCTTAAAGTATAATTTCCATTACTTTAAATCAATAATTAAATCATCATGGACAGAAGAAAGTAATGGAAATAGAGATTTATATTTCAAATTAGATCTACTCAAATGAAGTTTTAAAAAAATATTAGAAAAAGTTGATATTAGAAAGAAATATTTTAGAATTGACCGCTATTAACATATTTAATAAGCAGTATATATAAACTGAAAGTACATTTTATTGCAGTTATGCTTCAACAATTTTTTTAAAATGTTATAGTATAAGTTTAATGTAATTTTACAAACCTTATAAATAAAGATTTAAACTGTTTAATTATTCAAAGTTCTGCTAACATTACCTTGATAATATTATCATAAAAGCGAAAACTAAGGCTTATATATACTGCCGTTTTTAATTCATAAGTTTTTCAATTAATGTACAAATTTTCATATTATAAAAATTATTGCATCAAATTTTTGATTCAGTAAAAGATCTTCATATTATCTTTTATATTTAGTTTTCAACCTCATAAATGAAGTAAAATGACAAGGTTGTTTTCAAAATAGAAAAATATTAGCAATTTGTGTAACATGCCAATCATTTGGTGTATCATTGTCACATTAAAAAAAAAAAAAAATAGAAACTAGTTTAAATTCAGAGTTATTCCTCAGAATCGGCAAATACACCTATGAAATATTTCGCAGAAAATGTTAACATAGTCTGTAATAGATATAAGAATAAGCAGTTCCCACAATGTTACTATTAAGACATCCATCTACTAAAAGGGATCCAAATAAAATACAGATGCCTATATTCAATAAATACAGTAACTTTGAAAATATTCACTTTATGCTTAACACAGGATATAACATTAGTACATACACGTTCACTTTCAAAAAAGCAAAGAATATATTATATTTCATACCCTGGCAGTGACCAAATATTATGGGAAAAGGAAAATATAAGCGTAACGATTTGGAATAGATTCATTTAAACAAAATATTTAAGCTTTTCAAACTTCATCACAATTCCTTACAAACAATCAACCGAGAATTTTTAATGGCGGAAATTATGCACAATAACTATTTAGGTTAATAAACTTGCGTGATATAGTTAAATTTTGATTAACAAAAAGAACTCTTTAAAACGCCAAACTAGGCTTACTGTTGGGCAGCTGATACAAGATTTTTATCCATATAGAAATTAAGAAATAAAATAATAACAATAAAAAAATTCTTATATTGGATGTGAAAGAAATTTTTTACAGATATTTTCAAGCTTCAAAATGTAACTAAAACTTAATGACAAGTTTTTTTATAATATAATTAACGCAGAAACAAAGCCCTTTAATTAACAGCAAAAGTACTGATCTCAAATATATTATTATTATTATGAGTTTTAAAAATTAAATATTTGCTTATTTATTTTAATGAAATTTTTTCTAGTAAAATTATATACTACAGCAAAAATTATATTCATAAGAAAATAGGCAATAACAAATAAAATAATGGCGGATATCGTGAAGTTAACAACATTTTAAATACAAAGAACTATTGTAAAATAACTGAATATATAAGTAAATAAATATAAAACTTTAATTTAAAGTTGTACTAAATAAATAAAAGTGTTCTTAAAATAGAATTTGGACGTCTGGCTTACTTGAAAAATGGATCGTCATTAAAATCTCGCATCATCATGACGGTAATTTGTAGTTAATCAATTAGATAAAATTTCGCAATTATCTGCTTTTCTTTTAAAATTTTTAACAATACACTTTTGATTTAACTCCTATATTAAAACAGAATTTTCCAGAAGCTGAAAGTGGAGAACAAGTTACCACAGATTTCTCACGATCAGACGAAATCTAAAATTGAAATACCAACAAATTGCCAGAACCTGAATGCCAAATCTCAATGATGCTAGAAATTTCTCCGTTTCTGACGTCACTATGCGCATAATGAAAATAAAGAGAAAATAAATAAAAAATACTGAAGTTAAAAAAAATCATTCCACAGTTTTATTAATTTTTTTAAAATTTATTAATAAATATCATTTTTCAATCAAAAATTCAAATTGGTATAATAACTTAAGTTTATGCACGCGATTATTGTAAAAATTGAAAAGTAAAAAAAAACAGTTTTCACATGTTGAAGTTCGATCATAAATTTTAACCAAGATTAATATTTCAAAATTTAACTAAGTTCTAGCTAACTATAATGATTAAGTATAGTAATCATCCCTATATCACACGGTATATTAGTTCTGCGTTATGGGAAAATGCGTTGCACGAACACTGATAATACGCGCACGAATGACCTCGTACAACGCGTAATATACAAATATTTCACGTTTAACTTTTTTCGTTAAAGGAGATTTAAATCAAATATTAAGAAAAAATTGTGTGATAAACTATGTTATGTTAGCTACAGATACTTATTAATGCTTAACATTTTTACTTCACTGCACATAATTTTTGAAAAATAATAAAATTTGAAAGCTGAATGGTCAAGAACATAAAAAGCAAAAATGATCTGTAACTTTTTAACAATACATATAAATAATAGAGATTTTAAATTTCGTTTTCCTTTTTTATTTTTTCAGTATGATTTTTAGTACAATATAATATAGATAAAATTTAGTTAGCTGATTATTATTAAAGCTAATTACATTCTTCAATACTTATATTTAATTTAAAATTCCCTGCGATTTGTTGGGCGCAACAATGTTTAGCTTGTCAAAGTTCAAAAGTCACACACAAAGCAAATTGGGAAAATTTATTCCACCAAATACTAGATTCGAACATGTGTACATAGATATTGTAGGACCTTTGCCTCCTTCAGAATGTTTTCGCTACAGTCTTACGTGTGTAAACCGTTTTTCAAAGTGGCCAGAAGCCTACCCACTAGTGAGAATCGAATTTCTATGCCGAATGAATTTGCAGGTTTGGACCTTCCTGTACCTTATCAGTTGTGATTCTTACGAATCACAACAGATCAGGGTACATAGTTTGAAGCCTCATTATTTGAAGCTCTGACTACATTTCTGGGTACAGCCAGGCATTAAACAAGCCGTGACCACCCAGCAGGAAATGGACATGTAGAGAGATTGCACAGACAACTAAAGACAGCAATTAGGTCTCACAGTACAGATCAGTAGAATACCGTTCTTTCTACAATCTTCCTAGGCTGCATGGAAAGAGGAACTGCAGTCAACAGCAGCAGAAACCCTGTATGGAACTCCAGTCAGATTGCCTGGGGAATTTTTAAGTCCTTCACCTGGTGCAGATGATCCCTCTTCCTTCGTGTGAAAGCTTAAAGAGACTATGCAGGACTTGTTACCACTAGTTCCTAGACAACAGGGACACCGATCAGTATTCGTTAGTAAGGACTTGTCAACATGCAGTCACGTATTCGTGAGAAATGATAGCATTAAAAAAAGCTTACAGCCACTTTATGATGGTCTATTTCAAGTTCTGAGCCGAAACGATAAAGTTTTTAAGCTGCTAATCCATGGTTGACAAAGTACAGTCAGTATAGACTGCTTAAAAGCTGCCTGCATTGCAAAAGATGAGGAAAATACAAAGTGCTACAAAATCAACTCGAGGCAAAACACCTAGATCTCCAGTTACAAATGTCATTCGTACAAAAACGGTAACATGTTCAGTTTAACATAAAATACCTGTAAGAAGAACTCTCGCTAGCGCTGGTGGGGGGCTACTGTAGTGGTCCCACAGACTTACGAGTTTTGAAATCAATTGTGGAGGAATACATCAACTCGCTAAAGTACATAGAAGGTTAAGTCTTCGCTAAAGAATTTTCAGACAGTTTTTATATAGCACTATTTGTTGTTTAATGTTAGTAATTATTTAATAGTTTGATTAAAGGTAATAATTCTAAGACTTATTGAATTTTGATATCGAAACACATTACACATATCTTTAAAATATCCATTTATGTAATTCTATCACATTGTTTGCTATGAAGATAATTTTTATTTCGTCTGTAAAATTAAGTCAAAATAAGCATTACAAATAATAATTTATTTTAAATAATAGGAATTAATTTTAGTGTGAAATTTTACTTTAGTTTGTGTTTATTGTTTTAGGAGTTGAATCCATAATATTAATAATTTACGATTATAATGATATTTATAAACCTATAACCACCCTAAAGTGCTATGTTGATCATTTCTTTTATATATTTTTGATGTATGTTATTTTTTAATTTGATTTATTTTTGTTTTACTAGCACTAATATGTGAAGCTTGGTTATGAATAAATTAGTATTTAAAATAAATATTGTAATCTGAAGCTTTATTCCAAAAGGAATAAATTTCTTAAGACCTAATCTAATGTAAAAATACATCTTATTGATAAACACTGGGACATATTAATTCATTGCTAGGATTTTCTATAAATTGATAAATAACAAATATCTATAAGTAATTTCTACATTTTATAAAACTTAAATTTTAATTATTCTTTCATATTTGAAATTTAATCATATTCATGTAATAATTAATTTTGATTCGATATAATTTTCGTGATTTTTAAATAATAAAATTAATTTTATCTTTGGTCTATTTGAAGTCGACTATTGAAATTACATCATATTTGTTGAAGTCCATTTTAAGCCTAGGACTATGTACAGTTTGTGTATTAATATTAATTTTTATATTTAAATACATGTATAATCAAGGGTCTTACATATATATTCAAGAGAAAAAGTATAAATGACTTCTTTATTGAACAGAAAATGAAAAAGGTGTTTTTCCATTATATCCCTGCTTATGAACCTGAAGATATAGCTTCAGTTCAAAAGTTTGTGGGTTTGAATATTACCTTGGGTTTGGTTAGTGGTTTGAAATCCACTTTAAACGATAGGTTCTGGTTAATTAATCATCATGTACAAAAATGTAAATAAAATGTTTGTATTTTTTTAAAACATTTTTTTTAAAAATATAAACCTTTTTGAACAATAATCGATGGAAATGAAATATTAGGACAGTAATTTACGATTTTTTCTTTCCCATTATTGGGATTATCAACGGGGATATAACGGAAAAGTGCCATAAAAATATAGTTTTAATCATTACCATTTTATAACCTGAAGAACTTAATCGCGTTAATTGGGTTGAGTAATACTTAGCAAAATTGGTAATGGTTTGTATAAAAAATGTCTTCAGATCTTAAAAATGATCAAATTCTTATTGTGATAAGAAATTAACTTAACTTCGTATACATTATAAAAGATAGACATGAACTGAATAATCTTCTATAATTGAGGTGACAATTCTAAATTATTCGATAGTATACCTGTTTTGGTTACATTTCATAATCTCGCTAACTCTTGCTCTCCTTGACAAAGTGGTGCGTTAATGACGTTAGAAAGTAGGGAGGAACAATAACAAACTATTTCCCTTTCTGGCGTCAACAGTTTAAAACTTAATTACAACTTCCATCCTTTCTAGGATCCTTAGGACAAAAAAGTTAAAAAAAATTGGGATGGCTAACAAAATCAAATATTTTAAAAATATATATACCAATTAATGGTATTATAAACTGCCAGCCGGCAATCACTTCTTATTTTATTAATAATTAAGATAAAGTGTATTTTATCAATAAATTATATATGCAGTTTACTAATGTAATATGTGATAACATAATGATGATAAAATTTATTATTTTGAAATAAATATAATTTATCAATTGTCATTATTTAAAATCATGTTGATAATTTCTATTAAACATATGAGGTTTATTTGTATACTTCGTATATTTTCATTGATATAACTAATTTAAATTCAGTATTTAATTTTAAAAAAATTTTAAAAAAAGGGAAATTAACTGCATAATGATGCAAAACATATAGCTAATATAAATGTTTAAGGATTTGTAATCACTCAAAGAGAATGTTTAATTCGTTTTCATTCATTTATTTATTTTGATAATCACCATTTTATTTATTAGAATTTAAGACAATTTTTTTCTTTATTTCTCCACCAAATATAAAAATGATAGTAATATTATCAATATTCGTTCTTTTAAAAATATTGCAGGTATCCTTGAATTTACATTCCTTTCTTTTACATTACATTTATGTTTTATAAAAGTAACACCGATTTTGCTGTCCAAATTTAAACCAATATTTAAAAATTGTTGATATCCTTTTTCTGATCAAAATGCTCTTACATTATGTTAATGTTTAATTGTCAAGTCATATCTACTAGATGTTTATAGTATTTATATATTTAGACAATATTATAAATTGTAAATATTTTATATCTGAAAACTAAAATTTACTTTTAAATAAATGATACTTTTGCCTTATATTTAAAAAGTAGGTTTTATGTTAAAGAAATGATTTATTTGATGAGATATAAGTTCAGAAAGAAATTCTAAGTAATAGAAATTATTAAAAGGCTGCATTTCATAAATACTTAATTTTATTTACCTTTATCTATTAAACAAAAACAATTTTCAATTATTACCAGTTTCATATAAAATATAAATCAAACTTGAATCACAATCACTGAATAAATTTTAAAAAAACTTTTCTTTTAATGGATATGACGATCTTATTTGAAACTTAATATAATTAAAATCATTGCCGTTTTTCAGGGCATATTCAAGTCAGATTCATACCGAGCATATTTGGCGCACGGTAAAATTCCTATTTTCACTCCCCCTCCTTCAAAAAAAAAAAAGTTATAAATACAGAAAAAACTCATAAGAATAATACAATACAAAGAACAAAATACCTACTTTAAAATATAGATTATTTTAAATAATTTTTTTTTATACTTTTAAAATTTGAAATAAAAAATTTATTGTTTTAAATAATCCTTATATACAAATGATTTCTTGCACACTTCACAGGAGTAAGATTTCTCATAAGAGTGAATACGAGAATGGCATGTTAAATAATATTTTAGAGAAAACTTTTTCTCACACACATCACAAGAATAAGGTTTTTCTTCAGAGTGAGTTAAAACATGAGTTTCTAAGTAGCTTTTGTATTTATAACTGATGGCATGTTTCACAAGTGTAAAGTTTTTCTGTTGAATGAACAAGTGAATGCTTTTTCAGGGCACTTCTATGTTTGAAAGGTTGATGACATATTTCACATGAATATGGTTTCTTCAGATATTTATTGTGATTATCACAATGTATTTTTAAATTAGATTTTGTTTTCAAAGTTTCCTGGCAGTATTCACAACAAAAACAATTAACCTGAGAGTGAACAACAAAGTGATTCACTAAATGAATTTTTGTCTTGTGTGAAAGATTTTTGACATATAACAGAAGAAAAAAGTTTCTTATTAGTATGTATATGATAACACTGTTTTAAATTACTTTTCAGAGAAAATGTTTTATGATATAATTCACAAGAATAAGAACTTTTTTTAGAGTGAACAACAGACTCTTTCATTGAACACCTTCCTTAAAAAATTTTTTTGAGCTACTTTACTAGAACACAATTTTTCTAGAGTATAATTACGAAGATTGTATTTTAAAGACATAATTTGTTTAAATAATTTCTAGCACACTTTAAAATAATACAATTTTTTTTTTCAAAAAGATAAGAAAATGTTATTTTTAAATATACTATTCACAGATAAATGTCTTCAAACATATCTTGCATTACTAGGATTTGTCCATTTCATTTATTCACTAAGCCATCTACAAAGAATTCCATTATATATTAAAAATTTTTTTTGCAATAAATTAATTACACTTTAAGTGAAATAAAAAAAAAAGTTAAACCTCGCTCGGCCACAGCCTCGCCAAATTAATGAATATTTTTTCGACAAGCAAGCAGCATAAGAAGACCATTCAGCATAAGAAATTGGGGTTTTCACCGATTTTGAATTGCTAGGCCTAACACTAAATAAGAAAATAATAATAACAATGATGTAAATAACGCGGGGTTTTCCCCCAATTATAAATGGCTAATCTTAACGCTTTCTTATATATATATAATATTTTTTTTTGCTATTAAGAATTTATATTATTTATTACGATTACTGCTTTTTTATAATATATATATACATACATACATATATATATATATATATATATATATATATATATATTATAAGAAAGCAGTAATCGTAATAAATAATATCAATTCTTAATAGCAAAAAAAAAAAAAATATTACTTTTAATAACATCTAGTTAAAATAAATAAAATAATAAATTTCTACTAAATGAATTTTTTAATATATTTAATAAAATAATTTTGATAAATCCAATGATTTAAGATAGAATGTTATTAATGAATACTACATAAAAATAGACACATCTAAAATAATTTTTAAAAAATATAACAATTCCATAATTTTGTTTATTATTGGAAAGTTAAATACTTAGCATACAATTCTGGGAATTCTACTATATCCACAACGAAATAAAAAATGTGATTATAAAATACAATATTTACCAACCGCACTACATCTGAAGTGAAATAAAAAATGAATATTAAAGAACAGGATTTCAATTCCTGAGCTTTACTTCCAAAAAAAAGAAATCTAAATTGAAAATGGTGATAAATTCAAATTGTGTGCAAGCATTTAACTGATGTGCAGTGGCAAGACACTTTGATGCTGTATTTGGTGACACACTTGGTAACTAATCATTTTGGTGAATTTTGGTCAAAGGAAAAAAAATTTTGGCAAGGACGAAAAGTCTGTTAACTTCACCACATTTGGTGACTTTTTGCACTTGGCGAGCTGTGTCCATAATACTCAGTTTAGCTGAAAACCCCAGACCCCAAAATTTTGTAATTTTATGAATCTATTAAATACAATATATTTTTTCAAAAAAATACAGTTAATATATTTTTCAGATACATATATTGTTATTTTCTACTTTATACTAAATGAGTATTTAAGCAATTAAAATTTTATATATGTTATCAATATACAACTTAATATATCTGATGAATAAAAAAATTTGGTTCAGTGATTGAAAGCTAAATTAAAATCACTCGTTTTTACCATTTATTTTATATGTAATGCATTTCTACAAATAAAAAAGCACAAAACTCTAAAATCAATTTTTACTACTATGCAGAAAATACCAGGAAAAAATGCTTGGTAATATTGAGATATTTTATTAAAGAAATAAAGCAATTACAAAATAAATATTGTCAGAAAATCAATGCAAGAAATTTTGGATCAGATTTACTGTATAATCACCCTTGGTGCGTTTTTATTTATTTATTTATTTATTTATTGGCGCCAAATTTGGCAAACATTTTTACTGAAACCGAGTAAACTATTTTGGTAACCCTATTTGTTATTAATTTCTCATGAATATTTACCAATTTAAATTCATTAACATAAAATTTAATCAAAAAATTTTATGGAAAATTTAACATATAGCTTTATGATACCATTGATGTTTGAAATCTATAAATATGCGTTTATTGTTAATTTTGTAAAATTAGTTGAGCCCATTGTTAGATACCAACAAAGTATGAAATATTTGTCATTAGTTCAACCATTCTCCTCCCGCTGTTTTAGCGATCGGAAATTCTTCGTACGGTCACCCTTGGCAATTTTTGTAAAATTTTGCAAAGGGTGACAGCATGGTAAACTTTTACCGAAATTTCTTAGTGAGGAAGTTAACAATAAACATTTTGATACTTTTAATTAACAAACTACATTTAAAATTTAAAAAAAATTACACAAACAACTTTTTAATATATTTTAATTAAATTTGAACTGTTTTCTTATTTAAAATATATCTGCATTTAATTAACAAAGTTTGAAATGATTATATTTAAATAATTAAATGAAAATAAATTAAAGCTTTTTATTTGGTCATATAATAATAATAATACATATATAAGTAGATAAATTTGTAATATTATCTTTCTCTAAGTCATGTCAAATGTAACGTAATCACAAACTAAATGCCCATTTTAAATTCATAAATTATATATTTACATTTGAAATCATTTAAAATACATTATAATTGCATTTAAAAATAATTATGATCAAAACAACTACCATGAAAGAAGTTTGAGAATTTGACTGATACATTAAAAATAACTTTCTATACATGTCTAATACAACCCTCAAAATTGTAAAAATCCATAGCTAAAACAATGACAAATATTTATGTTAAAATACCATAAAATAATTCAGCAGGGTGAAAATTTAACAATTCAGAAGTATAAATTCAATATGGTAATTTAAATGACTGCAACATTTAAAAAATAAATATAAGACATGAACTTTTTTTATTTCCCAATTTTTAAATGAAAGTTAAGATTTAGTTGGTCTATGGCCATTTTGGGACTAACAACTAATAAGAGTGAAAGTGACTGTATGTTCATAATAGTCAATACAGGGTTGAAATCAATCATTAGGGTTCAAATTTTGTCTAAATGTAAATACAAAACATAAATTTTAAATAAAAATATGCATTGAATTGAAAGTTGCAAAATGGAGAGTGAAGGAAATGTGCTACAGAATAAGAGGTGATAGATCTATGTTAAATTTAGCAAGTAATTTTATCATGAATTCAACTAAAGGTATAAGTTCAGTATCCCCATATATGATTTCTCGCCAAATCTGGCGCCCTTTGCTATGATCATAGTGTTGCCGATTTCAGTTTTTATTTTTATTGTAGTGTTGCCAAATTCAGTTTTTGTTACTATTCTTTTTTTTTTTTTTTTTTTGTTGCCAGTATTCGTTTTTTTCGTGTTTTACATAATTTTTACGTTATATATGTGTCTTTTTTCAGTAGCAACAGCTATTGAAGTTTCACTTCGAGTTTCTTTGTTCTAGAACTTTCTTTGTTCTGGGTTTCTATTGCAATTGGAAGCCATTTGTCTTCTGTTTGCTGTTGGTGCAATAAGGAGATTTTCCCTCAGTTGTCTTTCGTTGTCGCCAGCATCCAATCATCGTAAATTTTTCTTTTTTACAATTTCTTTTTCATAATTTCTTTTTATTTGGTTTATTTATTATACACTACTGGCCATTAAAATTGCTACACCAGGAAGAAATGCCGATAGCAAAATGATATTTATTGGACAAATATATTATACTAGAAATAACAAGTGATTAAATTTTCAAAAAATTTGGCTGGATAGATCCTGAGAAATCAGTACCCAGAACAACCACCTCTGGCAGTAATAACAGCAGTTATACGCCTGGGCATTGAGTCAAACAGAGATTGGATTGCTTGTACAGGTACAGATGCCCATGCAGCTTCAACACGATGCCATAGTTCATCAACCTTATTGACAGGCATTTGGTGACGAGCCAGTCGCTCGGCAACCATTGACCAGACGTTTTCTATTGGTGAAAGGTCTGGAGAACGTGCTGGCCAGGGAAACAGCCGAACATGTTCCGTATCAAGGAAGGTCCGTACAATATCGGCAACATGCGGTCGAGCATTATCCTGCTGAAACGTAGGGTTTCGCAGGGCTCGAATAAAGGGTAGAGCCATGGGTCGTCACACACCAGAAACGTAACGTGCACTGTTCAAAGCACCGTCAATGCGAACAAGAGGTGACTGTGACGTGTATCCAATGGCACCCCATACCATCACGCCAGGTGATAGGCCAGTATGACGATGACGAATGCACGTTGCCAGTGTGCGTTCACCATGATGCAGCCAAACACGGATGCGACCATCATGATGCTGTACACAGAACCTGGATTCATCTGAAAAGATGACGTCTCGCCATTTGTGCTCCCAGGTTCAGCGTTGATCACACCATTGAAGGCACTCTTGTCTATGACGCAGCCATGGTCTCCGAGCTGAGAGTCCATGCTGCTGCAAACGTCGTCGAACTGTTCGTGCAGACACTTGTTGCCTTCCGAACGACCCCGTTTCTTCGTTTCGTCACGGCTCGTGACGTGGTTGCAGGATACATTACGGCCATGCGGATAATATGCCTGTCTTCTCAGCTGCTAGTGATAGGTGGCCGTTGAGATCCCGCATGGCGTTCCGTATTACCGTCCTGAACCCATTGATTCCATATTCTGTTAACAGTCATTGGATCTCGACCGACGCGAGCAGCAATACTGCGATGAGATAAACCGCAATCCCGGTACGCTACAATTCGACCTTTATCAAAGTCAGAAACGTGCTGGTACGCATTTCTCCTTCTTACAAGAGGCATCACAACAACTTTTCACCAGGCAACAACGTTCAAATGCAATTTGTGTATGAGGAATCGGCTGAACAATTTCCTCATTTAAACACAATGTAGGTGTCGCAACTGGCGTCTGCTTTGTCTGAATGCGCTGAAAAGCTAATCATTTGCATATCATAGCACCTTCTTCCTTTCGTATAAATTTCACGTCTGTAGCATGTCGCCTTCTTGGTGTAGCAATTTTAATGGCCAGTAGTGTATATATATTTTATTTATTTATTTATTTTATTTAAATTCTATTTCTTACATGTATTTTCTTATTGTATTCCTGTTTTATCTTTAATTACTTATAAAGTATATATACTTAAAAAAATAGTTTTTGCATGCTTTTTTAAATTTCATAAAGTGTATATGTTTAGAAAAATATTTTTGCATGCTTTTTTAAATTTTATAAAGTGTATATATTTAAAAAAAAATTTTTGCATGCTTTTTTAAATTTTATAAAGTGTATATATTTAAAAAATTTTTTTTTTATTTTTTACTGAAATGTGACACTGGTAACAACGAACAAAATGTAGAAATAAATATACCAATCGACATATCAGCTTAACTTCATATCAAGTAAGTCCATCATTTATATTTATTTCCCTTTTTAAATTTTCTAAAATGCTTATTTTTCGGGAAATTTCCCGTGTTAATAAACGCGCGCTTAGCTTGGTGACTTGGTGACGAAAACAATTCGCCGCGTTCGCCAATATATGGGTATACTAAACTTAGTTCCCAACTAAAATAATAATAGCATTTTAAATTGATATCTTTTTAATTTTCATGATATAATTTATTTTATGCGAATAAACTCAAATTTATTATTTAAACAGTTATTAAAAAAGTTTGGTTAGTTTATTTATAGTGGTCATTTTTATACACATAAGTAATATTTAAGTTTGGACCTACATTATGAAGTGAATTCTGAAGCATTAAAACAATCAAGTCTAAGCTACAAATTGAAACCACTAACTACTGAATCAAAGGTCAGAGCCATTCGTTCTCAAGTTCAACTTACTCATCGAAATTTTTTAAAAAGCACTACATTTGTAATATAATTAAAACATAAATAATACTTGAATGTTTGTGATATTATAGAAGATTAGCAAATATTTAAGATTTTTGAGGATATAAAAGTTTAATTAATAGAAAACTTATAATATTGCGTGTAAATGTATACTTAATTAAGTACAGCTATGAAAAAGCTAAGTTCGAAGCAAATCATATTTAATAAAGATTTACATAAAAGCAATCAATAATTGCATTTATTCACAATAAAAATAATGACGGAGTACTCCACCGCAAAATAAACAAATAGAATCATGTGAATGTAAGCAAACATTGAGTTTAGTAGTTCTCTTATATATACTAAAATTTCTATTTAAGAAATAATAGTGCTAAAGCGAGCTCTAGTGGCTTTGCCTCTTGTAATTACTTACACTGTAATAGTTCTATGGATCATTCCTTCCTCCATGCTATGGATGAAGTTTTTAGTGTAAATAAAAACTAACCTCAGTTGAACGGAAGCCATCTCAAACAATTCCGGTTTTCTCTCTTCCCATTGAAAATCAACGCAATCGCAAAAATTTTTATTTAAATATTTTTAGGTATTTATTTCTGTTTTCAAAATTTTTTTATTTTATCCGTTAAAATCATAATTTTAAATAAAAGTTCAGTCAGTGGTGATCGCGTAAATTGTTAATTTTTTTTAAATTTTTATTTTAATAATCCTGATGGATTGCCATATTTTGCGGGGAATCGCTCTTATTGGCGATATTAAGATCAATTGTTGATGAATGATGTATGTAACCCACATTCTATAACTCTTGTTATTATTTATCACAATTGTTAATTTTCTTCTTTAACTAATTTTTAATTTTATGCATTTATTCCAAAATTTCAGGAAATATATTTTGCGTGCGATTGAACTATAACCCATTTCAAATATTAAGCAAAATATTATTTATGCTTTCATTTATAGTATTATAAATTTTATTAACATTTTCTTGATCATGCTAGAATATATGAATTGGTATCAATAATGAGTAGAACAAAATTGTTAGGATGTGTTTATTTATTTGTTGTTTATTAATATTTTAAGCGAATCTCGGTTTTTATTGCAATTAAAATTTAAGTCTTATTTTTAAGAGTTGACTTAATATATAGCTAATTAAATTAAGGATTGTAAATCGAATTCCATTGGAAATTTGAACATTTTCAGTTGCGAAAGTAAATTTGTTCCGGCTCGCATATTGCAACCAAATGATACGCAACAACTACAACTTTTATTTGCTTTCTGCATTTCATAACATTTTATACGATAATTACTTTTAAATGAATATTTCTCAAAAGCAATGGAAGCTACAGAAAACAAGCATAATGGTGTTAGACAAAAATGGAATAGTAAGCAGGAAGTTTCGTGCTGGAAGTTTTCTAGATCTCCATGGTAATAGCGCCCTCTATTCTACGCTTTATAGAAGCTTATATTCGATGTAAAAATATTTATTTTCCATTTACGTAAAGTAGTTGGATTTGTAAATGAGTTCTCGTTTCGTTTTCGATTACGTTTTTAAATGATTTTAAGAATATCAAACTTTTAAATCTTATGTTCATTCCTAACGGAAAAAAGGTATAATTTATTTAACTGTAAAACTGGAATATAGTGAAATTAGTGAAGTCAAAGAGATTTATAAATCACGTAACTTATAAATTGAAAATACGAAATCAGATTGAATTGCATTATGAAAATAGGTTTTGAAAACAAAAGAGTGTAATTAGAAATACTAAAGTTATAGGAAAAAGTGGTCTGAGAAATCAACCTAAGAATCTAAAGAATTAAGTAAGAAGTACCTAAGAGTTTTTATTATCAATAACGTAATCCAAATATGCAATGTGTTACAAATTTGTAAATAATTATTGTATGTCTTAAAATATCTCAGACAGATCGGAAATATTCACCTTTTGGGCAAAAATTGTGGTATTTAGATGTGTTATACGTTAAAAGTGGGGTTTCTAATGATTTGGCGACTTGGCGATGTTTTGGTGAGAAAACTTGGCGACAGTTGGCGAGATTCTTGGCGACTTGGCCAGATAATTCTGGAAACATCCATCACCTAAGTTCTAGGCCCAATATTTAGCGAAATAGCCTAGGAGCTTCCAGAATCTTGACAAAATTGGTAGATTTCCCCGCCAAGTCAGGTATAAATACCACATCCCGACATAGAAGAGTTAGTTTTGTGAGGGCAGTCAGTGAGTGAGGACGATTAGTTGTTACTGCTAGTCTAGAGAAGCTGTTCTCTGCCTGAGGTATTTGAGACTTTGTGACTGGAAGCTGTTACTTATTGTATCTGACGAATTGTAGCTGCATAATTGTGATTGTTATAGCTGGTATGTATAGTGGAATTTTTACTAATAAAAGTCTTGTGTTCATTGAGTGTCTGTTTTATTCAACTCTCAGTCGACACAAACCCCGAAGCTCGGTACAACTGGTGTCAGAAGTGGGGTTGAAGAGTTGATGCAGCATGTCACAAGAGAAATGGATATGGATTTAATGAAAAGTCTTCGCGAAAAATTAGCGGAGCAGATGGCTGAGATGAAAGCTGGACAGGAGGAAATGAAATCTGGACCGGAGGAGATGAAAGCTGGACAAGAAGAGATGAAACCTGGAAAAGAAGAGATGAAAGTCTTCAAGAATTGGCTACAGATATTCAGAGACTTTCCCCTTTAGCATTTTCGGACTGCCCAACTGAGACACGTCAAGATCTGGCTCTCCATCACTTTATTAATAGTGTGCGGGATCTGGAGATACAGAAATCACTTAGACTCACGGATGTCAAGTGAAATATATTGTATCTGCCCTAGTCTACGCATATAACATAGAGTATGCCCAGCATGCTGCGCGTAAAGACCGGTACTCAATCAAATCAGTCTCTGCTACTGATACGGAGTATGATCTAAGAAAGCAAATCGAAGATCTGCGGCGAAAATTCCGTAGCCTAGAATTGAGTAATGTTGGCAGAAACGCAAAAATTCAATTTTGGACTTGCGGCGCAGTCGGATACGTCCGTAGAGACTGCAAGAAACTAAAAGATGGTGGAAACGATCTCCCACCGCAGCATAGAAATTAATATGTTGCCATCTCGCGGGGTGGAGATGTCCAGAGAGTCAGAAGCCCCATTTTAAATTTTTTCACATTTCTTCAGTAAGTGGCGGCGACAACGGACTTTTCGTTATGGGACATGTCAACGAAGTTCCCTGCAGAATGATAATCGTTACTGGAGCCAACGTAATCATCATTGGGACAGATTTGACTCGCAAACTTGGTGAGAAACTCATCTGGAAACCGCCCTGCTTTACCCTCCCAACTGTGACTGGTGATAAGGTTAAAGTGCATGGAAAAATCAATCTAAATATTGCATTTGGTAATACCGTGTACCATCATATGGCATAGGTCGCTGATAAATGACGAATTTATTCTCAGATTGGGTTTCCTCAAAGAAAGCCATTTCAAGTTATATTTTAAAAATAATGAACTACACTCGTGTTCTGAAGGCATAGTGATTTTTAAGACGAAATATTCAGATATTAAAACAGTCCATCATATAACTGCAAAGAGTAAAACAGCATTACCACCAAAAATTGAGACAATAGTTTCTGAAGCTCTTTCAGAAAGATTATAATTTTCATTATATGGATTGATTGAATATGCAGATTCTGACAATAGCGTTAAAGGAGTACTAGTGGCTTCTTAACTCGTCGACCTTTCACGATATGTAATCCAGGTAAGAGTTGCTAATCTAAGCGATAAGGCAAAACTAATAAAAGAAGGAGAAGTGCTGGCGACTTGTACTCCAGTGACCTGTATTAACCGAAATTGTCAAGCCATACTATCTGATTCTTCTGACACTCTAATTAATGAATTCCTTCAGAATACAGAGTTAGATGATAAACAGAGAAATGCTGCATGAAATCTATAATTAGAATTCGGAGATCTCTTTTCCAAGAAATCAGTTGATGCTGGGAGAACCAAAATGATGCAACACCAAATCGATACAGGAAATCATCCACCCATTAAACAACATTAGAGAAGACTACCATTCGCTAAGCAGGAAGAGGTGGATAATCTTCTGGTGGAAATGCAGCAGAATGACATTATTGAGCCATCAGAGAGTCCTTTGGCTTCACCTATTGTTTTAGTTCAGAAGAAAGGTGGTTCTATCGAATTCTGCTTTGACTATCGTCGGTTAAGCAACATTACTAAAAAAGATAGTTACCCTCTTCTTAGAATTGACGATACACTTGATGCTTTATCAGGAAATCAAAGCTTTTCGACTTTGGATCTCAAGAGTGGTTACTGGCAAGTAGAGATACATCCTGAGGATCGGGAAAAGACTGGGTTCACCACAGGACAAGGACTTTGGCAGTTCAAGGTTATTCCATTTGGTCTTTGCAATGCACTTGCAACGTTTGAGCGCCTGATGGAGACAGTATTACGAGGATTTTCCTGCGAAGGCTGTTTGGTATATTTGGAAGATATCATCACTGTAGGGCGCACATTCGAAAACCATCTAAGAAACATCCGAAAGGTGCAGGAAAAATTAAAAATGGCCATCCTGAAGCTGAATCTTTGCAAATGTAATTTATTACGACGTGAAGTAAGTTATCTGGGACACATTATCTCTGCGGAAGGTGTAAGAACAGATCCTGAAAAGATCTCTGAAGTTAAGGACTGGAATCGTCCAGAAGATGTCCACCAATTAAGAATTTTTCTTGGACTAGGCACGTATTACAGGAAATTTGCTAAGAGTTTATCAAGTATTGCCAGACCCCTTCACAAGTTGACAAAAGTTAAACAGAGATTTCTATGGACAGATGAATGTGAGAAAGTTTTTAAAGAACTGAAGGAGGCGTTGACATCTTCACCCGTTCTTGCATATCCCCAGCCCGGAAAATTTAGGCACAGATGCCAGCAACGAAAATATTGGAGCAGTTTTGTCGCAGGAAATTGATGATAAAGAATATGTCATTGCTTATTGGAGTAAATATCTATCAAAACCAGAGCGAAATTATTGTATAACCAGAAAGGAGTTGCTAGCAATCGTTAAATAAATAAAACATTTCCACCATTATCTCAATGGAAGAAAGTTCTTGCTCCTGACAGATTACGCATACTTAACCTGGCTTTTAAATTTTAAAAATCCAGAAGGACAGGTAGCCAGATGGATTCAACGAATCCAGGAGTTTGACTTTGAAATACGTCGTCGCAAAGGAACCCTACATGGAAAGGCTGATGCTTTATCAAGGAGACCGTGTAATGGAAGCCGCCGATATTGTTCTAGACTAGAGAAGAACTATGAATTAGTAAATCCTTTGCGCCAAGTTACTATTTCACCTCCATCGAAACCAGACCCATGTAGTGATGAAGGACTTAAAGAAGCCCGAAAAGAAGACACTGATGTAGATCCAATTTTTGAATTAAAAGATTCTTCCATTATGAGATCAAGTTGGCAGGACATCTCCACCTACATTACTGCTAATAAACAATATTGGGCTCTTTGGGACTCACTCCATATTAGAAATGGCGTGTTATACAGGAAATGGGAGTCTGATGATGGACGTAATTTCAAATGGCAGATTGTTCTTCCAAAATCAAGAATTTTATATGTTTTGAAAGAATTGCATAGCAGCTCAACTGGTGGCCACTTCGGAGTAATGAAGACTCTACAGAAAGTTCGAGAACGCTTCTATTGTAGCAAAACTAGACTAGATGTAGAGAAATGGTATCAATCTTGTGATGACTGTAAGGGACTAAAAAAACGTAGCCGAGGAAGGTTGAAGCGATACAATGTAGGAGCACCTTTTGAGCGGATAGTATTGCACATTTTAGGTCCTTTACAACGATCTTCAAATAGCAACAAATACAGCCTAGTTGTCATGGACTACTTTACTAAGAGGCATGAAGCGTTTTCAATCCCCGATCAAGAAGCGACTACACTAGCCGAGGTTCTAGTGCAGTAATGGGTTTCCAGATTCGGCGCACCCTTACAAATTCATTCGGATCAAGGGACAAATTTCACCTCTGCTGTGTTTAAAGGAATGTTTCAAATTCTCAGAATAGACAAGACGCAAACCACGCCATTACACCCGCAACGTACATGGCTAGGTAGAGAGGTTTAACCGAACCATCTTGAATAATCTCTCACTTATGGTTTCCAGAAATCAGCAAGATTGGGATTTGAAGCTACCGCTGTTTCAGCTCTCGTATCACAGTTCATTCCATGAGACTACCGGATATACTCCATCACAAATGCTCTTTGATCGCGAGCTTCGTCTCCCTTGTTATCTTCAGTTTGGACGTCCACCGGATACATCTTCATCGCCAGAGGAATAACTTCCAGACCTACAGGCACGTCCATAACTTCGCTCGAGACCGAATCAACCTGATGACCGACAGAATGAAGACAAGGTATGACACAAGAGCGACAGGACATGAATTTCAGGAAGATGACAAAGTTTGGTTGGTGAACCCGATTCGACGTAAAGACTTTCTCAAAAGTTGCAAGCCAACTGGGAAGGTCCCTACACAGTCCTAAAAAGCTGAACGATGTTGTGGTTTGTATAAGAAAATCACCTTCCTCAAAATCAAAGGTAGTACATTCGGATAGATTAGCTCCTTATCGTAATGTAACGTAAAAAAAAAATTAGTTGACTATAGTCTCTTTGTAAATAATTTTAATATTTTTTCTTTTTTTGTATTTGTATTTTTAATTGTTTGTGTATTTAATGTGTTCTGTATCCTCTTAAAATGTAAATTCTTTTATTAAATTTGGCCTCCTATTAGGGGATTCTACTGCCCGGGGAGTGCAGTCCTTGAGAGGGGGAAATGTTACAAATTTATAAATAATCATTGTATATGTCTTAAAATATTTCAGACATATCGGAAATACTCACATATTGGGCAAAAATTGCGGTATTTAGACGTGTTGTACGTTAAAAGCGGGTTTTATAATGATTCGGTGACTTGACGATGTTTTGGCTAGAAAACTTGGCGACAGTTGGTGAGGTTCTTGGCAACTTGACGAAAAATAGATATTTCTGGAAGCATCTATGATCTTGGCGAAATTGGTAGATTTCCCCACCAAGTCAGGTATAAATACCGCATCCCGACATAGAAGACTTAGTTTTTTAAAGACAGTCAGTGAGTGAAGACGATTAGTCGTGATTGCTAGCCTAGAGAAGCTGTTTTCTGCCTGAGGTATTTGAGACCTGTGATTGTAAGTGGTTACTTATTGTAGCTGTATAATTGTGATTGTTACAGCTGGTATATCTAATGGAATTTTTATGAATAAAAGTCTTATGTTCATTGAGTGTCTGTTTTATTCAACTCTCAATCGACACGAACCCCGAAGCTCGGTACAAATGTTTTCTTGACTAGCCTTTAAACAGCTACCATCTATGCGATGTGAAAGTACTTTCGAGAGTGTTTAGCATGTTAATTAAATTGCAATACATTGTTTTTTTAAGCAGAGGATCTCTGGCTCGATTCTTTTACTCTTGAACAAAATTGACAGAAAAATATACATGAATACTTGAACTTTATTCTAAAAAAATATAGAGAATTAAGCTTCATTCTATTTTAGAGCACTGAATTTTTGTACAACATTGTATTGTACGAATATTGCAGATGATTTTTGTTTTTACAAGTTTAAAAAATTCATTTAGCTTAAAATGTGCAGGGAAATAATAATGCACTACTGAGCTGTTACTGAAAATATATTAATATATTATAAAATACTCATTCAAGGATTTTAATTATAACATCAGAGTATTTTCGATCACTTTTTACATTTTCCTTCCCAAACAAAACGAAGCGAATATTTGACTCTCCTTTATTAATACTATACTGCTTTAATAAATAATTGCAACTTAATAATTAATATTAAATAACATTTTTATAGTAAACGATAGGGGTGAGACGTATTTCTTAACCTATGTAAAAAAAATTGAGATTCTACATATGCATAAAGTTTGAGAAATATTTAATAATAAAAAAATAATTAAAATAAAAAATGAACAATAAATAAAGCAAAATCACAAAATAAAAGAGCCAACTTTACTGATGATTTTGAATTCGTACAGAAATTACAAATTTTCGACATAATTATTTTAATAGTCTAAACTGTAGGAAAATTTTCATCACACGAGGGATTACAAATGAAAATGACTAAAAATTATGTGGCTGAAATAATTTTGAATAGTTGTTTTTATATTTGAAGCAACACAATTGCCTCCAAATAATTATTAGAAAATCTCCCCCTCCCCATCAATTTTGAAGAATAATAGTCATAATTTTCAATCTTGTCTTTTAAATTCCTTAGATTTTTAGTAATCGGTTGAATTGATTGATGAAATATTTTTAATATTTTTATTTTAGTAAAATTTATTTCTGTGTATTCCAATAACGTAGAGGAGAGTATTATTACAAAAGAGCAGTTCATAAATAATATTATAATGACAAATTAGAAATTGAAGTAATGTTACATACTGAAATTAAAAACAATTTTACAAGAAAAATGGCTAATATTCGCTTTATTTTTTTTTAAATTATTGCTGAGAATTTCATGCTAGAATTTACTGTGAAAATACAAATGGATTAATAATTTATAATAAAGTCGGTCATTTCTTTTTGAATCACTGTAAAATGTTTCTTATAAGCCCACTACCGAGAAAACAATCTTGTAGGGATTCAAATTTCCTTAAAAACAAAAATAACGTGAATCACTATTTGAGATATGATAGATAATAACATTAACCATATATTAGTTAATATAATGCGATTCATAATAAATTTGATTGTAAAGTCTGGTTTCACTGACAAAATAAAGTAAGTTTTACTTTAAAATTTAATACTTTCAACTTTGTTGCACATAAACGCTGTGGTGGTTTAGATTAACGTTGGCATCTTTCTGAAAAGAAATTAATCTAAAATTTTATAAATGCTTTGAATAATAAATCTAGCTTTATGAATTTATATTATTTAACAGCAGGCATATAGCTGGAATTTAATTAAAAAAAATTCTGAGATATGTTTATTAATATGTCTATAATTTCCAGCCAAGAATTCAAACTTATTGAAACAGATTGGAAAATGAAAAAATATTCCATGGACAAAATATTATTCATAAGAGTGTAAACTGCTAAAATAGTTCAAATAATTTCTAGTCCTCATATTTTAAATAACAATCAAATTTTAATTCATCATGCATAATGGTGGTGATCATTATCTGCCTTTAAGGCTTTATATATATATATATATATATATATATATATATATATATATATATATATATATATATATATATATATATATATATATATATATATATATATATATATAAGTTATAAATTTACATTATTTTCATATTAAATAAATATGATATTTGGTTACATTAAATAACTTTAAAAACGTTAAAAAAAAAAAAAAAAATCAAATAAAACTTATGCAAACGAATATTTGAAAATTTAGATTTAGATATATTTAAGCATTAAAAAAAGTATCACCACACCTCTCTGAGTGCTTATCCAATACCTCCAACTCTAAAGAGCTAATACTAAAGGTATTAGCTCTTTTAGGTTTACTGTACTAGGTATCGGCAGTGAATACACCAATAGTTGATCTTGGCGAAACATTTTTCGCATAAGTTCTGCTCACGACGGAAAACTAGTGTCTTGAGATAGAGCTTCAATGGATTTTGGCTTTGATTTACTGACTTGTTGGTGATGTAAATAATGTGATAAATTTATCTGGTTAGCAAGTTTATTTATTGAATATTTTAACTTTTTTTTTTTATGTTAACTTACCTTTTTAGAATTTAGCATATTTTTCTCGTATAAAATACTAAGTATCTTTTAAAATTTTTTGTAAATATAACAGAGAAAGTTTTTTAAAATTCTGTATTATTTATAAATTACCTCATTTATAAAAATTAAAATCTTTTTTTTTTCAAATAAGTGAGTATTATTTCGAATTGGACAACAGATATTTATTGCATTGGCAGCTTGAGATTTATCTTAGTAGACTTTTTAATTTAAAAAATAGACAATGTACACACTAAATAAAAATTTTTTTTAACTCTGCAGTTCAGTTGAAGCTTGTTAAAACAAATCATGTATGCAAAAATAAATAAATAAAAATAAAATAATTTTTAATTGAACATGACACAAATTTTAATTAAATTTAAAAAAACGACTTGAGCTAAAAAATTTATAATTAAAACAAAGACAAAATATAGTTTTGTGACTTGAGCATGATAAAATAAAAAATAGAAAAAAACTACTTAAAATAAAATGAATGAACTTATATTGAAACCAGACATTTGTCATGCATGATAAAGTGACAATTAATTGACAAAAGTTTTAATTTTGTCTTTGGGAAAAAAACAAAACAAAACAACTTGAGATATTAATTTATAATTAAACCATGATAAAATGTCAGAAACAATTTATTTCGTAAAAAATATTTTACCATAGCATTTTATTCCCATATATGTTTATCTTTATTAAAACACAGAAATTGGAAGAAAATGTGATGATTGCAATCCATTCTTCTTTGGTACTTCCGCATTATCCCGTAGACCACATCTGCATAAAATTAAATGTCATTAATGAGAATAATATAAATTTAATATTGCACTAAATCGCATCTCATTCGTATTAATCTTTATTTGTATTAATACAAATATAATTTTTACTTACTTATATTTTATATTGTTCTAAGTAAACTGCTGTTTTTCTTTCATATTTCACAAGATAATTATTAAAATTTACAAAATTCTTCGACTTATTCTTAAGGCGAAAAAGATTGACGGGATAATACACAAATACCGCTACTTTTTTATCTTTTCGCTCGCACACAAGAAATTATAGGAATATAAATAAGCAAAGCAAATCGGGGACCATAGACTGCTAAAAAACTAAGTCTGAACAATACTCACATTTTTTTCCGCGAAATTATCGTGACTACTTTTCTCAAGTGCGCATGCGTTAGAATCGTTCATGGTTCGATCGTGTGAAAATTATCTTAGTTGTTGACCATCAACTAACAAATATGAACCTAATATGTGCATGATATAACCACATAAAACTTTATCATATGATTTAAGTAAAATATTTTGAATCATAATTTCTTATATAATGGCAGAAAATACAATTTTAAATGCAACTGGTATGTTTGTTACTTTGTGTACATATCAAACGCAGAAATATTACAGTTTTCTTGAAAAAATTCATAATCTATTAATATCTAATGAAGAAAATGCTATAACTTTTCTCATTTGGTTCAAAAATTTTCCAATTTGAAGCAAATAAGACCGTTTTATTCATGCCTTCAGTTTAACAATTTGTGATTTCGTCAGTCAACTCAAACATAAATCTAATCGTTCGAGAACCATTTAAATCTTCTGAATACATTTGTCTTCTGATGCATTTATCGGGCGCCTAATTTTTTTTATATAAATTAAATAATTTGCCAATTATTTAACTTTGAGTTCTGATACAAATTAGTCACTAATTGCATATTGCTTTTGAAGCAATTAATTGATCTACATATTGTCCTTAATTTGCTTCAAGTTTGAGGATAGGGAATTTATAATAAGTTTTGATTATGTGTTGGCCAGGTTTCAGTGTAAGATTTTGTAACAGTAATATGTAAGAGTACAAAAAATGCCAATTTATAAATAAAAAGGAAACAAATTACATGACTTTTTATTAATGAGCAACAGTTTTTTGTTCAAAACGAGACTGAAGTTTAAACTAACTCAGTGGTTTGTTTATTCAAATACTAAAATTTATTTTCAATTATTAAATAATTCTTAGGTGCTCAAAAGGTTTAGGATTTGTTTCAAACAGTTTTTCTTTCTGTCTTATGTTTCTTGCTTGAATTTTTAATTAAAAATTAACTTTCAAAGAATTTTTTCTTCACACAAAAATGTCTAACAGTTTAATACTTCATGTTTTCCTTGTAATTTGAATGGGATGTTTTATGTTATATATCCGAGCTAAAACATCTTCTGTATCTAAACATTTTTTGACTTTTTTCTTCGAAATTTTTTTCCTAAATTGTGGGATGTATTCATTTCTCACAAAAGGAAAAATTTTCAAGCATCCATTTCAACAGATGTTCATGTAGAAGCACCTCTGCTATATAACAATAAATGTGATCAAATCTTGAACTTTTCATTCTGAAAAGCAATTTAACTGTTTGACAATGGTGATTATTTAATTAGACTAGTTATTAAATAAGTAAAGAAGAATTTATCATTATAACCAAATCCTATTAGTTTAAAATAAGTTATTTGCTGTTGGCATAATTTCTATATGTTTTCCAATATTTCTAGTGATAGCACATATATTAGTTTTTGATGTCTATAAGTAGGAATAATTTTGTTGTAAATTAATGATTTTTATAAAATGTAATTCAAAATTTATTGGAGTTATTGCAATTTATTAGAATTGTCAAAATTTATTGCAGCTATCAAAAAGAAAAATTTGAATTTAAAAAGTTTTTATATTTATTATCTTTAATTAGTTTGCCTGTTCTTTAATTATTATAATTGCCACTATTTTACAAGTAATAAAAATTCCTTTAAATTTTTGAAATACTTCAAGTAAGCTCTAGCAAAGCTCTACAGTTGAAGTTTAATTGTCAGTAAAATGCTATAAATACTTCTCAAAATTTTAGCCAGATAGTTAAAAGAAAATATAAATTTATAAAATAAATCACAAATATAAAGTAAAATGTGTTAAGATTTAATGTTTATTGCACTAAATTGCTTGTTAATAAATTAAGAAAAATAAAAATTCTAAAATCATTTATATTGTAGATAATTTTGAAAATTTTATAACAAAAATAAACTATAAAATTTTAATATATCTGAAGCATAAAATATTATATTTCAATCTTATAATTTTATGTTCATATAGGTTGTAGTTTTTTTTACCTTTCAAACTTTTATTATTTGCAACAATTAAAAGTTATCAAGCTGAATTTTTAGATTTTAGCCTTTATAAGAATTAAAAATTGCCTTATTTTAATGTATTAAAAAAGTCAATCTGATTTTCTTTATATGCAATTCCTAATTAATTTTAAGCAAAGAATTATTAAAAATATCATACTTTATTAAATTCAAATGTTGGTTTCCTTGTTCAACATTAATAATTCAAAAAATTTTAGAAATTGAAAAGAGACCTAATTTTTAAAATATGCAATTCACTACTATTAATATTTAAAAAAGCATGCAAGTTTTCAATTTATAGCCTATTATTTCGAAAATTTGTACTTTATATCAACTTAAATGTGTTTGATTATCCCTCAGAAATTAATGAAATCACATCTATTTATAAATTTTCCATCATGTATACATATATAAATATGTATCAAAAAACATTAAAAAAAATCAATAATTATACTTAGTTTTTATTTTTTTATTATTTTTTTTTTAAAAGATTTTTGAGATAGTTGTTAGTTTTCAAAAGATATTTAAGATATGTACTCTTTTATAGTAGTATTTTAATGTTTAAAAAATATGATTCTTGACTTGAAACTTTTCTTCATGTAATTTTAGATGTTTGTAATAAGGCCATAAAAGTTATACTGTTTAACAACTATTTTCTTCCTTAGTGAATATTTTCTTTGTTGTGTTTCCATATATTGATTACTTTACAGATTAAGTTTTTGATTCTTTTATAAAAATGTTTACAAATTTTATCTAATTAAAAAAAAATTGGGAAACTTAGGAATTTTTAAAATGAATAATTTTTCTGAAATAGAATTTTTCAAATTTTTATACCTGTATACAAAAAATATATAATGATTTTTTTATAGGTATAAAAACCATGCAACTGAATGATCAGAAAGCTGGTATGCAAGGATTAGATAAAGAAACAATCAATAAAGTTATTTTTGAATCATCAAAAGATACACCTTATTTCACTTTTCAGGAGAAAAGGCAAAAATCTATTGATTCTAAAGTAAAAGAATTAAATAATCATTTGAAAAAAACTACTGAGCAAGAGAGAAAAGAGTCACTGGAAAAGGTATTATTTAAATATAAGAAAAAATATTTGAATCCTTGGTATTTTTTTTAATTATTTGGAAAAAATATTTGCTTTAAAAATGTCATTCATATTGTTATTAATACCTTCTGTGAGAAAATTAACTTTTAAAAAATTATTTGGATACAATACCATAAAAATGCTTTTAGCATTCACTCATTTTTAAAAACTTTGAAAAAAATTTACCGCTAAAGAGTAGAGAACTGTACAGAGGGTAAAATGTTATGGAATCGTGGCAAGCTCTGTAGTTACTTGTCAACCTAAATTACGCCAGTATGCACAATATTAAGTTACCAAATACTGATTGTGCTTAAACTTCAACTTTGAAATCACACACTATTTTAAATTTCAAATATCAAAATTTTGAATTATTTCCTTATAATTACTTACTACAGTATTATTAAAATGTTAATAACTAGAAACTAATTTATCAAAGATTACATAATAAAAAGCAAATATAAACATAGTATCATACAGTCTACAATGGGAGATAATTGGCTAATAAAGCTAAATTTATAATGTAAATAAAGTACATTTTTATGAAAACTCAAATTTTAATTAGATGGTCAGTGGCACCCTCCTTAAAAAATCTTTGTGGTGCTAGCTCCAATTTAATGTTGCCGATGCAAATAAATCTAAATGTAAACATTCTTAAAAAAACTACACTTTCAAATTAATCAACATTACCAAATTAAGTAAATGTAAATATCAATATATGAAATATTTATAAACAATATATTTAATGTATAACATGAAATATTACATACAAAAGCATTATTGATTAAATGCATAAAAAAAAATACTAACCTAATCACTGCTTGGAAAATCATTGGCACCAATATGTCATGATGTTCATTTATATTCTGTGTGTGCGAGATTTTAATATGTGGCTGGCTATATATTATTAAATTAAAATTATTAAATAGATTTTTATTATGTTGTCTTATGTATTCTGAATTATTTAATGTTAGCTTTTAGTGAACTTAAAAAATTCACTGCAAACTAATATTAAAAAACTTAGTTTCAAAAAAAAAAAAAATAAATAAAATAAATTCAAAACATAAATATTATTATTATCCTTAAAAGTCTAGACTGTAAAGGTAAAAAAAGAAATTATTAATCAAATGTTTTACGGGGTATTCACACAAAAATAATTTTGCGCATGTACACAATTATGCTACATCATACCAACACATTCTGGTGCATTTTATTGTCTGCACTAAAGGGTAGTCCTCAGCCTTTTTTTCCAACCGATAGTCATGGTTTATTGGCACACAAAACAAATTTTGCGCATGTTCACAATCATGTTATGTCATACAAACAACTTTCCAACGCAGTAAGCCCGTTTTGCTCATTTTATTGTTCGCACTAAATAGTAGTCTTCAGCCTCTTTTTGCAACTGATATTTTTATATTAACTTGTGAAGCATTGAAAACAATTTTTAATCTGATTTTTATTTATAATCTTTTATTATTAACTTAATAAAATCCTTGTGATAATTTTTAATTTATTTCTCTTTCATTAATATTTTGGCTACTGGAAAGTTTTGCTCATTTTTAGAAAAAAAAATAATAAAATTTTTCTTAATTGGAATAAACTTTATGGAGTAATGTAATTACTGCTTATAAATTTTTGCCAACATGCTGGTAATTTGTATGTTCCATTTAAAAAATTCCATGTCTCGGGAAGCAAAAATATTGTATCAGTGTTTGTCTGATATCTTTAGCTTTGATTTGTTTGCTTTGCAAAAATATTTTTAAGGTGAAAAACAAAGGATAATCAGAGGGTACTAGGGAGCATGATAGTTGTGGCAAAATTTCTCAGTCTAACTTTGCGAGATTCTGACAAATTCCCAAAGAAGCAGGTTATCTAGCATTATCATGAAGCAGTGATTTTATTCTTATCTAACTTTTTCTTATCTAATTATCTGCCTTGCATGCTATTTTTAAATTAATGAAATGTTACTAAAGAACTTGAAATTAAACTTTTCATTTAGCTGCAACAACTAAAAATATATTGATCTTTAAATATACCACTATGTGCACATTGTCACTTCAGTTTAGAAGTGAAAGAAGCAAGTTTTTTTTAATTCACAATATATCAATTTCTTAATTGTATTTTTATGAGTAATCTGTTTTTTATCCCTGGTAATAAACTATTCTACGAGGGTTGCTATTTATATTTCTGGCCTAATAATGAAAAAACAAATATGTAGGATCAAAATTGGTTTTATTGTTTTTCAAAATATTCTCCATGATGATCAATACACTTTTGCATGCGTTTGAACCAATTTTCAAAGCACTTTTCCCAGTCCGATTGAGGTAACTCCAAAACATGCGTTTTGAATGCATCAACCGCTTCTTCGGGGGTCGAAAATCGTTGTCCACGTAATTTATTTTTGATGTGTGGGAATAAGAAGTCATTGGGTGCCAAATCAGGCATGTACGGCGGATGACCCATCAGTTCGATCTTTCGCTCCGTCAGAAATGCCTTTGTTTGAGTCGATGTGTGAGAGCTCGCATTGTCATGATGAAGAATGATTCGCCTGTTCTTCTGCTTTTTTCGAATTTCTCCGATGACTTCTGGCAAACAAATGGTCGTGTACCATTCAGAATTGACCGTCCTGCGTTGCTCTAACACCACTGTTGCCACATGACCGTTAATGCCGAAGAAACAGGCAATCATTTGTTTCGATGTGCTTCTTCCTCGAACAACTTTTGTTGGTTTTGTCTCGTCTTGGAAGACCCATACAGTTGATTGCTGTTTTGTTTCCGGCTCATATGCATAAATCCATGATTCGTCACCTGTGTAGATGTTATACACAGCCTTTGATGTACCTTGAATGTATTTTTCCAACATTTCCTTGCACCAATCGACACGAGCCTTTTTTTGAGCATTTGTCAGATTATGCGGGATCCAACGCGAACAAATTTTTTTTACGCTCAAATGTTGATGCAATATTTTATTGATGCTAGTCATACTAATGTCCAAAGACGCCTCTATCTCACGGTATGTCACATGACGATCTTGCTTTATCAGTTCACGCACAGCATTGATCTTTTCTGGCACCACAACGGATTTTGGACGACCTGCACGGGATTCGTCCTGGATCGAACATCGACCACGATTAAATTCGTTATACCAATTTTTTACAGTGCTGTAGGATGGCGTTTTATCGCTGTATAAAGAATTAAGTTCATCGAAGCACTCTTGTCATGACAATCCACGTCGAAAGTTATGAAAAATAATGGCACGAAAATGTTCACGATTCAATTCCATTTTTTGACAGAGAAGAACTTTTCAATTTACTGTCAACAACACAAATAAAGCTATAATGGTAAATCGTCTGCTGAATTTATGTTTAAAAATATCAAACTTTCGATTAAAATCGTCTTCGGTCGCCTAGCAACACTTACTGTTGCCAAGGCCAGAAATATAAATAGCAACCCTCATAACAGGGATTCTATAAAGTTAACCACACAATCTAACACAGAGACAACTTTGGGTAATAAAGCTTTTGGGTAATAATTTATAATGTAACCATATATTTTCATAAAAACTCAAATTTCTAATTAATCAATGAATGCTACCATTCTGAATAAATTTTAATATATATATATATATATATATATATCATAAAATATTGCATATAATAGCAATATTTATCAAATTTATAAAATAAATAATTACCTAATCATGACCTCTTGAAGTGTTATCACCAGTTGGACAATACACACAAATTTGATAGCATTTGTGAAATGTTCCACTATGTTATCTGAGTTATTCCTTTTTCATATATACTCTGTGAAGAATGAATCAAATTGATTAAACACATGACTTGTATTCCACAGGGATTTCTTTAACAACAAACCAGGTGCTTTTGATTGTAATCGTATGAGCACCTGTATCAAGTTCTTTAAGCCAAATTATGATTATATATAACTGTTAAGCTTGTAAAACTCTCATCTGAAACAGTTGTATGCTAACAGTGATATTACAGTGGAACCCATAAGAAGACATTCATGCAAAATTTTCAAGAAAACATTCTTATTTCAATCACATACTTAGATTTGCCGAATTTCCTATTTTCGTACTTGCTTTCATCAATTATTTCACTTTCATGTATGCATCCATTTACGTACACACCTCTCTGCAAAAACTCATCCAATCAATTGCAGTCCTCTTGGCTAATGCAAATCATTAACTATAAATTTGTGTGTGTATCCTTTCACTTATATATATCTATACATAACAGTCATTAATAAACAAAAATTCAGTTTCAACTTATTATTATCAAATCAAGAACTTTTACATACAGACCTCTTAACATAATGCTCATTCTCACTTTCCTTTTTACTTGTCTAACACACCCATCACTTATATCATTACTATCACACAAAATCATATTACAACCACATTTAACCTGTATATACTTGCCAGCAATCAAACTTATCTGCATGAAAAATGCTTTTAAGAGAAAATTTCCCTAAATATGTAAATTTATGTAAATAAGAAAGGATGGGCGAATGAAGAACTCCTAATGTCAGGGTTGCAGAGCATCTGATAAAAAATTAATATTCAATCTTTATGTTTTTTTTTTTTTTTTTCAAAATTATATTCTTGATGAAAACACATTTCAATGAGATTATTAAGAATATCCTGAAGTCTGTTTCATCAAAAATTGTAATAAAACGTTAAGAACTGGCAAAGATAGTACAGCCTCTAGATATGAGAGTTAACTAATTGTTTAAATTGAACATTAGGAAATTACTGGAAAAGTAGATGTCTGATAAGGACTATAAATTTTACGAAAACAAGTAAATTGAACCATTTATCATAAGAAAATATCTGCAACTGGATTTTGAAAGTGTGGAATGTTGTTTCAGAAGCTGAGATAAGAAACTTATTTTAGAAATGCAATTTTGTTAATAAAAATGACTAACAAGACTTGTTATCTTGTGTCTCTCTTGGATAATATGTTAAATGGAGATGTAATGAAAGAATTATTAATTTAAGGAATATTTTTTTTTTGATCAATATAACAGATAACATTTTAAAAACAGCCTATAACTGTAAAATATACAAAAAATATGGTGAACCTGACATTTTAAAGTTTGTAAAGGCATTTTGTGTTACATGGCTGGGCCTCATATTTGTATATGCTGGGCCTCATATTCTCTAACATAGAGGAAAAATGCTGAAGAAGACCCCTAAACAAATGGCTGAATGCGACGTAAAAAGACTTAAAAGTGATAGAAGGGAATTGATGGGAAGTCTTTGCATGGAATAGGACTGGGTGAAGAAAACTTAAAGAGATAGTCTTGGCCAGGAACAGGCTGTAATACTAATAAAGAAGTAATGAATTTCTTCTTTCCCAAATCTGATAAATCAGATTTTGAAGGTTTTTAATTATTAATAATAAATTTAGTTATCCTTTAAGGTTGTATATATATATATATATTGAAGGTGTATCGTTAATAATGTTTTTATATTTCATACCCCTGCGTATCAACAAATAATGGCAGCTCACATGCTAAAGTAAGGTGAACACAAAAACTAAGATGCACAATATAACTTCTATTAATCATATTGTGTATTTATTTTATGTGACACTATATTATTAGAAGTATATATTTTAGGTTATTGGGGTAAAAATTGCCACAGATTATGTGGCACTGTAGGTAATGCAACTTTTTTTTTACTTTAGAAAAAGATTTTGTGGATAATAAGCTCTTTTGGATTATATAGGAAATACAGTTATTTGTTTTTATCATTCAAAAAGAGAGCTTTAAAAGAATAATAACAATTTTATAATATTTTTTATCGAATCAAGCAATAGTATTATCAATTCATAAATAAGTTATAATGCATCAAAACTTTGTTAAATTAATAATATATCTTTATATTGATTAAATAATTAAATTCATATTTACAGTGTATATAATATATAAACAGGTGTAGTATAATGTTTGGCTATAAGGTTTTCCACCTTTGAGCACTACAAGTGGCAGAAATAATGTTGGGTGCCTTATATAGTGGGGTACCCAGTGGATAGTCTTGAAAGTGGGTCTTCATAAATTAGAAGCAGAGATCAAGCAGAAGACTCCTAGCATAAGCCTGACACTCACATAAGTATCTTTTCATATGTGATTATGACATATTTAATGCACCCCAATCACCATTAGCTGATACAATTGATCTTCATTTGGGTCAGGATTCCAACTCACTAGCTTTCGCTGATGAGAATGAATACCCTAACCAACCAAATCTCTGCTGACCTCAATTTAATAATTTGTTATTTACTGAAAATTGGGATTTAAATAAATGTTAATAGTAAGTAATTTGCTTAACTAATTAGAATAAAACATCAGTACTGTCAAACAATATATTAGAACTGTAAAATTAATGCTGTCAATCAAATCTTGATTTTTTTCAGATGTGACTTTGCAAGAATCAAAATTCAATTTTCTAATTTTAAGTGTTGTTGTAAATTTAAGCAGCTATGTTTTTTTTTGAGTTATGAATATTTTATTTGAAATAAGAAACAAATCTTAATTTGTTTCTTCCTTTACAAGCATGTTTTTACTGCTATTGAATGTTTTAGTGTACACCTATAAAAAAATTAAAAATATCAAGCTTTGAATAAATAAATAATGACAGAAATTTTTTCTAAAATATGCATTGCATTTAATTGAATTAAGGTCTTTGATAATTAATTATCAGAAAAAATTAAGCCAGTGTAAAAGTTAAGTCAATGTTTTCACTTGAAAATGATGCCTCACTAAATTTCCTCCTTCTTTTCAAAAAAGTAATATGTTTTGTAAAGCAATTTGTTTAGGTTCTTGGAAGAATTATAACAAACAAATATACCAATCCTAGTTTTTCAAAACAAAACAAATATTTGGAATCAAATATGACTTGAGAAGCTGATAGATATATATTCATGGGATTGTTATCTCAAACATTCATAATTCACTCATTAAGCTAGCTTAAAAAGCCCAAAGAGTTAACTAATCATTAATTTCAAGGCTATTGTCGCCAATAATCAGCCTAAATAATTAAATTATTCATCAGGAAATTAGTGTCTCCTAAATCGTAGTCATTTAAAATAGGGCTTAGGAAGTCAAAACAGAATATTGTAATTAGAGAGATATGTCTTTTCTGTACTCACATACATTACAAGTTCTCTCTCCATATTATATGCTATCCTTTTTATAGAGTCACGAAGAGGATGGAGGAATAAACGAATGTTATCTCAAAGTGCTTTTTATTTTCGCAGCATCCAAATTAAATTTATTTGATAATGGAGTAAAATTTGTTATTAGGAAAACTATTTCTTTATTAATATAATGCTTTTATTTTCCTTATTATTTCTCTTTGTTTTTCTCATAGTGCCATTGTGTGTGTTTAACTTGCAAAGTTAATTGCAAATAAATTTTAAAAGTTTTCTGCCTAATTCACTGATAAAAGTATTAATCCATATAAACAAATATAATTAGATGCACAGTGCAGTTTTTGCAGATAATATTTTAATAATTTATTTCACATCATTCTGATTCAAATTTAATATTTGTAAAAGAAGCATTTCTTAAATAAATCTTCAATATTAACTTAGATGAACAAACTTGCTTCATTGCTTGAATTTGAAAGAAATCTTTTACACTCCATTGTTCACATTGATATGGATGCATTCTATGCTGCTGTTGAAATGGAAGACAATCCACAACTGAGAAATGTACCAATGGCAGTAGGCTCTTTATCTATGTTGGTAACTATTTTTTTCTTATAATTAATTTTGCTTCTTTTATTGCTTATTTCACATGTGTTTAAAAATTACACTCTTCGTTACTTTTTTCTAGAAAATTAACAAACCATGTAAGAATAATACATGAGCCTATTTGCTGCAGTCTGCCATATATTTCTTATTCACATATCCACATCATGACATTTTAAGAATTAAAATGGAAATGAATAAAATAATTATGTGTGAAATTTTAAAATTTCCTGAATATGGTAGTTTTCATTATATCTTATGATGTTATTTCTAAAAATAAAGTGATTGAAGATTGTCAATAGAAATGCAGGCTGATTGCATTGTATTATTTATTCAGTATTATAAATTCTTAAATTGTTATACATTTATCTATAATTATCTTTAATAGAAATTTTAATGAAATAGACAAACTTTTTGTTAAACAGAAATAGTTTTGCTTATAATCTAAATGTTTGAAAGAAATGGTCTAAAATGTTCACAATTTAAAATTTACATCTTTGAGTTAACTAGTTTACATTAAATGACACATAAAATATTTATATTTCATGTAGTTATTCTATTGCAAAATTTCAATTCGTAGAGAGAACAGAGTATGAACTAAAATGTCTATTTCATCACTGACCTTCATCCATGACTTGGGATCTGGCTATTTCACTAGTTATCATTTGTATATTGGGGGAAAACTCATTCCAGTTCTTTATATAAAGTTGATGTGTCACCTGGTTTATGGTTTTGAATTTAAGAGAGCGTTTGACAAATTCTAACCTTCTTCTGAAAAACATTTAGTTAAAAAACAACACCCAGTTTATGGTTTTGAATTTAAGAGAGCTTTTGACATAACATCCTAATCTTCCTCTTAAACATATTTAGTTAAAAATAAAAATTTAAACCGAAAAGATTTAATGATATTTTATTATCTTATAACAAACATTTGCTTTTAATTTAAAATACATGTAATTTTGGGAATAATTCTTGTTTTATGTTTAATAATCTTTGATTTTGTTTTCAAATTTTGCTTATGCAATTCATTTATATCTTTCATCAGTTGAAAGTGCTTAAGAAATATTATATATTTACAACAATTTTTTTTCTTAAAAATAAATAACTATTTCTAAAATTTGATATAAAATTTTAAGGATTTACCTTACAAATTATTATTTTATTTAAGAATGAAATGTCTAAACATTTAGATTACTATCAAATGTTATTTTTTTTATTGGGTAAATCGTTTTTAAGAGTTTTATTTAAAAATGTAATAAATTTTTTCAGAGTAAATTTCTCAAATTTGTTCATATGTAAAAATTAAAAAATTTAAAAAATTTTATAATTCCTAGATTAATAGACATATTTAATATGTCTTTATTAATTTCTAAAATATATAAATTTAAAATTTCTATTTTTCATGATTATTTTTATCTAATATTTATTAATTTCTACTTTATTAAAGTCACTTTCTATTTTACAGTCAACTTCTAATTACCTTGCTAGAAAATTTGGTGTCCGCGCTGCTATGCCTGGCTTTATTGCTAAGAAGCTTTGTCCTAATCTCACTATAGTACCTTGTAACTTTGATAAATATAGAAAAGTCAGCCGTGTTATAAAAAGCATCATTGAAGAATATGATCCTGAATACAGTTCTGCTGGCCTTGATGAAGTTTATCTGGATCTAACTGGATATATAACTAATGAGCATAAGAAGCAACTACATCACAGTTTTTGTATTCCAAATAGTCAAAAAGATTCTGTAATTGAAGAAGTTGACAGCCAGAATTATAAAGAATGCTTAACATATTCTCAGCCAATTAATTTTACTGAAAGAGACCAACTTGCATATGATATTGTTGATGAAATCCGGAAAAAAATATTTAAGGCCACAAATTTAACAGCTAGTGCCGGTAAGAGATTACATGTTTCTTATATATTAACATTATAATTAGCTAATATAATATAATTAGCAATATTATAATTATTTTTATAATAATATTATAAAGAAGAAAATATAATTTACTATCATTTAAAATTAGTTTTCAATTTTTCTCTTATTAATTTTACTGTTTGATAGTTTCAGATATTAAATTTTGTATATAGGATTTTGTATACAAATGATACATTGTGTTATGACCAATGATTTGCTAAATAATATTTGAAATTTAATTAAAAATTATTTATAGATTATTTGTTAATATTAAAATTATTTAATTATTCAAAATAAAATAAAGGGTAATATTAATATACATTTATGAAAGTAAAATATACTTACAGTTAATCTTAATATGTAATCTATCATTTTTTTGCTTCAAACAAGTCTTACACATTGTTTAATACACATGTTATTTTGCTAACAGCAATATTTTTAACTGTTGTATTAGGCCTGCTTAAACATTCTATCCATTTTTATTAAAATAATTTTCAACATGTATACACTAAAGGCTTATTATTATGTATATACCAAATGTCATATTATTAAATGTTTAAGTATTGGCCAAGCAAATGAATTAAAATGATTAAACTTCCTAATAGTTTTGAATGATCTATTCAAATGTCCATTATTTTTAGTTAATAAAAATAAATCCAATATCATTAGTTATGGATGTTATTCTTCATCCATAACTATAGATAAAGTCAATTTACACCACTGTAAATGAACAAATATGTTTAAATTCTTTACAAATTTTAACAATGAAAGAGAAGCATGTAGAAGTTAATTCAAAATGTTTAGCTAAGATACAGTTTTTGATTGAACATGCAAAAGTTCGAAAATTTGGGAAGAGATGATTTTGCTCTCTTTCATAAACTATATTTTGAGGTATCATCTTTGCTCATTAACAATATTCTCAAGATTTTGTTTGAACAAATTCTTTTTAACAACGTTAGAGACAGTGCTGAAAGGCATGATTCAACAATACAAAATTTTGGATCGTATCTGAAAACTGTGAATGGTGCAAGGATTAGTGTGGAATCGTTTTTAGATCCATGCCACAGTGAGAAGAATTTGAATCATGGATTTATCATGTGCACAGTTTTACTTCCATGGTACAAAATCAAGCCCTTTTTAGACTACTGGGAATAAAAAGTGGATTACTAATGAAAGTATGATATATAAAGAACCCAGAATACTTGCTAACTCTTAACCAAAGTTTAAACCTGAATACAAGAATATTATGTATTTTATCAGGCATTCAAGAACTTATACATTTTGAGTAGTTGAAAACAAATGAAAAGTTAAATTCAGAGTTGTACTGTCAGCAACTGACTAATTTAAAAACAGCATTTTTCAGAAAAGTAGTCAGTTATGTTCAAGGAGCAAAAAGTTGTGCTGCTTTTTTATAATGCTAATGCACAGGTTTTGGGAACTTCTCAGAAACTTATGCAGTGTCCATCATTCTCCCTAGATCCACAGCATTATATGATTATTGCTTGTTTTTGTTCTTTAAAAAAATTCAAAAATGTACAATATATCAGACTAGTATTGGTTACATTTTTTACTTCTAAGGATAAGGAATTTTTTAAGAATTGAATGTACAGATTGCCATTACACTGACAAGAAGTTACAGTTGATAATGACACATACATTATTTAATAAAGTTCATGTTAGGTATGAAAAATTTATTACTTTGCTTTGTTCTAATAATGGCCAGAACTTTCTTGTAGACTTAATAAATTATATTTTTCTCTTTTCTCACATACACACTTTATATATATATGATCATTCATAAATTTTCACTTATTTTAAAAGTAATTATTATAATTGTAGATAATTTAATCATTACAAAATTAAGTTATGTGTTAGTTATTGCTAATTTCACTGATAATTCACAAAATTATGAAAAAAATAGAAAATCAATTCATGTATGCATTTTCTTTTACATTGAAATACTTTCTTTATTTTGAGTTGAATTTTGGTTGGAATTATGATATCTTGAATAACCTATATTGCCTACAATTGAATTTATGGTATTTATTAATTTTTATATATTTTTTGATACAAGACATATCATTTTCATCCTTCTTAGTCTGAAATTTAGCTAGAGTGGTTTGACACAATCTGACTAAATATCTAGGCATCTCAACAAGCAGACAAACTTTTTAAATTTTTGCTTTTGATAACTGAATAAATTTTCTCAACTGCAGCTCTCTATTAAAATTCAGGAGTTCTTCTACTCCTTGTGTACTTGAGCATACCTGTTGTACTTGAGCTGAGGAAAGTTTTCTATAATTGCTATTAATATGTATAACATGCCAAATTCAACTAAGATGGTTTATTTTATGGCAGTGAATTGTATCGATTTTAAACTTCTTGTATATTTTGGTGTTGTATCTTTATTTAATAGGGTGTGTAATCAAATAATAAATTTAATATTAAGTAAGTAGCAATCTTTATGAGGTCTGTTGGCATAGTGAGTGCTTTGCACTTCGAAGGCACAAGTCCGATGTTCAATCCGAAACTGGGCAATGTTGGCTCTGCCTATAATCCCTTAAGTTAGTTAATAAACTGAGTACCAAGCATGCTTGGTAACTAAACACTAGAGGATTTGCGTTAAGCTGACTACCTAACTGGAACATAGACTTTGCACCCCAGAGACCTTAATAAGAACAGAGATGGGCATTTTAGGCTAGACTCATATATGGACTGTCATACCACAGGTTTAATTTAATTTAACAATTTTTATCTTTTATTATTTTATAATATAAATTATTAATGCAATAGTTAAATGGAATTTCATTGAGAAAGTAAACATTTTATTAACATATGCTCTGAATTTTTATTCGTCAGTTTCTAAAAATAGTTTAGGTGCAAAACATTTATGTATACTTTGTAATGCATTATGAATAAATAATTTTCTTGTCATTTGATTATTAGCAAAATTTTATAAAATTTGTTTAAACCTACTTTATCCTACAATTGAATTTATTTCACGAGGTTTTCATCGGCGACAGTGTAAGAAATTTTACTTCATTATTTTGTTTAAAGCTTGAAAATTGTACCTACTTTCCAGAAATAAAGTACACCCTCATATTTTACTTTCTACCAATATTTCATTAAAATGGTTAGGTTTACTTATAAATTCTTTTATAGTTTATTGAGAACATATTATTTAATAATTCTATTTAATGGAAAACTTTCTGATCATTAAACTAGTATGATCTATTTCAGTATTTTTAGACCTTGTTTTTACTTTTTATTAATTGGATGCATTGAATTAACTGACAATTATAAAAATTATTTTTCATTTTTTGTCAGCTAAACTATTGCTTCATTTGAAATTGTCTAATGGGTAGGCTTACTGCTTGTAGCAGTTGTAAAGTTTCTTTTAATATTCATTACATAATTCTCTTTGAGGAAAACTTTTCTATAGGCAGTGATCTAAATCCTGAAAGCTACTCATATCTTTATAGATGTGTGCGAAGAAGTACAGATTGCATTTTCTATTGTTTGACATTGACAGAATTCAAACTCAGGATCTTTGACTTTCATCTTAAACTTAACACTTGATATTGATAATGTTTAAGTTATTGTTAACTAATAATTTTTCAATATTTATTTATTTTTCAATGTGATTTAAACAAAATTTTATTTCTCATTTACATTATCAATGTATTTCTGTATTCTTTGTCTTACAAAAATTTAACTTAGCTTCTTAAATTAAATAATCTGTAAAATATAATTTAATTTAAAGCAACATTAAATAAACTCTTTTTTTCATTTTATTTTCAAGTTCATTTCTGTGTTCTTTGCCAAACAATTCTTTTAAGCCTTTAAATATTAAATTGAAAATTATTTAAAAAAATAAAATAAAAAAATGCAGATTAATTATTTTAGGTATTGCACCCAATACAATGCTAGCTAAAGTATGTTCTGATCAAAATAAGCCTAATGGACAGTATCAGATTCCTTCAACACTAGATGCTGTGCATTCTTTCATATCAACTTTGCCTGTCAAAAAAGTATGTTTTAATTTTCTCTCCTATTTATTAAATATGTTCATTTAATTTTAAGTTATAATATAAAATAACAATTTTTTAAGTAAAAATTCTTATAATTTCTGTACTGGATAGAAATTATTTATATTTTTTGCTTAATATTCTATTGTATGTTGTCATTGCTTTAATATTTTATATAAAAAAATGCAAATAAACTAATGAAAACGAAATAAGAAACAAATTATTTACTACTTTTCTTTAACAGCTTTAAAATATTTTTAAGTTTATTATCTCATTATATATATTTGTACAATATATCTTGATATTTACATAATATTTTTCAGTATATGTATCAATTCATACTTTTCATGCATTTTTATTGATGTGTTTTGCATTGAAATCAATAGCATAAAATTTTTAGAATAATCAAACCAATTTTAGCATGGTAGATGAAAACTGCATAAAAGAAAATTAAGAAAAATCATACAACACTTCACAAGTAATTATAAAAAAAAGTTTAGGAACTCAGTTAGAATATTTTTTGTAGTGAATAGAAATTCCACAAAATAAGCCTCCCATAGAAAAAAAACTGTACAAAATAACAAGGAACAGGGAGCACAGTAGTGTTTCTATATCTCCTGGCAACTCCTTGAAACTCCTGAAATTCTAATTTTTTTTTAAGGCCTCTTGATGAAACTCTCAGAATTTTGACTTGACTCCTTGAAAATCATGAATCACGCCTTGAATTTTTAGGTAAATCTTGATGCATTTGTTTTTTGTTAGAAAACATGATTTTTGGGGAATTTTTGTTTTAATATTTTTAAATTTTCAATGAAATTGTCTAAAAACAAAATTGAGTATTAGCTCTAAATGTTGCTACTAGAAAGTGGCATGATCGATATTTGACTGTTATTGTATGCGTAACTGTTGAATAAAATAAAGGTCTAGTTCAGCCACAATAGTTTTATGATGATCCAGTTTAATCAGGACCAAATGTAGTATTTAGAATTTCAAAAATTATTATTTAGAATTATATGTATGAAATAAAGTAATCACTAATAAGCTTGTCTTGTGGTGCAATCCAATAGATAATTTTTATTGATTCTTTTTCAATTTGTTTCTGTTTTCTTTATATTTTATAAAATTCACTGAATATTAATATCTGAATTTAAAATTACTGTTTTGAAATATACATTTCATATTTTCCTTTGTGTAATATCAGTGAATCCAAATGAATTTGATTATTCCTTTTTTTATCAATGGAATAAAGGCTGAAATAAAGTATTTTATATGCTTCGTAGAAAGTGTTTTTTTCAATGACCAGTGGGTCAGGAAAAGCCATACAAAGATCAGCTTTTGCATGGTTCAGAAGAAATACATGCATATTGCCTGTCTAGTTTGCAAATAAAGACTTCTGTATTTCAAATATGGGCAAACCTGTTGTAAAATCCTATATGAAAGAAAAAAAATGTACTTATTAGAGCAAGCTGTATCTATCAAAAAATCTTTTCATTTAAAAGATTTTTCACTACTGCTGTTTCTGTTAAAAAATGTGAACCCAAAGTATATTCTGAAATTTTAGATTACAACACACACATACTTTCCTGTATATAATCTGCAGTGGCTTTCCAAGTAAAATTTTTTTTCCAAGTAAAAGAAAAAGAATGCCAGATAATCTGAGGCAATTATTTCAGTTAATAGACAAAAATATATACTACTGATAATGTGGGTGTCACATAAAATAAAGAAATATTGAGTATGGTTAAAAATATAATAAATTGAAGTATGGAAAAGAACATTTGTGAAAAAGATTTGTTTGAACCCACCTCATCCCAAACTGTGATAAACTGAGATGAAAACACAAGATTGATCATGAGCTATAATTCCAAGAAGCTAATAAAACTTGTCAATATTTATTTTTTAATAACTTTTAAGACGAGGGCAGACATATTTTTATAAAATAAAATTTGTTTGACTAATTAATGCAAATGGATTGCTTTCAAATTGCTCATTGAATACATTTTTTCTTTTGTACAGCACATGGTTTTTTTTTTTTTTTTAAATCTTACTTTAACATGTTTGTTGCCATTTTTTAATTTGCCTTCTCTATAGTTTTGAGTTTAAAATCTGCTGTCTAACTTAAAAGTTTTTGCTTCTACATGATGAAATATGAATTTAAAATATTTTCAGAATGAAGTAGCACCAGGTCAATCCAAAATGATTATAGTTCCAACAAAAATCCAAAATGATGAATTCATTCTTGAATGCAATTGGACAAAGCAGATTATAGATAAATTTAATTTTGTCTTTTATTATAAAGTATAAAGTAACTTAAAGCATATGGTTAAACCAAATAATCATTTATTTCATTAAATTATTAAGGCTTTGATATTAATGTAAATTTGTAAAAATAATTGCTTTATTATTTCGAAATTTTCTTCCTAAATTTCATTCTTGAGTACTACACATCCTGTAGGAAATTACTTTTTAAACAAAATCAAGGAAAGAAATGAAGATCAGAGATAGATGAAAAAAGCATCTTTCTAATGAACTTTTATGATTAAAATAAACAACAATTTGCTAGACTAGTTGCCAATTATCTCAGTAACAAAATATTAACTGAAGAACCCACTAAGGCATGTTGACCATTTCAGGAAAACCTGAATACCATAATGCAGATGTCTTATAATGTTTATTTGCAATTGATGCATTATTGCTTTGCTGTGGGGAATTCCAACTCAACATGTTATTACACATTTCATGTATTTACATAAAAATTTGGCACTCAATAGTTAAATTATGTGATTGTATATAATTCACACACAATGCATATATGATATAATTGGCTACCGCAATACATTATGTAATGGATGAAATACATTTCTAGACTCGAAAAACTGAATGACCAATCAAACTTAATTTTTTATTGATAATTTTGTCAATTGTGTTTCAGTTTGATTGAAATTTTCGTATAACTCACAAAAATAGGTTTGTAAATCTTTATAAATTTACATCATAATAAAAAATATGTATTCTATAGAAGCCTTAGAGTATTTTTTTTCTTCTTACTCTGATAATTTCTTTTTAAGACAAATTTCAATTCTAAAACTTAATTTTTCCAAAATATAGGAAATTTATTAATTGGTAAGTCTACATTTTGTGTAAGCTTTCCTAAGAATGAGTTTTGTTGGTATAATTTTTAATTTATTTTATGGTTGCATCTATATTAGTAATGTTGTGGATGTTTCAATGCAATTAAAATAAATTATTTTGTAATAAAAAATAATATACTGATTTGCAAAATTTTTATTTATAATTAAATTATGTTAAGATTTCAGGTATAGGACCAGTACAAGGTCAGATATTAAATGCAATGGGTATTTACACATGTGCAGATATGTGGAACAAGCGAGACATTATTGGCCTCCTGTTCTCTCCTACAACAGTAGACTTTTATATGAGAGTATCTATAGGCTTAGGGAGCACTACTGTCAAAAGGTAACACAATTCATAGTACCTGTGTTAATCTTTTTCTGTTAGTTAGTTTTTCAACTTGACAGAATTAAATGTTTAGTCATAAAATGAATGATTTATATTTCATTTAAAATCTGTGTTCTTTGCTCATTGATTGTAACTTGCAACATAATTTGAAAAGATTAACAATTGGAATAGAATGATTAAAGTTCTATAAGAAAAATAATTTTAACCTCAAAAATAATATAGTAATTGTTGAGATTTTAAAATTGTTTTGAAATTTCTTATATTACAATTATACTGTTTCTATGTATGTAAAATATTTAAAATTTCATTTTAACTTATATGTTTTATGTAATATATTTTATAATATTTTTATATAATATATTTTATTATTTTTATAATGTGTTATATTATTTAATATAATTGAAAGTGAAGTGGAGAAAAATTTAAGGTGCATTAACTTTTATTGAATTTATGAGGTAAAAAATATCTTTCCAAATATCTAAACTCACAAAATACTGTATTTATATATATATATAAATTTGACTATAAGTTTTCACGATATGATTATTGTTTGATTTTTTACAAAACTGAATTATTGTCTCCTTGCTAAATTATAAATTTGAATCATTTGTGATGATTTTTGTTGATTTTTTTACTGTAGAACATGTCAAAATATTAAAGTTTACTTATTCTACTTAGAAAGATTAAATAATTCTAGATTCATTTTTGTAATATTTATCCTTTCCATCACTCAATGAACAATTTACAACTTTTTTCTTTTTTCTGTGATATTTACATATAATTACGTGTAAAAAATTGCAATTGGTTTATTTGTTTATAAAAATATATGTTAAAAAAAATTTTTTTTTTTGAAAACTATTTATCTTAAGATGTTAATGAATTCATGTTCTGAGAATTTAAAAAGACTTTCATCTTTCTCAAAGATTTAAAAATTTTGAAAAATTTACATTTTGTTGTATCAGAAAAACTAAATATTTTTGAACTATGTATATATATATGTATATATATATATATATATATATATATATATATATATATATATATATATATATATATGTATATATATATATATATATATATCTTTGTATGTGAATTCATGACTTTGCATTTGATTCATTATACTTCATTTTAAGTGCGTTAAAGATGACCAAAAGAAGTTATAGATCTAAAATGACTGAAAAACGTAAATGATACTAAAATTAAAAGAAAAAACAAAGAATTAGTTTTTATACTAATTCTATTTCCAATTTATAATTAATTTTGTAAAAATAAATTAATTTTTAAAATCTTGCAAGATAATATACTTTTAATTCACCAACTAAATTTACATAATCAATTATTTTGGCCATAAATACTTTAAATTTATTTCCGAATTTTTTATTCAGTGTTTAAATGCAAAAAAATTAGAAATGTGTACAAAAGTATCATTAAGCAAAAAATTTCATTTTTTTTTCTTTTAAATAACAGCAGGCATTTAGATGATTAATCCTTCACCACAACTACTTATCATTTTTTGTTGCATAGTGGGCACCTGTGAATCGAGTCACATAGGCAAGTAGCATTACCCATGCCATTAAACTTTTCAGTATAGAATTCTTGTGAAGAAAAAGACATAGTTCTTCTTCTTAAAATTTGGTTTGTATGTCATAGGGTGCCTCTACTTTTATCAGCATTTTGTACTGTTGATTTCAAACCCAATGTTTCCTAGTTCCAGTTGCTCGGGTCACCCACTTTATTAATAAAGTTCGATAACCCTTTAATGGAGTCTAGGTGTAGCTCTCTAGTATGGATGATGCCTAAAAAAGTTAATCTAGGGAGGGCAAGGGCCTGACATTCCTAAATGATATTCTTGGCCGTTTCTTCTGGCATATGACATTTCCTACTGATAGGGTCTTGCTGAAACAGTCCCATTTTATGGAGGTGTTTTCTGAAATAGTAGTGCCCAGTTATGAAGCCTACGATCAAATGTATCTCCTGCCTAGGCCAGGAGTGTTGAGCCAAGCTTCATACATCTTCTGTTTTCCCATCTAAGAACACTGGTATTTGTGGTGTTCAAATTGATCCCATAAAAAGGTTCTGCACCTATGGGAATAAAAGATGATCCTCGTTTAGCAAGTTCATTAGCCCTTTCATTACCTTCGATACCTTTTTGCCCTGGCACCTATAATAGGATCACCTTGTTTCTAGTTGCTAGTTCTGTAAGAAGGTTACTGCATTCCAAAATCATTTTAGATTTGATTTCGAAAGAATTTAGCACTTTTAAAGCGGCTTGACTGTGACTAAAAATGAGAATTCGCTTACTATGGTAGCATTTCCTCTTATTTAGTCGCAGACAGTGGATAATGGCCAAAACTTCTGCCTGGAAGACCGTAGCGTATCCCCCAAGTCTTACAGATAAGCTGGTTCTTAGTGACACTCCACATATTCCCAGTCCTGAGAGGCTGTTTTTCAGTGATTCATCTGTGTACCAGATTAGATCTCCTGTTTTAGTTTTGAACATGTTGTCCCATTCGTCTCTAGTTGGAAAAACTACTTCAGATGTCCTTTCAAACATGTATGACTTTTCCATGATATCCAAGGGCATCAGGAAAGTAGGATCTTGAATTTTCCCGGTAATACCCCTGTACCCTTTGGCAACAGGCTGGTCGTACCATTGGTTTTGTAACCTCATTCTGTATGCAGTCATTCTAGCAGTGCTGAAAATGAAGATTCAAAGGGAGTCAGATCCAACATAACTTCCAATTCTCTGGTTGGCACGGTGGACATTGCTCCTGTGATGTAGAAACAGGCCAGTCTTTGTAGACCTCCTAGTCTGTTAATTACAGTCTTCTGTTCCACCTTACACTACCAAATCACACAGGCATATATGAAAATGGGCCTGACAATAGCTGTGTACATCCAAAACATGTTTTGAATGTAAACCTCAGTTTTTACGAAGTATTCGACTGCAAATCATAATGCTTTTCTTTGCTTGGTTAATTCTATCATCAATGTGCTTATCCCAGGTGAGATTTTGGTCTAAATAAATGCCCAGATACTCATCCTCTGAAGCCACATTGATTTCAACATCAAAAAGTCTTGGTATGAAAAAAACCTCCCATTTCCTTTTGTGTGTAAAAGGTACAAGGTAGGTTTTCTGAGGATTAACCATCAGGTCCCTATTCATGCACTATTAACCTACATAACTTAGAGCATCCTGCATAAGATGACAAGTTATGTCAAAATTCAAGGATAAGGATGACATTGTTATCGGCATATCCTTGCGTATAGTAGCCCCATCATTTAGATATTTTATAAGACTTTTTACAACTAGGTTCCAAACTAATGGTGAGAGAACACCTCTTTGAGGACAACCTCTAGTAGTCTTTCTTTCAAATGATTCATCAAAGATGCTCATTTGTATATAGCTATCCGAAATCAAGGCCTCAATCCAAGTACACAGGGTCTGATTAATCCCTGCCACTCTAAGTGCATTGAGGCTGGATAGATGTTAAGTGTTATCAAAGACACCTTAGATATCGAAAAGACATAGTTAAATTTGTATATGACATATCATTCCATATCCCTACATGTTCATTTTAGATTGTGTAATGTGTAGTGACTTTAGCAAGATGCAGCATAATTTTACTTCATATGGGAATAATTATTGTTTATATGTATTAATATTTATTCATCTTAATATTGATAATCAAGGAAACAAATCCTCTTGAAAATAAATGAAAGCAGAAACTATTTTCAATTGTATATTAATGCTATTGAACTTTTGTCACTTACTTAAAATGATTTTTATATTGTCTGTCTAATGTGCGAAAGAATGTTTTGAAATACTCTATAAAAATAAATACAATCATATGAAAAACTAAAAAGGATTATAATTTGTATATTTATTTTGCATTTAGTAGACAAAGAAATTGCCATTAGAAGTATGTGAGAGCTTTCAATACATAAAATTTTATAGAATATAAAATTATATTCTAAAGAAATATCTGAATATTAAAATCTATGTTGAAAACAAAAACCTTTATTGTGCTCAAAAAGATTTGATTATTAATCTGATGAAATTGTCAATGATATTTTAGAACTTTTTTGTTGATTATGCTATTGAAAAAAAAATCTTAACTATGGTGAAAGAAATTTTTGACACTCCACAGTTTTTTGTATCACTATATAAAATCAACTGTAAGAAAATAGTCATGATTTATTATTTAATAGGAATATGAATCAGACTTACTCTTCTAAAGAAATAAATTACATAGCTAAGTTTTTGTATAATATTAGTACAATGTACTTCAGATTTTATGACATGATAAGGGGTTTGTTTAAGAAAATTAGAAATCTGTGTTTGATATGATTTAATTATTTGTTATGGTTATGAATGATTGCCATTCACTTTTAAGTATTTGCTATATAATTGATGCAAAATTTTAATAGGACTCCATTAATTGCTGGAACATGCATATTATATACACATAGTATGTTCAAAACAAAATTTATATCTTTTTAATATTTTATATAATGTTTTCTTTTTTAATGACTTTTTTGTTTAAAGTGAATGTTTTTTGTTAAAAGTAAGTGTGAAATATTCTCAGTAGTTTTATAAATTTTGATGTTTAAAAAATAATTATAAATTTAAAAATAATTATTAAAAAAATCACTAATTAAAATATTTACTATGAAATTCATAACTAGTTATTATTTTCTAACTATTAATATCTATTTTATGTATAGAAATTATTCATTATAACTATTAATTATTTCAAAGAAATTGCAAAAAATCAGAAAATTAGTTATTTATCATCTTAAAAAAATAATTGATAATTTAACAAATTACAAACAGTAATGCTTTTTAGATTATTAATTGCAAAAATTCGATTTTTCATTAATTTCTCTTTCTATAAAGTATTTAGAGAACTTTATTTTTTCCATTATTTATTAATTTGTTTTGTATCAAAATTTTTTCTTAATATTTCTTATTGCATTAGGAAATTATGATGCAGTTTTTTAGAGTTGCATTTTTTAATTAATGCTTGAAATTTTGTTTCAATGAATATATAAATATAAATTTTTATTTAATTAAAGTTTCAATTAATTCTTGAAATTTTTTCAAAAAAATTGAAATGTGTATAACAGTTTTATTACATTTATATGATCATTTAGGTTTTTATCATTTCAGTTATTTCTTTGTTAATTTAATTTTTTAAATCTTAAAAAATTCAGTTTTTCAAAATACTACAACCTTTATTATGATCTTTGGCTAATTTTTTTTAATTTAAATGAATGTAAAGTTAAAAATCTCTTCTGAACACAGTGAATATGTCAGAAAAAGTATTGGAACTGAACATACATTTAGAGAAATGAATCAAAGAAATGAACTTATTGAAAAATGCCAGGAATTATGTGAAGAAGTTGTGGAAGATCTAATTCGCCACAATATGTTGGTATGTTGTGTAATCTTTTTATGATTAGAAAAATTGCATTTACTTCTATATTAACATTAGAAATATTCTTTACTTTTGTAAAATTCTTATTAATGTTTTATCAACATATACTTTTTATATATAGCTAGCTTAAAATTTTCTGAATCTTTTACAAGTATTGTATTAGAAATCTTTCTTTTTTCCCTCTTTAGGAATTGCAAATATCTGTATTATTGTTAACTTTTTGGAGTATATATAATTTTATTAAATTTTGATATTTTAATGTAAATTTTGTTGTAAATTATAAATTAATATTTGCTTAGAATTCAGATTATAATAATTTTAATTTATAAATAATTTATAAAAAAAAGCATTTGCTTAAGTTAAGTGGTATAACAAAAAAAAAAAAAATTAATACAAATATTATTGAAATAAATTAAAAAATTGTTGTTGTATAAATATTTTTGGTGTGTATATATATATATATATATATATATATATATATATATATAAACACAGTTATTTATAAGCAATTGCTTTTGTATTGTTTCCCACTATCTTGTATAGAAATAAATGTAGTTTCTGTACAAAATATAACTAGAAAGCAAGAGAAACAAGAATGCAAAATGAATTTATGAGTTATTAGATTTTGTAATTTTTTTATGTGTTATTAGAGTCAAAGTAAACTTCTGTCTCAAACTACTACATATAATGATTTGCAATTTCCCAATTTCTTTTAATTGCTCTATGTTTTTATATAGATATTACAAAATTCGTTAATTTTTTATTTTTCTCATAATTCTATAATTTTAAATAGGTTTTCTAATCTTTTAAAAAGTAAATTGCAACATTATTTTGCAATATAATGGAATTCAGCCTTTTAAAAATAAAATTATCACTTTAGTAATAATTTAGTAATAAAATTATCACACTAGGTAATGTACAAAATGAGGCATTCATTATTCTAGTATTTTATGAATATTTTTTATACAATGTTTAATAAGAAAATTTTTCTTACGATGATTATTATTACTTTTTAATTCTTTATTACTAATATTTCAAATTATGAAGTTTGATTTTTTATTATTTATAAATATATAATTCATCTGAATATAAATATTGTCACATAAAAGTTTTGAGCTGTTTAATTTCACATTGCTTATTTCTGATTTAATATTTTGCATTAATATTTTAAAAGATAAAATTCCTCCAAGTATTTGTGCTATAACAATATATTTAATTATTTTTTTCTATCAGATTCAGAATAAAATGTAATAATCTGCTGGATACTCTGCAATAAAAGATATTTAATTTAGCCTAAAATTCTGCTCCATTTTTTTTTTCAAGTGTAATGCTGATAATAAGAGTGCATTTCAGTAAATAAGTGTTTTCTTCTTAAGAAATCTGATGGGAATTAATTCATATATTTAGAGAAATCTGTATAATGCATGTATATATATATATATTATGATTTACACAAGAAATTCTTGTATCACAAAACAAGTTAAGGAATGTTAATTTCTTAAATTCTCTATTATAACTTTAAAAGTGTTATGTGAAACCAGAATGCAGAATGAAGATAAGTAATTACTGGATGAAAAAAATTACTAAAATATTTTCATGCTGAGAAAAAAACTTTGATAGAAGAGAAAGAATATATATATATATATACTTAATTGATAAAAAAAATGATTTCCAAATGAAGAATTTAATATTGATAGTTGTTAATTTTGAAAAGATTTATAATTTTTAATTATTTGTTTAAACTTTCTATTATATAATAGGACAATAACAAAACTATTTGTGATAATAATTGTTTTTGATTAAAGCATTTATCATAATAATCTTTTTTTGAGAACAAAGAACATAATATAAAGCATAGTATTTTGATATAAATTTGCTGATAACTATTGTATATATTGCATTAATTTATTAGTGAATTGCTGCACTGAAATCTGAAGTGTTGAATAGCTGATCATAAATTATCTGATTTAGAATTCATTTTAAACAGAAGATCATACTCAAATCAGTTCTTATCTGAAAAAAATGAACAATAGGATTATAGACAAATCAGACTTTTGATAATATCCATTCTTTAACACACTTTCATTGACCTATGACAACTGCAAATATTTACCTCCTTATACTTAAATTTTCATTACATTTTAGATCTAAAATTAGTTTTGTGTTCAAAGTTTATTGTATTTTATCAGAAATTTGGTTTTATAAAATTCTAGACTAAATTGGAGCTTTTCGAAAATGTATTCTATAATAAAAGTTATGTTAAATGATATTTTAAATTAGTGAGATGTTTTGATAATTTTCATATGGAGATAAAAGTTCTAAGATCATTATAAATTTAAGTTTTGTTAGAAATGCTAAAAATGAAAACAGCTTTTTTATTTTAATTATTTCATAACATATTTTCATTTATATTTTAGAATATTCTTATTCTGGAAATGCAACTAATCTTTGGATATTTAATACCTTTGCTTAATTTTATATGAGTATCCTTATAATTTTGATAGACATTTGTATAAATTGCCTTTCTGTGAGAATTTCTGTTATATATTTAATATTTGTTTCTATAATTTTTCTTTATTCATCTTCTCAGGGAAAAGTTGTAGTTCTGAAATATAAAACAACTGATTTCCATTCTCATACAAGAAATTATTCTCTTAGTTTTCACACAGCAGATAAGGACATCATTATAAGAACTGCAAAGAAATTATTAGATGCTGAAATAGCTGCTATAGCTCCAAAACCATTGAGTTTAAGGCTTATGGGTACATAATTTTTCTTTATTACTATAGAAAAATGTAAGATACTTTAAATTTATTTTGGATTTAAAAAAAATAGATCTTGATATATATTTGTATGGAAAATTTTATATTGGCACTGGTTTTTTTGACAAAAATATTTTTATTCCATTACTAAATATTTAAATTAATTTCAATTTGATGATAAATTTTCTAAAAAAAAAAAAAAAAAAAAAAAAAATTATTATCGGAAAGAATATTTCTTAAAAATATGTGAATTTTACAAATCTATAACTGAAATATTTTACTTATATTTCAGTTATAGATTTGTAATCTGAAAAATAAAAGTTGGTAGTATTATTCATGTATTTTCTAAATTTTATGTAAAATGTTTTAAATAGCAATCTTTAATTCATTCTGTTTAAGTATAATTGCTCTTTTTTTGTATTGATTTTTATTGAATTTGCAATGAAAATGAAAATATTTTTCTTACTGTTTACTAGAATTGTTTTTAAAGAATCAAAATCGAATAATAAATTCTTTTTTGCTTTAAATAGCTATATTTTAAATTCCACATAAACCACATGGATGTTTCCTGGACTCTAAACTACTTCTTTGTTTTGATTTCATATTTTGTTCTTGCATCTCAGTTAACATTGAAATTTAAAAGATTTCAATCTTAACTCTAAGATTCAAAAATAAGTAGAATTTAAATTAAAACTATATATTTAATTTAAATAAATTTTTATATTAAGTAGTTCCTTACAACCGAAACCTCTTGCAGATGTGCAACTAATTTTTTTTTTAAAGAAATAAACAATGTTGATAAATATTCTAAATAATGTTAATGATTTTATTTTCTTAAATTTGTGCTTCTTTAAAGAACTGTTTTTATTTCTCTATAAAAATAGAGGTGAATGATTCAAAGCTAAAAAATGAAATGTGATAGTTTTAAAATTGTGCTATCATATGAAATAGCTGTTCAGAAATAGTTAAGTTAATGAAAGAAGTTTATAAAGATAAATGTTTTGTAAAATGTTTGTTGAACCTACGATTTACAATTGTCATAGTGATTTTAAAGAGATTTTTTCTGCAGAACAGACTCCTCTAAGTATGGACTGACCAAAAAAGGTGAATAATCTGAATGTAAATACTGAGCAATTTTACAAGAAAATTGTTGACAGTCATCAACATCAGGACAGGAAATCAATTAACATTTAAAAAATGTCAACATTTGGCATTTTACTCATGCAATACTTTCTGGTCTACCAAACTTACAAGCCAGTTTTTACAAACAAGTCTCTTTTAAAAATCACTTTGCAATCACTAAAAGTTTTAAATTCACCAAAATATATGTCCCAGTAAACATTTTTCTTTAACTTAACTGTTTCTGGAACTGTAAAAATTGCCTGCATTTTTATCTTAGAATTGTTGCTGCTGCATAAAAAATAATTCTAAGTTTTTATAGAATTCTCTTTATATCACAGTTGACTTTTCTTCATTTAATGAGACCATGGAAGTGCCAGACCTATTCATATTAAAATTGACTTCACCTAATACTTTTTTAATTTGGATGAAAATTTTTAGAGAGTCACAGTGAGGTCAGATGTCACTCTTTGTAATTCACACTATTCAAAATTCACTCTCACTATTCAAAACTGTACCTTTTTTAGTTTAACTGTATTTGTTAATCAATTACTTCATCTCGGATATATAATACTCCATAACAGGTTATTTATTACTTATTCAGTCATTTCTTTTTAAAGGTCATCTTAATAAATGAAAATTATTTTTATGCAAGAAATCATATAACTGATACACACTTTTTTTTATATGAATTGAATTATTGTTATGGATTTTTTTATGTATAGCTAAATTAAAATTTGATAAAAAATTTTATACGATGGCTTATTTTCAATGCTTCTTCACTAAAATTTTTTTTTAAAATTAGCATAATGTCATGATTAATATTTTCATTAAATACTTCCAGTTATAACTTCCAGTCTACTCTATTCTGGTGCACTGTTATAAAAGCAAAACTCATGTTCAGGACAGGGTATATTTCATAAATTACTTACTTAGTTGTGAATGAAATCTTTAGTTCCATATTAATGAATGTACTTTCAATATACATTTGATATTTGTTTCCATTGAATTTTGCCAAAAATGTTATATTTAAAACACATAAATTCTTTTATTGCTCATCAAAGATATTTGCCTTTAATATTTATGTTAATGTTAATTGTAAAATACTATGATTTAAAATTTTTTCTTACTGTATTTTTAAATGATTAGTTGTATTGGTCATTTTTTTATTGTTTTCATTATGTATAAATTTTTATCACATTATTTTCTATAAAAGTGTTTCATGGATTCTTCCAAAAATTATGAATAAATTTTCAATGTAATTTTTTATAGGTATAAGAATAGCGAATTTGGTATTTGAAGGAGAACTTCCTAGTATTGAAAAGCATGTAGTCAAAATAAAAGATTATATGAAATTTAATGGTGCTAGTACATCAAATGTGTCACCTGAAAAAAACTGCTCAAGTGATACTATTGAAAGTTTGCCATCTCATGTAACTTTATCCAATAATTCTAATGTGGAAGAAACAGAAAAAAATATAATTAGTCAGTTATCAGATAAGAACTTTAACTATTTGAATGAAGCATCTGATGCTATCAATGCAAATTGTTTTGTTAAACCTTCCTACACGTGCCCTGTATGCAATTTGATTCAGAACGTTGAAAATTTGACTGAATTAAATGCCCATATCGATAATTGTTTAAATAAAGTGACAATTAAAGAAATTTTAGCTGAAGAACAATCTATAGAAGGCAAAAGGTAACATCTTTTCTATTTTTTTTTAATTATTTGTGTATTAATATTAGCTTTTTTGATGTAAAATTTGTTTTCTGAAATCTCTGACATCCATGCCTTCTTTAATTTTTTAATCATTCATTTCATAAGTAAAGTTTTTCTAATTAAAAAAACATATTTTAAATAATTGAAATACTAGAAACATGATTTATTTTATTCTTAGTGTGTATTTTTAAAACTAAAAATATCATCAAAATATAAAATTCTTATTGTCGGTTAAAATGTTTTCAATTTTCCTACTTGCGGTTAGTGTATACAAATTCTTAAGTAGAGTTGATGCTTTTTTTTTTTTACAATATTTTAAAAGTATTGTTTTTGCATAGTATTTCTAATTATAGCACAATCAGAAACTCAAAGTCTTTTGGTATCTAAATGTATGATTTTTTCTAAAGATTTTCTCTTATAAGTTAACAATCTTTTAAGACTGAAGGGCAAAAAATAGGTAAAGATCTGAAACAAAAACTAACCACATTGCTTTTGGCAATTAACATTGGGAAAAAGAAAAGGAATGTTGAGTTTGGGAAAAATGAATTATTTAGTTTAATTTGAATTGGAAAATTTAACAGTATTGAATTATGTTTGTCTAATGACGTAATGATGTTTTGTTTTGTAATAACTGATATTGTCATTTGGAAACATTAATGCTAAATTTGGGGACAAAAAGTGTATGCTTATAACAATTATAGCTTATATAGGTTGCTGTTTCTATTTATCACCTTGGCAAGAGTAATTGTTGGCAGGAAATTTGCTGATTTCTTAAAACAATAGTTCGATATTTTTAAACATAATTTTTTTAAAACCTTTTATCCATTTTAGCATGATATGTGTTATTTGCAATAAACTGAAAAGTATCTCTCCGGCAAAAATAGGATTGACTGGTTAACATTTTTGGGCGATTATTTTTCATAACTTTTGCTTGTGAATTATCAAGACAAGAATATTGATGAACTTAATTCTTTATATAACTATAAAGCATCATCTTACAACAGGATAAAAAGTTGGTATAATAAATTCAGCTGCGGTCAACGTTTTCTCTGGAACTAATTATGTGAAGGTTGCCCAAAATTTGTTCTTGTGCCAGAAAATATTGATGCCATAAGTAAAATGTTAAAATAAGACTGATGTGTGACATACTATGCAATTGAGAAATCTTTGGGCATTAGTATGATAAATATCAATCAGATGTTACATTAAAATTTTTCCTTAAAAAGATTTGTTTTAATTGTATCTCATAATTTGACAAACATTCAAATGTTCAGTGACAATTAGTGTAAGGAAATAATGAAAAAATATGTTCAAGAAGTATCACATTCTGTGTTTAATATGTGTGTAGACTATAAAGTATGTATTTATACATTTGAGTTAAAAAAATACAGAAATCAACTGTGTGGATCTCCCAAAACGAGCCAACTCCAACTAAAGTTGTCAGAGGAAGAAGCACATTAATGCAAATGATTGCCTGATTCTTTGACATTGACAATTATACACTGGGAGCACAGGACAATTACTTGTGACTGGTGCGTGACCATTTGTTTGCCAGAAATCATCAGGAAATTTAAAGAAAGTAGATAAGGTAAATCATTCTCTTTATTATGTGGTCCCACACAAAGGAATTTTTGGCTAGCCTAAGCATCAAATTGATGAGTTCTTAGCCATTTGACCTAGATCTGGCATCCAATGTTTTTTTAAATTTTTTTATTTATTGGCGCATATCAAAATAAATTGTGTGGTCTATGATTTTCAGCACCTAAATGAGCATTTAATGCATTCAAAGCGCTTGTTTCAGAAATACTACTTTCAGAGTAGAAAAAGTGCCAAGAAAATTGATTCAAGTACATGCAAAAATCATTTGATCTACTTGGATAATATTTTAAAAATAATAAAACTGTTTTGATCATAAAAATTTATTGTTTTCTGCATTATTACATCAGAAATATATAAGTAACCTTTGTATTCAAGTGTTATGTGAAATACAATACATTCAAGAGAAAAAATGTTAGATTTCTTAAACAATATATATATTTTTTTTTCTTGATTTGCTTGTAATGAGGGTCTTAGATCAGCTATTAAGGTATTAGAGAGGAGACTTAATTGTTTAATCTTAGAAAATATTTTCAAGTTTGGAACTTAAAATAAAAAACTATTGAAAGGAAAAAATCCTATTAAATAATAATTAATCATTTATTTCAACTTAATGATACTAAGATTTTGTTGAGATGAGTCAATGAATAGATATTGCATTCAAATATTCAACTCCAGGTCTCAGAGTTGTCTTGGTATTCCTAAATATAATAAAAGATTAATGATACCTTTTGTATCAATGTAATTAATTTTTTTTTGAATGAAGTAACTAAGGGATTTTAATTACTTAAATCAGGATTTGGATTTATTCCTACTTTTCTAATGTGGAGAATATTTTAAAGTGCTCTAAAATGTTCTTCTGTTCATCTTCTTTTCTAAATAAATCTTATTAAGCTCCTATAATAAGCTCCTATTTTTTTAAATAAGCTCCTATTTTTTTTTATTTAATTCTACAAATTAAATTTTATTTTTAATCCCAAAACTAAACTTCAAACTCTCAGTTACATTATAACAATGCATTTGATGAGCGGATTATTTATTTAGCAGTATTTATATAAACAAAATTGCTTAGTCAGCTTTATAATGTAATCCAATTATTAATTTGTCTCTTTACTATTTAAATAATTTACTATAGTAAAAGATGCAATGAAATTTGTGATCATAACATTATTCTTGAAAAATGTCTTGATATTTTGTAAAATATTTTCCTAAAATATATTCTCTACTGATAACCATACAAATCAGAACACTATCAACAAATTAATAACTTAAAACTTTTTAGTTATATGACCAACAACTAATATGTACTTTGGTAATTCAAACACATGTAGCTGAAATTTGTTGTTGTTGTTACTAATCGCTGCGTTTAGGAATTTACTGGACAAGGTCCACAAGTCCACTCACTTTCAAAAAATCAAAAACAAGCATAGGAGTCTTGTATAAGTGTTCAACAGACAATCTCAGGCACTCAAGAATATATGCCTGTTCATTTTGGCATTAATGACAATTCAGATATATTTTTAGACCTTTTTCAAGAGTAAGTCCCTTCAGGTGGCCACAGAAGAAACAAGAAAGTTTTGTTTGAACATATCTAACCTAACCAATAGCAAGAGATCTTCGAGGACAATCAGCTTGATACCAGGGATGACTTGGAGGAATTAGCCAAATTCGCCTGTCAGCATGTCTTCTAATGAAATATAATTCAAGATTAGTTATTAATAAAGGTTCTTGAGAACCTTCCTTCACCAAAACGTCTGCCATTTCATTTCCACATTTGTCAACATGCGAAGGAATCCATTGAAAGTGCTCTTTACAAAGTGACGCGACCTGCTTAAGTTTGCAAAGAATTGCGATTCCGGCCCAATCACCAATTCTTCGTCAATTAGAAAGATATTGGATATCACTACGACTGTCAGACAAAATAGCACTCAGTCCCTCTTCAATGACTATAGGCTCACTCTTGAAAACCGAACTGAAGTCAGGATTTCTTAGCTGAAATGTTTCTGATCCCAGTAAATTATCATGACCAAATTTTTAGTTAAATAATGTTATAAATTTAACATAATATTTGTAATAAATTTATTTCATGCATTATTCCTTGCAGGCATTTCTATTTGAAGTAGGGATCTCAACAAAGTAGAATTAGGTTCTTTTCTTGAGTGAATTAATATTTTGCATGTGTATTGATAGTAACTAAATGCATATCTTACTTTGAGAAATTTGATTAAAATTGGGAATTTAAGAGAATACCGAGAAGTTTAGTAATGAGATGAACTTTATTGATACAAGATAAAATAAATCTTTTTTTTTTTTTGATACACTAATTAATAAAATAGGAGCATGATGTTGAGAAATATTATAACTATAATAATTCAATGTATATCAAAGAATAGATGAATTTTGTATTGTAATTTAAAATAATTCAGAAAGTAATTTTGTAAAATGTAATATATTCATGATTAATTATACAGTCTAATGGGATTACTTAGTATTTTTCCATTATGGTTATAACAAAAAAGGAAATTTAATTTAAACAATTTTATGTAAGCAATTATTACTAGTAAAATGATTATTAAATATTGCTTAGTAATTGTTTTGAATTTAAACTGAAGCTAAATAAAAAATTTTATTTTAAATTCATGTTTATTTTATTAAAAGAATATACTTCACTGTGTTTTTCCCTGTGTAGTTTTGTGGATACTAACATTTTGAAACTGATAAATACTTCATTATAATTTAGAGCTATAAATGGTACCATAAGTCATAGAGGACCATCCCATAAATAAAATGTGATTACTTTTGAAACTGATGTATTCATTGTATAACACCTGCCCTGATAATATGTTACAATATACGTCTACATGTTCATCTCATGTTGTTAGCGTAAAAATATATTTTAACTGATTTATGCTTGACATGTTTACCAATGTCTGGAAAATTAGCTAAATTAGGGAAGCACGTTTAAAACTCAAGTATTCAAGCATATGAATTGCACAAAAATATTGTTGTCTTCATTTATTTATTGTTTTCCAACCACTTACATCTTTTTATGATGCTATAAATTTAATTAATATATTTTTATTTTGTTAATATTATATTTAAATTTGCTAGCTTACATGTTAATATATTTATTCCAGCAATTATTTTTTTCGGCAGAAATAAATGTAATTTCTTTCAAAATTAAGTTCATATGCGCACTTATCTTTTATTTCCTCTCTCTCTCTCTCAATATATATATATATATATATATATATATACATACACACACACACACATATATATATGTATTTCTTTTTTAGAAAAATTCCTGTAAATCAACAATTGCCAAAGAAAAAATTAAGAACTGTTGATAGAACTTCAAGAAGAATCGAAGACTTCTTTCATTAATTTGAAACTTTTCTATACCATGTATGTAAATGTATTTTCTAGTCATTGATATTAAATTTTGTTATAATAATTTAATAGATATTTAAAATGCAAAGCTCCCCCTCAAGATTGAAATAAATTCAAAATATAAAGAAATGAATGTTTTGATGTTTGTAATCAAAAATCTAATCCTTAATAAATAATTTATTACTTTAAGACTGTTAAAAGTTTAAATACATTATGTTCAGAAATGTATAAAAATGCATCTTATATATAATTTTTTATTATTTATATTATTTTCAGTTGAATAAAATGTGTTTTTAATATATTTTCTTTCTATATTAATGCAGAAATATGATTTTGTTTTATCTCATTTATGAAAAATTGTATATTTAAAAGACAATTGATCTTACTTGTATTTAAGGTATTTATGATGTAATATATTATATTTTTAATTTATAAATATCATCATCAAGTCATGATTAGTAATTACAAATGATTTTCTTTATATTGATGTAGTTATAAAAATGCTCAAATTTTAAAGAAAATATTCTCTGATTTGATGAAGTTTACACCAATCTTAATGATTTTTATATTATTATATTAAAAATAGTATGATACATACATTTCCCATAACTAAACAATAAGAACTTAATTTTTTTTAACAAAAGTGTTGTAATTTTAATACAGAACATTGTTATTTACTCGTTTTTATGAAATGTTAAAACTTGTAAATTTATATTCTATTTTTAATTAAAAATGTATTCTATGAAGATCTTTGTTGTATTTTGATGAAATTTACACATTCATTTGTATAAATAAGTTGAAAATTCCAAATTTTTGTCATCTTTTAAGAAAATTTTTTATTGGAATTTTAAGTATTAAAGTAGTATTATTTGACATCTACAAATTATGAATTTATTTTATAGTTAATAAAAGTGACTATCAAAGTATAAAACAATATGAAAAGTTTTACTAATTTTGTATGAGCCCATCCTAAATTTGTAAAAATGCATCTAATATTTATTGTATACGCCATGCATACTATTTACAAGAATATTATTTTATCTCTAATGAAGAAATGAAATATAACATCTCATATAGATGTGTAAAATATCAATGAATATCGATTTTCTCTTTAATTAACCACAATATTAATTTAATTAATGGTTGTAAAAGATATAAGTGTTACAATTTACTTCTAAAGGCCAAATTCAAATTTAGGAATCGGGCAAATATTTGGTGCTTCATTTTTTTTTTCAAGCATTCATTAGGACAAAGTTTTTTCTCCGTTGATGGAATTGAAGGAAAATTTGTAAATGTTTAAATTTTGTTAATTTCTGTTCTGAATTCATCAATGAATGAAATTATTTAAGAATAAAGGGAGTCTTTTGCAAAACGCTCAACTATATTTTTTATTTTAAAAGAAATCACTATATCTTCCTGTATGAAATATTTCTTTGAATCATAAAAAGATACCGTAAATGCTTTTTATGGTATAAAATGCGCACATAAAGTGTAACATGATGAAGTATTTCTTAATTATATTCTATAATGTTTTAGTATTGAAATTTTACATGATAAAGAAATTTTACATTTCTAAAAAATTTTATGCATAACACATTTTTAGGAAAGCAATTAAAAAAAAAAGCTTTTAACCACTAACTTTTGATACAAACTTAAATGACTTGTTTGAAATTAAACAAACTTCAATTACTTATTCGTTTTATTATTTTAGTGGTGCTATATGATTTAATTTATTTCTAATTAAATATTTTTAAAACTTCTTTTATATGAAAATTGAAACAAGTAAATTCATGAATAGTATGTTCAGAAGTTTACCCATAAGATAGTCCATGTATTCTTAACCCATGTAATTTTTGGGAAAACCAGGTAAGTTTAGACATTTCATTGTACGACATTAAAAATGCAACACCAAGAAGGAGTGGTCAGAAAAGTGTACAAATTTCAGTGCTGATGCACATTACTAAGTTATGCAAATGATGTGAAATGTGTGGCTCTCCACCCGGTTTCTCACTTTATATCCACGTAGGATAAAATGTAAGGTGAGGAACCGGCAGTGTGTGCAACATTCGCGCCGTTATCGCTGCTTGGGAAATAATCGTTAAAAGTTTGTCGCAAAGGGCATCTGTAATTACAGAGAATGCTAGGCCATCAGGCGAGTTTACGAGGGGCATGTGATAATCGGACTAAGAAGGACAAGTTGGTCTTTACGGCATATCACAACTGATAGACACTTGGTATCGTCCACATTACACTGGCTGTGCCGAAGATAGTTGGAACAAGAAATGGGGAACGTTTTCTGGGTGCAGGTGCAGCTAAAGTGACGTCAGCACGCGTTGATCGACGCCTCCAATGAGAGGCGGCACCACAAAATACGTCTATTGAAATTCTGCAGCATGTGCAAGACACCCTGGATGCTCCCATATCGAGCAGAATTATCTAACGTTGATTGGTTGCTAGTGGCCTGTGCTCAAGGTGTCTGTCAAGAAAACGGCTCCACAGTATAGACGCCAAAGTCTGGAATGATACTGGGTTAGAGCGTTGTGGACGACGGAATAGCACAGGATACGAATGTGACGTTGACGTGGGGACAACTCCACTTGTGGAAAGCCCCACCACGTGACAACACGCCACCATGGTTTGGTGTGTCATTGCGTACAATTCTAGGTCACCTCTAGTTCCTATATACGTTATTATGACAGGTCAACGTTACGTGGATGATATGCTGCGGTCGATGACCCTCCCCTATATTCATGGAATGCTCAATGTCTTTTATAAGAATAACGCCCAACTGTTCATTGCTCTCATCGGCCAACATGCCCTGCAAAGTATACAGCTGCTTCCCTGACCACCGTGCTCACCAGATCTCTCACTAATCGAACACGTTTGGGATATGATTGGACACCATTTGCAGAGTCTGCCACTGCCTCTTTCAGAAGATTCGCTTTGGCAAATAGTTGATAGGGAACGGAGAGTCATTCCTCAGGACGATATTCATACTCTCATTGACTTTGTGCCTAGGGGTGTTACTTCGTGTATCGCCGTCCACGGTGGTTCTACAACATATTGACCTGACCCTGTTCTCGATCTGTATAATGCATATCATTTCGAAATACAGAGCACGTATTGTTCGTTGCTCTCTTTCTCTGTTTGGCAATTTTTGTCACTTTCTGGCAATATATGTTTACTTTTAATGTCGGACTGTGTACATAATCGCGACATTGGAGCAACTCAAATAACATTCTCAAACAATGAAAACGCGTGTTGAGAAATTCGAATTATATCTTGGTAATCGTTAACTTTTTTCTTACCTAAAAAAACTAAGAATTGCAATCGGAATTTAAGATGCAAAGTAATGTAAATTAAGAGAAGGATAACTTCATCACCTGCCAAAACCTTATTTTCGGAATTTCTTTTTTACTCGAATATTTTATTTAATATTTTTTTATAAGTTATTCGTTGCTATCTTTCTCTGTTTGGCAATTTTTGTCACTTTCTGGCAACTCTATAATGTTTTTTATCATTATAGAGTTGCCAGAAATGCCCCTCGTAAACTCGCCTGATGGCCTATAATGTTTTATATCATTATTTTTTTATTCATTATTATGAAACATTTAGGAAAACAGCCACATAGTCACCTAGAAGTTAATTTGTATTTAAAGCACTAAAATTTTTAAAGAACTATTATTTATTTCCAGAATAAAGAAAAAGTTTATGGAAAATCGAAGGAAAGTACATCCACAACGGATATAACAGATTTTTAAACTTCGATTTTAATTTGTGTTAATCGAATAAATTAATGAAAATTAATCATTCGATCTTGATAATCAAATTTAATACAGATTTTCTCAGCCATTTTTAATTGTTTATAAATTTTTCACTATTTTCAATAGTGATTTTAACTATACTTATAAAATAAATGATTTCAGATTAATGTGAGGAGCACTTTCTGTAATTTGTTTAATTATTATTTGTTAATTTTGTGGAAATTAAAAGTTCTGAATTTTTATACGCGCGTTGCTGATCCTGACAACATCCCATAAAAATGTTTTTAATTATAATATTTTCAAAATCAAAGAAAAGTGGCTGCGTGTGTTTACAATGATACTTGTTTTGAGAATTTATTCTATAGCACAACTTTTTTGTTATGAGGCTATTGATTGGATTTTATGGTGTCAAGTCCAAGCTTTTTGTTATGTGATAATGACTTCATTGCTTTACATAATAGAAATGACAAATATTAGTCAAAATTAAAATCATTGTTCTATCGTAATAACAGTAATAAAACACCTTTATCAAGAGTCATTTAAAATGGAATATTAAGATAAAAAAAAAAATGAAGGGAAAATAGCCATGAAAAAGGTTAAAATAATATACGCTATATTATTAATAAACGTATTAATTACCGATAATTTTTATTTTTATGCATTTTTATTCCAAAATGAACTGGATTCCAAACGCAAACAATATTTAGTATGATATTTAAAAGTTTACAAATAAAAAGAATCATATAATGGAAAATATGTACTTAATAAAGAAGATTACAATAGCATTTGCATTAAGAATAACATTACATTACAAATATGAAAATTGCACTCAAATATTGGAAGTGTTGAATTTGATTAGCAATAACCGAACTGAATAAAATAGGTCCCCCCATTAATTGCATACGTTGATCCATTGCTGTTGGATTTTTTTATAAAGTCTCAATATGTCACAATTCTTATTTTCTTCACATTTTTATTTCCGATCAGTTATTTTTTTAAAATTGCACCTTAAGGACATTGTGTGGAATATTTTACGTACAATGTATGTATTTCCTATTAGAATTCTAATCTTAACCACCTTCTTTATCCTATAAATATATCGAACATTCCCAAAATTATTCCAGATTTTAAAAATTTTTATTATTTCTGATTGTTTTTAGTTAAAATAGCTGTATGTAAAGCACTTTTACATCGTCGGAAATAGTGAAATCTCGCTCACTCCTGCCTTTCTATATCTTTCAAATATAGTCTTGTTTCTTTTAATCATACTTATTTGAACTAAATTATCTCTCTTCAACTATTGATACTTAAAAAAATAGCTTTAATCACAATATTTCCAAATTACGCATTTTATACCAATATGCACCTATGTACCATCTGATATATATAATTAGTAAATGAGGTGTTCGTGACAAAAGATATAAAAAATATAACCATAACTAGCATCTAGCGAAAGTTAGCTAAAACCGGTTTCAATCAATTCACTTAGGATTCACCTCTTTGATTTCCATCATTCTCGGTGAATAAAAATTTCAACATTGTCTTTATATTTGTTTAAATTTTTTTTATATGTTCTTAAAATTAAAATATTTCAATATTACACTAATATTTTGTAAAATATTTTCATTTTCATATATAATTTTTTAATTTTAATTCTGAATATTTTCCATAAAAAAGATGCGTAAATGACTTTATTTTCATTAACATCTTGTAACCTTTAGTCATTTCTAATTCTGTCCTTTAAGCCGACCGATGGAGTAGTTAGCGATACTAACTCTGAAGCAATAGATCCTGGGTTCGAATCATAGATATTCCTTTCTCGTGGTTTGTGTTTCTCCCTCCTTTCACTTTCGGGGTAAATATGGCACACCCACTTGGTTACCCACTGTATAAGTTGTCATTGGCATCTGACCGTAATTCAAAATGACGAAGCATTTGGTGATGGAGGAGTATTCCAAACCTGTTAATCTAAAGGTACAGTCCGGGGTTCACCTGCACCGCTATGTGTGTATGTATAAGTTACAATTACCTTCGCCCCTTGTAGCGCTGAATAGATTAATCCTAAAATCAACCAGGCATTTGGGTAAAAAAAAAAAAAAAAAAAAAAAACTGTCCATTATTCTGAATCATTTTGATATTATCTTTCTGTAAGAATAAGATTATATACAAGTGATTCAGATATTATATCTATCTGTCCATTATTCTGAATCCCCTTGATATTATCTTATTGTAAAAATAAGCTAATATCAAGAATTTCTACGTATTCTTCATATTTCTTAAGGCAGCTTTTAAAAATTCGTGATTTTTAAAATTCGTCAGTATCATTTACTATTATCAATTATGTTTGTATTGATCAGTCTTGAGTTTTATTTTCTTTTTATTAATTTTCTTAACTCTTTTTACTAATTTTCATTTTTCTTAATTTTAAAAAATCCACACAGGTCCTATTATTCCTATATAACTCCAAGCCTTAAATATTGTGAGAAAGTAAATTGTATTTTTCAAATCGAAAACAAATGTTGAAATTCATCTTGATTATAAACTAAAATAGATTATATTTATCTAATTATTAGTACAAGAGTTATTATACATTAAATATTAATTAAAATAACATAAACTTGAACAAATAATATAAAAAATAATTATTTAAAAGTTAAATTAAATTTTTAGGAAATTTGTAACCATATAAAAATATCACAAGCAAATATAGTGAAATGGCGATTTTCATTAAAATAGGGCATAAAACTTGAAGTGAATACAAAATTCCCTTATTTTATCAGCATATATCGATATACTGTGGATAAATATAGTTAATATTAAAATACTTTCTTGCAAATGTATTTTATTCGATGTTTTTCGAAAATGACTCGAGATATTTGTTTAAAGGAAATAGTAATATCCTTTTCATAATAAAGCACATATAGTTTTCTTTTTTGTGAACGCAGAAATATTCAAGAAAAAGAATAAGAAAAATATTGCCAAATCCTAAAATAGGAAAATGTTTTCGCTGCAACATTACTAAATCATAGTTTGAAAAATACAGATTCTATTCTGTGGAGATTAGGAAACCCTATGGAGCTGGGAAAAGGTCAACAATGGTTCCTAATTGGGTTAAAACTCCAAACATTTGTATGATTTCCGGAGTGAAATCTCCGGCTTGTTCATTACAAATGTACACCATCTAGACTTATTCTTACTCAACCGGAAATTCTCAAGATGGTGGCCACTTGCCGAATTTACAAAAAAGCTTGCCCAAATGGAAAGGTACTGATTTCTTTCTATGGTAAATCGGATATGTGAAAATATTTTGTTAGAAATTTTAATTTTAAGTATTGTTATCTTTTTCTATTATATGTTATTTATTATAATATATAGCAACCACAGCATAAAAATAATTCTCTGTTGCTTAAATAAAATACTTTAAATATGATAATAAGGAAACAAAAGAAGTAGAATCTTTAAATATCTGATTCATTATTTTATTGCTTTCTTTATTGTAAAAATGTCTAAAAAAATATTTATTTTATATGAATGTACTGTCATAGAACTATCTATTAGCAACTATCCAGTATACATTGTACAATAATTTTTTCACATGTACATATAAAACTGCTGTATTTCGGTGTAATTAGTATATTAAATTAGCAACTAATCGTTAAGAGAAAATTAATTGTATTTTAAAGAGTTTAAAAAGCAGGTGTGTAAATTTTAAGAGCTCTTTACTTTTTATTCAATATTATAATTTTAAAGAATAGAGAAATATTTTGTTTTCTATTAGATATTATTATAAATAAATACTGGCTGATATGACTGCTCTTTTCAAACAACATTTAGCTGAAATAAATGTATGAAAAAATATATATATGCGGAAAAATTGGAATGTATAGGCAAGACTTTGTATAAAAATCCTTATTAGTTTCAAGACATAATCTCATCTACCTTTTATTTAAAAACTATGATACTAATCTCTTTTATGAGAAGATTAATTTTTTATGATTTAAAAATAGGAAATCAAAAGATAATATGATAGCATCAAAAATAAATGAAATTAACAAAAGAGTAAAAAGAAGTATAATGAGCGAAAAGGATAAATTTCGCCAATATATATATTTATTTTTCAAATCCTGTTCACACACACATACACTACAATTCGGAAATAACATTTCAAATTATTGAAATGTGTTACAAAAAGTCAATTAATTTGTAGCTATAATCGAGCAGCTAAAACTGAAAGTTTCAGTATTATTAGAATCTCTTTTTTTCCCTAATGAATTCAATGTTTTTTTTAATTGATAATAATAAAAAGGTATTCATGCGATATTCGCAATGAATTGATAACCAACAAATATCCATCCTTTTTAATGAAATAAGCTTTAAAATGTTATTCCAGTAATCATTTTAGCAAGAATTGAAACTAAATTTTTTATAATAGAAATATCTTTTCTAAAGGTAAATCAAACCTTTTTTAAAAACTGTATAATATATATATATATATATATATATATATATATAAATATATATTTTATAAAAACCATTGATTCTAATCAAAAGGATTATATGTCCGAAATCAGAATGCGTAATGCCATTCTAAGATCTCGGTTTCTTCTTTGGTCACGCGATTGAAATAATCGTTTTTGTGGTAAAACACGAAGGGTAACTAAAGCTATGGTCCTTAAGTTGACAATCCATGCTGAAACCATTATCAGCCCATTGATTCCATATTCTTTATACATTCATAAGATTTTGATGGATACGAGCTGACGTATGGCGATACGATAAACCGCAATCTCAATTCGATCTTTATCAAAGTTACATATGTTTAGTGAACATCCTCATTCTTATACGAAGCATTACAAGTTTTCACCGAACAATAACATGCAAATGCACAATTTGTAAATAAGAAACTCTTGCTGAATAATTTTTTTTTTATTCAAACACATTGCGGGTATCTTCACGATCATCTATTTTACATGCGAATACACTGAAAAAATTACTCGGCAATGATATCTTCTTCTAGTCTAAATTTCTTGTTTCTAGCTTGACGACTTTTTGGTGAAACAATTTTAATGTCCAGCTGTGTTAGAAAAGAAATTTTAATTCAATTCACATTCTTATACTGTTTTAAATTGTAGACTGAATCTATTATTTAAATTCATTCTTTATGACATATTTTACGTTAAATTTCCAAGATGAATATTCTTTGATTACGAATAAGAACGAAAAAGAGCTACCAAATTAATGTGATATATCTAGACATTTTTGTTCTCTTTAAACTTTTATTGTTAATTTGTAATGATGGTGACAAAAATAAAAGAATAATCTCAGTGCAAACATTTTTAAAGCTACATTTATGATAGATTTAAAAATGTTTGCACTGAGATTGAGAAAATCAAAATTTGATTTGTTGAAAAGAATTTCATTGCTAGAAATCAGTTAACGAAGATGTACAAGATTTTTTAACTATTTTTGATTAAATTTTAAAAGATAATATAGATACTTAGTAAAAAATAATTATTTAATTCTTGGTCTTCAAGAGGTAATTTTTTTGAGGAAAAAAAAATTCATCTCTCAATCAAGAACAAATTACTGCTACACAGAAGTTTATAATTTTTATTATATTTGTTAAAGGAAGATTTTATTTTAAAACCTAACAAAAAATAAATAAGAATTTATTTTCAATAGTCTACTAAAAATCAAATGGCTAATGAATAATTTTGTTCTTTAAAGATCTTTGGTAGGTATAGTATTCTTCATCTGCAGTAATTCATATTCAAGTATTTTTATAATTAAAATACTAAATTTGTAACTTAAAGGGCATTTGAATTGCTTAAATGATATATAAGTGGTTATTTATATAATCTGAATAACCAATTTTTTCTGTTTAGGTAACGCTGTATCTTCCTAAGAGAGAATTCATTGATCACATTACTTCAGTAGATCCGATTGGTAAGTAATACCCATAAAACAATAATTATAATTTTATTTCCTTAAAAAACTTCTTAAGATATTTTTTTTAAATCCTGCCTCTTTATTTATCTTTTTTATGAGTAAAATAATTGCTTTAAAAAAATGGTAGAAAAGGCCTCCGCGTCAATTCAGTCTTCTATTTACCTGTTTTTGTGTCATGCATTGCAACCATGGATAAAATGTGGCAACAGTAGCCTTTTCAATAATTCAAATAAAATCGAAGACAAAGCGATCTAGCTGTCTGCGAGGCCAAGTGATTTTATTTTCTGTTTGATTATCCCCTTTTGTTGATGTGTATGCTTTTTTCTTTTTCTGAACCTGCAGCTGAACGCTTAGCAATAGTATCTTCTCTTCGATTATTGACTTCCGCCGAGCAGCAATGTTTTTAAGGATTTAGAATCCATATCAGATTTACATATTTAGAATTCCTTATAGGCAAAAAGTGATCATAAAACGACAAACAAGGCAACTAGTTTTGAGTAGACCTTGCTAATAAAATTAATCAATTAGTCAAATATATGTTTAATTGCTTCAAATGTCAGCATACTTATACATAAACTAGTTAATGATTCATTTGCTGAAAAAATATAGGAGTAAGTACTTAGCTATATGTTTGCCATACATATTATATTTCTTTGTTTTCTCAAGAACATTTTTCTCAGAAACGCTACTCAAAATTTCTGCATAAGAGAGAGAGAGAGAAAACTTATTGATTTCTATTTATTAAATTTGTTCTAGATAACGCGAACTAAGAAACCAGTGGCGCAATGGTAGCGCTTCGCACTTCTAAGGCACATGTTCAAGGCTCGATCCTTGGTCTGGGCAAGATTGACTCCGCCTTTCATCCCTTCAGTGGGTTGATAAACTACGTACCAAGCATGCTTTGGAAATAAACACTGGAGGTTTTGCGTTAGGCTGACCATCTAACTGGGACATATGTTTCGCATCTCGGGGTTCTTGGTCAGGAAACAAAAATGATCATTGTAGGCATTGGCCCACAAATGGGTTGTCATGCCACAGGTTTAATTTAAAAAGCGAATTAAATAAAAATGACGAAAAAAGAGTTACATTTTTTCCCAAGAACTGTAGGATTTATTTATTTAATAGTTTTATTATTATTATTTTTTTACGTGAACATAGACTTTAACAATTTTAAACTTGGCATTTTTTTCAAACAAAAACTGATTTTCTAAGTTTACGACTTTATTTCATAATAATTTTTTTTTTTTTTTTGTTAAATTTTTGCCATAGATATTTGTTACAACTACTGCAACTATTGAAGCTATTTTTCTTATTCTTCTCAAAGGTTTTCAATTAGAGGTCTAGTAATTTGGTTATGAATTAATATGATTTGGTACTTAATAATACTGACATTTGAAACACACTCTTCCTTTATATATGTATTTAATTTATTATCACTTGTGTTAAATTCGATTTGAAACTCATCATTAAATGACATAAGAACATCGAACATAATCAGTTTATCTTGTGGAATGCTTCACAAATATTTAATTGTGAAGCATTCCACATAGTTGATGTCGTTATAAACAGTACAAATGCAAATTACCATCGGCTTGGCATTGTAACATTGATTTCTAAGTTTTGTGGACATGGATTTCCAGCTATCTGTCGTGCTCACTAATGGTGGTTGGGACATGTTAAATAGATTGTCGTCACAATGTCTTCCAAGTTAACTAATACGTCTGGGGTGTCAACTAATAGTGGTCTTCTGCTAGTTCCTGCTTTTAAATTATGACGACTACCACCTGGATGATTACACTAAGTTAGAGCCCTGTTTTGGCATAGGTACGGGGGAAGTGTGCTGGTGTGACAATATAATTTTAAATCTTAATATTTTAATCGTTAAAATTATCTTTATTTTCCAGTAAGGTATAAGAAAACTTATGTTAATTTTTTCTAATGTAATTTAACAAAAATGTCTAATCTATTTTTATATTTATGGCACATTAAAAGTTTAGGGAACAAATTTGGGTTTAAATAATTAAGTACACTGCTGGATAATTGTTAAGGACAGATCACAAATTGCAATGTAGTATAACATTAAGCGAGACATGAGGCTTAGTAGAATAAAATATGGTTGTCCTACTGTTCAGACATTAGAATAAAGAATATTTATTGTTTTGGAAAGTACAAAAGCCGTGAAACATCTGAAAGAAAAACAAATGTTCATTTGATGCTGCGTTTGGAATAATGGAACAATGCATCTAGATGTCAGCAGGCACCTTGAAGAAAGGTATTAGTACGGGATATGTCCACCGTGGAGTGTAATGCAACATTCTACACGTCGTATCATACTTTACACAACATTATCCAGCAGCTGTTAAGGCAATTTATCCCATTCCTCTGTGAGTGCACGGATGAGGGTGCTCTTGTTTGTCGGAAGATAGTTTCGACCAGCAACTTGCCTCCCCAAAGCATCCCACACATTTTCAATGGGGTTTAGATGTGGAAAACGTGATGGCCATACGAGGCGTTGAATACCCTCGCTGTCTAGACAATTCTGAACAGCGAGTGTTCGATGACATGTTGCGTTGTCGCCCATAAAAACAAATTTATCACTGACAACACCACGGAAAAGACAAACATGAGGAAGTAGAACTTCATTAATGTATCGTTGGCTCGTCATAGTCCTATTCGTAACCACTTGTAGGGGTGTGCGGTCATTGATCATCATGCCGGCCCACACCATGACACTGCATGTCGGATATCGGTCCCTTTCCTGGATATTTTCTAGACGGTAAGCAGTACCACTCTCGCGCCAGATCAGTTGGCGTCTACAATCCGATGTCAGACTGAACCTACTCTCATCTAAGAATAGTACGCATGTCCAGTCCTTTCAGTGCAATTACGATGCTCACGACACCATTGCAAACTGGCAGTACGGTGCTGTCTGGTCAATGGGACACACACAACAGGTCTGCGGGCGTATAATCCTCCTCCCCTCAAACGTCTGGCAACAGTTTTTCAGGAGCTCTGCTTTCCTGGGGCAGCAAGAAACTGATTTGCCACCTGCTGAGCTGTGGTACGCCTGTTCCTTTTTGCTGATACAGTCAGTGATGCATGTTTCTGTGGTTCCTCTTTAAGAAACAGGATCATTTCAGCAAATGGTATAGTGCTTTTCACAAATTTTGGTTGATCTATAAAAAATGAAAGCATGTAAATAGGTGATAATATTTTAGATCTTTTAAAAAAGCTACAGTACATTCAGTAATATTCTTAAAATTTTTATGCTTTTTGCATACGAGCTCGTTATTAAAACCGTAGAATTCTCTCTTTGTATTGTGTCCAGCGGGCGTATTCTGCTCATTAATATTGATAGAGAAACGATATCCGGTGAATCTGTCTGGTCAGTGGGACACAGGTGATAGAATTAGTCAACTAATGGTAGTCTGTCCTCTCATCGAAAGAAGTGTGATACCATTTCTGCAAATTAAAAGGGTCGTAAGATATTTAGAGTGTGTTAAAAAGAATTCGAGGAATCGAAGAGCTGCATTTTAAAGAATATTACTGCCTACAACTCAACTGACTCAGCGTAAATTCAAATTATTTTCGCTCTATAAAATTTGTTTTAAGACATCCAAATATTTTATTTTAAAATGACACAACGCAACTTTGTATCTAAAAGTGTCAAATGGAAATTTTAGTCAGTTTTTCAGAGGAAAATCCTCAGAACAAATTAACGAAAGGTTCACAAATTCATATAGAAAAAATATTAGAGAGAAATAATCAGGAAATTAAATTCTGAACGTTCCTGTGAAAAAAAGTACAAAAAAATGAATGATAACTTATCAAATTTTACTCTAATTGAATTGCATTTTGTAATAGTTAACAATACTAATTGGTTATTTGATATATATACATATAATTTTCTCTTAAACTTAATCTTGGCAATCGTATCTTTATGCAATAATTCTTATGATATTAAAATTTTTAATAAAAAATCTCATATAATCTGTAAGTCTCTTTTAAAATTTTAAGATACGTAGTTAAGCATAATTAAGTTTTTTTTTTTTTTTTTTTTTGGTAGAAGGAATTGTTCTTCTAGATGACGAATACTTGAAGCACCGTCATGTGTACGCCCACGTCATTGCTACATTCCGTTACGGTCGAGAAGACGATGAGGTGATGGGATTGAAATTTGTTAAGGAATTGTATCTAGCATCTGAACAAATTTATCCGCAACCTGTGCAAGATGAACCGAACAGGAATACAAATTCTAGAACCCTAGAACGTCTTCTAGAAAAACTCGGACCTAATGCCTATCCATTTACGCTCAAAGTAAGGAATTATTATTTTTTTTAAATAAATAAATAAAGAGGAAAACTTAATATTGTATTTAACTTTAATATATTATAACTACTCTAAAATTATCTAATTATCATACTTATATATATATATATATATATATATATATATATATATATATATATATATATATAAATATATATATATATATATAATATATATATATATATATATATATATATATATATATATATATATATATATATGACATGAGAAGACTTGTTGAAATAATTATGGTAGATTAATTACATTACAGAAGGATTTTCTTACATATTTTCATTGAGGGTAAACAAGATTAATATTTTGTAATCATTTATAGCTAATATAAAGTAATTTCAATTATGTTTTTCTAGTTAGGATATTCATCTGGATATTATACGAGGGTCCCTCTGAAATTTTTTAGATATAACTAGGTTTTTAAAGTTATACTTACAAAATTTTAAGTGTGTTCAAAGTAGTCTCCTCCAGCATCAATGCACTTTTGTAGACGAATTTTCCACAGATTAAATGCCTCAAGCCATTCATTTCTTGGAATAGATGAAAAAAATGCATTTATAGCCACATCAATCTCTCCTTCTGAATGAAAACGACGTCCACGTAATATTTATTTTAGATTAAAGAATAACCAAAAGTCGCACAAAGATAGATCAGGTGAATACGACGGATGTTCGATGACTTTAATTTGTTTTTGTTTAAGAAACTCAACTGGTAATCCGGCTGTATGTGAAGATGCATTGTCATTGTGAAGCATTAGTCCCCTAAGATTTAGTTCTTGTAGAATTTCTGCAAGACATTTAGTGGTATACCAGTTTGCTGTTACTGTCTTCTGTCCTTCCATCTTGATGGCTTTGACAAATCTCGTACTTCTGAAGAAAACGGCATACAACACTTTTTTCAGTGCGCGTTGTTTTTTCATCATTGTCGGCGTGGGATCATCTTCAAAGACCCATACTTTACTGTCTTGACGTGTTGGAACATCAAAAAACAGTACGTACGTTTCATCAACTTACAATTTTAGAAATGATGCGGTGGCCACCATTATTTAGAAATTTAAGAGCTTCTTTACTGATTCTGACACGCTCCTTTTTTTGATGCTCTGTTTGATTATGGGGAACCCAACGGCAAACTACTTTTTTCATATGCAATTCTTCATGAATGATTTTGTGTGTGGCTGCGGATTCAATGTTAAGTTCCTTCTGTATCATTTGATAAGTACAGCGATTATCATCCCTTAACATTTTTCGTATGGCAGACACATTATCCGGGATTACTGCCGACGGTGGCCTTCCTGTGTGTTCTTCATTTTGAAGAAAATTGCGACCTCATCTAAATTCTCTAAACCATCTGAATACTGTAGCATGAGCTGGAGATTCATCACCAAATGCTAATTGTAACCGTTGAACGCATTCTTCTTGATGTAATCCTGCTTTAAAATCGTAGAAAATCATAACGCGAAAATGTTCTCGCGTCAACTCCATTTTCTCTTGTGTTTAAAATTTATTTTACCCTAAACATGTTGAAGTAAGTCGGTAAAAAATCGTCTTCTGTGTTAAAATCCTTTGTGTTTTAAAATTAAACTGTTATTTTTATTTTGTAAATTCTCGTCGGCGCGTATCTCAAAAATTTCAGAGTAACCCTCGTATAATACTTACACCTCTTTAAAAAGTATATTGGTATAGTATTAAATAACTAGAAAAGTAATTGATATAATTCGCTAAACATATATATCAAAGAGTATACATTATTACCCATACAAATCTTTGTAATATTATTTTGTTACAGTAAAAAAAAAGTGTAATGTGAAAGTAAAATAATTGTCACTTGTTTCACCACTTAAGAATTCATCATCGAACAATTTCTGAAATCGCATATCTTAAAAGATGATAACAATTATATTCAATTTGAATCGTAGTCTTGATCGAATCACCTCTTCTGTGCAAAAATTAATTACAGAGTGGGAAACAAAAACTAAATAATTCTATAAGGCTAAAAATATGATAGTGAAACTTAAATAATGAAAAGAAATACTCCGCTTTTCATCTTGAAAGATGAATAAAAGTAACATTTATTGTGTAATTTGTACGAGGAATTTAATTTCACATTAATAGATGGAAAAAAATTTTTTAGTCTTTAAATAAGCGTTAATGTTTGGAATTAAAGTAGAAATGTTGAATACGCAGTTTTCTGCTCTTTATTAAGTATAGGAAATATTTTAACGAACTACTGAATAAAATTTCATTTTATTTAGTTTGTGCTTCCGTACGATTCTGGTGATTCTTAATTATCACAGTAGAATACCATAGTAAAAATCAGTATAGACCAATCTTATAAAAAACTCGCATCAGAGAGCAATTTAAATTGTAAAAGTATTAGAAACATTCAAAAAGATAAAGAAAAAAAATACAGGTAGAACTTTTCTCAATAGTAACTATGATCAACCTGATTAAGGTTATGACAAAATATGGTGTGTATGATACTATCAATGAGCAATATGGATAACATTTTTCATTGATAAATTAAAGCAATTAGTATCCCATATAAAATTTGGAAAGGTATAAAAAGTCAGCAAAACATCCCCCAAAGCATCTTATATGTTCTTAATTCCTCCCCCTTCAGATCAATGCCAAAATTGAGGAGTGGATCCTCTGGTGGTGCCATCTATCGGATGATTTAAAGAGCAAAGACGTACTTTCATCTTCTATGCGAAAGACGCTCCCAATCGACTTAAATTCGCATAGCCAAGGCATATCGAGCTTCGCTTGTCCAAGTGCCAATAGTAACAATAACAACAAAAATATAATCTTTTGCTTGGTGTACATAAGCTTTACGCGCAAATAGTAGTACTTAAATATGGAATTAAAAATAGAAAAAAGGGTATCATACAAATAAAAATAATATTTTTGAAATAAAAAACAGGGAAAAAAAATTAAAATTAAAGGCATTGAAAAACAAAAATACTTCGAGAGCAATCGTTAGAAATTCATATCTGTGTGAAAATATATATATATATATATATATATATATATATCCTGTTCTCAAAGAAAAATTATAAAAAATTCAAAAAAGGCTTTAATAAGAAATCATCAAAAACTATATCACTGAAATATAAGATTATATTAATCTAAATATTGCGTTTGTATTTTACTCATGCACTACTAGTATGGGCTTTAAAATAAAATAACTTATAACTGAATAATACATAAATTCTGTAAATAAAATTTAAGTTATAACTATATTTGTATAAGGCTTAGATTTTAAAGTATTATTTAATATTATCAAATAAAAAACTGTGATTAGCATAAACATGAAACGAAGACGGTACATTAACGTAAACGAGATGACCGGAGTTCATAACCTCAAAAGTTCTCGGGATTAACAATAAAACGATGATTCAGAGTGCAGCACAGCGGTGGGTCATATTCATGGGCTCTGCCAAAGAACAAGCTGTTGCAACTATATGTCTATAGGTGGCGCTGTATACGAATATTTGTTTACAAAAGGAATAAGATTATGCGCCTAGCGAAGTAGCTGTTTGTTCTATGTCCTGTCTTGTTTTGTATTGTCCTGTTTATGTACTATGTTTAATAAAGAAAAAGCCTGCTCAAGGTAAGCTTATCTAGAATTTGAATTGATTTATTATTAAGATCATTTGATAAAAATGATTAGAAATAAGAGAGTTAATAGAGAAATATTACACAAGCCGAAAGCTGTAGACCACTTTGCCATATGAAATACGTTTCCAGGGTGCACCACGAGGAGGTAGGTCTACTTTGCACCCCAATGTTGGAAAAGATTTTCCATGAGGATTTCAAGATAACTCTAAGTGACTAATATGCTAAAGTATGTATAGTGAACTCTAGTTTTCACAAATCTCTAATTCACAAACACTCACGTTTTTAGAAACTAGTGGCAACTCCCTACCCTGACATCATAGAACAATGATCATTTTAACTTCTATTTAAGAACAAAAATTAAAAAATCTGTTTTGAGAATTTTTCGTTTCTGACATATTGTTTCCGTTTTTTTATTTTTATTATCGGTTTCGCCACACGCAGGTGTTCCAGACATTTGATGGGAATCAAACTGTGCAGTCGAATAGACTTCTGAAAGCGACTTCTCTTCGTATCCAAAAATATTGAAAGGTGTGAAAAAATTCTAAAAGTTTGAACTTTGTTGTTCTGTATAATTGGTTTTGTTTCATTTGAACAACTTAAGTTGTGAAATTTCGCTTGTCGTGAGGAAATCTGAACCAGTTCCATGAAGGATTTTTTTTTTTCATTTGAAAAAACGAATGTATTTATCTGTCGAAGTAAAAAGGAAAATTCTAAAAAAAAAATTTTACGGAAAGACGTTAAATGAGACAAAAATTGTCACAAATAGTAAGGGATTTTAAAGAACAGCCTCGCAAAAAATTTAAAAACACGGAAAAAAAAATTCTTTGGAAAAGCAAACAGTACCAGCAAAAGAGCTCCCACTTGAAAATATTGTAGATAAGCAAAGCATCCCAAACTAGAAAGTTTTGCTTATTTGATTGAGAAAAATAAGAGGAATGGACATTCCTATTGATGGTTGTCATTAAACTTATATACATGGTTATTAAATTCCTTTACTATGAAGATGAACATAATAGATTTCAAACCATTGGGCAGTTGGATCCAAAAATTTAAAATGAGACACCGAGCCTTAGAAAAGCAGAAAAATTGCCTCTGCTTTTTATGGAAAAATATTTAAGGCTTCATTAAATATGATCAAAAACTACCAGCTGCATACCATGCTAACATTAAAGCTCGGATGGCCAGATGCAGTTATAAAAATTGGCTGAGAGATTTAGATCGACGTTTTTTTATCGGAAAATAGTAAAGATTGCGGACAACTGCACTGCTCACGTTGAAGTTTTGGATATTGAATAAATTCATACGCAATTCCTCTCTCCTAATGCAACTTTTGGATAACACGCCATAGATCAGGACATAATCAACGAAGCAAATATCCTAGCATACTTTTTACAAAGATTGATTACGGACTTAAGAAAAAGCGACTTAAGAAACTGACGTTTTAGGAGCAATGCATTTGTCAATAAATGCTTGGAATGATGTAGACGGAAAGAATATCGAGAACATTTCAACATTCAGGCTTTATTAAAGAAATTACCATAAATAAAAAAAAGTCAAGGTAGTTTACCTGATGACTTGAGTGAAGATGAGTCATTCATGCATGGAATTCAACAAAGAACCCCTTTGCTGCTTGAAATTTCTTTCGAGGGTCTTTTGAATAAACTCAATTGTAATATGTGTGAGAAAAATATCGGAAGATGAAATTATTGAGAATATAATGAATACGAACGAATAAGAGCTTTCAGGTATCAAACAAAAAGAAAATGATGTAGTGCGTAGATACTTGCTGCAAAACAAGCGGCGAAATGACTAACAAGATTTTTTTTAAGGGAGAAAACAGCGAAATGCTTTAATAATTTAATTAAAAAATATACTTTTTCATTCCTTCAAAGTATAAATTTTGAAGAAACAAAAAAAATCAATTTTTAAAAATGTAGATTTTAAACAGAGAAGAAATAAATGATTATTTTTTTTGCCTAATTTTTCATCAGTAAAAGGGAAAGTAAGTACTGTTTTTAAGTATGAAACTTATTTACAAGTATTTCTCTTAGAACATTCTAAATATTTTTTCTAATAATAATTTTAAAAGAAAAAAGTTAAAAAAAAAAAAATTATAAAGAAAAAGTTGTTTGGTAAAAAGAAATAATATCTCAATAATCTCTAATATATTATTTTACTATTTTACGAACTGCTTTTACAGGTCATTACGAGTTCGTAAAAAACGAACGTCTACTGCATTAAATATTAATATTTCTGATCCTTAATAATTTTTAAAATGATTTATTTATTTATTTATTTTTTTGCATAGTGAAGATTTTTAAAAAAAACACTCTTAAAAAGAAAATTAAAATTTTTAATATATTAAAATAACAAACAATTCTAACAATATTTTTTTCCTAGCTGCCCGAAAATGCCCCACATTCTGTAGTGCTTCAACCTGGACCCGAAGAACAGGGTCAGCCTTGTGGCGTATATTACGAAGTTCGAATTACTGTAGGAAATACTCAGCATGACAAAGGGCATAAACGGTAAATTTTATTTTGAATTTCAAGGTTAATTTTATTGAAAAAGTATTGTATAAATGAGGTAAAACATCTTATCCTTGAGCATTTTAAAGTTTATATAATAAGATGCATATACGATATTATCACATAAGGGTTATAATTCCAGATAAAACTTCTGACATTTCAGTGGCTGTCTCAAGCAAGTACTACTAGCTCATATTTTTTTATAAAAACAGAGCAATAATTTGTACTGCACACATTATTCAAATAATACCGCATTGTGCGATTAATGATGAAACTAATTAATCTTTTTTTTTTTAATGACGAGAACTCACTCTAATTCTTTGCCATCTAATCGGATAAACATGGAAATATACGAATTTTGAAATGCATCTCCATTAAAAGTGAACTTATTTTATCCTTTTTCTTTCTCATTTTCCATATTAAAATATATTGATTTAATGATAATATTTGTATAAAAATAATTTAAGTTTTTTTTTAATAAAAACATTGATTTTTTTTTTCAATTTTAAAGTATAATTTAAACGTTATTAAAATTAAATCTTAAATGACGAAAAACACAAAATTATAACCCAGTATTCAGCATTCTTCTGAGAGCTTCTCATTTAAAATTATTACGTGTACAAATGTGATTTAAAATCACCGAAAAAGATTGTTTAAATGTTTTTTTTTTTTTTTTTTGAATAATTTCGCTAATAAAATTCTACGAGTTGTTTTTCTACGAGTGAAAACTATAATTGGTATAAGTTATATGGGCATTATTACAGCTGTGACTGCTTCGGCCACTTATTGTATTACCAGACATTCTAACTTCCAAAAGGATTGATCATTCTTTATCAAGAACATTCACGTTCCCCTTTTTCAGAAAAAAGTGATCTATTTCAACACAATTGGGTTGGCTGTAGAGGTGCGAATGACTTCACTTTACTTCCATTAGCCCTCAATAAGATGTTTTGATTTGTCTTTGAGAAGGATATGAAAAATCTTATTTATGTGTGTGAACTCCCACAATCAAAAATAGCTGCAAGCTTTAGGGAACGAATGAGTATTGTTGAAGTGACCACTGAATAGATAATATTACGAAATAAGAAAAAAAAAAAATTCAACTACCAATTGGAAGTGGGACGTAAAACATTCATTGAGGATGCCCAAAACTTTTTGAGTTTGTGGTCGTTTTTATTTTTCCTCATATAGTATTTAAAAATATTACAATATCTCTCAAATTTGAATATGTAAAATTCATTCAAATTGAAAATAAAATAATTTTTGATAACAGTCAATTTATATTATTTATTGGTACTAGAAAATCAATTTTCGTTTCACCAATTTGCTCTGAAAATGTTTTTTTTCTGACCAAATTAACAAATTATGACGAAAAATTAACGAAATTTTTTTTAAATTTTACTTTATGTAACATAAAATAAAATTAAAAATATTTTTATCGTTAATATTAATACATATACTTCTATATAGAAGAATATAAAAATTATCAAATACTTTGTGCATAAAAACCATAATACATTTCAAATTCGAATAACTTATTACAATTTTTTTTTTTCATACGTTGTGCTGACTTATTTATTTTCTTCAAATGAACTGGTGAATCCTGCTGTTTAAAACATTTTTTCTCATTTTTGAGAATGTTTATTTATAATTAAAACTTTCTTGCAGCAGAAAGTGAAGATCTGTGAATTAAGTTTTTATTTTATATTATATGACTGAACACCCGTTTGTCATTTTGCATTAAATTTTGTAAAATAGTTAAAATTGTAAGCATAAACTAGGAAATATTGGAAAACATTTTATGTTTAAACTCATTTATCAGATTTCCAACAAGTTGCCATTATGAATCTGCTCTTGGATAATCTAGTAATTCTTTAGAGAAGACAATACTTTGTAATTTACAGAATTCAATTTGGAGAATGTCCAATCCTTTATTCAGATCTGTATTGCGCAACAAAATGGGAAATCTATCAACAAAGAATTTTACACTTGACATCAACTGACAGTTTAAGTTACTAAAATAATTCAGTAGACTTTTTTGCCTGCGAAAAATTTTGGCTGTTTTAAAGTTTTTCACTGAAATTACCAAAACTTAGATTTGCATACATTATCGGAAAATTGGGAGAAATAATGAAAAATCAGCAGTTTTCCTTATGAAATCAGTTGAGTTGGTAGCTATGTATGTGTTAAATGAAGTATAATAATGCGCATATTATAATTAGTTCCTATTTGTATAATACTTTTATTTCTGATATGTTTTTAGAAATTCTGTATCAATGGCAATCAGGAAAGTGCAAAGAGCTCAACTAATTGGGAATCGTCAGCCTTGTTCTGTCATTAAGAAAGATTTCTTACTTAGCCCAGGACATTTGGAATTGGAAGTAACATTGGATCGCCAAGTGTTTGCACACGGAGATCCAGTTGCTGTGAATATTGCCGTTAGGAATTATTCAAACAAGACTGTAAAGAGAATTAAAGTTTATGGTACGTAGACATAAAGTTTATGGTCAAATCAATTTCGAATTTTGGTATTTACACTAGAAAAAGATGAGCATATCGCATAGTTTAAATAAATTACATAAAAATTTACACAGATTATAAATATCCTAACCCTTAAAGAACAGAAGAAAAAGACCTTATATGCAAGTCAGTACTCACGTTGCCAAAAATCATTAAAGAAATTTAAATAATAATTGCGTTTCACCCTGACGTCACCTGGTGAGAAAGAATAATCCCAATGTAATCCTTGCTTGTCGTAAGAGGCAACTGAACAGGACCTGGTTCTCCAAGATAGGGGTTGGGCATAAAGTTGATTACTTTCCCCCGCAGGAGAAAAACCCTTACTGTTTCGAAGTCTAAAAAATATATAACAAGATTTAGTGAAGTTACAGTCAAAAATTGGAGGTCCACGGCCAAGAGAACAGCTTGGTTTGATCACTTAAAGAAAGCCAAAGCCCACAACAGGCTGTCGAACCAGCTATTATAATGATTAGATGAATAAAAAAGATAATAAAATATATAATCGAGATTTAATAGCATTTAATTATTTCATCATTCCAATAATTTCGTTATTTAACATTTTTTATAGCTAAAGGGTCTTAAATATGTTACGGCATAGTGAATAAACAGAATTCATGGCATTGGCTGCATTTTCAAGAGACTTCAACCCGGGAAAAGAAAAAATAAGTGGATACTATTGAAGTAACAATAATAAAAAGTAGTGTATACTATTGAAGTGACAACAAATATCATTTCATGACTATGGAATCCGTTCAGAAAATAGAGAGAATTAAACACCTAAGAGGGGACAAGTCATATATTACCACAGGGAAAGTATCGCTGATATATCTTATTAATATCTTCTCTAGACCGAACATACGTGAACTACTCAGTAGCAAAGTCAATTTCTAGAAGCAACATGATGGATTTCGAACTAAGAATCTGAAATAAGTTTCCCCATGATGATCTCTATGCATGATGTAAGATAGTGGTGTATAATTCGATAGTTTGAAAAGATTGAATTGACCAAAAAAGATGAGTGGCCGAACACAGATATTGCCTACAATTCGTTTTTAGTCAAATGCCACTTATTGTTCGTTTTGAGATGCTAGTTTATAATGTTTTCTTAGGGAAAGAAATATTACAAATAACTCCATATGTATTAGAGAAAGTTCACTTAATAGATGAAAAGAGTGAGTGATTTGAGCTGAAATCACTATTAATAGATATAAGGACAAGCATATCATTCGGAAAGCGAATTTGTTGCTTTAACGGAATGCAGAAGAAATACTTTATGTAGTATTTTACAGTGGTGTTTTTTTCTATTTTAAAACAGTGTTCCAAGACCATAATAATTTCGTTTTATCAAGAACATGAGTGAAACTGAAACATTGTAGCAAATGTAATGGTCAGGCTATCCTAAGAAAACTCAACCGAACAAGTTTGGAAAAACATTCAAACAATGCCTTATTTCAAGAAAGGCCTCTATTGATCGGAATGCAGAACCTGACTAAAGCAAGGGCCTATATAGCAATTGCCCCGGGAGCCCACATTAGAGAAGGCCCCAAATGAAATGGAAAGTTTATATTAAGTAGTCAGTCATGTTTATGTTGTTAGTCAGAATCATTTGCCAAATCGAATATAAAGTTTATTGTTGTGAAGCAGAGGGGCTCCCAAACAAGTGTTTGCCCTATGACTCAATTAAACTAAGTTAGGCCCTGCCGGAATGTTGAGATTGCAATTTTTCCAAAAATCAATCGATCTGTGTTCTTCAAAGTGTTCTTTCATCCATGCAAAAATTGTACGTAGCAATTTTGATTGCTTGAAGAAACCATCACAATAATAAGCATCTCAATTTTTCCAAATATTTTTTTTTGTTACTTACATGATACCAAATTGTTGCTTTGAAGAATCTTTCATATCATTTCCATTATTCAAAAGAATTAAGGTTTTCATGCAAAACTTTTTTCATACTATTTAGATAGTTCCAAATAATTAAAATTCAGCTGCAGTTTATTATCCTCATTATTATCACCATTTTTATGTTGTTTTTTTTTTGTCTCAAATGTATTTCATTTCACATTCCCACGCGATTTTCTTCACTTTAACGTGAATTTTCTTATTTTCTAAACAATGTGTGGTGGAGATATTAGTAAAAGAAAACGTTGTTGACACTACAATATAGACTAATTAACATTGTGATCATTTGAAAGCATTCTTCCAATGCAAAAAAAAATTTCATAATACCTAATTACTAAGTATTGTGCATTTAACTATCTATTTTTCATTTTTTAATTGAATACATTAAAGACAAGACAATTTTCGTACTCACAAATTAAACTTGGAGATTATATTAAATACTTTAATTCAGTATTTTTACAATTTAGTTGAGTAGTTTTCGATAGTATTCTTAATTTGATATTTACACCGCGTACAAATAACCCTTATAGTGATAGTTTTTATCTAGAATTTTCTTATCAAATCTCTTTAGAGAAGTCTGAAAAATGTTAAGATTGGGAACGATAATTCTATCATAATTTTTTTAAACATTTTTCACTAAGAATAAAAAAGTACAGATGTAGTAGCTTTTGAACGTATCAGAGACGCTTATAAGTTTCGAATCTACTTTGAAATTCTAACCTATGTTGTAATACCAGCATACTTTAATGAAACAAACTATTATTTCTCTATATTAATATACCAACTCATTTACTCTGTACTAATCGACTCATTCGATTTATAGTATATATTGTTGAAATTTCTCTAAAACTGCCATGTCATTAAGTAATTAAATGCAAAAAAATTAACTGTGAAATTTTATTCCAGGCATTCAGAACGCAGATATTTGTATGTTTGCTAGCGGTCACTGTAGAACAATTGTAACTACCATGGATACGGAGTAAGTAACCTTGTAATTTTAAATAAAAAGGAAAAGTAGTTCGCACGCATTATATGAAATTATTTAACAGTCCAAGCATTATAAAATTTCTTGGAAATAGTTTATTATTAAGAATAAAATATTCGTAATTTCTCTCTCGTAACAACTTCACATCGTCTAGAATAGGGATGGACAAACTTTTTCGGTTGCTGAACATAAATAGAAAAAAAATTAACCAGCCAAGATAAATTTTTCTAAAATTTTAAAAACAATATGCAGCTTTTACAATTTATATATGTTGATGATATGAGTAAAATTGCGATTTCTCATGTAAAAGTTCCTTATATTGAGGTTTTAAGTGCGATGTATTGATTCTAAGGAACGAAATTGAATGCTTATCTGTCAGTCGATTTCTGAAATGATTCTTTCTAAGGCATACATAGCACTGGTTTTCTGGGCTGGCTGGAGCTTAGAATGCACAATCTACTACTTATGAGGTCTAATTCACCCTTATTGGATGTCTTCTCTATATGTCTTCTCCCTCAGAAAGAGAGAACGCTCATTTTACAGTTATAACTAACAAAGAGCATCCACTGTCTGTACTTGCTATTTCCGTCAATTTACGCTTTGTCGAACAAAAATCGAGAAAGTAAAAAGATCATCAGTCCCTTGAAAAAAGAAAAAAAAAGTAATATTTAAACAAAGTAGAAAAGGAGATGGATATATAATATATAAATCATATTTTCTTTTAATTTTGGTCGGACCTACAAATCAAAATTATATCCGCATGCCGGATAAAAATCTGCTGGCAGGCCGTAGCTTGATCATTGTCTTGTCTAGAAGCAGATAATTTTTTCTGCAGTTAAGAGTGTTTTATGACAAATATTCCCATTTTAAACATCATTTGAACAATTTGTCATACATTGGCTAAAAAATTATGTTCCAAATTATTATAAAAATGTTATTTAATCAAAGTCTCTAGCAAAAGAATTCCTTTTTTTTAAGTGAATGTACATGGAAACTATAATTAATATAAGTGATATTTTGTTGAGAAGGATGTAATGTTCTGACATATCAGCGAGCGTATAATTTTCAAAATTTGTCAGAGTTAGAACATTACATATATTTCGAGCTATGACGCTCCGTTTGCATTCCAGAGCCCAACAAATATTAAATTAGTTCTCTATAAAGAGTCCTAGCAAATATAAGGTCTACTAAGTCTATCTTTTGTCCGTTATCGAAGACGATGCTGTTAAAACCTTGTAAGAGCAACATCAGAGATGGCAGAAAGTTTAATTCAGTTCCGGACCATATTCGGAAGATAAGATTGGTGTGGAAGCATTCAAAATGGGTGCCAAATAAATTAAGTAAGGAGAATTTGGATGATCGAGTCATCACAAGCCTATCTTTGCTTGTTTGGAACGAAATCGAGTCCTTCTAGAAAGAGATGGTAACTAGAGATGGAAAACATCTTTAAAAAAAAGGGTACATTGTGCGGAAAACCTAATTCTTCTAACATCAAAACAAATTTAACTCTGAATAAAAGAATGTTGTGCATATTGTGGTACATTTGAGGACCAATACATTATAAGCATTAAAAATTGAACGAAAAGTTCAGTTTGGAAAAGTATTGTCATCAGCAACTGTATTATTTAAAGGGAGCAGTCCCCCCCCCCCAAAAAAAAAGACCGGGAATGTTCCAAGAAAGAGCATTCCAAAAAAAGAGTTCGTCTAAAAACTGCAGAATTAGGCAGGGAAATTCTGTCTCGTACACCATTACCCGCACGTATTACTCACTTTATCTTTGCCTTTACAGAATTTTTTTGAAGGGCAAAAAATTCACAAATGAAGAAAATATAAATTAAGATTTGTTTCAATTTTTCACATGAAAAGAGGAAACATTTTTCGAAAATGGAGTATACGAATTACCTTCACGCTGGCCAAGAAGTCATTAATATTAATGACAATTATATTATTTAATAGAGTTTATTAACGTTACGAAAAATTTGTATTTTGTATTATTCCAAAAATGGATAGAACTTTTAAGTAGCTTTAATATATCAAAACGATTTTAAATAGCTTACTGTGGACAATTGTGTAACAATTACTAGGCACAATATACAAAGATTTCTGTTTTGCTCACAATGAGCACGATTAACGTGCAGGTATCTATCGGTAAAATGTGTTGCTAATTTTAAATTGAATGTAGAAAAAGCGTTTCAAGAGGTATTTTATTGAAAAAAAATGTAAGGTTCTGATACAGCAATTTTCAAAATTAATTACAAATATTTCGCGAAATAGCAAGTATATAAAAGAGATGTAAAATGACTTATTTTTTTTTATCGATCCTCACTTTCAGGTTATTTCATTTCAAATTTAGCAACAATTCTTAATAAAATAAATAGCATATCAATATACCTGCTGTTTATTCCTTTTACTAAGAACTGTGACTAAATTTAAAATGAAATAACTTATTGTAAAAATAATGTGCTATTTCATAAATGATCCAATGAAATTTTGGAAACAGAAAAACTAAAGACAATTTTAAAAGGAATTTTTATAAATACAAGATGATATTAAAAATACAAGTAATGTGTAACTGTTATCTGACAATGCTATTTTATTAATAAGAAGTAAAACATAACAAATAGCTCATTAGAATTACTTCAAAAATCTATTTCATAAGGCGACCTATATGAAAAAAATAACATTTAAAATGTGAATAAAAGTACATTTAACAAAGCAAAAAACAATATTACGCGTTTGAAATCAAAATATAATGGAGCCCTATTCGTGGGAAGAAATATTTTTAAGGCGAGTGATTGGTTGCAGATTTTAATGAATACACACACGAGGTAGTTTTCAGATTAAATCGATCTGGATCAAAATCTCTGTATTTATAAAAGGTAAGACGATTATCATAGATGAACGAAAATATTCAAAACATGATGGGTGAAGCGATGTATCCAAGGAATAAGCAGTATAAAAAAAAGCGTTTAAGAAAAGATGCAATTCTGGGCTTCAGAGCTTCTCTAATGTTTCGAAGACCAATATTGCTATTACGCTTACCAGAATTCTTATTCAAGTAGTTATTCTCATGAAAGTTGATTAGGTTCAGATCATTGTGCTTTGCATTCGTTTAGAATGTTGTAGGCTAAAGTAATTTAGGAAGAGTAAGTATAACGTTTATCTTTTCATTGTACTTCAAATTAAAGAGAGTTATTAAAAACTGATTCGTTGTTAATTAATTATTAAGCAACATTACAATTCAATTGATTTAGTCTATAATTCTATTTTAACTTCAGGTTCTTGTTGATTTGTATTAGAGAAATTCTTTTTCAACATGCATTTCACTGATTGGCAGACAGCATTGAATTGTTGGAAAAATCTGTAATACGTCAGTAAAAATGTGAACTTCTACTGTACAATTGTTATTTTCTCATTCTAAACATAATTTTTATTGATATTAGGATTTTAGATATGCAAAGACAAAAATGCTTTCTTTTCTTTTTAATTTTTTAAACACTAGTTTGCCTTATTTTATTTTTTGCATCATTTCGTGGTTTACGTAACTACGAAATTATTAAACATTAATTATGAATTGAAGTTTGTATTCCATCATACCTCCCAGGGAAAGTATTAATAACTATCTCTGTAATGTTCAATTCGATCAAAGATATCAACAAATATGATCTTAAGACTGGGCACCTTAAATTAATTCGATAGTTCTTAACATAAGAATACAAATTCATATAAAATATATAAACATATATTCGTATACTACAAATAACTTACCACTACCGATGACTTTCTAATTTCAGATCTGGGTGCCCAGTTGGACCCGGTGGTACACTTCACAAGATAGTTGAAATCTATCCCACGGTAGCAGATGCTCGTAACACTAGAGGGTTGGCATTGGATGTACCAGTAGGAGATGAGCCAGTATATATGGCTGCTTCAACTATGTGAGTATTTAATATTTATTTCCCAAATTAAAGAAAGCATACTTTCCATATTAACCAAAATAAACCTTTCTTTTTTTAATATAGTTTTGTGAGCAACAAATTGCTTATTTAAATGTTTGCGCCACAGAATAAAAGTAGTAAATGTTTATTGCAATGCATTATTTAAATAATATTTGATTTTTTTTTTTTTTTGGAATGATTAACTAAAAATCAAAACTAATTCTAGAATTTATTTTTCTTAACGTAATTGTACAATATTAATTAGACAACTGTAAAAACTCTGAGAAAGGATTGAGAAGAAAAATAACGACATGGTTTGGCAGACAAAGCGATACAGTAAACATGCTAAGTCAATAAAAACGAATGAATATCAAATGTTGCAAAAACTTTGTATACTTAAAGTTTGTATAAATGGATTTAGTTTTTAAAATAACTTTTTTTTATTTAATAATAATAATCAGAATGTCGTCGAACCCTTAGGAAAGAAAAAAAGTTCTATCCATTTTATTTACATACCTAAGCCCTTGATCGAACAAAAAATGAGCTATGAACAAAAAATGTTGACTGTAAACGATAATTCATCTTTTTTTTTTTTAAATCTGAGAATAATTTGTCAGGACTAAGCAAACGAGCACATAGACATACTTTACAGACTAGTTGATATATAATGTCGAATAGATTAATTTGATGAATTTAATGAAAGAGTGTCACTTTATACATTTGTTTACTAACACATACTACAAGAACAATCGCATTGTCAGATCCTGTCATTTGTAATAGGAAAAAATATCAAATTAAGCAGGTGCATAACTATATATGTATCATAGTAGTTCCTTTAGGGATTGTGTGTAAGCAATGGATCTCATTCATTATATATTTTTAATCCTTTACATAATAACATCGTGAAACATATTCTGAACTTCCTAGACGTAGATATTGTTCAGAATACGACATAGCGCTTGAATTCTATGCGCTAATGAATAAGAGATCGTACGTGACAGATAATAATAATAAACAGAAAGCATATTTATATTTATTAAATTTTTATAATAGCAATAAGTCAAGTTCTTTTAAAAACCAAATTAGCAAATAGGCCACAAATTTTTAACGAATATACATTTATGGTATGAAATAAAGATTTACAAGATGGCAATATTTATTCATTAGAACGCATTCAAAGCTACACCAATAAGTCAACAAATTAGATCTCATTAACTCATTATTTTGAATCCCAGTTAGATGATTAAGTCAACATTAACTAGCATTTCGTTTTCTATTCTAAAGCTATGGAGAAAGATTAAAATATACGAAATCTTAAGTAATATGAGACCTAATCTATAGTCTCAGATTTGATGTAGACTTATGATAGTCTGTGATTTATTTAGAAAATTAAATACCTTTTAGTTTAACCTATATAACAATTTTTCTATTGATTGGGTACAAATCGTAAGTTACGAGTAACACAATAACGAAGTAAATTTCATCGTTTATAATAAAAATAATTTTGCTCTTATTTTTCTGACGGGAACTAGATCAAGCCCTAAGGCCTGTTGGAATTATTTATTAACATTTACTTAATTACGCTACAGGGCGTTATATAAATATATCTGATGGTTAAGATATATTGTTATGGGTTTTAATAGTAAAATTTAAATTTTGATATTTATTGTATTATGCTTCATAAACTTTCAAATTTTTAAAAATATTATTTTAATAGCGATTTTGTTTTTTACTTCGAATAGTTTACCAGAAGACCAAGAAAAAGATCCATTTGGAATTATTGTTTCTTATTCAGTGAAAGTGAAATTAATTCTTGGAGCTTTGGGAGGGTAAGTTTCTCTTAAGAAAGATAAAAATATAACTTGTAAATTACAAATGGCTATTAATATAGAAATTTGGGACAATGATTTATTGTTATAACTTTTCTTATAAGCAAAATTCCTTAATGTTAATATGAATAATTTATAGCTTTAGTCATTTTACATGGTGCGTAACTAATAATATGTAGAGAAGAGAAAAAATGATATATATGATATAGAGATATTCTCATTACTGCGTCTTCCGTTTTTCTAGAGATTAAGAATGGAGAACTTCTATGCACGGGAAGTTTCAAACATTCATCTCCTTCGGTTTTAAAATTTTGAAGCAAACTATTTATTTACTAATATATATTCGCATTGGACTTCTTGAAAAAATCTAATTTATTCTTTGATTTAAACAAAAATGATCTTCGTATTAACAAAGAATTGCCATTATTCGATGTAAAAATCTGAAGAATTTCAAACTAATAGAATACTTGCTCTGAATGTCATGACTCTACCACTCTGATTGGAATATATAGCAAAAAGATCTCAGAGGAGAAAGGTTTAAAGTTTGGAGTGACATATTTTAATATCTCTATTTACATCTGGAAAGACGTCTTGGTTGGTGCTGCGGTTGTGGATCTTTCTTAAGGTTCATGCCTGTTAGAGTTGCTAATCTCAACGAAAAAGATAGAATCATGAAGAAAGGTGAAGGAATTGCGATAAATGGGTTCCTCATCAGCATTGAAAAGGAGGATAGAAATCTTTAAAGTTTTTGGAAAGTTTGACAGATGAATTAATTGGAGATGCAAAACTTGTAGAAAATCAGAAAATTGCTGTGGCTAGACTCATTCAAGAATTTCAAAACGTATACTCCTCATTATTAAAATCTATAGGATGTTCACGAAGCTAACAAAACACAGAATCGGCACTAGAGTTCATCCACTTAGACTTCCATTGGCCAAACAATGGGAAATAGAAAATCGTTAACAAGGGACACAAGATAATGATATCATCGAACCATATTCTAGCCCCCGGGCATCGCTGATCATAGTGGTTCATAAGGGAAGGAAAAGCGCAATAACGTCAGATTCTGCATGAATAACACAAAAAACTGAATAACATAACCAAGGGCAGATTTCATCTTAAAGAATATATGTGGTTCTCCACTTTGGATTTAAAAAGCTGTTATTGATAAGTTGAAGATTAATATACATTGAGAGGAAACAGCGTTTACAACGGGATTAGGACTGTGGTAATTCAAAGTTGACATTCGAACTTTGCGAAGTCCTAACAACATTTGTGCTTCTGACGAAAACTACACTGCGGGTACTGTCATATATATTTTGCTTTGTTTATATTTATGACGTAATAATTATTGAGAGATTTCAAACAACATTTTAATAACATCCGGAAAGTTTTTCTACAATTAAGAGAAGCCAATCTAAAGCTTAGCCTTACACAAGCTTGTTCGTATACATGCAAAGTATCGTTGAGAAGTCAGATAATTCTAACATATTTGATTTGATGGTGTATGCACCAGCATACTTACCTGTATACCGATCCTGGATTACTATTCTACCAGTTATAGGTAAATAACCGGGTGGGGGTCTTCGTAATTTAGAAGCAGGGACCAAGAGAAGACCACTCAATGCATGACCTATCTCTCCGACGCACACATCATAATAATCCTCCAATTAGAATTCTTGAATTTTAAAAACCCTGAAGTCGAATAGAAGTGGCCAAATAGATTCAGCGTTTACAGGAATATGACATGAAAATCCATCTCTGTAAACATATATATCACGATAATTATTATGCCTTGTTCCGAGAATTGCCTGCAAAATAAAGCAGATGAGAATTTTGGTTTCAAGACACTCGTCATTCGATATATAATTTCTGATTTTCCTAATCTGTGGGGAATGATGTTAACATCCGGAAAAATGAATTATAAGATTCCGATATAAAACCAATAAGGAACTTAAGGAAGTTAGAGCATGTAAATCAACTTGGCAAGAAACAGTCCTACTACAAACAAATAATAAGTTCTGTGTAAATCGCTACATCTGAAAAGCGGCATGATCTGTCATTGATGTAATCTAATAATGACCGAACTTTCCGTTAGAAACATTTAATTGCTAAGATCCCGAATGTTAAGTGTGTTGAAAGAGCTTCAAAATAGTTCATCTGGTGGTCACTTTGGAATAATGACCATAAGGTAAGAGTCTCTTTTGGGACAAATGCAAAGTCGATGCGGAGAAGCAGTTTATGTCCTGCAACGAATGTGCCAGACTGGAGGCAAAAGATGGCTACAAAAGTATAATATCAGAGCACTATTTGAGAGAATTGGCCTCGAAATCTTAGGTCTGAGAAAGACTGACTAAAGCAACAAGAACTACTATTATCATAATCTACTTTAGCAAATGTCCAAAGGTACACAATTCCTGGCTTGCTACTATCGTGAAATCTCTAATAGAGATTGCATTTCATACTCTTTCAGATCTAAGATTACCAGACAATATTCTGTTTGTCGGAAACCAGATGTTTCTACAATTCTAATCCAGTACCTTCAGGACATGCAAGAGGTATTGGAGGATTTCGTTCCAGAAATAATCAACATGATAATAGAAAACAGTATTGTATAAAATCCACCGACTAAAGGTACAAGGTGATAAAATTTGGTTTAAAATCTGATACGTCGTAAAGGAGTGTCATCCAAGTTAAAAACATAATAAAAAAGACTTACCGTGAAGAAATTAAATTAAAACGTTGAGGTAAGCATTGAAAAAACACCTTTTCATAAGCCTAAAATCGTACACTGTGATAATCTGAGCATCAATCATAATGATATTCTATATATTATCCCCCTTTTGGACGTTGCACTGCCTGGAACGTGAAGTCTTTTAGACGACAGCGAAGTGACGAAAAATGTAAATATTGCAAACATTTATATATTTCTATTTAACTGATTGTTTTACTATATTGCTATCATTCTATTTGTGAAATTAACTAAACAAAGTTTATTTTGAGAAAATAATAATTTTCCGAACTAAGAAATAAGTGTCTGAAGTTTAAGACAAATTGGCGATATTTGATGACATTTTTGGCGACTTAACGCGCGCTAATATTTTCGACCTTTTCTAGTAATAGGATCAATAGGAGTTGTACTTATCATAAGCCAGTTATATAATAGGAATGTTCTAGAAATTTCCAGGACCTACATCGAATAGGTATAAATATCGGACTCAACTGACTCACCGCTAAAATATATTCTATGAATATCGTTAAGATATTCATAGAATATATTTTAGCGGTGAGTCAGTTGAGAGTGAATCAAGGAGTCGGTCGAACTCCTGTCGTCAATTCTGAAAAGTTAATACAGTTTAGTGTTTATAGTTAGTTATTACAGTTTAGTTTTCTATATCATGGAAAATATAGAGCGATTAAAAGAATTATGAATAAAATGTTTAAGTCATCACACACACATCCTCATTGCCACGAAGAAAATCGTAACAATATTAGATTGAAAATATATCATTTATTGGATTAGAAGTACAATAAAGTGACCTATTTTGAGGCAATTCACAATGTAAAAAAAAATTCATTAGAGTAATATGAAATCTTATTTATCCATAATTAATTGAAATATTCTTAAAAGAAGTCTTTATCTAAATAACAAGTCCAATTTAAGAATGTCAAGTTAATACATCTTTTTCATCTTTTTTTCCAAAAATATTAATCGCTTGTTTCAATCTATATTTCAAACGTTGCTGAGTTTAGTTTCTATAAAATATATAATTTTTATTTAAATTATAGAAATGTATAATTATAAATTAGTCATTGGTATTAATGAATATTATCATTTCATGCATTCGAATGAGGATGTCGGGATATTTGAAAAGCAAGCTATGCTGTTGAATGAGAATTCTGCATACTTATTAATTTATTGTTAAGATATTCATAGAATATATTTTAGCGGCTAAAATCTTCCCATAATTTCATGGGAACTACAACAAATTTATTTAGGAAGGAGTAAAGAAAATGTGTGTGTGTGTGATATTACTTTCAGATATAAAATATTACAATATGAATAAAAAAAAATATTTATTAAAACAGTTTTGAAAAATGTGATTTACAAAAATATTCTGATATTCTCTCATAACATAATCTTATAGTTTTATTTTTATTCACACTTTATAATTGTTTTAACAATTTAGTAAAGTTAAATTTAAGAATATAAAATCTCTCGTGAAAATATTTCGATAGAACAATTTTCAAACATTTATTTAGTGTGTAAAATCTGTTTTATGTATAGACGAGCATATATAACTTTTTAACATGTCATCAATAATGACATATATTAACTGAGTTTCGTTCATAACAATGCGATGAAATTTCTTAAATTATGCTTTCAGTATATTTTGTGGTAAGTTAAAAACATCTTGCATCTACAGAAGGAAAGAAAATTCCTGCCTTCTTTAAAATCTCAGCAAAATTGAATGTTTTAATATCTTCAATTTAAGTATTTTATCATTCACAGTTTATATGAATAACAATTCAGCTTCACAATAATAGAAATCTATATGAATTAAGACACCTTTCTTATGAATCAAAATAACTGTCGTACTACATTAGTCATTTTTATTGAAAACTGAATCATCATTATGTTTCTTTTATCACTGTTTACTTATGGGCTGATTCCTGAACTGTCAAATAGTTTTTTCATGTTTTGACAAACGATTTCAATGTTTAAACTTACTATTTGATTCTATGAAAACTCGGACACTTTAGATCTAAAACTATGAGGAACTAACAAGAAGTTTATCTAAATAGTTCTAGATGTTATTATTGGGAAAAGGCAAGATAAATGAAAAAATTGTGGGTGAATTTCCATTTCCATTAAGCAATGACCAAAATGTGATATTAGAAGTTTACGTTCTTATCAACTATCACAACAATAGATTTTTTAAAGTGACATATTTTCTTAATACAATGTATTGTAAAAAGACTTATACATAGGCTGAAAGTATATAGAACCAAATATTTCTCAACTTATGTGTTGTTGAGATGTTTAATTTATTTTCTCACTCAACATCATTTTTTGCACTTGAGAGCTCATTGGACTGAAACCTACAGTTTAAAGTGGATCTTTAATCACTCAAAACAGTCAAACCCAAATTGTTGAACCATAGACAACAAGGGCGAAACATTCAGTTGCCATCGAGAAAAAGTTCTCTTCTTGAGTGTTGACTAAAAAAATTTTAACCATGATTCAAAATTACAAGGGATTTAATGATAACAGTGGTTAATTTACTAGCCCAAGTCCTAATTTCACATGTCATTATGAAAGTAAAGAATCCTAACAATGTTTTTTCCTAACAATGTTAGACTGATTTGATTGTTTTGACTCGACTAAGAATTTTGCCTTCAAATCTTTTAAGAGTGGCTCTCAAAGTGTTGTTATGATATATAAATAATTTTATCCTTTTTCCCATCAGAATTTAATCATTGATAAAAGGATGAACATTTTGATTAAATTATATCGCTATCATCACTGTAATGGCTTTATATATATATATATATATATATATATATATATATATATATATATATATATATATATATATATATATATACATATATATATATATATATATATATATATATATTTGAAAACTATTACAATCAGTTATCTTCTATGTCATCAATTTCTTTTTTACTAAGATTCCTTTTTTGTTCATTGCTATAATATAATATAACATAAAAATCCACAGTCAGTACTCTCAAAATAAATTGGTAGCAATTTATATTTGAGAGTACATGCCCTGTTGTAATTTCCCTAGCTCAAGAAAAATTTAATCCACTGGGTAGTTATTCTTGCCAATTATTCATATGCAAATGTTTCGTTATTTCTAGTAAGAGTAGATAAACAAGTTTAAACGCATATGAAAGTTTATAATCTTTGTTTGCTATTGAGAAAGTATTAAGTATTTTTGACAGTTTATTTTTAAAAGAAATTAAATTGGATAGGTCATAAGAAAGTTTCAAACTATCGAAACTTCAGATCATTATGAAGTTTTCCTCTTCATTGAAGAATTCGTAAAAAGACAATTATATAAAGAAGAATATTATATAAAGTATAAAGCACTGTTAAAAGATGAATATCTTGTTTCAAAGAAAATAATTTATGAAATATTAATCGAGCAAGGTTTCCCCCCAAGTTAATTTGATCCAACAACCTGAAATATTCTGACTGTAAGCTTTCTTATGAACTACAGAATATCTGCTTCATAAAAAAAGTTTAAATAATGGACGATCCCTCAATACTTTTAACAACCCAAAATGCTGCAGAGATATAAAGAGAATGCGTTCTAATCTAATAAACAATGTGTCACAATTTTAAAGTTGCTTAAGATATATTAGGAAATTAATTGAAAGAGGTTCTTATTTATGATGAAATAAATTTTCTACTAGACCAGGGAACTTACAAAAATCATCGAATAAAATATAAATGATTTTAAATTGAAACAATTTGCATTGCTCTCTCCTTTATTTAATCTTTATTTATTATTATAAATATAAATTTTAAAAAAAATTAAAGATAAAAAATGTTATTGACAAGCTTTAAATTGTAAATATACTGGGAAAAACAATTACAAAAGTAAATCTCCATAAATTTTTACTATTATTATATTTTCTTTTATTTCTTTTTCTCTTCATCCTTCTTCTTTTCTCTGTTTAAAATCAGGAGTAAAAACAAGAATTGCATCGAAAGGTTGTTTCACTTAATATCATAAAAATCAGTACAGGAAATAGAGCTCAGCTCTAGCCACTCTGAAAACACCTATACCAGCTTCTAGCTAATGAAATAAAAGAACGAAATGAAGTACAGAGGATTCTTATAGTTATTCTAATGCCGAAAAAATGTTTCTTCCTAAAATGAAATTAATAATAGGTATTGGGAAGACCTAACATTATCACTCTCTTAAATAGGATAGTTATATCAAAAAAAAAATGCACCAGCAATGTCTTTGAAAATGTCATTCTAGTCTTTTTTAAGAATGAGAATTAGTATTTGGCCAATGAAAGCAAATTTCTTTTTAAACTTTCAGCTATTTCTATTTCATGCAAACTACAATATGAAATATAACATACGCTAGTATAATTGCTTTCTACTGCCTTATAGATTCAATAAAAAAAAAAATTGTGAGTGAATATCTTAGTCTAGTGCAGCTTGCTCCTTTTGGACACTATGCCATTAAAAAACAAACGATCAAATCAAGTCAATAAAAGCAAACCACCAAATGTAAATTAACAATTTCTTATACAATAATGTCTTGAAAAATACTAATTACATTTTAAATTAAAAGGAAAATCTGTTTTTATTGTTTCACTTATTTGTCTATTTACATTGATGATAAATTATTATTCGAAAAAATAATAACTTCAAAATAAATATATTATAATAAATTATGATTCTGCAAGAAATACAATTTAAAATTTATTTAGTGTGATATTATTTAAAATGAAAAATTATTTTTGATTATATCTTTTAAATGTAATAAAACTGGAACTTCACATTATATTTCCAGGGAAGTAGTAGCAGAACTACCTTTTGTTTTGATGAGTCCAGGAAATAAAAAAATAGCTGCAGATAGTGCGTGAGTACTTCAATATTTCCAATATTAACAGATATTTTGATACATACACAGTCCAGTCATATTAATGTCACTACCTGTCAAAAGCCAAATTAACCAGCTTTTGCAGAGGAGACTGTTGTGAGATTTACAGGAAAAAAGTCAATTAAGTTCCTTAAGCTTATTTTTTTAATTTTTTATTTATTTATTTTTTTATGTGTGTGTGCCACATTAACTTTAGTATCACAGCCAACTGTTTTAGATTACATATAAGAAGATCCATAGCACAAACAACCCAATAGAGATGGTATTCAGCACAGATTCTCAATTAAGTCAAGTGAGTTTCTTGGTCAAGGGAGAACGTTAAACTCATTCTGGTGCCCTTTGAATCATGCATATATATTCCCAGCTGTGTGACAATTCGCATTGTAGCACTGATAAATGCCATCATCCTTAGTAAAAATAATGCAAACATAGGGATTAACATGGTTCAAAAGGATAGATGTGCATTTGTATTGATGATGATGATGATAAAAGAACCCAGAGTATACCAAGAAAACATTCTCCACACCTTAATGATCCTGCACGAATTGTACAGGTGTTTGCTTTCATCAAAGGTGTCACGTCGTATACACCACCATCGATCTCATCCAATGGAGCGTATAACATGATTCATCAGAAAAAGCTAACTAGCACCATTCAGTTGCAGTGTGTTTAAGTTCCAGCCTTTGTCGACGATGAACAGCAGTCAGCATAAATGCATGAATCAGTCATATGCTTTGGAGCCCCAGAAACAGCAACATTCACTGAAAAGTTGTTTGGGAGACACTGCTGGTCGCCACTTGGTTCATCTAGGCGGTCAGTTGGTCAATGGTACTCGCCTGAACACATCTCTGCAGCCGTTGTTCACCTCTATCATGTGGTGCACCAAATTTGGCAAGTCACTGATTTTTGGCAGTCTCATTTTACCAAGCACAGTATACTTGTACTACCACAGCATGCAAACAGTTCCCAAACTTAGTCCCTTGGGAAATGCTTCTACCCTTAGGATGAAAGCCAGTTATCTTACCTTTTGGATGTCTGATAAATCGTCCCATTTCTGCATTACGCCAAAAATTGCAAGTTTTCCAAAGACTTATATACCCTTTCTATATGCTCAACTGTACTGTGCTGCTTTCTGTGATTGGTTATTTGATGTCGATTTCGAAAGTACATGTAGTCACATTAATGTGACTGGAATGAGTATCATATAGTTAAAACTGCAATTACAGCACAATAAGTAATTTAATAATGTTCAAGCTAAAAATAAGGTATTCAAATCTCACAAAGCATGGAAAAAGTCAAGTTTATTTAATCCTTTTAATCAATGTAAAATTGAATGAACTTGATTTTTTGACTAAGAGTAATTTTTAAAAAAGTACTCAAATTTAATTTACATAAACTCGCAAAAGAAAATTCTTTTTTTCCACTTCATTTAAAAAATCTTGATAGTAAATATTATTAGGCTATTTAATATTTTTCACATCTAATGAAAAATATTTTAAAAATTTGAGAAACTTAGAATTTCAGAGACAATTTAAAATTATCAAACCCATAATTAAATGAGCAATTATTGGGTATAAAATTTCAAATGCGAAATTCAGTCAACTGTGACAAAATTTCACTGATCTATAAAAACTGTTTAATTTTTATTTAATACAGGATTAAACAATTGCAGGATTGTTTAATCCTGTAATTCTGTGAATTTTAAAAGATGCAAAAAAATTTCCATTAAATAAATGATTATATTTCAGAAATTAAATTGAAATTTATGAATGCCTTCACTCATAATCTTTATAACTAGATATAATAAAGCAAATCTGTAAGTTAAAATAGTTTTTATTCACTTATTTTATTAAAATTTAATAAAAATACAATAAAATTAATTCAATTATGTAGAAAACTGAATCTAAATAAGTTGATATTAAGATTTATATTACAAATATTGTTAAATTTATTTCAAAATTAAAAAAATACTCAAAGAGAATGTATTTTAAGATAGTTTTTGGAAGCATCTTTATATAAAATTACGAAAAACTGGAAAAAATCTCAATAATGAAGAAATACATGAATAGAATTACTGTGAAAAATATTTGATTTGTAAGGTTTAATTTTTTTAAAGTGGAAAAAACTAAAAAGATAATTAATATTTCATAATTATTATGAATCGAATGGCCTATTTGATTTTAAAAAAAATAGAATTTAATTTTGATAGTCTTTTATGATCTGCCTTATGAGAAATTTTGTACAATCAAATGTGAAGGAAATAAAATCTTATATTTTTTTATAATGTATTCTCCGAGTTGTAATAACAGTACATTTTCTATCAAAAGTATATGCATAGCTAAAAGATAAAACATTAACTTTAGAACAATATACAGATACTTGCATTAGAAATATATTTCGAGTAACATACATTTTTAAGATACTATTTCTATAAAATTTAATATTTAAGACAAATGAAATAAAAAAAGAAAAATTATGTATTGAAAGATTTTCAGCTAATAAGAATTTATAATATTGAATCTAAATTTGTTCAAAATTAAACATTTATCTTGTCTTACAATTAAATATTATCAATCATATTTATTAATTTAGATAAAATTTAAAGTTTGTCCATGTATAACATGAAATGCAAAAAATTACAATCGATGTATTTAAGTTATCTGATTAACACACAAATTTGTTATTATTTAAAACAGTTAATATGTTATACTAATTACAAAGCTGACGAATATTTTGGACTTTAATATATTCGTATTTTTGTAGATCTATAGTCGCAAACAGAGAATTGTCCGTGGAAACCACTACACCTCAGACAAAGAAAGAAGATTAAAAGCGAAACCAGCATTTGATATCAATGGGAGAATAGATAAATTTTTAGTACATGAAAGAAAGGAAAATTCATTAATATGTAATTTCAACTAACAAATGTTCAATAATGTGAACGCTTGAAATGTAGCTCAAATAATTCAATAAAATTATATGAAGAAAATTTTTAAATTATTAATATATCAAAATTAAATGTTAAAGCAATTTGATTCAAGTAGCATTTATAAATTTATTGCAGATTGCAAATATTAAATTTTAAAAATAAAGGCTGTAATAGGAATTATTTATTATATTTAATAAATTTGTTTTTAATCAGACATACAGAATATGAAACTATGTATTAGTGCACGGATTTGGAACAAAATGCTCACCACTTTATTATTAATTTGTTATCAAATTTTGAAATAGGAAAATATTTAAATATTTTAATCATTTTTGAGCAAAGAATCTTGAATTTCGGGATCTCATTAATTTCCCATACACAGCTTTCTGGATCTGGTTATTTGATCAATTATTTTCATATTATATCTAAAAAAAAAATTTTGACATTACAAGTAATACTTTTGCTGTTAACAGGAATCACATTATCAAAATTATATAATTTATATATATGCTCATGACAAAATTTGGATGAAGATTGAATCCCATTTCAATAACTATTTTTATTATATAAAAAATTAATATATGATAGATAGCAAAAATTATAAACAATATCACTAATTACAAGTTAAATGACTACATTATAAAGAATGCTTAAAAACAATTTTAGACACTTTTATATTTATATAAGAAAAACATTTCAAAGGGAAAAAATAGGTAAATTTTTCATTACTGTCAACTGATTTTTAAAACACTACATAAAATAAAGTTTGATCATATTTGATATGTTACTTTTAGAATATCAAACTTATTGAATCTGAATATGTTAATAATTTTTGGAAAAGACATAATTGAAAAGCTAATTCGATTTGTCCACCATATTTTTGTCAGTGAGAATGAGAATGGCTTCAAAGAATGGAAAGAAATTCATACAGAGCTGTTTATCTTAAGCTCACTTAAATTATAAGTTGTATCATTTCAAAATTTTGATTTATATATTTGACCATAATGAAAACCATAATTAATGCTGATTTGAACTGAAACTAAGGAAAATGCTATTAATTTAAATAAAACAATTGTCTACTCTTTAAAACTTATTTTAAGGATGGTATAGTGCAACCTTTAAAATTACAGAAAAAATATTTATAATATTGAATCCTTTTTATTTTTATAAAATTGTTCATGGCAGTACACAAGTTAACACTTTTCACAGTATACACCGATAAGAAATTCACTGTAAAGCAGATGGGAAGAGCTATTAATTCAATATCTAATTTTATAACTGAAAAGAATTTTCAAGAATAAAATGTTTACTCCATTTGTTTTAATTTATCTATATAAGACCTGATTTTATACTTTAAATGAGTTATTAGCATTTAGATTAAATTACAAATTTTATTATTACTGCAACTGAAAAATATCCAGAAACATTTAATTGGCTTTAGAGAAAATGAGTTGCTGTTCACCAGGTAACCCACTTCTGCCTGAAATTTGATTTCAGGACTTTTTGTAAGTGGGCTCCGACGTAATTTGTACATAATTACTATAGGACGTAAATTATTGAGAACAAAGAAAGATAACACACAAGAAAATAATGAGGGCACTGTTAGCAAAACAAAGATATGAATGGTTAACAAGATTAGGATACTTTTTTGAAAAAAAGAGCAGAAAAGGTTTCCCCAGTTCAAACAATTGAAAATGTAGTTTTGAAACAAAACATGAAAGCCAAAATTGTTTTAATTGTGTATTTTATTTTCCTGTGTTTCTTACATAAAACACATCAAATAACTATTCTAGCATTAATTTATTAATAAAGAAAGTAGTTTAATGAAAAAGCAGTTTTAAGATTGCACAATTTTCCATTTTTCAATTCTTAAGAATCATTTCACTAATCCCTATGAGTTAATGAAAATGAGCATTTACTGTATTAGTTTTTAAAACAAATCTAATCTAATCTAAACAAATCTAAGCAAACATCAGTTTGACATGTCAGGTGAAAAACTATAATACTCATTTCTGCCAATAGATTAATGCATAAAACATTTTTTTTTTTTAATTTTTGTTTTATTTAACAAAGACACAAATAATTCGAAAAAAATATCAGAAATAAGTCTAAAAGAATAAGGAGAACAAAAATAAGTGTCCCATCTATTCAAGTTAAATGATATTAGTTCACATCATTAAATAATTTGTGCATTTAAATGTCAGAATAGTAGGAAATATTTTCCACACTTAATTCTAAAAGTAATTATCAATGACAAACGTAATTAGTCCAAGAAACTTGTTTATTAACAAATTGTAGGTCATTATTTAATCATCCTTAACACTTTTACTAAGCAAACTATTTTTTTCACCTTGCATTATGTGTGAAGAGCTTGAAAATTAAGATCTAGATTTCAATCCTAAGAGTAGCAAAATTAGGCTTTAGATTAAGTATGTGTATATCAAAATTACATACTTAATTATTCATCATTGTAAATATCTCAATTCTTTTTATTTAAGTAAAACTAAACAGAATGCTTAAAAATCACATTGATTAAAATTCCTAAAAATTTTTTGCAAATTTCTATAGAGTAATTTAGAAAATATATATTTTGTTAGCAAAGAAAAACACAAAGGAAAGTGTTTTACTATGTTATTGTTTAATATATATATATATATATAATTATTTTCCTTTGCAATTTTGATAATTGTTGAGACATTACAGTTTGCGTTAAATTTATACAAATTTGTCTTGTAAACCAAACTCCCAAATTATAATCAAGTATCAATTTTAATTCGTTTTACATATATATCCATAACTCAAGACAAACTACAATTCAAGATTTATATCATATTCCCAACAAAATGAGAAGGACAAATTTATTTTAAATAATTCTTTCCTAACCAAAAACGGTTGTTCAAAAATCATAGACAGAATCGCATTTTCCAGAAATCTTCACGTCATTTTACTTTTAAGAATGACAGAACATCATTTCCCCTTTAAATTAGAAGCAAATGAATATGAATTTTATATTGGAATTACTTGTTCAAAATTCTCATTTTTTTTTAAATATTATAAATCTTTTTCATATCTTTTTTATATTCCTTGCACTTAAAACTAATGTCATAATAAACCAATCACATTTAAGAATTAAAAAAAAAAAAAAAAAAAAAAACTTTTCTATTTTTACACTATAAATTGGTATGATATGGCAAACCTAATAAAAACTGTATACTGCACAGACAAATAAAACTAGAGTCAGCAATTTTCTTTTACTTCTTAATCACAGTAGATGTTTTTACTTTTGGTTTTGAAGGCTGTATGAACGCAGTTAGTGAATCAATATCTTAGCTCATGTTTTTTTAGTCACCACAAGTGGAGTGGGTGAAAATAGAAATATTTTTTATGTTCAACAAATTTTAATCTGATCTTGTACATCTTTTAAAATTACAAGTGATAACATACCTTAAAATTAAGACAAAGGGTATGTTTAAAAAGACAATTCAGAATTTTTTCACACTGATGTGAAATTAAAAATAAAAAAATAAAAAATTCAAATACTTAAAATTTTCTATCTGTTTACAAAAATGTTTCATAAAGCTAACTTCTATCATGCCAACAGAAGCATACAAATTTGCATGCAGCTCAATAATTATTAAAATAATTTTATAAAATTAAGAAAAAATTTAAAATGTAAACATTAACATACTTTTTTCTAAAACATGTTTTAAATATTTTGAGTCTGCCAATATCAAACCTAAGAAAGGAGGGGAAAGCTTCATTGCCCTCCATATATATTCTGGATGAAATCTGAACAGCAACGAAATATGGATAATCTGAAAAATACATTTGATATAGTAAAAATTACATTTGTTACAAGACATATTTTTGCAACATATAAGCAATAATGTTTAAGCATTACAAGATTTGTTCTATTCACAACAAAATAAGAGATAATATATTTGTTTCAAAAAATTCTTTATCAATAAAAAGAAATGTTCAAAAATTATAGACAGAATCCCATTCTCCAGAAACATTTTGCATCATTTCTGCTTTAGAAACAACACACATAGTTAAAGAATATCCCATAATACACATGAATGTAATCACATTAAATAATACACATAAATGTAATCACATCATGCTACATCTCTCAATTCTAGTCAATTTAAATAATTTATAAATTAAAAATTATATAGAGGGACCTGTCTTGCAAGAAAAATCTGGCATGTGGTGCAATTCTTAGAAGCATTTTACACAGTTTATGGACACAGTATGTATACAGCTTGCTTACATTTAAAACACCATTAGGAGTAATTTATTTACATATACACAAAATATATATGTTTTATTTGCACAACTAAGGTGAAACATAGAATAACAATGAATTCCATTTAACTTTTAACATAAATATAACTTTTAAAATATAAACTTGCATTATTATTATTATTATTATTGATTTTTGTGATTGCTAAGGGAAAATATAGTCATTGCCACAGAGCTTCCACACCAGTGAACTAGTGAATGTAATAAAGAGCATATAAAGTACAGAAAATGTTTGCAAATCTGATAGGGATTTGAATTTTCCTTCCACATCTTGTAAAAATTTGCTACAATAAAAACAAAACTTTTTTTATTTTCACTGGTCTTACTAGTTCTACTATCAGTAGAAGTAATTGTAGTGGGTGAAATGCTGGCATTTTAGCTTAAAATTGTATCTTCAGCAAATAGGTATCAAGGTTTAAGCTGATTGGTCGACATTGGAATTTCTTTTTCTTTAATGAGCAGACTGAAATACTTGTCACTGTGCAACTTACCTTATACAGTCCTTCATAAGGTGGCTAAAAATTTTTTCGCACAGCATCATTACATACGAATGCATGTGAACATCTAGAGAGCTATTTAAAAATGAAAATATTTTCCTTATTATGATATTTGATAACTCTAGAAAAAGGCATGTCAAGTATCACATGAATATTATCAATAACAATTGCTAGATATTAACAAAACATTTAATGCTAAATAATGGGGTTTTAATGATAAAAATATCTTGTAAAATTTATACAAAGTTCCCAAAACATAAATATAGAATAAACAATAAAAGTTGCCACCTCTCAAAAAAGCAGTATAAGTTTCAAGTTTTTTTTTGACATGAATTAAAGTACATATTAAAAGGAATCACTATGTATTATACCCCTTCTATCAATTCATACTCAGAAATAAAGATATACTGGATATAAGTAACAGCTGAAATAAAATTGGAGACAGAATCAAAATAACAAGTTTCTTTATCATAGCAAAATTTAATAAATATCCATATCATAACACATAACCCATTTAATGATATTTTAACCCTAAGAAACATTAATATTAAAATTTCAACTTAACTCCTTGGAATGAATTATTTACTTAAAATAGAATCATTTGTCTTGAACATTGTTAATTTTTTTTTCTAATATTATTCCTTCAAAAATTCAAGTGTGATGTTCAAGCATTTCAATAACCAAATACGATATTAAAAACATTTAAATTTTTTTAATATTGTATTAGTCCCAGCTTAATTCAATGTTTTCTCTTGAAGTAATGTATTTTTGATAAAAATTAATATTTTATTAGTTGACCAATTTTAGTCAGATAATTTCTTTCTATTTCATGAAAGACATAAAAAAAAATTCCGAATCATAAATGTAATTTGTAGAGCTGCAGAAATATGAAAAGAATGCACATTTTTGTAAATGTTTTCAAGTGCACATTTATTAACAACATGGGCACACAAAATACATAACACTAAATTTGAATGCACTTATTTTTGTCACTAATGGTAAAAAAATTAATCTTTGAGAATGAGAAGCTCCTCCATATAATTTGCATACAGCATATAATTTACAGAAGTTTATGATAACAAATACATTACACTTATTTACAAATCACTTATTCATAGTGATGTATTTAGAAACTTTTTATCGCACAAATGTTCTCATAGAAAATTTTACCAGGGTTTGTACAGGTTTCCCAGAATCAAATAGGAGTTTTCGAGGAGTCAAATTAAAAATTTCCAGGATTTATTGACATTCATATTAAATAATTTTTTATTTTATTTTAAAAACCGTTCTTAACCAAATAAGCATATGTATATGCTTATTTGGTATAATTATGTATATCCATTGCTTTTCAGTTATATTTAAAAATAACAGAAGTAAATAATTACAAAAATTAATGAATATTAATTATTTATGTTGGAATTATATTTAATGATTACTTAAAAAGCCTTTAATGAATTTACAGCTATAACAGCAAAATTTTATTTAAATGATCAATATGATAATGGGTAATTTTTGACATCTTGATGTTTAATTTTTGACAAATTTAAACATCTTGAGTAGGTTTCTACCTACTAATTTATTGAGTATTTCAGGATGTGTATAACCTCTTTTCAAACATAAATATATTTACTCAAAACAAGTGACTATTAGTTAAAGTTTCCAAAAAGACATTTTTTGCAATTATTATTTAATAAAAGTAATTTTAAAATCATACAATTTCTCATTCATATTCAAGACTTTTCTATTTCTTAAATCATTTAATAGATTTTCACATTTCTGTATATAAATTTATACAAATATAGGAAATTATATACATATACATAGGTCATTAAAAAAGACAACTTCCATAAAACATTAAATAATTTCAGCTTTTATTTTGTTGATAAACAAATTCACCCTGATTTCTCCAAGGAAGTTACAGAAAGTATATTTCAACTAAAAAATTTTATATTTAATATTAATATTCAGTGAATTTTAAACAATATAAAGAAAATAGGAACAAACAGAAAAAAAAACAATTAAAATCACCTGTCTGATTGAATCACATGATGAACTTATTGGTGATTACTTCATTTCACACACATAAATCTAACTAATACATCTGGTAATGATTAAACAGGATTATCAGGAAATTATTGTGGATGAACATGTCGTACTCCAGTGGTAATACTAAGAGCGATTACTCAATTAAGTTTTTGGGTAATTTCACTGAAAATTTTAAAATATTAAAACAAAAAGCACATAGTTATTTTCTAACAAAAAATAAATACATCATGATAAGTAAAAATTCCAGGAGTAAGTCATGATTTTCACTGAGTCAAGTCAAAATTTCAAAAGTTTTAAGGGGACATAAAAAAATTTCGAATTCCAGGAGTTGTACGAACCTTGTTTAAATTTGTATTAAAATAAGTTGCATTTAAAATCTTGAATTATATTACAAATGAATCTGGGTAACTATCAAACTAAGGTGTTATAAATAATACAAGTAATCACCTAAGTACAAATTGATTTGACTCTTAAACTTTTACAAGAAATAAAATTTTTTTAAAGACAATAAAGTAATAGATATGTAAAAATAATAAACAATAAAAAAAAAACAATTTTCCAAACAAACTATTCCATTAGATTTTCAGTTATCTAGTTATTATGTTGCTTCTTTTGGTGCTACAATTTGAGATCAGTAATATGTAAAGGAAAAATATCAAAATAATTAAATTTAATCTTGGTTACAGTTTTAATAATAACAATGTCAGAGAAAGAAAAAAGTGAGAATAAAAGACTTAAAACAATTTTTCTTATTTTATATTGAGACACCTCAAGTATAGGCATCTTCCTAACCACAAACATTTTGAGCAAATTCTACAACAGCCAACTGGAATCCAAGACAAATATCTGCATTTATGAAAATATAACTATTAAACAAAAGATATAAATAATTTCAAAAATTTATAACAGAAATTATATGAATTTATTATAATTAAATATTTTTTAAAATAATAGCCATTTGAATTACAATTGTGAAAAGTAAATCCATATTTTATTTTATTTCATTTATTTTTATTTATTTATTTATTTTTTTTTTGGAGGAGACAATAAGCACTAGTTACTTAAGTTTTTGACTTTTTATGTTCCTCTTAAAATCTATCTCCTTTTCTTTTGTTGCAAAAGAGGTACAAAAAAGTGCAGGCACCTAATGCCACTCAAGAGTCGTTATTTAAAATCACAAATAAAGTCTAATCTGAAAAATTTTTATATATTTTTATTTTAAATGTTTGAAACTTTTATTGAAATAATTGTAATATGGGATATTATATTTGTTGGTCAAAATTTTAGTAACTAAGCAACTGATATGTAAAGCTGCTTTAAGAAAATTTCTTGAAACATCAGGGATATTCAAAATTATCGAAGCAACTTTATGGGAAGGAGATTTTGATTTGCATATTTTTATTGAGAATGAAATCTTGAAAAGCTTGATAGAGTGAATTTTTTTGCTCATTTAAATAGATTTACTGTCATATTTTACAACAAATAGCTTTAATGTCATATTTTATATAACATTATTACATTTATAATTTATCAAAGTGTTGAAAATTCAATGCAAAAATAAAGTGAACAGTTGTAATAAACAATAAAAAAAAAGCTATTTTTACTTCACTTAAATATATGATTTCTAATTATATATTAATATAAGTATTATCTTTTAAAAACTTGCTTTTTTATTATAAACTGAATCTAGTACTATAGCTCTTCATTTAAATGATTTCTAGAGGTAAGGGAGCAAATATAAATCAAGGAACATTTAACAATAGTTTTCAATTTTGTTTTGTACCAAAGATTATAAATTTTACATTTTTCTGGGTACACTTGGCCTTTCTGTAAGCACATTTCTACAGCCAGAATATTGAAAACAATACATATTAAATTTGTGGTTTGGATTACTTACTCAACTAACTGAACACCTGCAATGTATTTATCTTGTTGCAATAAACTGGTCAATTAGCAGCTACCATACACATAACATCACCACATTTTCCTGTAAAAGAGTGGCCTGTTATGAGAATTTCTGCATGCCCTTTGTTAGGCAAAAGCAGATTGATAATATACAAAACTGTTAAAAACACATGAAAAATGAAGTAAACTCTTGTAATTCAAAGAGAAAGTTTTTTTTTTTTATCTCCATGGAAATGTCAGGTTCTAGAGTTCAACAGATTTAATTCATATTTATACATATTTTGATCCCTCAATTTTTGCTGCAATTTCAATTTCACATTTTGTAATAAAAGCAGAATAAGCTTTGAAGAATTTAAGAAATATTTTAAATTTTATTCAGAAAAGCAAATGTAAAGATATATATAATTCAATGTTCTGCCCTCCAGGAAGCCTGCTCTTCTTCACATTTCAAGACGCTTTCTACTCCTGGAGATACTTCTTTTCTTTATTGGACTGCAAGACTTATTATGATCAAAAGAGCCAACATAAGGACGTAATTTAAAAAAAAAACATTTTAGATTCTTAATGCATTTAACCAAGTGATTATGGTGTACTTATCTTGTCACAACAAACTTGTCAATTAATGCCCAGTGATGAGTCTTGCCAAAAATCTTTGTGTAAAAGCAACCAGAATTAAGAGAATTTCCTCAGTTTCCTTGCCAAAGAGCTGCCATGAAAAGATTTTTCTCATAGTGCGAACCATATAATTTTTCTTCCTCTCCCCCTCCAGTAGGTGGATTGATTGGTTTACCTTTTAAACATAAAATGATACATTCAATATAAGATTTAATCATTCAAAATTACAAAAATAATAATTAGTATATTATATTTCAACTTAACTTCTGATAAAGTAAGAAAAACACAAGAACATTCATATAGATAAAAACATCTGGAATAGTAAATTAATAAGAATGAAAAAATCATCGAATGTTTAAATTTAGGTTCATTATTTAAAACTGAGATAATGATAACAGGGTATCTTCTTTAGGTAAAAGAGTATTTTCTTTTGATACACTATGTGGTCAAAAATATCTGGACACCCCTTAAAAAAGTGGTTCTGACAAGTGACACAATTTGATACATAATTGAAATCTATAAAAGTGTTGGTAGTGGTTAATCAGATTGTATTTATGGGTTTTTGAGGCAATGAGTAAATCAAAGGAGCTTAGTGAGTTTGATCGTGGCAGTATAATGGGATGCCACCTTTGTGGAAAATCAATTCGTGAGATTGCGGACATTCTATAGAAGCTTAAATCCACAGTGAGTGATGTAATTGTGAAGTGGAAATGTCTAGGCAGTGAAACAGCAGAAAAACAAACGAGTAGGCCAAAAACACTTGGTGAGCACAGCAGTAGAACTCTGAAAATGGTAGTGAAACAAAATCACAAGTCTTCAGTGGTGGAAATTTCTCTGAAGTTTTAAAGCTAATCAGGCGTTAGTGTAAGCAGCAGGACTATTCATCAAGAGTTAAAAAATTTGGGATTCCATGGTTGTGTAGCCATTCACAAGATGAACATCACTTCACAGAATGCGAAACATTGATTGCAATGGTGTAGAGATCACTGGCATTGAACTGTAGACATGTGGAAAACTGTTATTTGGAGTGATGAATCTCACTTTACAGTCTGATAGTCAGATGGATGCAACTGGGTTTGGTGGATGACTGGTGAACATTTCATGGTGACTGCATTGTGCTGACTGTTAAGTTTGGTGGTAGAAGTATTAAAATGTGGAGGTGTTTCTCATGGTTTAGCCTGGCTTCGTTAGTTCCTGTGGTTGGAAACATGAATTCTGAGATGTATGTGGACATTCTGGACAATGCTGCTCTCCCAATTCTATGGCAATATTTCAGGAAAGGCCCATTTCTCTTTGAACAGGATAACTGATCCATTCACCCATTGAAGCTTCCACAAATACGATTTGACAAAAGGTGTTCAAAAACTGGACTGGCCTTCTCAGAACCCCGATCTAAATCCCACAGGACAAATTAGAGCAAAGATTATGTAGCCAGCGACATCGACCTTCCTCACAGCAAGCATTCACTTCAGCTGTGATAGACACTTGGAAGGCAATTCCTATGGTCATCTATCAAAAATTGGTGGAAAATGTTCCCAAACGTGTGCAGGCTGTCATCACTGCAAAAAAGGGGGGGGGACATCATATTAATATGTCCCTTAGAATGCTCTAAGTCCATACGACTGTGTGTCTAGATACATTTGGCCAGATAGTGTATAATTAATTATAGGAATCACTAAAACAGATTAAAATTAAACAACAGAATATAAATAAATTAGTCAAATTATGAAAATAATTATTTTTTGTTTCTCTAAAATATGTGATTAAGATCTACACTGAAAATATTTAACATAAAAAACACAACATTAATTATCACAATATCTAAATTATGAATTCAGAATGTCTGCTTTCTTCTAGCATAAAGTCTGTTTTGATAGCAAAACCATTTGACAAAAAACAATTCATACAATAAAAGGAGAGCTGTATTATAAAATTGCAATGTTATCCCAAATATATAAATTACACATTTTGTTAAACTCTATATGTCTATAGGCAGGAATTGTTTTCTCCATGAAAATTCAGACCTGAAACTTTTATTTTACATCATCTTACAAAATCATAAGCTAAATATCTACGATGGAATTAAAGAGGAAAAAATATTAGGGCCTTCTTTTCTTTGAAATAAATTTAATTGTCTAAATTTATAAACAAAATAACTAGGTTTTGTGTTGTAGAATTTATTTTCTTTTAAGCATAAATTTGCATAAAATTTGTATTCCCTTTCCTCAAATATATAAATGTTGATTGAAATGTTACATATTTTCAGAGCTTTATCACATAGAATCAATGTTTTTAATCTTAATTTGGACTGTGTTTTTGTAAATTATTAATATTAAATTTATTTTTCCACTGTTACAAAGTTAAAACAATTAATCTCACATGATGTGTTTTTTTTTAATTTCTTTAAAATTTATAAATCTTTAGTAAACAAAATTATTAAAATTATGGCAATTTTATTTTAGATATTTATTTCATTCATGATTAAAAAGAAATATATGTGAAACAAATAATGATTTTGTAATATTTATTGATCAAATAATTATTTTCTATATATATAAGTTATCAAACATTTTATTAAATATATATAAGATGAAAATGATTACAGTGCAATGGTTATGTATGGCTTTTTAAATAGTTATATAATTTAATTTTTAATAATTAATTATTCATATTATTAAATAAACTCAAACAACTGTAAGAAAATTACAAATCTTCAAATGAGATTTCTATATTACAGTGTTGCAATTTTATGAAAACAAATCCTATAATTTAACTTACTTCAAAAAGAGGATTCTTAAATATTAGAATTTTTTAATAATGCTTTAAAAAGTAATCAAAAATCTTATGTCATCATGGAGCTTAGATATTTGTTTAGTTGAAAAGTAGAAAAATAAAAAATTTTCAAAATTTTGCTTACATAATATTTATATTAAATATTTTTAATAAGATAATGAGTTTTTTTCTAAAGTAACAAGCTATCTTAAATTCATAATCGTTTGAAACTTAAAACAGACATTAATGGAAATGGTAATTAAAGACAAAATAGAAAAAAATGATGCAAAATACTGAAAAATGTAAACTAAATCATAAAAAGTAGTAAAATATACTGTTATTTCGTTGAGCATTCGTTATGAAAAATGATTACAATTTTTACTGTTTTTCTATGAGGCATCATGTTTTTTACATATATTTCTTATTATTCTATTTTATACAATAATAAATTGCTTTCTGCAGTAGCATTTTTAAATGGGTTAATATAAAACAAGTTAAAATATTTGGGAACATTTGCAGCATAAATTTTACAAATGTTTACAATTGCTTGTAATAAATCAAATTATATTAATAAAAAAAATTGTAAAAAACCCCATCATAATTTTTCATGAATACCATTAATTTCCCGAAAGATCTTCTAACATAAGCTTGCAAAGATGTAATAAATGATTTTAAAGAAAACTGAAAAAGCTTTAATAGATTTTCAGGATATCATTAAATTACACAAGAGATGTTACTGAGCTAGAGAGCCAGACAAGAAAACTTCAATAATCAAAGACACAAATTAGAAAAGTTAAAAAAATTTTGGAAGCAATATCACTAAAGATTTAAACATTTGGAAATTTATTATTAAGAACAATAAATTATTTTCATTATTTTGAAAACATTTACAAACAGAATAAAGTGATTTAGCCATGATCTCAACAGGAACAACAGAAATAATCAATAATATGTGTGTCTAGTTAAAAATTTGCATACTTTCAAATATATACCTTTATATACTCTAAAGTTAAGCTTCATTTAGTGGCCAGACCTGAGTCTTTAAATTCAAATGTTGTGGATTCAAAATCAGCCACTGTTGAACGACATGAAATGAGCATTGCCCTTCAACACCTGCATTTATTTGTTTGTCAGTGTGAATGAATACATCTTTATTGAAGTTTGTCCTCTTTGAGATGTTAATACATCCCACTATCCCTGAAAATTTTTTCCTTAAGCCTTTGGTTTAGTCAAAATTAAGAACATGATTTTTAAATTTATGAACTTTTGTTATTGAAAAATATTTTACATTGTGTTGGATAATTATTTAAGATGCAGTAATTTATTTCATAAGCAAGGTTGTAAACTGTATAATAAAGGTTATCATTCTATGTTTCATATATTTTGCAATATAAAATACTTTATGAATCATAAAAATTATTATACATATAATGATTTTTATCAAAGCTTTATGAATAAATAACACTCTGATAATTGGTCTCAATAATGCAATTTAGAAAAAATTTATTACATTATTGCAGTCAATATCTACGCTGGAGGAATTTTCAGGATATATCATATTTAATTAAGAGCTGTACAAGAAAAACAAAATAAATATAGCAAAGTGTTTATCCGGAAAATGTACAAATCAATTGATATCTAATTCATAGTTTTATTTTTGAATTTTTATATGCTTACCTATTTATGGGTAATAATTTGAATTGATATAGAATTAAAACAATCTATACCAATTTATCGGCTGTTTTTAAAGTAATATTGTTCAGCTTCTCATTTTTACTGCAAAAATTTATGTATATTTTGAATGTATGTTTTATATGTTTTTATAAAGGCAATTGAAATTTAGTTTTATTTAGTTATTTATTTTGAAGGATATAAAATATTTTAAAATAATTAATGCTATACTTAATCTATTTTTAATCAGATTTTTAATTATTTTTACTTTAAAATAACTTATTAACAGTTTTTAATTGCTAAAAAGTATGATAAATTTCCAATTATTATTGTATTATTATATTTGATTACATCGATAGAAACAAAATTATTATTATGTTTGGAGTGATCACAATAATTATTTACAACATTTTGAAAATAAAATATCTTAAAAAAGTTAGAGCATATTCAGTGTTTTCATAACTTAATTACTACAGTTTGAAATAATATTTTTACTACCCTTAAAATGTAAAATTGGTTAGACTATATTTGAGGGTGCCCCTTGAATTCTCGCTAAGTTTATTGCTAAACTGGGCGATGTTGTTCTATTTATGGTAACTCTAAACGTTATTCTGTAACGGCTATTTTTGAATGTTTAAACAAAATCGCCAATCTTGCCAAGGGGCACCCTCAAATATATTTTTACCGTAAAATTTTGTTTTTATATTTTATGAGGATACTATGTTAAAAAATAGAATAAAATAATAAATATATTTTAAGTGCTTATATATTTGATTTCTGCATCTAACATTTATTAAAATGAAATAAAATTTTATATTTTTAATAAAAGTTATAATAAAGTGTACGAAAAATATGTATAATAATATACGTAATAAATGAAATATATATTAATATAAATTAATATGTATACCAAATATATAAATTAATAAATATGTAATAATGATCAAAATATATACATAAAATTATATTTAAGAATTTTCTTAAATAATTCCGTCACTCATGACTTTTAGAGGAGCAATAATTTTTAATATTTAAAGAATGAATATAATGGTACAGATGCCGTATAAACCAGGATGCTAAATTCTGAACTTTTTTTTGCAATAAAGAAATATTAGCATGATGATGTTTTGGTTGGTTGGTTGGTTGGTTGGTAGCTGTTCTGAGACTTTTAGCTGCTCCGGCTTTTGTCTCTATTATTCTAGGAACATCTATTTCAAAAACTGTTGATACTCATAAGGAATTTAATAAATGTTTTTAGATTTTTTGGGTTCGATGTGATGATTTCGACCAACTGTTTGTAATTTGTTATTTGCACTTGTATTTTTAAATCATGCAAAAATTGTTTGCGGTCCTGGTTATATCTAGGGCAATATAAGATTATATGTTCAGCATTATCAACCTGCATAGCATGAGCTGCATCTGTCTGAATCAGTCAGATTGAACCGGCAAAGCAGCGCTGGAGTCAGCAGAACGCCAGCAAGGCTTCTGGCGAGCAGTACATCCTCTTTGCGCGAGACGAGATCTCCCCATCGAGCTCCACTCCGGGATGTCTCCAACCTCAGGTAATATTTACTGTTTTTGAATATTTTATCTTGGGTTTTTAATGTTGCTTTTGATGTACAGTAAAAGTCTTCTATGGTAATCCACTCTATATACGTTGTCTTTTGTGACCATTTGGCTAGTTTATCAGCTTTTCATTTATTATAATATCTTTGTGGGCTGGAACCCAAATAATTTGAAGTTCTTTTGAAGAATTTTGAAGCTTGCCATATTTTTGTGTTTTAATCTTAATATTATACTTGCTGATTTTTGGTTACATTCCATCAGTGCATAAGGACAGATTTACTATCTGTATATATTATATTTCTTCTTTCGTAAATGATTAATTCATCTATAAAGCTTGACAGATCGCCATAGCTTCCAGGCAGAAAAGACCGAGTTTATATTATTAATTATGCATCCAAAAGATCCTTTTTCAGACCATCCAGCAATAGAGGTTATGTCTTCTTTTTAGATGCATCTGTGGCTATTCTGTTAGGTTGGTCTAGTAGACTTTTGTCAAAATCATTGAAAAATTGAATAATTTCTTGATTGGTGAGATTTATCTTGGAAATCGTATTTATTCTACATGGATTGAGAAGTTGTTTGGAAAGTGAATTTGTGGGTATTTAAACTGAATGAAGTGGGATATTTTAATGTTTTCTTCCTCTATTGTTTTCATTAGGGGTATGTGATATCTTTTTCCAACTGAATTGAAGCTGATTTGGATGATATTTTTGAGAGGTGATTGTTGTTCCAATGAGATATGCTTTAATCCAAAATTTGCTTGATATTTTCTAAATTCAGATTCTATTGTGCCAGTATTAGCAATCTTTCGTAGGAGAATATTAGAGTGAATCTGGGTAATCCTAATGCAATTCTTAATGCCGACGTTTGTATTGTTTCTAAAGGTTTTATGACTGAGTGGTTTGTTAAGCTAAAAATATTGCTAGTGTGGTGTAGAATACTGCAGATAGATGATTTTGCCAACTGCATTAGATGATGTGATCTTGCTCCATAATTTTTATTAGAGAGTGCTTTTAAAATGTTTATTCTTTTAGCTGCTTTATATTTTAAGTATGTTACGAACGAACGGAAGTTTCCATTTCTTGTAAATATTATTCCTAAGAACTTAAGAGTGTCTTTCCATTTAATTTTTCATTATTGTATTGTATTGACCAGTCAGGATTTTCTCTGCGCCTGGACAAGTTTACTGCTGAACACTTTTGATAAGCTATCTGTAGTTTCCAGTAACTGCTCCATTTTTCTATGTTATACAAAGTATCTTGCAGTTTTTTCTTGATTATTTCCAATTTTTCATCTGTACAGTAAATAAGTATGTCATCTGCGTATATTATATGTTTAACTCCGTGAGGATTGTTTCATGGAAATCTGACATGAAGATTGTAAATAAAATGGGGAGATAACACACTACCTTGTGGTACTCCTTTGTTGACTGAACCGATTTGCGAGGATGTATTTCTCCATCTTACCCTCAGCCTTCTATCTTGTAGAAAGTTATGAATCCACTTGGCAGTTTTCCTGTTATTCCCAGCTGTAGGCATTTGTATATTAATCCATCAATGTACACGGAATCATATGCAGATTTTATATCCAATGATATTGCAATGATGAATTTCTTTTGAGCTTTTGCCTGATGCAGATCATAGTGAAACAATTGTATTGCAGTTTGACTGTCTCAGAAAGGTATGAACCCTAGATGACGTTCTTCTATCTTTTTCATTAGTAATTAGGAAATTTGTAATTCTATAGGACAGCATTCTTTCAAAAATTTTAGCAGGAACAGAAGTTAAAGATATAGGTCTGTATGAATTTTGTATGGATTGTGGTTTGTTTGGTTTGGGAATTGGTATTCTAATAGACGATTTCCAGCTGTCAGAATAGAGCATTGATCAAATATGTCATTAAAGATTTTGAGTATCTTTAGTGTGTTATCTTCATTTAGGGATTTAAATACTTTTGCAGAAATTTTGTCTTCTCCTGGTGTGGATATTCTAGTTTTCTTAATCGCTAAATTGAGCTCGTTGATTGTAAACTTTTATTTAAAATCATATTTTCTGTCCAGAGTAGTCTATTGGTATTGGCTCATGGTGTATCTTGTTTTTGTAGTGTGTTGCAATAGCGTCACTTTGAGATTTAGGTGAATGTAGTTCTTGGTTATGAAAATTTATTTAGAGGTTAGAGTTTTGGATATCTCTGTATCGACGATTCATAGAGTTAAATATTCGGAAAAGTAGGTACAGGTCTTGCTGCTTCTTGCAGACGTCATCCCAATATTTGGTTTTAGAGGATTTTATGGTGCGTCTTAATTTTTGCAGAAAACTTTTTGTACAATATCAATTCTTGTTTTTAAGGTATTTCTTGCTTTTTTAGATACACTTTTTTTAGAAATGAAAATTTACTACATAAATTATTCCACCATGGGGAAATTACTGCTTTTCAGGTATTTTCTGCTCATGGCTGTTTTTCTTCTATGGCTTTGACTGCAATATTATGGAAATTGTCATACGAACTGTTGCTTCTACTGCACAACTCTCTTCGTTTATTTGATTGATGATTTCTTTCCATCTGTGAATCTTATACACTTTTGGAGTTTGATCTGGGGGTAAGAATGTCTATGGCTATGGGAAAATGGTCACTGAAAAATGAATCTTCTTCTATTGTTATATGGCATTGTGGATATAAGTTAGAGGTACAAAATGAAAGATCTATAATTGAAACTTTACCTGCAGGAGAAATATGTGTCAGATTGGTTAAATTCAGTATGCAGAGATTGTGTTCGTTTATCCAGTCGGTCAATTTTTGTCCCTCTTGAGTGCTAGTTTCCCTCCCCATAAATCATGTTTGATATTAAAGTCTCCTAAAATTAGGCATTTGTGTGTTATGTATTTTTGTATGTCTCGATATTCATTATATTCCAATTTTTCCTTTGGGTGAATATATATTCAATATGTTGATTGTTTCGTTCCTGTTAGTTATTTTCACTATCAATATCTCTGTTTCACTGCTGCTATATATGTTCTTGTAGGTTACTTTTGATGATGATGATTCTGTCACTGCAATCCTTCGAGCCGCCTCCTCTTCTATTTTCTCTGTCTTTTTCTATAGATTATTTTTTCTTTATATTAAATAAATCTTTTGGTCTCAGGAAAGTTTCTTGTATAACTAATACATCTGGGATATGAAAGGTTCTAACTTAAATATGTCTATTTTGTTGGTAACGCTCCTCGCATTCCACTGTACAATTTTTCATTTTGAAAAAGTGTTTATAAACTGAAGATTTATAGCACTTATATAGAACTGATATAAGAATTTTTATTTGAAATCCTTCAAATATGAAAATATAATTAAATAGGTAAAAAGTAGGTACTCTAATCATCCAACAGAGAAATCTGAAAGATCAATCTCTTTCTCTATTTCATATTGTTGGTAGTCCATCTGGTCTGGTTTGAGGATTTGGGATTTTTATTATCTTTGATTTTTCTTCCTTTCTCTTTCAGGAGAGATTGGTGTGGTTAATTTAGAGATAGTTTCATTCATTTTAGTCAAGACGGATTCATTAATTTTATTCACTGTGAGTCTAATGATTTTTAAACATATTACAAATTTTAGTTAATTGTGTTTCTATGATCTTTTCAATTGAGGTTATCAGTTTAAGGGCCAATTTATCAAAGATCCCTTGCATCGATTCTATGTCTAGATTGGCTGTAGGCATGGAAACTTTCTTTGCGTATGAAGTGTTTTTGTTTGCGAATCGCCTTCTGGCTTCGCTTAGTGTCAAATTATTTTCTGCCTTAAATTTGAGTATTTCTTTTTCTTTTGCCCTAGTTGGGCACTCATTATAATCACTCTATATGTGAGCCCGTACAATTGGAGCATCTCATTTGGTTTAAGCATATTTCTCCATGTTTTTGTCTCCACAGTGAACGCACAATACTTCATAAGGGCATTTGTTAGGATTATGAGTGAATTTGAAACACTTACCACATTGGCGAGGTCTGTCTACGAATAGTTCCACTCTGTGGTTGGTAAAAAACAGTTTTATTTCTTTTGGTATCTTTATTCCCAGAATAGATACCAGAACCGGAGATACTTCACGGTTTCTCTTATTGAATCTTCTTAATTCTAAAATTTGGATTTTATTTTCAGCGCTCAGCTCCTCTGCAATCTCTTTTAATGGAGTTTCCGTTGAATATTAAATAGTAGAAACCTGGTAGAGATGCTTTCCATAGGATTTCGTAGTGTACCGGTACCCCTTGTAACTCTTTGATATTTAATATTTCTGTAGCTGTTTCCATGTCTTGCGTTGTCATTAGTAGTCTACCGTCTCTTGTTATTGTCTTGTTAGAGATCTTTCTGAAGTTCTTATCTTTATTATCAGTTCGTTTTCAGTTCCAGGGTTTATTTTTCGGAATTGACCTTCCATTGTTGGCTTTTAGGAATATGTTAAATGTGTTTACCCCATTTTCTTTTGCAGCTAAGAGACAATTCATATCGTTTTCTGCAGTTCTAAGGAAATTAGCTCCGTAAATACTTTCTTCTGCCATGTTTAAATCCATGTTGTTTAGATCTTCATTTTGTAAAATATCCAATACTTGAATTTTAGAGGAAGCCAGACTTATGGCTTCTGTGTTCCGTGGAAGCTTCTATTCCGAAAAGGCAATAAGTCTTCGCTCAACTTGAGCCGAAGAGGAAATAAATTTTTTTTTTCTATAAATAAATATTAAAATATAACTTATAATTCTAATGAGAAACTTTTCTAAAAAAGTAATTGAATTAATTGGTTTCCAATCAGCCGGCAACTGTTCGATGAAGAGCTAGCTGCTTTCAACTTCACAGAATTCGAACTCCAAACTAATTCTCCTCCAGTCGATGAATGTACAATAATAAAAAAAAAAAAATAAAAAAAAAAAAAATAAAAAAAAAAAAAAAAAAAAAAAATAAAAAAAAAAAAAAAAAAAAAAAAAAAAAAAAAAAAAAAAAAAAAAAAAAAAAAAAAAAAAAAAAAAAATCTGATGATGTTTTGTAACAAGTGCGATTATGTAAATACTTGGGTTGCCATATTTCAATAACTTGTTACTACTGTCATATTTTGAGCAGATAAAATTACCAATAGCTGTTATAAAATAACGAATAAAATTAGCGTCTTCTGATGGTTTAAACATAGCAGAAAACTATTCATTTTTATGTAGGAACACCTTATTATCTATATCGATATGTTATTGGCTATTTTGATATGTATTAAATACTGCTATTCCAGTCAAAATGCAGTTACTGACCTTAAAAATCAATAGACCAACTAAATAACGAAACCAATAAATAGTCAACTCAGTATAGCTACTCTGAAGGAATTAAAGATCTGTTATTAAATAACAGCCTTTTCCAAGTAGCGAGTTATTTAAATAATTATAATATGTAGATAACTGTTATAGAATAACAGTTACGTTAAATTATGACCATCTCTAGTTCCCGCGGCAAAAAGATTGTTGTTCGTTTTGTTAGGTTTTAAGCGCCATCTTCGGAGACTCTTTTTCTTCATTGGAAGAACGACGAGGTAATATCATCGATAATTAAATTGGATCATCTGTGCAACGAAAGTTAGAAACGTTTTCACTTTTCCGCCAGGCTACTTTATTTTTTTTGAGATTGATACAGACAAATGGCTTCCCCCGCCCCCGTATGTATATTTTTAATGTGTTGTATTTAATGCTATATTAATTGATATTATATTTTTATTTACTTAGTTTGAATAGTGTATTACTTATATAACTATTCTTAATTAGAGAATTGCTGTCTTTAAATAAAATCATTGTAAAAATGTCTCAACTATAATCGCCATTGTATAAGTTAGCTTGTTGACTACTCAGACCGAAGATAGTATAAGATGCATGCAGTATTAAGCTTGAGAAGAGAGCAGTAATAAAACTTTTGTTATTAATCACGGTACTATAAATAATTAATTAAATGAAATATGTTAGTATCTTGTTATTGCTTTCTCTATAATTCGTAAGTACATTTTTATGTGTAAACTGGAATAATATTTAATTATGCTTGTATTGGAAATAACAAAGTATGACGAATCATTTGGTTTATAGAATGTCGCTATTGTCTAAAATCTTAACATTTCAACTAAGTTAATTAATTATTTAATACTTGCATTTAACTACTTGATTTAAATAGTTGAACATCTTATTCGCCTCAATACTTTCGATTCGCAATTTCAGAAGACCATAAATTTAGTAATTGGAATAAACCGGTTTCTGAGGTTTCTGTAGACAAAAATAAATATCTTGAAATGAACACCTAGGTGTTTTGAGTTGATAATAGGCTAGTGAGGGGAGGGGATAACTTCATTTTCATTTAGGGAAAGTAGTTATGTTTGTGTAAAAATTTAAAATAAAAATCGTTTATTTTTTCAGTAATGCTACACCTTGATTAGGACAAAAATTATGTTTTTCTGTGGTGCTTCTATAGTTAATTTTTGTGAAATAGTTTACCATGTAGATAACTAGTTTTGGTTTAATTTCTGGGACGATTCTTGTTAATGTGTATTGCCTAGTTGTCCGCCATTCTTCTGTTGTGACGATATCGATTTTTGAGAGCTTTGTATTTTTGGAAGGGAATGTTGCAAACATACACTATTTACTTTGAAAGGGAGGCGTGGTCAAAGAAAGAGCGGAAAAACACAAAATAAGAAGAGTTACAGAAGAAAATACAGCGTAGCACAATAGTCAATGATAAATAAAAAAAAATGGAAATGTCAAGAATAATAAAAATAGAATTTGCAGTCATGTTTACTATTTAATAACCAGCACACATAAAATTAAAAATTTTAATAAATTTATTTTTTATTGTTAATAATTTATTTTTGTTATAAGTTTAATTTCTTGAATTATTTGTATAAAGTTTTTGAAATTTTATGGTTGTATTAGTGTTTTAACCAAATATATCAGTAAATATTTTTTTGTGTAAATTATTGGGTCTTCAAAAAATTAGGTAGATTAAATAATGAAATTCAATTTAAATGCAAAATACTGTAAAATAACCAGCAAATAGAAATAAAAAAAATTTTGTCTAAAAAATTAAAGTGAATTAAGCCTTTTTTAACAAAGGCTACTTGAAATTTTTTACTATTAATACAGCATGTTTTTGATGTACTCAATTTTTTGTAAATTTTAATTTCTTTTTAAGTTATTTTAAAATTTTCTAGATTTTTTGTTAAAACAGAACAATGTGAATAATAACCACTCATTAAAGAAAACAAAAAATTAAGTAATACTTGATGCTTAATATTTTAAAATCAAACTAAAATTAAGACAAAATATAAATAATAAATTAAGTACACAATTTACTGCCTTATTTCACTTCCTGAAACTTAAATTATTTGTCATTTTTCCTTACTACGTATTAATATGAATTAAAATTGAGGTGATATAATTGCTAAGTTATGTATGAATGGGATTCGTTATGAATGAAAAACAAATTGAAATCTAAATCAAGATCAAATTCAGAAATTAAACATTTAAAATATTTTACACATCTGTTTGACATGTTCTTAATTTATGTATTTAGACAAAAGACTTTTTATTCCTCTAATATTATAAACAAGCGAAAAAACGTCTTTGTAAGGAATATCCTCATAATCTTCAGTTAAATTCACAAATTGAGGAAAAGTAATACACTGAGTATTTTCATGCCTATGTTCCTGTGTGTGTTTAATTAACGGATACAATTAAACTGAGTACAGATATAGTGAAACTTTCTTCTCTGTATTCTTCACAGTTAAGTGGTTTGGTAACTTATTTTTTATGCAAATACTGAATTAATATAAAATATGTTTTTTAACAGAAAAATAAAGAAAATGTGCTTATATCAGATCTAAAATTTGCTTTTGTGAAAAGTTTTAAAAATTTAATAGGTTATTTTTATATTTAAGAAATATGACCTCGGAAGTTATCTGCATCACTTCTTTTTATAACTACACTTGCTTAGTTGCAAATGAAATCTATGACACATACACAGTAATTGAAAAATATTTCCTTCTGAAACAAGTTCTCATTCATAGTGTTGTAAAGGAGGGAAAAACCAGTTTTATTTCCGAAACTTAAAAATTCCCAGGAATTTAGAAAGGCCCTAAGAGTTTTGAAAATTTTCAGGTGATTTAGAAACTTTTAGGAGTTTTTTTAAAGCATTTCTTAAAATAAATAATAATCCACTTATTTTATAATTTATTCTACTAATTGTGATAATGGAAAGTTTTCCTGGAAATAGTTTGTGTTAATAACAACTTTAGAATAACTTCAAAAATTAATGTTAAAAAATTTTTCTCTCTTCAAAACATGAATTTATAGGCAATGAAACCTGGAAATGTCAATAATTATTTAGATTTCCCAGAGAAATACATCTTGATATTTTTAATAAATATTTTATTTTGTTTTTACAAGTATTTTTTTCTCAATAGGACTAACTTTAGTTCTATAAGACAAAAGAGACATTTTTGCATGTTTATGCAATTCACTTCACTTATCTTCATATAAGGCAATAATTTATTAAACAAAAATAATTAATTGTTCTTATTCTCTTAAATATTTAAAATTCCTAAGTAAATTCCTGAGAACTTCATATTTCTGCTCATTCATGAATAGTAACACTACATTTTTAACTTTTTTGTTCCATCAATCCAACTGTCTGTAGCTGAGCTGGCAACCGAATGGTTAGTGTTCTTGCATTCAGTTCAACAATTCATGGATTCAAATCCCACCTTGGGCATGGATGTTTGTAGTAGTACGGAATCCACTTTAAACTGTAGGTCCCGGTCTAAATAGCCCTCGTGTGCAAAAAATAACCATTGAGTGACAAACAAACCAAACCAATCCGTTTGAAAGTTAAATAAGACCAATTGTTTATGAACATATTCCAGGACAACCTTTCACCAGGGTTCGCACAACTCTTGGAAACTCCTTAAATTACAAAAGTCTTTAAGGGCCCTTGTAACTCCTGGATTTTGACTTAACTCCTTGAAAATTGTGAATTATTCCTGTAATTTTTTCTTACCTTGATGCACTTATTTTTTTCTATAATATTTCCCCTAGATGGCATCAGGATTGCTATTAAATTTTTGTTATTACTGTTGACTTATATTAACATTAGCTACTATTATAGCTAGTTCAGCTACATTGATTTCATGATAATTGGGTGTAGTAGTATTTAGATTTACGTAAAGTGAAGTAAAGTAATTACCAAACAAATTCAATATGCTGTGTAATTAAGACGGGCGATTTTAATCTATTCTTTTTTTATTTGCTGCTTTTTTCCTTATATTGTATACAATGCTTTGAATATTAATATTTAATTATAAAATTATATTTCACTAAAAAATTGTTTTCACTAAAAAAATTTTTAGTGAAAACATACTTTCTATGTCTCCCTTGATGAAAATTGCATATAATGTAATTTAATTGGAATAAGTTTGTTTATTAAAGGAATAAAGACTGAAATAAAAATTATTTAATATTCCTGATGGAAAGTGTCTTTTCAATTTGACTAGTGGATTAAGCCATACAAAGTGGCTTTTGGATGGTTCAGAAAAAAACATGCCCATATTGTGCTATTTGCAAGAAAGATTTCTGTATTTCAAATATGGACGAATTGGCAATTAAATTCCATATGAAAGGGAAAAAACATATATTTATTAGAACAATCTATATCTGTTAAAAAAATCTACTCATTTAAAAAAAAGTTTTCAATTCTGCTGATCCTGTTAAAAAATGTGAATCCAAAGCATGCTCTGAAATTTTTGATTCATTCAGTTCTTCTAAAGAAGTTTTAAAGTCAGAAATTCTAAGGTCCCTTAAAGTTTAAAACAGCGGATTCAATTACAGTTCTTGTAACAATATAAATTGCCTCTTTCAAGCAATGTTTCTAGACAATGCTATTGCAAAGCAATTCAGTTGTACCAAAATTGTGTGCTTATTTAACAGATTTTGAATTGCACCCTGTTTTTCCAACTTATTGAAAGTAAAAGTTAAAAATGTTTCTAATTTTGTGCTTCTCTTTGATGAAAGCTTAAATAATCAACTGCAGACTAAACAGTTGGGTAGTAATGTAAGATTTTGGGATAATGATATAGTCAAAACACGGTATTACTCATATGATTTTTTCGATCATTTAAGTGGCGATATTTAGTTTGAAAAAGTTAATGAAAAGTGCTTAGAATTAGGAACATGTATATTACTCTAGCTGTCATTGGATGTTCTAAATGTAAAGTAGTCTGTTTTTACTAAAATGGCTGATTTTTGAAAAAGTGAGCTTCATTCAAATATTGTAAATGCTGGAAGCTGTAGCTTACACATTTAGAATATTTGAATGAAATTACTTATACAATGTTAACAGCCGTGGATGTTCCTCATTTCCAGAACTTGAGGTGACAGCTAGTGCAGTTTACAAACTATTTAAGGACTCACTTGCTCGTAGGGATGACTTTGATAGGCTCAGGCGTGAAATTTCCTTTAAAGTTTTGGAAACATCAATGGTTAGAAAATATATAAGAGCATATATTTTTATCTGATGAATATAGGATTTACTTATAACACAAAATATTTATAACAAAAGGGAACAAAAATCATTAATGATGTTAATTTAGATAATATTTTAGAAATGTAGCTTTGGTAATTTGCATGTATTTACTTATAAACAAAAGTTATTTATTCAAAATATCTTACGTTATATCAGCACATCAATCAGCTTCATAAATCAAGCGATTTGTACATCTACTGTATGACTCTGGAGGCCATCTCCAGGATTTACTGTGAGCATATAGGACCTGGCTAGCATCCCCTTGTTGGACTTGGTGGTGCAGTCAAGTCCTAAAATTTTATGACAAATTATGTGAATGCCAAAACATTTTTACTGCACATTTATTATTATTAAGAGAAAAGAGAGAACTTTTGAAAAAGTATCCCCTTTTTTCATAAATAAAAAAAAAACGATATGAGGGAAGTGAGAAATGTTTGAAAATTACATTCTGGTGACTTGTTGATGGAAGCTGCCATCAGCATTTTCCTCCCTTTGTTAGTTTACTCATAACGCTAAAGCTAAAATGGCTAAATCAAAAACAATGAGGGCTTAAAATTAAATTCTACAAAGGAAGTTATTTTTAGATCTTCTATATCTACTTGTAAACCTTATCCTTGGAGGGTGCTGTTTTGCTACACCATTTGGACAACAATATATTGGCAAAGCTGGCAGCCGAATAGTTAGTATTCTTGCCTTCAGTTCAACAGTTCATGGATTCGAATCCCACCTTGGACATGGATGTTTGTAGTGGTTCGGAATCCACTTTAAACCGTAGGTCCCAGTCTAATTAGTCCTCGTGTGACCGTTGAGTGACAAACAAACCAACAATATATTGTCAGATAACACACTTTCCAACTTTGGGAGAGGAATTTTTCAAATTTAACAATTACTTCCTTTGTTTCTTAGAACTGCTTTAGTTTGTGTTTCCTTCATGATGACATCAAGTCTAACTTTAGCCTAAAATTCAACATGTGTTGCACTTCAGGAAACATTCTTGAAGTCCAGCAATAGTTTCTCCATACATAGATTTAAAAACTTAAAAAAACATTGTGGTGGTGGTGATGCAGTGTCTGGAAATGTTAATATATTAATGTCTAATAATTTCCCCAGTACTGTCCTACCAATTAATTGTATTCTCTGTAAGAATCTATACTTCATGCTTATTAACAGTCTGTAATTTATATTTTCTGCCACATATCATCCACCAAGAGAAACTTGATATAGTGTTGATTAGCTGTCTACACCATTTCTGTTGTTAGGGGACTTCAACTGACATAATTCTTTGTGGGGGAAGTAGTGATACTAATTCTCTTGATTTTCGCACAAGTAGAGCAATTCATTACTGACAGTTGTCTCTGATTAATACTAACAATACATTTTTACACTTACCCACAAAAACATTTCATTCTCTCAATCTTGCCATTTGTTCTCCTTCACTTCTGCTGATGTTAAATTTATCAATGGGAAATAATAATCTATATAATAATCATTTTCCTCTCATCTCTCAGGCTAGAGATAGTTGTGTGCGACAATGATATCTATCTATCTACCTACCTACATACAGTTGGGGGCAGATTACACAATTGGCAGTTGAGGGTTGAATGGTTTCAATCGAGAATATTGATGAAGCTATTTCTAAAGTCTCCAAAACAATTTTTGATGCAGCTTATTCATCAATACCAAAGAGTTCCTCTGTAACACCTAGGCATTGCAAACCTTGATGGAATGATGAATGTCAAAACACCTATAAGAAATAGGAAGTTATGGGGATTTTATAAAAGATAGCCCACAATGGAGACTATATATATATTTTTTAAGAATGTAAAAGCATTAGCTTGCAGAGTTTATCATTGAAGTCTGAAGGAATCTTGGAATTGCTATGCATCTTCAATTATATCTTCAGCATCTAGTAAGCAGTTGTGGAAAAAAGTGAAAGTGGCTAATGGAATTTTTAAAAGATTTTCCATTCCTATTATGAGATCCAGAGCTGCTGTATACTCTTCTTCTCAAGACATTGCTAATGTCCTTGGCAAAATTTTTGTTCATGTCTCAAGCATTGACTCTTACAGTTCTTAATAACAAAGAGTAATGCTGAGTGAACACCAATTCATTTCAACTAAAGACAAACCTTGCATTGCAACTGCAAATTTCGTATGTTGGAATTGAAGAGAGCTTTACAGCATGACAATGATACTTGACCATGGCCTGATGGAAATAGCTACTAAATCTTTTGATAATTAACTCCAGATTCTTAAGCGAATGTACTTCACTTGTTTAATAAGATCTTTACTGAAAATGTATTTGCAACACTTTGGAATGAGGCTTTAGTAATTCCTATTTTGAAACCTGGTAAAGATCCTTCTGATCTTTGTCTTAGAAAAAAGTAAATGTATCCTTGTTAATCAGAGTGGTTTCTATAAAGGAAAATTCACTCTTGATAACACATCTGAAAACCAAAATCCATAACACTTTTGTTTGTAAAAATCACCTGGTTTCCATTTTCTTTGACTTGGAGATGGTTTTTGGAATTCTCTGTTCATCATATGATGTTGGATTTAGAGGTAAGCACCCTATATTTTTGCAACAGTTTTTGCTCTCTTTACTTTTTATGTCTGTATTGGATCTTATGCTTCCAATTATTTTATCCAATCTGAGAGTGTACCTCTAGGGTCTATTTTAAGTGTTACTATTTTTAACTTATACATAAGTAACATTCTTCATTGCCTTTCACCTACTGTTAAGGCCACAATGTATGTGGACAACCTGCAAATATCTTGCCAAGGGTCAAACAAGCAATTAATAAAAAAGCAGTTGCAAATATCTGTTAATAAATTAGCTATGTGCATGATGTGTGGAGAATGGCTGTACTTTATTCCCTAGCAAGAATTGCTGTACCCATTTTTACAAGAAGACTGGTCTTTGTAATGATCCAGTTATTTATCTAAACAATCCACATATACCTTTGGTCAATGAGGTAAAATTTGTTGCTTGTGATATTTGATTGAAAGTTTCCTACCACATGTATTACTTTTGGGTAAGATGTGCGAACGATCTGTTAATATCCTCGGGGTGTTTTCAAATACATCTTGGGGTGTTGATTACGCATATTTCTTTTAAGACTATCAATCATTGGTCTTATCTTATATTCATTACGCCTGTGTTTGTGTGAATTTATCTGCAAGGTCTTCTGTTTTACACAAACCAGACACTGTTCATCATTCTGCTTTGAGATATATGTTTTAGCGCATTTTGCACATCACTTGTCCAGAATCTTTATGCGATTTCTCACCACTGCTATTAGATCTGAGACGAATGCAGCTGTCTCTCAATTATTACGCCAAAATCGTGTCTGACACCCAATACTCAATATGTTGCTTGGCTCCTACTCTTGAGTTGAAGAGATGTATGATGCTTGACCACCCTACAGCATTAATGCTTTTGAAATAATTATTTAATTTAGATATTTTAACTGAATAACTTTCAATTGTATTTCAGTCTTTTCAATTTCTTTCCAATTATTTTAAACTAATTGATTTCTGAAGATAATTTGTTTTTTTATAATTTTTCCTTCTTGTAACTTTAATCATTCCAATAGCTTCCAATCAAACTGGTAGAACTCCATTAGAGTTATGTACAGGAAACTTTGCTGATGCCCACATCCACACTCATTTATTGCTAAATTTTAAGCTACTTAGAAAATTTGTTTTTTACTCGTTATCGTTGGAAAATATTATGAAACGCTTTTGAACAAATATTACATCCATACAGGAGTGCTGTTTCTCAATCCTTGAAACAGATTTCCATCTTCTGAAAATATAAGAAGTTAAAAGATTTAGAATTAATTTTTGAAGAAAAAATTTAATTCTAAAATTTATCAATCAACAATCAAAATAATTCAGTTATAACACCATCTGTGCAATATTTATTTTCCTCTTCATGTAACTTGTGTTCCTGCATATACTGTGATTAGACTGATTATGATGCTAAAAACTCTTTTTTCCCTTGAATTAATATGGTTTTAAAAAGTATATCTGTTGGTATTGGAACTAAAATTTGTAAATTTTTGAATTTAACTTTGGATTTAGATTTAAAATGCTGAAATGTTGGTTTTAGAATTAATCAAAACCTGTTAGCCTTTTTATGTTACTGTGAGAAATAAATGACATTGGTAGATACTTGAAAAAAAGTCACTTATCATTTGTATTACTAGAGGTGTAGGAAATTGAAACCTTTTGTATTTTGTACTTAAGAAAGATAATTACAGCCATCATTATCAAAAAACAAGAAACCATTGTCAAAACAATGTACTTGTTGATATACAGTAGATTCTTATTTTTACAACCATTTAAAAACCTTTTAAATAGTTCTAAAAATTAAAAAAAAAAAAAAAAAAAAAAAAACTTTGATCTAAACATTATTTTTTTTTACCATTTCTCTTTATAAATAAAGTATTATTAGGAAAATTATTTAATATGCATTGTATAAAAACATGCAAAATAAAATTCGTAATTAAAAGCAATTTTGCTTTTATTTTATTTAAGGGGAAAAAATTTGTGTGTTGAAGAAACTTAATTTTTTGCACAAAGAAACAATTACCATGAAATTCTTACTCATGGTATAATACAGTTTATGGAGTTACACTATGGCTATATGAGCTTATCAGAGTGTTCCGGGTGTCTGTTTAAGGTTATGACTGATACTTTTTTTTATAAATTCCATGATATTGTTTATGAAACACTTGATGAAAGTATGAAATAATTAATAAAATAAATGTTTCAAATGAACATATATTCACTAATTTCCATGAATACCTGGGCATGATAAAGTTATCAGCCAGGTGAGTTCTGCAATTTTTAATGGTGGACTTGTAAACTACCCATATTCACTAATTTCCATGAATACCTGGGCATGATAAAGTTATCAGCCAGGTGAGTTCTGCAATTTTTAATGGTGGACTTGTAAACTACCCTAAAATAGTGTTACTATTTAAATGGATTCCACAGAAACAGTTTAGAAAAGTTTGAGCAATTTTTTATGACATTATATTAAAGTAAAAAAAAAAAAAAATTTGTGTACATTACTATACACCAAAAAATTATAGAACACTAAATAGTGTTGAAATAAATAGTATTGAACCTGTTCTGAAAAAAGGAAGAAAGTTGCATTGTTTAGAAAGATTATAACTTGTTTCCTAGGACTCCTAAGTGAATAATCTTGATTAATTTAAAATCCTGACTATATTTAAAAGGGAAAACCATTTACTGAAAATTTATGCTGATTTATTTAAGCATTTTGTAAAAAAGATAATAATAATAGTTTTTATAAAGATAAGAAGATCCATTTGTCTGAGAACATGCTTTTCTCATCACAATATTTCAACATTTCACTTGTCTACAAGCATTTCTCTCAAAATGGTTGAATCTAACTATGAGTTGCTTTCTCGCTCACCGTACTTTTCTGACTTGGTTTCTATTGATTTTTCTTTTTCCAAATTTTAAAAATGTCTTAATGGAGAGAGATTTTCTTATAATGGTAAAGCCATTAATGCCACTTGGAAGGATTAAAAAACCGCCAGAACATTGTTGAAATAAAGCTATCATTACAAAAGGAGATTATGTCATAAAAGAAAATGCATTTTAGTTTGTATATTGGCTTTTCATTCCAAAGTCACTGACTTATTAATTTGCATTTGTGTATATAAATATATATAGATTTTATATTTATAAATTTTTTTAATTTTAAATTTTATGAAAATTTGTGAAAGTAATTTATAATTGAATAAAGATTTGTGAAATTTTGTATAGTTTACAGTAATTCTAAAGCCAATACAGTAAATATTACCATCATATTCTTTCCTCTCAATATTTATGGTTTTAATAATTTTCAATTTCTAGACTGTGAATCCCAAGCCATTTGTGCGGACATTGATTGGAAAGATGATACGTATCAAATTAAAGTGGGGCATGGAGTATGTAGGATCTTTGAAATATGCTGATGCTTATGTGAATTTGGCCGTTAGTATCTTTTCTATTCTACAAATGTTGAAAGCATATTTTTAAAATTTAACTATGTTTCAAATATTTTTTATAAATGCCAAATTAGGCTTTATTCTATGTTTTTTTTCTTTCTCCCAAACATATTTTATTACTACAGAAATTTTAAGATAATAAAATTCCGAATTATTGAATAAAGAATTCTAGTTGTTCTGGTAACTTGTCATGCATTATAAAAAAATTTTTTGCTGATGCATATTTTTTTGATTCTTTAAATTTGGAAGCAGTATAATTTTTGTGTTCAAGTTTTATAATATAGCACAGCTTTAATTAATAATTTAATACTAATTTTATTTTTAGAAGAAGTCTTTTATATGCTTTTATTCAGTCTGTGTGTACAATAAGACTCCATCAAATCAAATGTTTAACAGAAAACAAAATTTTTTGTTTCTATTATATAATTATTATACTAAATTTTTGTATCTATTGTTTAATTATAAAAAAAAATTTAATTTTCAACTTATTATTAGTCAAGTTATCATTTTTATATGTATTCCATGCATTGAAATTATCACATTTGTTTGAAGTCTAAATAATTACTGTCTGATTTTAGCTTAATTGCACCAGAATGACAAAAAATTTTAATCTATGTAAAATGTGCTTGATTAAGCTTATAAACTGATTTTAATGGAATATAGTTAACTAGTAATTACTAGTTATATAGTTATATAACTAGTTATATAGTTAAAATATTACTAGTTAACTATATTCTAGTATTAACTAGAATATAGTTAACTAGTAATATTTTATTATAATTTTCCTGTCTTTAATCAATTGCTACATTTATTTTTTTCTCTTTAAGAAAAAGGTATTTCATAATCCATGGCAAAAGTTCTGATTGGACCATACTTGGATCCATCTCATTGCAAAATACAACAAGCTTAGATAATAAAGAGAAACATCAGGTCTATCACAAAAGCAATTTTGAGAAAATTCTAATAAAATTTATGGACTTATTGTCTTAATTTTAAAATGAAATCAGATAAAATATATTTATTTCTTTAATAATTAAATGGATGTTTTGTTTTACACCTCACATTAACATTTGTTGCCATTTTATTACTTTCCTTGTCTATAGCTATTTGTATGATTTTGCGTTCATGTGACATCATACGAATTTGAATAACTTCAGGGCAAAACAGCTTAGATCAAGACAAAATGCAAAATGATAATAATAGCAAAAGAATACTTTTCTGAGCAACCAAAATTGTTCTTTAATGTAATCAGACAAGACTGATAATAACTGAAATAATTCTTTCGAGTCATGGCATCATCTGTTTCAGGATTTTATAAAATATAAATGGCATTTCTTTCAAACTTTATTGTAAATTTTTCTGATGGAGAATATATGTATGTGTATATATTTTTTATCAGATTAACAGTGGTGCCATGATACACCACGATTTTCAACTTGATAATTATTATTAACATTTAAGTTTAGACAACCTAAAGAAAGTGGATAATTATGAATTTTGCATTGTAAATAAACTGTCAGGGCTAATCCTCTTAATCAAATATCTTGTATATGTTCAATACAATCTTAGAAATTTTCTTAATTATAAATGAATGTGCATAAAAATAAATAAAGTAAAAATTATAATGTGTCTCAGCAAAAAATCTAAATTTCAATGGTAGTTATTTAACAAAACATACAAGAGAAAATTTCATCTTAAAGAAATTGTTGCATAAAAGAATTCAGTATTTTGTCTTTAAACTTGCTGATTAAATATACTTAGATTCCTTCTAAGCACGGAGAAGGGTGGGAAGAAACCACTAGCATTAGAAAATTGTCTAAATTACTTAAGACTTTAGTATGAATTGCTTGATCAAATTACTTAAGACCAATTTTTCAAGATTTACTTTAAATAAATGATGAATAATGTGTGTGTTATTGATTAAAGAAAGCTTTGGAATTGTGTATCATCCTAAGGAAATGCTGATTTTTATTTATTTTGATCTTTTTGTTGTAGCTTTTTAGTCAAGTGTTGCATTATACTTGAAAAAAAAATCCTGCTGAAATTTATTTCTCATTAAGAGTTTGTCCAAATTATTTGTGTCCAGCAACAGACTGATTTCCTTCCAAGGAAAGAGTGAATTTTTTCTTAATTTTCATTCTACTTTGCTAGTTTTCCTGTCACAAATTTCTTCATTTTTTTTTTTAGCAAAACTGTTTTATTAAAAAGAATGGGGACTTTATTGCAAACGAAAACTTTGATGTGACTTTTGAAGTTAAAAATTATTGCAGCAAGTCTTATTTTCTCTATATTTGGTTATTTAATACATTTTTTTGCTAGAATAAATGTATATTAACAAATTAAGATGCTTAATATTTAAAATTATTTACTTAAAATCTCAATTTATGTAATGTTTAATCGATTTTGTGTGGAAATAATTGACTTGTTTGTAATTGTGTTGCCTTTATAATGAAAAATTCTTTTGTGGGTACATCAAAAGCTCATCAATCAGAATAGTATTCAGTCAGCTAGAATCAGTATTTCTTTTTAAGAAAATAATCAAAATATTATTAAAGGCATCCTAAAATATTAATCCATATTTAATGTTTTAACAAAATTGAGTAAATATGTGATTTGTTTTCTCTTTAAATTTTTTAAATTGTTTATTACAATTCAATATCTTGTTTATTTACAGATGGAGAATGTTTATGAATATGTAAATGAGTGCTGCCAGGGCTATATGCCTGAACTAATTATAAGATGTAATAACATCTTGTATGTTCGGGAATTCTCTGGCCCCTTAGAATTTCCACCACCAAGCAGTGAGAAAGGGAAAAAAAAATCACAAGAAGAAGAGGAGGAGGAGGAAGAATCATCATAAAAACATTACTAAAGCATATTCAAGCATTTCATCATTAATAAAAACTTTTAAATAATAAAAATGTTTGTTAACTTTTGCGGTTTTTGTTTTAAAAATCGAGAGATTTTAAATTATTGGAATTTTTTTATGTGGAGGGGGTGCTTTTATGTTTTTAAATGTGTACAATTTTTAACTAAGTATAATCATTCTCTTAGGAAATGTGACTTTAATCACATACAGTTAATGTTGTTATATTTTGCCTTAGATTTCAGAACTTAACATAATTTTTGAATTTTTATTTTATAGAAGAAATAAAAGATAAGGAGAAAAGTGGACTCAATAGAATACCAGGGAGAGTGTTGTATTCCTAAGTAGAGTCCCTATTCCTATATTACTGTAAAAACCTCGCTGTACTTTTCTGGTTGAGTGCCGTGAGTGGGGCAATCGTTGTGCAAATCAAAGTAATCTCTATTTAAAAAATATTGTTTATTTATATATACAAGGTTTTTCTAGATTATCTGTACAAATTAAGAGAGGTGATTAGTATTCAATTTACATAATAATTATATAAAAACATTCCTCTTCCAAAAGCAGAAGAGAGGAATATGCAATACCAGAATTGAAATGATCTGATTTTTTGTTTTGTGAAAAAACGCGCAGCATATGTTCGGAATGTTAAATATGTATTGTTGAACAGTTGACACTGGAGAAAGAACAAATAAATCAACCTCTTGAAAATTCAGTGACATTTTTGCCCGTGATAGCAATTCTCACTACGATGTTTGATAATCCACGTGCCTTTGATAAAAAAAAGTATGTTGATGTCTGGTAAATGAGGAAGCCAGATCAAAGGTCGACATCTAGGAGTCCAGGATTCTCAATAGGAATCAATTCCCTCTTGGATAACACCCAGACAGCTATAGGAAGCACTTGTAATCCATCTGGAACATCGAGTCCCCTTTCCTCTTTCTGCATGTCAGTGTAATGTTACCCAGTGTTCTGTCGTAAATATTGCTTGTTTGAATTGGTATTGTCACCCATCTTAATTTGTAACTATGTTTAAAATAACTTGTATACATATATAATCAAAAGTTTTTACTCTTAAAGCTAAGATTAAAAGGTGAACTTAATAGAATTTAATAAACAAAAGAGAAGGAAAAGTTGGAATAAAATTCCTACATTTAAAATTGCACGAAAAAATAGAGTGCCAACATAGGAAGTGTTGACTAAGGATGACCCTTAAACCATACCAAATGTTAAATAAAAATAGCAAAATATATAAAACTAAAGTATAAAAATGATGATTAGCAATCAGTTAAAAGAAAATATTAAATGTTGCCAAAGCAACAATTTTTGATTTTAATATTTTTTATAGGAAAAAAATTAAATCTTATAAGTTCTTAAAATGTTTGGGTTGAAAATTTTTAATTTTATTTTTTACGTTTTTCACCCTAAAAAGAAACATTGCCAAAAATGCGATCAAGATGTATGCCAAAATAGGGGTGTTCTGGTTTCTATCAAATATATATATATCAGAGAGAGATAGTCTTGTTCCCCAGGCAACCAAACCTTTTCGCAGGAGCTATTCATTTGTTAGAGCGGCAGTATAGTTAGAAGCTCTCACAAACCCAGGACCTCATACGAATCGATAAGCCATCTGAAATCATCACAATGCTATTGATACAATTAATGCAATTTGTGAAAATTTCTTTATTTCTATTGTGGGTCCCAAGCAGATATGTTGTTTCTCATCCCCTTGACCAGCAGTGCTAGATCAGGTCCATAAGTTCATTCACCCTGAAGATATTCAGTACTAATAGGGCATCATGGAGCGGGTCTTGCCTTGATAAGTCCCAGACAGAAATGGAAAAGCATATAATAGTGGAAAAACTCGAAGTTACTAATTGGAATTTAAGATGAAAAAAGAAGTGCTTTGTTATATATACTTCTGCTATGTCTCTTTGTCAAAAAATATTAAACTCAAGCAGCCATACATTATCTATTTAAGTTATGAAAGTTCTCTCTAATTGTTACATTCTAACTTGGCATTTGACATTTCACTCATTTGCAGACCAAAATGGCGTTGCTTAAGATTGATATTTCAAATAAGGAATACGAAACCAAAAAAAGAATGCCGCATTGTCAAATCAATTTCTCCTCAAACTAAATATAATTTTTTGATGATTATTTACTATTTTTGTAAATATTTCTGTATTTTTTTTAATTTTGCTGCTCTTGTATTTATTTTGATTGGTTTCCGACATTTTATCCAGCATTCACAACAAGAGGGCGCTAAATCAGTTCGCAAAACTGATTTAAGAAAAATCAGTTATGATTTATTTAAATTCCAAATTGCCGCCGCGAGGTAGTTCAGTTTAAATTTAAATACGTTTAAAAGTGCAGTGCTAACGGGATATAACCACTCTAACTAAACAAACCCAGATACGAAATAGAAATCAAACTGTTCAACCATAGACTACTTCTTTAATCATTAAGGCTCTTCCAGACCTACGTGAGAACTTCTGTTGTCTTATCGCCCCATCTGGTGTTAGTTCTCAAAGCTTGTAGAGGGGAGTATCCCAAACATTATTCTTGGTTGAAATTGCTTGTCAATCAATCCTTCGAAGTTAGCGAGTCCGCCAGATTTGGCGCGTTATATCGTAAAAAATTAAAGTACTAACGCCATAAAAACAGCCAAAAAGAGAGTTTTAAATTTGCTCCTAACAGATGTTTACCTCAAATTACCCTCAGGGTTCTTAGAATAGGGGTGAGGGAAAGTGGGTCACTACAAATGCTCAACGAACTGACACCGGAATTACCTGTTTTTTGCTGTCTTATGGAAAATTAGCTTCTAGTGATTCTAAGAAAAATATTATTTATTTATATTTTAGAGTTCGGTTTTTTATTATTCGCACTAAAAAATATGAAGATAAATTGCAAATATTGAGTGATTTTACAGTTACTAATTAAATGGTCAAAAATGATTATCAGAATTCAAATCAAACCTAAAATACTATATGAATGATTAAAAATATTTTTTTAAGTGCCTTGGTTCAATTTGATTTTATGAGACTTGATCCATTGACTTAAGGTACCTCTGAATATGAATGCAACAAATAATTAAAACTATTATTTTCAAAATTAACTCAATATAAAAATATTTAATTTTTTTCAAGTTTTTTAAAAATTTCAACTTGAATAACTTTATATATATATATATTAATTATATAAAAATAGATGAAATGATTATTATATAAATACAGTTACAATATATATTTTTATGAAAATAACGTTACGATTATCTATCTATGTGTATATATATATATATAATCGTATCGTAATTTTCATAAAAATATTGTAACTGTAATTATTTTTATAATAATCATTACATCTGTTTTATATAATTAGTATTACAGCTTGAAAGAGAGATTCATCTCTTATCTTTCCTCTCACAAGTCACTAACTGTATTTCTCTATATAAATAAAATTAACTAAGTTATAATTAGAAGTACACGTTTTTTAAAAAGTTGATATTCTGGTATAAAATGTGAAATATACTTTAATTCTGAAAATTTTAAAACTCTTCAGTTATTTTATTAGATATTTTCCCCTGGCTTGATAAAAACAAAATTTGATTAGCACTAAATGTGCCTTATAGAAACACACAGGTAAATTAGATTAAAACAAGTTTAGAGTAAAATTGTGAGAAATATAAATTAGGTTTATATTTGTCAACGAATAAGCAAATGCAACTTATAGCATACGAGAAAAATGTTATTTCATAGTAATACGAGTAAAATATAATACAATTTCATGAGCATATGGGAAATTTAGTTAATACCTTGAAATATATATGAGGTAAAATAGTAATTAAAATAAATCTGTTAATAAAGTAAAGAAATGCTTGAGCAATTCACATTTCATGAAAAAACAAACTAAATATATATATGTATATATATATTTAGTTTCTGTTTTTATATGCATACAAATTCGTATAGTTAAACTTTTATATTTTTAAATTTTAATTTTTCAGCTTTTTTTTTTTTTGTTTGCGATCGGAAAGGAAAACGCTTTTTCATCGATTTCCTGTTAGTGAAAAGATGAAGTTTTCTTATCGTACTGTAATCACTTTTTTCATGTTTAAAATATACTAATTTTACAGAGTTTAATTAATGAGAAAAAGATCCAAATACATTTAAAATGGTAAAAGTGTTGAAATGAATTTACGAGAAATTTGAATTTTCGGGAAACAGCATTCAACATCAATTGAGAAATGCGTCAAGGTGAATAATATGTTCAACAGAATCTTGCGGTTGAATAGTTTGGAATGGCTGAGTTAGAAAGCTGTTTGGAGACGGTATTGTATTGCTTATCCCATCTTAGTGACAACAAGATGATTTATGATTTAATTATCGTTGTAGCCATACAAAGAAAGAAAGTCGTTCAATCACACTATTTCTAGACCAGTCACTTTGAGCCTATCTAATTGATTCTCAATTTCCTTCCTGATATTCTCTCTCAAGCATTTCTTCTCGAACATCAATACTATGACTTCAGTTACATATTTTATATCGCCTTAAGTGCTACAGGATATTTATTCATTCTTTTGATATTTTATTATTTTTATTCCTTTTTTTGTCAAAAATAATGTCATTTGCGTTGCGCAGGACAATATTTTTCTCAAATAAATTTCGTGAGCATAAAATGATTCCCCAAAGAGCATTGATGTCATCTGTATTGTAGTGTGTTGTAATATATTGTTATCGTTCGTTTGGTTATTGAAATGCTTTTATGTTTTTCCGCTGAAGTTTTATTACAAACCCAATTTTTTTTCAAAGATATTTATAATTTTTCAAATTTAAAGTGTTTAATTTTTTATCAGACGCAATATTTTAGTATTCTGGTATCGTATGCTTATTAATCATATCTTATAGTGTATTTTTTTTTCATGAAATAAGTTGAAAATAAAATTAATTGTCCAAATGTTTGTAGAGGTAAAAACTCAGTAATTTTGGAAAATGATTAAAAATCAAATTAAAATATTTTTGTGTCACTATTATTCTAATAAACTTATCGTTCTTATTATTAGACATTTTATTTTATAAAAAATATGTATACATACATATATATATATACATATATATATACACATATATATATGTATATATATATATACATATATATATACACATATACATATATATGTGTGTGTTTGTCTATTGTAAAATGCATTTTTTTATATTAAGTTCTTTAAATTTTTAATACATAGGTAGTCTTATTTCAAAACCGTAGTACATAATATAATTGAACAAGGTAACACAAAACAGTTTATAATATTTCATTATTAAAATTTACTTAAATGATAATAATCAAAGTTGATTTAAAAGTACATATCATAGCTACTTTTCCAACGCTAATAAACAGAAATCTAACATGCATTATTTACAGATGCCTTTTCTATTTCATGAGTGAGAAAACTAATTCGTCTTGCTCGATTTGGAAGTGTTTGCCAACCCCATGGTAAAACAGCGGGAATCATAAGTTTTTCTCAGAAATTCCTCCTGCTTTAGGTTACCGTAGTGAAGTAGAAAAATCAGCCAAGTTTGGCATTAAAAATTTTCCAGTTTCATAGGTGGCGTTGTGTACAGAGGTGGATTTTCAGAAATACGAATGAGTTTGATTTGTTATCAAAATTCGTATCGAAATATTAATGCAATCAAAAATATTTTTAGCTTAAAAAAAAAAACAAAAATGTTCATTTTGTAACTGTACGGAGAAAAAAAGTAAATATCTTTAAACCAAATTTTGTACCACCTCAATGAAATTAGAATTTAGTTAAAACTTACTTGGATGGAGATATTTTGACATTTTAAAAATATTTGAAAAAATTTTAAACGCTAAAAATGGACGTCGAAGTGACAGTAGCTCTGTTTTTTGTAATTTGCAAAAGACCGGAAGTTTCTATCATGAAAATAGCTCTTGTGAAACGTTAAAATATTATCCATAGGATTAATGTAGGATTCGATTTTCCCCAACGGAGGTCTGGAAGGGCCTTAAGTTTCCGTCGAGAGGAGATTCACTTTTCGAAATTTGACAAATTTGGCTATAATTCAAAATTACAAGAAATTTAATGATAATTTATTAGCCAAATCTAAATTACTCATGTTATTATTATACTTAACTAGAAAATAGTTCATTTAACAATACTGTTTTTTTCTAAGCAATGTTTGGAATAAGTTTGTTATTATGATTCTTCTAAAAAAAATGAATTATATTTTAACAATGTCTCTTAAATTGTCTTGATATAGAAATAATTTTATCCTGTTCTCTTCTGGATTTAACCATTGATTAAAGGTTTAACATTTTGATTAAATTATATGAATGTAATATCTGGTTATTCTTTGTTCTTACAAATATTACATTCAACTAGATTCAAAATCATCTAAAGATTCATTTATTGTCCATTGCTGTCGGTAGCAATTTATTTTTGAGAGTACATGCTCTGTGTTAATTTGATTTCATAGCTCAAGAAAAATTTAGTCCATTGGGTAGTTATTCTTGCCAATCATTCACATGAAGTTGTTTCATTATTTCTAGTAAGAGTAGATAAAAACAAGTTTAAACGAATATGAAAGTTTATAATCTTTGTTTGCCATTGAGAATGTATTAAATATTTTTGACAGTTTATTTTTTAAAGAAATTAAATTGCATAAGTCATAAGAAAGTTTTAAACTGTCAGAACTTCAGATCATTATAAAGTTTTCCTCTTCATTGAAAAATTCGGAAATGAACATTTATATAAAGAATATGAGTATAAAGCGCTATTAAAAGATGAATATCTTGTTTCAAAGAAAGTAATTCATGAAACATAAATCAAGCAAGGTTTCCCCCCAAATTGATTTGATACAGTAATTTTCAATATTCTGACTAAGCTTTCTTATGAATTTCAGAATATCTGCTTCATAAAAATTAGTTTGAACAATGGACGATCCTTCGATACTTTCAGCGACCCAATGCTGAAGAAATTTAAAAAGAATGCGTTTATATCTCATAAACAATGTGTTACGCAAGGTTTTTCTCCTGAATTACATTTGCATACAATATATTAAAGTAACTGAAGAGGTCCATATTTAAAATTAAATGAGACAACGAATCGTCACGGTTAAAGTTACTTTATTGCCGGAAAAAAAAGTTTCCTCCCAAAATAAAATTAATAACAAAAATTAGGAAGACCTAACATTATCACTCTTTTTAATAGGGTGGTTATATGAAAAATGTGTATAAGCAATGTCTTAATTAACTGAAAATATTATAAAATAGTCTTTAAGAGTGAGTATTGATATTTTGCCAATAAGAACAAACCACGTTAAGGTTAACCTGTAATGTAAGAGTGTCATGAAAAATTAGTAGTTACATTTTATATCAAAAGGAAAATTTTTCGCAAATAACTTTTCTGTTTTTATTGTTTCACTATTTGTATATTTTAATTAAGGATAAATTATTATTCGAAAAGGCAGAGAGTTACAGAAAATAACTTAAGAGAATTCAAAATAAATTATGATTCTGCTACAAACACGATTAAAAATTTACTTATTAGGACATTATTTAAAAGGAGAAATTCTTGTATCTCTTAAGTGTAACAAAAGTGAAATTTTATATTTCTAAGAAATAGCTCAAAAATTCCTTTGATTAAAATCAATATAATACCGTTTGTTTTGACAAGTCTAGGAAATAAAAAATAGCTGTTGAAAGTGCATGAGTATTTCAATATTTCTAATATCGACAGATATTTCGAAAAAACACAGTCTAGTCACATTAATGTGATCCCCTGTCCAAAGTCATAATAACCTTTCGCAGAGAGAATTGCTGCAAGGCGTACAGGATCAATTAGGTTCCAGAAGTTGTTCACTGTGATGTTAAATCATGCCGGCTCCACTGTCATGGCTGGATTACGCGTATAAAGATCCATGTTGCGTGTAACCCGATCGAGATGGTTCCACATATTCTCGAGTGGGTTTGAGTCACGAAAATCGTTAATTCATGTTAGTGCTCTTTGAGCCATGCACGTAAATTGTCCGTTGTATGGCACCTTGTATTGTCCTGATGGTAGATGTAATCATCCCAAGGATAAACACTCTTCAGGAGGTATACCAGCTTTAGTTACACACGAGTATCACAATTCGTTGGTACCTCAGTGATTTGTCCTCTTCTTTTTTTCTGCTTTCCTTTCTTTTTCTTCCTTTTCATCTTATCCCTTATTCTGGTTGCCTTATAAGAGATTCAGGGCCCCCATTTGGCATCGATCGTCGCTCTGCTGCTATTAGCTTGTCTTGGGAACTCTCTCTTAAAACAGTATTTTATTGAGGAAATTATTTTTCTTAATAATTTAATTGATATTTTAATAATAATATTTAAGTAGTTTGATGGAAAAAATATGCTTTCAAAGTGTTTTTCAGCTATTAGAAATTCTTTTATACAGATAAACATTAATTTTTTGATAACAGTTAATGATACTTTGTGGTATAATGCAATTAGATGATCACACGCACAAGTTCATTAGCTGTCAATAAAAGACCTGTTGATAATTTTTTAGATAAAAATTGCAGTTTTCAAAACTAAGGAATTCAACTACTTTTGTTTTAAGCTCTAATATAAATGCTCATTTTTACAAACTTGTAGCAGTAAGTGACATAGTTCTTAAGATCGAAAATTTGAAAATATTCTGAAATCTTAAAATTATATTTTCAGTAAACTGCTGTCTTTATATATAAATTAATGTTAGAAAAGGGAGAAACACAGGGAAAATAAAATTCATACTTATAGAAATTTTTGCTTTCACTTTTTAACACCTTAAATTTGAAATATTAACAAAAAAATTTGTGTGTTGTCTATTTAGGTTTATATGAGTATACAGTGAAAATTTTGTAAAGATTGCTGGTACCAATTCGATTTTGGGGGTGTTCTATCACATGGAACACTGCGAAGCAAAGGTCGTAAAAAAGCAAGCATAGCAGTGAAGGCCATATACTCGTAAATGTTTTTGCATATGAATAAAAAAATGCCTTACACCTGCATAGCAGATTTAGCGTGGTCCAAGGTGCATCACAAGAAGGCCTGTATTCTACACAATCAAATAATAAATAAATTAAGATTTCTGTTTAAAATTTTTTATTTATCCAAGTAAGGTTTTCGGACTGCAAAGAGGAGCCTGATTCTGAGATAAATCATCGCCATCATTTTCACTGGCATACGACACAACATTATCAGACTGAGAATGATCAAGTGGTTTGGGAACAAATTTCTCTGTATCACTATCCATATGTTCTGATTCACTAATAGAGGGCCATTTATTTGAAATTAACAGATTAAAAAATTAACTAGAAATTAAATTAATTATATTTGCTAGAAGTAAACTAAAATTACATAAATTTAAAATATATATATACACAATATTATAAAACAAATAGCAACGAAAAAAAAAATCAAGAGCATAAAAATACTTGGAGAGGATTCGAATTGGAGAGGATTCGAACTAACTGATATAATCCTATACCATCCTGAAGCTTCCCAATTCAAGAGGCCAATAAAAGGGTGTAGAAACATTATCCATATGAGTAGTCCTTCTTTGTACATTCCTCAACATTAGTTTATTACACGCCAAAAGAGAGGGAAAAAAACAGTAAAAAATAAACAGCTGTTCCCATAAGCATTGAGTTCAAGGCTAACCGCGTAAAGGAAAAGTGCCGTTGGGGCGCAGTGTTCCAGGTGATGGAACACCTTGTTTTATCAGATAATTCTGCATATAATTTATGCATAAAAAATTTAAAGTAATATAGAATCAATAGTTCAAGGTACAGGCAGCAAAATAACCTAGAAATTTCTTTTCAAACAATTATTTTTGTATAAGAAAAAATATTCGGAAATATTCTTTCAAAATAAAGGTATTTAAATAATCTATAATTGAAAATTATTGAGTGTCTTATGTAGTGCTGCCATCTATTATCAAAAAAGAGAGCTTAAGGAACATTTTAAGCCAAATTTCATCTTTTTATCATAAATTGCAACGATTTGGTAACAATTCAAATTTTGGTGTTCCCTCACCTGGAACACTAAAACCGCAAAAAGTAAATTAAAAACTAAATTTTTCAATTGTTTAAACTACATTTTATTGGTCTTCTCAAAAAAAAAAAAATTAGTTTAGTTAATCATAGACCTGCTTGTTCTGCTGGCAGCATCCCCATTATTTTCACGGAACAGCAGCTCATTTTCTCTCAAGACAAATGTTTCTGGATTTCTTTAGTTACAGAAAGAATAAAACTTGTAATTCAAACAATCTAAATGTTAATAACTCATTTAAAGTATGAAATGAGGTATTGTATAGATAAGAATAAGTAGAATAGGCATTTTATTCCCGAGATTTTTTTTTTTTTTTTTTTTTTTTTGTTATATACAGCTCAATATTTGATTTTATAATAGTGTTTTTCCACACATAACTGCAGAAATTTTTTGACGAATAATCGAAAGCATATACTGCTGTTAATTTAGTGCCAAAAAAGATTTAAAAAACAGTTTGATTAAAAATATAATAAATTATACAAAAATAAGTATTTATAATGAGAAACATTTGTTTGGATCCTTCTCAACGCAAATTGCAATAAACTGAGATGAAAACACAACATTGATGAAGATCTGAGAAGGTTCTAGTGAAACTTATCGATTTTTAGTTTTTAATAACTTTTAAAACGCGGGATTTGACATCTTTAAAAAATAGAATATATGTTTCGTTAATAATTAAATGAAAGAAATGGACAATTTTCAAATTGTGCATTGGATAAATTTTTTTGTACCATGTATGTTTCGTTTTTCACTTCACATTAATACATGTGTCGCCATTTTTCTATATGCCTTCCCCTATTGCTTTTATTTTAAAATTTACAAATAACTTAAGCATTTTCTTTTTCACATGACGATATACGAATTTTAATGTTTCCAGTACAAACCATCTCAGGTTAAGGCAGATAGCAAAATGGCAATAGATAATTGCAAATGTAACATCGTTCTGAGGAAACGAATTCGTTCTTGAATATAATTGGACACTACTGCTTACAGCTAAAATAAGTTGGCCGAATCGCGGCGCCATCTGTTATTATTTTATGAAAGATAAACATGTTTCTTTCAAAACTTAATTGTCGGTTTTTCTAATAGAAAATGTTTTTTATCAGATTACCCACGGTGGCATATGATGTGCATCAGATTCAAAACTTTTTTAACACTTAATTCGTTTACATACAGGAAAATGTACCAATGTTCTGTCTTTCTCATCTGCTTTCCACTGAATTTTCTTTTGGTGTGTACTGCAAAAAGTGTTACTTTGAGTGCTGCGATCAACAAAAGCAGTTTAACAAAAATCAAGAAGAATTCGATATTATACATATTTTCTTGTAATCGTATGAGTTGCATTCTACCTTCCTTAAAGCAAAATTTTTCAAAAGTAGATGATATTATATTATTAAAATTAATAAAACATATTCTGAAGTTTCGATTCAAATCAGATTAATTATGATTTTCACTCAATTCAAACAGTGATCAAAATTTTGAAATAAAACAACTTTATTTTAAGTGAACCTAAGATAAACAGCAGAATATGAGTTTTATTCTATTCTCTGCAACTTTTCCCAATTCAATCTCTGTCAAAAATACAATGGACAAATAGAATGAGTTCTTCAGCCATGTCTTTTCCAGAAATTAATAGACGCTGATTTAATAAGTTTGTTTTTCCGAAAACAATGTATTGAATTTTATTTTATGTCGTGTTTTAAAAATTAGTTGAGAGTTAGGAAAAACATGCTTATTTTTTCCACTTTGAAAAGTTTTGATTTATATTAATATAAAAGCATTTAAAATTATATTCAAGCATTCTTTATTATGGGACCATTTAATTTTTAATGAGTGACAATGTTCAAAGTTTTTGCTAATGTAAATGCATTTTTTGAATCAAGTGCTTATCATAGTTATTTAAATGAAATTCAATCTTCAACTGAATTTTGTCATGAGCATAAATATGACTTTTGATAATATGATCCCACGTGACAAAAAAATTTTTTTTTTTTAATAATATCAAAATTTTTATATTTTAGGGGTTCGTCATAAAAATATTTTGCATTTTTAAAATTTAATATTTGTGGACTGCACAAGCAGTTTATAAATGCTCCTTAAATCAAATCGTTTTAGCATTCTGTATCTAAATATAGCTAATTAATTTCCTTCATATAATTTTATTTAGCAAGTTGGCTACATTTTAAGCAGTCACTATAACTGAATTCAAATTACATATTAATATGTCTTTCTTATATGTATTTTCTCTATTCCCCCACTGATCAGATTCTGTTTTGCTTATAATCTTCCTTCTTTGTCTGAGGTGTGGTAGTTCCCACTAACAATTCTCTGCCACTACAGATCTACAAAAACACATATATTAAAGAATTAAACAAATTACCTTTTTGTAAGCTCATTCATTGTACTAGCCACATGAATTAATTTATATTTTGTGTCTTAATTGAATAGCTTAAATGCATCAATTGCGACTTTTTGCACTTCATGTGACTTTGAATTCTACTTTATCAATATGATCTATAATATTTATACTGTAAGAGAACAAATAAAAAAGATGTTTAATTTTGAACAACTATAGATTAAATATTTTAAATGAACTCAAAATCTTTTTATACCATTTCCCTTTCCTTTGTGTTAAATAATAAATTTTATAGGAAAAGGATAGTATAAATATATATTCATCTAAATATATTATACAAATACTTGCAGTTGAAATATATTTTTTGAAAAATTAAGAATTTATATTTTAATTACACACACAGTTTTGATAGAAATAATGCCGAAATTGCAACTCGGAGATTGGTTGGTACATTATAAAACAATACAAGATTTTATTACTTTGCTTTTGACTGTACAAAATATTTCTGGGAAGACACACTATAAAAGTCTTAAATTGTCAAATTAAATTCTATTATTGTGAAAAAATTTGACCGTTTAATTCGCACAATGATTCTTCACCAGAACCGCAATTCTTTACAAGCCTTAGCTGCCTCAACTACACTCTCCCTCCTGCGTCTTATATCATTTGCAACCCCCCTCTCCAATTCTAAATTTTCACAGTGATTACCTTAAAATATTAAAGATTATATATATTCATTTTTTTCCTTCTTTAAAAAAAATTGAACTTTCTAAATCAAATATTTTGAAAGCAAATCATTCCATGAACTTATTTATTATTGAAATTTCTTCCAATTTTTAGTAGTTTTATGTAAAGATTGCTTGCAGAAACTCTGATGAGAATTTGTTAATTCTGAAATAAACTGAATAAATATTTTTAATATAAATTTGAATATCAGTTTATTCAGATTCTATTTACATCTCTTAATTTTACTATATTTTTATAGGATTTTAGTAAAATAATAAAATGAAAACTTATAACTATTTCAACTTATATCACATTACATTACACATTAAGTTTTAAAAGATTATGAATGAAAGGTTTCATAAATTTCTGTTTATTTCTGAAAATTAATCTATAATTTAATGGAAACTGTTTCTGATTTGTAAAGTTCTCAGAATTCCAAGATTATTTAATTTTTATAGACCAGTGATATTTTGTATCAGTTAATGAGTTTCGTATTTGAAATCTAGTACCCATTAATTGATCATTTAATTATGAGTTAGATAATTTTAAATTATCTCCAGCTGAATTTCTAAATTTCTCGAATTTTTCATATCAAAATGAAAAAATTTTAAATAACCTAATGATCGTTAAAAGTATTTAAATGTAGCAAAATATTTGAATTTTCTTTTGATAATTTAAGTACATTAAATTGAAGTACTTTTTAAAACTACTCTTAGAGAACTTAACATTGATTAAAAGAATTAAATTAACTTAATTTTTTCCCCATGCTTTGTGAGATAAGAATGTTTTTGAACATTGTTAAATTATACTTATTGCCATAATTGTAGTTTCAATTTCATGATAAATAAATGACATACACCGTGCAATTTCATTAATGTGACTGTCACATACTTTTTAAATTGACGTTAAATAACTAATTACAAAATATTGTGTGATGGCTTCGGCTAACATTGCAATCGTTGGCATAATGCATAAATGGAGTAATTTTTATCTGATCTTCAAAATAGCGTGATTACTGGTTTTCGATCCTATGGGGGAAGCATTTCCGAAATGGTTTTGTGCACAGTTCGCGTGTCACCTTAGTAAAAGTATACCGTGCTTGGCAAAATAGAACTACAACATAAGTGACTTGGCAAATATGCATTATGGAAAAGAGGTAAACAATGGCTATGGAGCTGGATTCGAGTGAATTCAAGTCTACCGTTGAGCAACTGACCGTCCAGATGAACAAAGAAGCAACCAACAGTGCCTCCCAAACTGCTGTTCAGTAAACGTTGCTGCGTCTGTGTCTCCTAAGCTGACGCCTGATTCATGCTCTTATATTGACTGCTGTTCTACAGCAAGTAAAGGCTGGAATTCGAACATGAGGACTGCAACTGGGTATCTCCTGAGTGGCGATGAATCACGTTATATGTTTCTATAGATAGATGGACGTTGTCGTTTACAACGTAAGTCCTAACCGAGGTCTGCTGGTTAGTTTGGACATCGTTCTCATTATAGGAGGGCAGTGATTTCATCATGTTCGCTAAAGTCGGCTGAGGTACGTTAAAACTGGACGTAGTCCCAATGTCGTCCCAGTGAAATAATAACTCTGGGAGTTACAGGACAAGTATTGGGGGTCTTCTGCTCAGTCCTTGCTTCAAAATCAGAAGACTCCACCCAGTGCTTTTATCTAACTGGTAGAGCCCCATTCAGGGCTAAGTACAGGAAATTTGGTTTCTTTGTCGCTCAACGGTCATTTTTTGAACTCGAGGGCTAATTAGACCGGGACCTACGGTTTAAAGTGGCTTCCGAACTACTACAAACATCCATGGCCAAGGTGGGATTCGAACCCACGAACTGTTCAACCGAAGGCTAAGTACAGGGAAGCATGCTAGTGCAACAACAACGACGTGAAACCTTTGAAAGCAAATACCCTGAATCTATTGCCGGTATGACTCAAGCTTTAGGGGGACCATTATCATCATGGTCGAAGGCACTTTGAATGAATTGCAAACCATATCAACTTCTGCATGCGTTTTGATTTTCCGCAGTTGATTGGGCTTTGTGACCCAAAGTGCAAAAAGGATAAGCTGTGTTAAAATTTAAATTTTAATAAAATCTTTTCTGAAACCCCAAACAAGGTGAAAAATATAAAATACAAATATAAGTCTAAAGTATTTAAATAAAATATAGAATTTTTTTTGATAAATAAGTATGAATTAAAAAAAGAAGAAGAAGAAATAAATTTGACAAAAATATTACAGAATTTTAATTTATAATAATTAAATAAATTGAATGAAACCAATTTATTGCCTTTAGAAAGGCAAAAAAAAGTTTCTTCTGGATGATTCCCTAATCAAGTTATAATCTTGATTGATTTGTTTGGGGAAACAAATTTCGATTCGAAAAATTGATTTGTTTGGGGAAACAAATCAATCAAGATTAAAACATCAAAATAAAAGAGTAATCCCTGTTATCAGAGGCTCAATGGTATTACATTTTCATTACCGGTTATTTACCGGTTTCATTGTTAACTCATTTTACACCTAATTTTTTCAGTGGTCGGTGACCAGTAACTTATACATGTAACGGTTACTTTTTTTCCTACCGCATATTCTGAACTACACCATCGTCGGCCGCTGATCGAGTGGTCGTGAAAGGCGGCTGCAGCATTTACCACTGAGAGTAAAGGAAAATAAAATCATACGCATACTTATTAATAGGTCTACGCATGCGTGGCGTCCATATTTGAAAACCATAGTATTATTTATCTTTTCTGGGTGTTGATTTAAGATCTTGAATAATAACATTATTTTTAACAGAATAATTTAGTACTCTATCAATTTTTTTATATAAACATAAAGTATATGTCTTTAAAATGTCTATTTGTTTAATTCTATCACATTGTTTTTACGAAGTTAATTTTTATTTTGTGTTCGTAAAATTAAGTCAAAATTAACATGACAAATAATAATCTATTTTAAATAATATGAATTAACTTTAATATTAAATTTCACTTTAGTTCGTTCATTGTTTTTTATAGTGAATCCATAATATTAAAGATTCTATTGTCTGTTGGAATTAGTCCATGTTGTTGAAGTCAATTTTCAGCATAGGTCAATGTACAGTTTGTGTATTAATATTAGTTGTGGTACTTAAATAAAAATAATCAAGATTTTTATGTATATATTATAATATATTTACAAATAAACGCTAAATAGTAGAGAAGCGTACTGAGGGTAAAATGCGCCAAGAATGTGATAAAGTGCGCCAGACTGGTTTACCGGTTCGGATTACGTAGGCATGACGTTGTTTTCGTTTTACATACGCGTTTTGTATGTAACCCTTGAAACAATTACAAAATAATCTTGAAGCATTGAGTTTCGATATTCGATTTTGGTGGTTTTTGTGTTGCTTGCGAAAATTAATAAGTATGGATGAGAATATATTGACTTGACGTTTTTGCGGAGTACGTATGGAGAAAGAGGCATCAGGAAAACATAATAGAAGATTTTTTAGAAGCGATAAAAACGGTATATTCGGCGAAAAGTTACGATTCGGTGATTGATGAAAGTTATTTTGTTTTTCATTACAATTTTATTCATATTTAGAAATTATAGTTTTTATAAAAATGAATGTTTCCATAAGTAAATGAATATTTAAGTTGTGTGTAATGCGTTTTTCATGTTAGTGTTAGAATGTGCCGCGTACTTAAATTTCTTTAATGTGGGCGTAACTGCTCGTTATATTAAAAATCGAGTTAAAATAAAAAAATGAAATTTGTTAGTTCGAAATTTAGCTTTATTGCCCGGTTGGCACTGTAGTAGGTATCACTACAAGGATGTTTTTTTTAAGGTGGGCCCCATTGCTCGTTATATTAAAAATTTTGTTTCTGTTTATTAGAATTTTAAAACTTCTACAGTATTTAGTTATAATGAAATATTTAAATTTTTAATATTTGGAATTGGGAAAAACGCGCGATTTCAAAGCTGAAGTTTGAACGCGATCGTTATTGGTTGACGGCAATCCCGCGTAGTGACGTAATTTAGGATGGCGACAGAACTGTAGAGTGCTTGGCGTGAAAATTTAAAAGCGTGCCAATCCCGTACGGGTCTGTCGTCATTTGCCCAAATAAATTCTTCTGTTGAACGAAAAGTAAAAACAAGGTACTTTTCTATTATAAACCTGAAGATATATCTTTGATTCAACAGGTAATAGGTTTGAATCCCACCTTGAATTTGGATAGTGGTTTGGAATCCACTTTAAACCATATGCCCTGATCTAATTAGTCTCACGTGCAAAATATGTAAATAAAATATATGCATTATTTTTAATATTTTCTAAAAATGTAAACTTTTTTAAACAATACACGATAAAAATGGAATATTTAGAACTAATTTATGGTTTTTTCTTCCTATTATTGTGATTATTGATTGGGTAAAATAGAAAAGTACCTTAAAAATATATTATTTTAAGTACTGGTATTTTATAAGTTGGAGAACTTAATTGTTAATTGAGTTGTATTATAATTCTTAGCAAAATTCGTAATGGGTAAAATTTGTCTTCAGATCTTAAAAATGATCAAATACTTAGGAAAACATTAAATTATTTTTAAAGTGTAAGCATATTTAATTTCATACACATTATAAAAATAGATATGAACTGAATAATCTTCTTTAATAGGGGTGACAAGTTTATGTTTGATGACAAAATTCCCAACAGTAAATGAATATAGCAACTAGAATATGTAAAACTAGTAAAAAATGTGTATTGTACCGAGCTTCGGGGTTCGTGTGGATTGAGAGTTGAAGAAAGCAACAACTCGATGAACACAAGACTTTTATTCGTAAAAATTCCATTAGAAATACCAGCTGTAATAATCACAATTATACAGATACAATTCGTCAGATACGATAAGTAACAGCTTCTAATCACAGGTCTCAAATACCTCAGGCAGAGAACAGCTTCTCTAAACTAGCAGTCACGACTAATCGTCTTCACAAAACTGACTGTGTGTACAAAACCCTGACTAACTATGTCGGGCTGCGGTATTTATACATGACTTGGCGGGGAAATCTACTAATTTCGACAAGGATCTGGAAGCTTCTAGGCTATCTCGCTAAATATTGGTCCTAGAGCTTAGGTGATGGATGTTTCCAGAAATATCCATTTCTCGCCAAGTCGCTTAGTTTTCTCGTTAAAAAATCGCCAAGTCACCAAATCATTAGAAACCCGCTCTTAACGTATAACACGTCTAAATACCGCAATTTTTGCCCAAAATGTGAGCATTTCCGATCTGGCTGAGATATTTTAAGACATATATAATAATTATTTATAAATTTGTAACAGTATCAATAATTTCTTGACTTGCATCCAAAATTATAAAATTAAATTTTTGAAAGCAGCTCTCTCTCTCCAAATTATAAATAGGAATTCCACATTTTGATTTCATAATCATCAGTGATCATTCTCATGAAATAATTCTTCCAGCATTTATAGTTTAAAAAAAAAAATCTTTTATTTTAAAAAATAGCAAACGTTTAGTTAATGAATAAGGTTATATTTGGAACTTAATCCTCCTTTTCTTCATAAAAATGATTAAAATTGCCTTGAACTGCACTTCACAAAATTTAAATCTTACATAACAAATTGTGGGTTTATCATGATTTTATCAAGTATCTAGGCTTTAATGTAAATAATCGCTTTTATAGAATAAAGTTTGATAAATAAAAAATAATAAAACATAAAAAATCTACTAACAAATGGTTGGTAAAACATTCTCTGAAGTAAAAATATAAAAATACAGAAATCGCAACAAATGAAAAACTGTAACAAATAAAAAGTTACCACAAATATAGCAAACATCCTACTTGTAGAAAACTTACCCATTATTTCAATATTCACTTGAAAAAAGTATAAAACTAATTTAATTTTATAGTAAATGTTTTCAAATAGCCTTCTATTTGAAGAATTTATCAAAGAATGGAGATAAAACTATATAGATGGGGAACTTGCATTAAATTGGATATATATTGTACCGAGCTTCGGGGTTCCTGTCGATTAAGAGTTGAAGCAACCACTTGATGAACACAAGAATTTTATTCGTAAAAAATCCTCTAGACATAAGAAATTCCAGCTGTAACAATCACGAGTATACAGCTACAATTCGTAAGGTACAATAAGAAACAATCAAAGTCACAGGTCTCCAATACCTCAGACAGAGAACAGCTTCTCTAGATTAGCAGTTACGACTAATCGTCTTCACTCACTGACTGTCTTCACAAAACTGCCTGACTTCTATGTAAGGCTGCAGTATTTATACCTGACTTGGTGGAGAAATCTACCAGTTTTGCCAAGGTTCTGGAAGCTTCTAGGCCATCTCGCTAAATATTGGTCCTAGAGCTTAGGTCATGGATGTTTCCAGAAGTATCTATTTATCGCCAAGTCACTAAGAATCTCGCCAAAACATCGCCAAGCCACCAAATTATTAGAAAACCCGCTTTTAACGTACAACACGTCTAAATACCGCAAATTTTGCCCATAATGTGAGTATTTCCGATCTGTCTGAGATATTTTAAGGCAAATACAATTATTATTTATAAATCGGTAATATTATGGAGAACTTTGTGCTAATAGCGTTCTTATTGAATATATTATTCTGATTAGAGAGAGAGAATTAGAAGATTTCAGAGAAAATAAGAAAGTTTCTTGTCGCTGCCTGTTTTCCTTTGGTAAGTTATTCTCTGGATGTAATAAGTTATTCATATATATTGTTGTGTTCTTCATAATTTTATATTGCAATTAGTTTTAAAATAATTTTTTTTTGTATCCATAAATCTTATAAAAAGATGCTAATTGGGTTTTTTTCTTAATTTTTAAAAGCTTATTCTGTTTTTATAGATCAATTTTAATAATAATTTGACATTTTAGTACTTTATTTTTGTATTATGAACAACAATGTGTGTAGAGAGAAATATTGTATAGTATAATAGCAAACTATATATTACAAATATTATTAAATGGAAAATCATTCCAGAAACCTGGTTTGGTTTTCATCTTTTTTGAAATTTTTCCTGGCATAGTGCAAATTGATGTTATAAATGAAAATTCAATTCATGTAATTTAGATGAATTTTGATACAAATAACGACAAATGATTTGTTAAAACAGTATAACTGGAAGGACAGTAGACGTGTAAAATATCCCTTTTCCAACCTTCAGAATGTTATAAGTTTTTAACATGATAGGATTTGATTTTTAAGCTTTCTAAGGTAAACTGCTTGTAGAAGTAAATTTTAAAAGTAATATTTATGTAAAAATTTATTTTTATTAATTCAATTTAATCTAAATATTTCAGAATCTCAAATCACTGTAATAAATCATAAGAACACATTATTTCTTATGTTTCTGTTATCCTTTGTTTAATGTATGTGATTTTAGTTTATATTGTGCTTGTAAATTATTATGAAAAATTAATGAATATTTTTCATTTATGTATTTTTTAAATGTGAAGTTTACCACTGAACCAAAATGTAAATTGGAGTAAATATAGATAAAACTTTATAAGTTTTGCTTCTAAATTTAAATATTAATTTTAACAATCCTTTAATAACTTTAAATTTGCATGGTATTTCAGTATAATGTATAATATTATTTTGTCATAATAATAAACAGAATTTATTTAGAAGCATTTTAAGGATAATAGTATCAAATAAAAATGTGCTTGAAATGTTACCCTTATTTTACCTCTTTCTGATATTTCTTTATTTGTAGCTTCTACTCAATGCCATGGCAGCAGTATTACAGATATTAATGTACAGCAATAAATTAAGAAACGGCCATGTATGCTTTTGGCAGAGATTGGGGATGTTTAAAAAAGAGCTTTTGAAAAAGCAAAGTCTAATGTATATAATCTGTAATAAAAGTAATAAATCGTTATCTTTTCTGAGCTATTTACTGTTGTGATTAAGTTCAAAAATATTATAAGTTGTGTGACTGTTTAACAAATAGTAAAATATAAAATGCAATGAAATAGGAACACTTTTAATTGAAAATATAATTTAATTTTTAATCTTATTATAATAATAAATTTAATAATTATTACCAAAAAATTTGTAACTTGTTTCTTTTATCACTTTCAGATCTGCAAATATTGCTTTAGAAAAATTTCAAGAATATTCATATTTAAGTAAATTTTTCTGCTAATAATAGAAAAAATGAATTAAACTAAGACTATAGAATTAAAGTTGTCTGTGTTCTATATTAAATTAAAATCAAAGTTTTTATTTTAACTCTATCAAAGTCGGTAGTTTCGAAGTTTTGTATGATAAAAATTTACCTATTGTTATAAATACATTGAAGAACCAAATTAATGACTTGTGATTTTAATCTTATTTTTGAAACCAAATTTCTGAATGAATTTTTTAGAACTTGTTAAATTATATATCTTATAAAAGCAATAATAAAATATTTCAGATTCTTACAATTAAAATTCCATTGTGTAAAAAAAAAAAAAAAAAAAAAAAATAATTAACAATTTGTTAATTCAAATTTTATTTTCTCTAAAATAGGAAATGATTAAAAAATAATACTAATAATAATCTTAATTAATATTGCCTTAAAGAAAGATTCCTGTTAATAAAAAAATAAATAAAAGCAGAGAGATTTCTCTAAAATAGAATTTATTGAAAGTTAATTTTATGTCTTTCGTTGAAAATATTAAAATGTCCAAGAGTGAAAAAATCCTTTTCATATTAATTTCACTTAAGTATGCTACGTGGATTTTTTTATCACATTTTTAATTTATTTAAAAGTATTAAAATATAGCCTTCAAACAAGTATTTTTATTTATTGAAAAACATAATAAATATGCATAGTTAAAATGGGTTTTCTTTAATATTGTCTGGCTTATTAACAAAAATACACCATCATTAAATTAATTTTTAACGATAGTGTATTTTTGCTATTTAAGCCAGACTATAGTATAATACAAAATTACATAGCTTAATATCATCGCTGCACTCCCTCCCTTTCCATCGAATCGAAAAAAACTCATTAGGCCATATGCCATAAACTCATCACATTGTGCACTTCAATTGAACGGGCAGGTATACCGCATCCGCTCTCCGACCGAGGTGACAATTAGTGCACTATTGCCGCACAGGGGTCGCTGAGTTTCCATCGGTTCAAGTAGTTAAGGATTCTTTCCGCGCCATATTGAAAACGAGCTCTAATGTTAAGTCTATGGAAAAATTTAAAAACATATTTCTCGAGTTCTATTATAACTAGACCTCCACTTTTTGTAGTTTTTTATAATGCACAAAAATAATAATTTATTCTGTTTTGAAATTTATTTTTAAATTGGCTCAGTAATTTGATAATATGCTTAAAACATTAATAGCTTAACAAAGTTATAGAATTTAGAAATTTTAAAAACTGATTTAAGTTGTAAATATATTTATAAATGAGATCAAATTTTTATTTTTACTTTTTCTATTATAGCATTTTTTTTATCTGTATGCATAAAAGTTAAATTTTTCGCAAAAATTAGCAACGCCCACATCGCGGATGAATACATGGTTGTTTGAATAATCAATCCAATCAATTGCATGCTTTAGTCAGCAATCTCCTCCTCACACGCTAAAATTTGAAGTTTGGTTTTTCGTAGTTCTAGGAGATAATTTGTGAGTTCCCTTCTCTCATCCTCAGCAAATGATGCGGGTGTTCCTGTATAAATATGCATCTAAATTGGCTCGAGAAGTTCATCTTTCATTTTCCCTACAATTTTTTTCACTAAATGCAATATGATTTTTTGGGAATTCAGATGCATCATACAAATGACTATCTCCTTTCATGTCTTGATAAATATCATGATCTTCAATTTCGTAACACAGTGAGTCAGTATCTGTAAACAGTAATGTGGCCTTATTTTTGTATGTCTTTTTTACATGATTGAAGTGAAAATCATACATCAGATACTTACTTAAATCTAAGATAGTTGACCCTGTATAAATGAGTCTATTTAGCTTTATTTTTTTATGTAGCATTTCTACACCTATTAAGTTTTCATTAAAAATTGTGAATGAATGAAATGATGGTGATGCTAGCAGTTTTCTCATTCTGTTTCGTGTCTGAACAAGTTCCACATTTGTTCTGATGCGCAAATTTTCTAGTGTTTTTCCGTATACACTGTTATTTAGTAATTTATAAAAATCTTTTTCGAATTTGGATTGAGCTGATTTTCTCATTTCAGTATTAAACTGAATATATGGTTTTAACCAGTCATTTTGCTCAAATTGTAACGACTCACGTTGTAAATGACAACGTCCATCTACCTGATGAAATATAAAACGTGATTCATCGCCACTCAGAAGATACCCAGTTGCAGTACTCCTGTTCGAATTCCAGCCTTCGTTGCTGTAGAACAGCAGTCAATATAAGAGCATGAATCAGGCGCCAGGTTAGGAGACACAGGCGCAGCAACGTTTACTGAACAGCAGTTTCGGAGGCACTGTTGGTTCCTTCTTTGTTCATCTGGACGGTCAGTTGCTCAACGGTAGACTTGAATTCGCTCGAATCCAGCTCCGCAGCCATTGTTTACCTCATTTCCATAATGCATATTTGCCAAGTCACTTATGTTGTAGTTCTATTTTGCAAAGCACGGTATACTTTTACTAAGGTGACACGCGAACTGTGCACAAAACCATTTCGGAAATGCTTCCCCCATAGGATCGAAAACCAGTAATCACGCTATTATGAAGATCAGATAAAAATTACTCCATTTATGCATTAGGACAACGATTGCAATTTTAGCCGAAGCCATCACACAATCTTTTGTAATTAGTTATTTAACGTCAATTTAAAAAGTATGTGGCAGTCACATTAATGAAATTGAAACTGCAATTATGGCAATAAGTAATTTAACAATGTTCATAAACATTCTTATCTCACAAAGCATGGGGAAAAAAATTAAGTTAATTTAATTCTTTTAATCAATGTTAGGTTCTCTAAGAGTAGTTTTAAAAAGTACTTCAATTTAATGTACTTAAATTAGCAAAAGAAAATTCAAATATTTTGCTACATTTAAATACTTTTAACGATCATTAGGTTATTTAAAATTTTTTCATTTTGATATGAAAAATTCGAGAAATTTAGAAATTCAGCTTGAGATAATTTAAAATTATCCAACTCATAATTAAATGATCAATTAATGGGTACTAGATTTCAAATACGAAACTCATTAACTGATACAAAATATCACTGGTCTATAAAAATTAAATAATCTTGGAATTCCGAGAACTTTACAAATCAGAAACAGTTTCCATTAAATTATGGATTAATTTTCAGAAATAAACAGAAATTTATGAAACCTTTCATTCATAATCTTTTAAAACTTAATGTGTAATGTAATGTGATATAAGTTGAAATAGTTATCAAATTTCATTTTATTATTTTACTAAAATCCTATAAAAACAAAGTAAAATTAAGAGATGTAAACAGAATCTGAATAAACTAATATTCAAATTTATATTAAAAATATTTATTCAGTTTATTTCAGAATTAACAAATTCTCATCAGAGTTTCTGCAAGCAATCTTTACATAAAACTACTAAAAATTGGAAGAAATTTCAATAATAAATAAGTTCATGGAATGATTTGCTTTCAAAATATTTGATTTAGAAAGTTCAATTTTTTTTAAAGAAGGAAAAAAATGAATATATATATAATCTTTAATATTTTAAGGTAATCACTGTGAAAATTTAGAATTGGAGAGGGGGATTGCTAATGATATAAGACGCAGGAGGGAGCGTGTAGTTGAGGCAGCTAAGGCTTGTAAAGAATTGCGGTTCTGGTGAAGAATCATTGTGTGAATTAAACGGTCAAATTCTTTCACAATAATAGAATTTGACAATTTAAGAATTTTATAGTGTGTCTTCCCAGAAATATTTTGTACAGTCAAAAGCAAAGTAATAAAATCTTGTATTGTTTTATAATGTACCAACGAATCTCCGAGTTGCAATTTCGGCATAATTTCTATCAAAACTGTGTGTGTAACTAACTAAATTATAAATTCTTAATTTTTCAAAAAATATATTTCAACTGCAAGTATTTTTATATATTTAGATGAATATATATTTATACTATCCTTTTCCTATAAAATTTATTATTTAACACAAAGGAAAGGGAAATGGTATAAAAAGATTTTGAGTTCATTTAAAATATTTAATCTATAGTTGTTCAAAATTAAACATCTTTTTTATTTGTTCTTTTACAGTATAAATATTATAGATCATATTGATAAAGTAGAATTCAAAGTCACATGAAGTGCAAAAAGTCGCAATTGATGCATTTAAGCTATTCAATTAAGACACAAAATATAAATTAATTCATGTGGCTAGTACAATGAATGAGCTTACAAAAAAGTAATTTGTTTTATTCTTTAATATATGTGTTTTTGTAGATCTGTAGTGGCAGAGAATTGTTAGTGGGAACTACCACACCTCAGACAAAGAAGGAAGATTATAAGCAAAACAGAATCTGATCAGTGGGGGAATAGAGAAAATACATATAAGAAAGACATATTAATATGTAATTTGAATTCAGTTATAGTGACTGCTTAAAATGTAGCCAACTTGCTAAATAAAATTATATGAAGAAAATTAATTAGCTATATTTAGATACAGAATGCTAAAACGATTTGATTTAAGCAGAATTCATAAACAGCTTGTGCAGTCCAAAAATATTAAATTTTAAAAATGCTGATTGTAATAGGAATCCTTTCTGTACAACAATATTTATACAAATATTTTAATTACTTTGAAATTGAATGAAATATTTACATTTAAAAGAAACAAAATCAAGATTTTTAAAATCAGATGTAAAGAAAATAGTATACTGATTTGTAATAAAATGCAAAATACATTAATGAATTTTGAATCAAGAAATTTGTAACTTCTCATTTATTTCAAATAACTGTTCTTGCCTTTAATTCAACAATTTTTGATTCAATACTAGATATTTTTATTATTATTACTATTATTATTTTTTTTTATCATACAGAGTTAATAAGATGAACATTTATACTTTCTGATTTGAAATATGGATAAATTAGTCTTAAAATTTTCTTCGTCTTTTCGAAGTAATATTTTATCACATTTTATTTCAATAAAAACAAGATATACAAAAACTCATAAAATATATTCTCAAATGAAATACAGACAATAATAATTTCCTTTTTGCTTATTGATTATGAAAATTTATTTTCAAGAACATTGAAGACTTCCATTATTTTCATGACGAACCTAAAAAATAAAAATTTTGATATTATTAAAAAAAAATTTTTTTTGTCACGTGGGATCATATCATCAAAAGTCATATTTATGCTCATGACAAAATTCAGTTGAAGATTGAATCCCATTTAAATAACTATGATAAGCACTTGATTAAAAAAATGCATTTACATTAGCAAAAACTTTGAACATTGTCACTGATTAAAAATTAAATGGTCCCATAATAAAGAATGCTTGAATATAATTTTAAATGCTTTTATATTAATATAAATCAAAACTTTTCAAAGTGGAAAAAATAAGCATGTTTTTCATAACTCTCAACTAATTTTTAAAACACGACATAAAATAAAATTCAATACATTGTTTTTGGAAAAACAAACTTATTAAATCAGCGTCTATTAATTTCTGAAAAAGACATGGCTGAAGAACTCATTCTATTTGTCCATTGTATTTTTGACAGAGATTGAATTGGGAAAAGTTGCAGAGAATAGAATAAAACTCATATTCTGCTGTTTATCTTGGGTTCACTTAAAATAAAGTTGTTTTATTTCAAAATTTTGATCACTGTTTGAATTGAGTGAAAATCATAATTAATCTGATTTGAATCGAAACTTCAGAATATGTTTTATTAATTTAAATAATATAATCATCTACTTTTGAAAAATTGTGCTTTAAGGAAGGTAGAATGTAACCCATACGATTACAAGAAAATATATATAATAACAAATTCTTCTTGATTTTTGTTAAATTGCTTTTGTTGATCGCAGCACACAAGGTAACACTTTTTGCAGTACACACCAAGAGAAAATTCAGTGGAAAGCAGATGAGAAAGACAGAACATTGGTACATTTTCCTGTATGTAAACGAATTAAGTGTTAAAAAAGTTTTGAATCTGATGCACATCATATGCCACCGTAGGTAATCTGATAAAAAAACATTTTCTATTAGAAAAACCGACAATAAAGTTTTGCAAGAAACATGTTTATGTTTCATAAAATAATAACAGATGGTGCAGTGATTCGGCTCACTCATTTTAGCTACAAGCACCATTGTACAATAACGTTCAAAAACGAATTCGTTTCCTCAGAACAATGTTACAGTTGCAACTTTTTACTGCCAATTTGCTATCTGTCTTAACCTGAGATATTTTGTTCTGGAAACATTAAAATTCGTATTTCATGATGTGAAAACGAAAATGCTTAAGTTATATGCAAATTTTAAACTAAAAGCAATTGGGAAAAGATATAAAAAATTGCGATAAATGTGTTAATGTAAGGTGAAAAGAGAAGCATACATGGTATTAACTGAAAGTGGTTTTATCATTTTAGAACCTAAAATTTGTATTTTTCATTTATTACATGAAAATAAAAACCTGAGTAATGATTTTACTTGTAATTGTCGTTCTTATTTTGCATATTTTCAATAAAAATATTTATTTCAATCATTTATTTCAATTACTGTATACTAGGCTGAAAATACATGGTGATTCTATCATTATGCAACCTATTACTACAAGTTTGTAAAAATTATCATTTATATTAGAGCTCAAAACAAAAATAATTGAATTCCTTAGTTTTCTAAACTGCAATTTTTATCTCAGAAATTATCAACAGGTTTTTTATTGGCAGCTAATAGACTTGACTATCTGTTATTGCATTATCTAAATGATACTTTATGCATTTAGATGCATAAAAGAATTTTTAATAGTTGAAAAACATTTGGAAAGTTTATTTTTTTCCAAATATTACTATTAAGATTATCAATTTAATAATTAAATTATCAAGAAAAATAGTTTCCTCAGTAAAATACTGTTTTAAACAATAATAATATTTAACTGCATTAATTTAATAGTTAACTATTATGATTTTATTACTTCTGTTAACCAGAATAGTTAACAGAAGTAATAAAATCATAATAGTTAACTATTCTGGTCAATAGGTAGTAATACAAAGCAAAAACAATAATCGGTTTTGATATAAAATTTTTGATGGAAATTGGTGTAGCAAATAACAATCAGCTGGTTTAAAGTTTATAAGGTTCATTTTCTCTTGATGTTGAGAAAGTTAAGAATTTTCAAAAATCTGAAATTTTGGCTGCTCATACACTTTTGTCTAGTTCCAAAAAAACATTTGTGGAAACATAATAATGGTATGATGAACAAAATTTAAAAGGGATGAGAAATGATCAAATAACTTGGTACTCTTATAAATAATAGGTAATTTAAATAATAATAATATATTTTTTAAATTATAGGAAGATTGGGAGAACTTTATTAAAATTATAAGTAAAAAGAATAAATAAAAAAAAAATAAAAAAAGAGCAAGTTATAAGACATTTAAAGTAATTATAAAATAGGAACAATGAAAATAAATATTTCGTTTTAAATAAATTTTACAAAAATTGAATTTTATCCACTTGCTAAAATAGGTAGGATTTAAATAGCAGCTTACAGCTTCAAAAGTTACAAATATAATATTGACATTAGCGAATAACTGTATTTATCAATTTTATGGCTAAAATTCTGAATTAAATCAAAAGTTTACAATTACCATAAAAAATAATATTTTGTTTTAGTAACTAATCATGATATTTATTTCAACAAAGATAAAAAAATAATAATTACATTCTTTTAACTTCTTTAAATAATGAAATATTTGGAAAATAGTTATTTATGGAATATCAAATGAGTGTTTCAAATTGAAATAGTGAATAATTATTGACTTGTAGCAATTAAAATATAATGCAATTCATTTTCATAGTGTTTTTTACAATAACATTATTTTTAATCAAATAAAATAGCTAATTAAACAGAATGCGACATGAAGACATGAAGTTTTTACATTCAACAGTATTTTAATCGAATAAGTATATAAAATTTGATTACTTTATAAAAAATATCAATAAATTTGTATACAAAATATGAAAGTAGCAGAAAAATAAAAGTAATAAATTACAGTAAAAAAAAGCATATTTTCTGCCGCTTTTTTATTTAAAAAGCAGATGGAAATTTAAGTTCGTAAATCATTGACTAGTCAACTTGTTTCGAGTTTTTTTTTTTTAGCCAATTTAACTATAAAAGGATTAATAAAAAATAATAAAAAAACTTAATAAAAATAATAAGTTATTACTATAACATTTAAATTATATATTTTTATGTATGATATTTTATCCTAACATAAAAAATAAATCAAAAATATAATAATTCAATTATATTTTTGATTTGATGTTAAAACACAGAACACACTTAATGCTACACACAATAATGAATGATTTAGATATTGATAACATGAATCTAAACACCAATAGGTTCAAGCGACAACAATACCAAGTAGAGTTCATTTTGGCAACAAGTGGTAATTGTAAAATCTACAAAAATTGGGATTCTAGCACACAATGGGTTTAAAATTAAAATAAATAAAAGGAATATTAAGTTAAGAAAATCATACATATATTTTAACTTGAATATCTAATAAATAAAATATATTACTTGCTACTTCACTGAATTTGTCAGATTCATTTTCTGATACTTCAGTTCTCACATCCAATTCATCATCAGAAAATTGTGCATCATCACATTGAGGCAAGACACCTAATAGAAAAATTCATAACATTTTAAGGAATTTTCACAATAGGTTTTATTAGGATGAATAATTAATAATCATTTATAAATAGTTTATTGTTTGTCACTCAATGGTTACTTTTTACACGTCAGGGCTTATTAGAATAGGGAACAGGTTAAAGATGATTCTGAACCATTATAAACACTCATGTCTAAGGTGGGACTCAAATTCACAAAATGTTGAACCAAAAGGCTAACCATTTGACTAGCAGCCTTTTTAATGTACAAAAAATTAAAATTTATTCAAAAATTTAAAAAATTGTCGTGTCAACATATATCAACCAACTTCTGCATGTTTCAGAATACTTTTATAAAATGCAACACATTTAGTCATTAAAAAATTATTTTAGAGTGCAATTTTTTAATGTTTGTGTAAGTCAAAAACATCACAGAAATGAACTGATTTATAATTATGAATTATTTAAATAAGTAGTATATGATATGAAATGTTTGAAATTAAATAATTTCTGTAGCAGAAAGCAATTCACATGCTTATTACAATATGAAATGACACTAATTATTAAAGTGTAAATAGCAGTTTTTTTCCCAGCTTCATTTATCTAAACATAAACTGAGAAACACTGTGTTCTAGTCATTATTTTAATTAACTAGTAACATGTCTTGATTTCTCTGAAGTTCTGTAATAGTACAAGTTTGTAATTAATTTGCTAGCTTTTTCAGCATAACCTATATTAAATGTTCCCAGTTTATTTTTGCTAGCTACTATATTTCTCTGATCTCTTATATTTCTACTTTAGTATTTTCCATAAACTTTTTCTTAATTTTAACCTTTTTTTTTCAATAATGCCAAGGACTGGATGACTAATTCTTCACCACAGCAAGGCAAGAATCTGCAACTCATTTATCGTTACTGGGTGAGACAAATAGCATTACCTACGGCATACCTACCACCACAAACCTATTTATAGGTGGGCTACATTCATATATATCTCAGAAGAAAAAGGAAAAAAGTGAAAGAAATATTCATGTCCGAACTGGGATTCAAACCTGGGACCTACAGCCTAGGAACCAGGAACGCTAATCACCAAGCAGGTTGACTTTTCCATGAAACTTACTTACTGCAGAAGAAAATTATTTTATAATCTAAGCAATAAATTAAAAGTAATCTAGGTCAATAAAAATTTTAAACCTGGGGGTCTTAATGGTTTAAACTTTTTTGTGGTGATAAATAAAATTCTATGAAACAAATTTTGCGAATTGATTTTAGATACGTTAGAAGAAAATGACACAAAAGTTTCAACACAATGAAATTATTTGAATCATTACTCATCACAGTTCAAAGAAAAAAGATTTGTGACATGGAGTATTAAAATGTGCACTTTTTCATTAATTTTGCCCTAGCATTTTAGCAGATTTTTACTAATCAAAATACTTTTAAAATTTGCATAATGGGAAAAGCTTCAAAATTATGCTCTATATTAAGTATGCATATATCAAAATTACATACTTTATTATTCCTCAATCAATTCTTTTATTTTAACGTAAAATTAAACACAATTCTAAAATTGCAAAAATCATAAAAATTAAAATTGATAAAAATTTTTGCAAATTTATATTTCTTGAAAGTAATTAACGAAATATATATCTTGTTAGCAAAGGAAAACACAAAGGAAAATGTTTTCCTTTGCTACTGTTTAATATATATACTGTTTCTCTTTGTAATTTTGATAATTGTTGAGACATTTCACTTAGCATTATATTATATGTAAATTTAAATGAACAGTGAAAATTTTTTTATCTTCAACAAATTTTAATTTGATGTCTTTCATCTTTAAAAATTAAAATTGGGACAAAGGGTATGTTTAATGAGAACAATACATACACTCAAATAATGAGGAATAAAAGTTTTTAAAAAGGTAAATTTTCTATCTGTTTACAGAAATGTTTCACAAGACTAACTTCTATAATAATGATAGAAACATGCAAATTTACATGCAGCCCAATAATGATTGAAATAATTTTGTTTAAGCCAAAATTTAAAATGTAAATATTAGCATACCTTTTTCTAAGACATGTTTTAATTTTTTTGAGGCTGCCAATATCAAACCTAAGTAAGGAGGTGATGGTTTCATTGGCCTTGATATATATTCTGGATGAAACTGAACAGCAACAAAATATGGATGATCTGAAAAATACATTTGATACAATAAAAATTTGTATGATAACATTAAAACATACTTTATATTAACACAATATTTAAGTATTACAGTATGCATAGAAATGTAATGACATTAAATTAGGCTTCTTTTACTCAATACCATTTTCTAAAGTGAAACATAGAATGACAATGAATTTCAAGCTTGTTATAATTTTAAGATATAAACACACATTGTTCTTTCTTTTTGGTAACTAAGGGAAATCATAGCCATAACAAGTTAAATATTTAAATGAAACACAATTCATATATTAAATATAAAATTTTCTAATCCTTAACTCTGCTAGCATTACCACACTTATTTAATTGTTTAAAACAATTGTTCCTAACAAAGGACATACAGAATGACAGTCAGGAATCACCGTTTATTTTTAAAATAGTCAAATGAATTGATAAACCTGATTGAGAAATTTTTTTTATAAAAAATATTACTTGTCAATGCAATGAAGACTTCAAAATATTATCACTCATTTGTAAATTATAGTTAGAATGTTTTTAAAAAATATTTTCTATGCCTGTTTGTAATGCTGAGGGAAAATTGCATTTGAAATTCTTCAGATTAACCACCTGAAATAGATATTTGTAGTTTATAAAATAATTTGTGTAGATATCTTAGTAATATATAGCAATTTCATTTATATAATTTCTAACATTTATTTATAGATGAGAATTATAATTAGAAACATTTCTAATAATGAAAGATTGTTTACGATTTCTATTAATTAAAAGAGAATGTTTATTTTGATTTAATTAATAAAAATATTTTACTTGCATTTTAATAAAATATAGAAATGAAAATATGAGGAAAGAAACTGGCTACATTAAATAACACATAACATTCCACAATAATATTTTACTTTTATAAATAACTAAACATACATTTTTATCTGTTATTTATACAAATGCCTAACTTTATATTTTTTGACATCCTTTACAGAAAACATTTTAGAACAAGTCAAAACGGTTTATGAAACAAGAATTCTACTAAGCAATAGTTTGTTTTAACTTAGTAGAAGCTAATAAAATAATTTTGTTATTTTTCATAAATTGATTTAGTTATAAGCTCCATTATGACAAACACATATTCAAAATATTAAGCATCTTACTTTAAAATACAAATTAAATTATTTTTTGCACACTTTTTAACTTAATTAACAGAATAAAAATGAAACATTAGAAATACAATAAAATACACGCCTTGTTTTGCCACTGTAACATTATAAATGATATTATTAAAGTGATGTTTCCAAGACAATTAAAAAATTTCTGTGTAAAAATGTTACTACATAAATATTTAAATATTTATTCTTCTTAAATAATTATAAAGTGAGGAATAATTAATAGATATAAAAAATTATCACCAAAGTAAAATGTATTAGTAGTAACTGATGATTTTGTAAAATATTTTCCCCTTGAATATTAAAAGTTAAAGCATTTTACACAGTTATTAATATTTGATAACTCTATTTTAGCATTTTTTTTATTATATTTTTAATAAAATTTACAGCAGTTTTATTGAATTGTAGTAAAGAGCATATTTTTTTAATTATTAGCTATTCATGCTAAAATGATTTAAAGACTTTACCAGTAATGCCAATTACCAATTTAATGTTATCAGTGACGATTGCCGAATATTAACAAAAATTTCAATGCTGAAAGATGGGACATTAATGATGGAAATACCTTGTAGCTCTAAAATCTCCAATCTTTCCCCAGATTCGTCTTCTCCAACAAACCTCATTCCTGCTTGCTCTATAAGAGGAACATAATTTTTATCAACTTCATATCGATGTCTGTGACGTTCTTCAATGGAATCTTTTTTATACAAAGCTCCTGAAACATAAAAATAGGAATAAGCAATAAAATAAAGAATGGATGATTAACAATTGGAATAAAACTGGTAATGAAACCAAATAACATGCTCCTTTACCTTAGCAAAATTTAATAAATACTCATATCTTAAAAACAGACAACTTATTTAATGATAATTTAATCCCAAGAATCATTAATAGTAAAATTTAAATTTAACTCTTTAGAATAAATTACTTACTTAAAATAGAATCATTAGTCTTGAACATTGTTAATTTTTTTCCTAATCTCATTGTTCCTCCTAAAATTCCAGTGTGATGTTCAGGCATTTCAATAACCTAATACAATATTAAAAATATTTGAATTATATATATTAAATTATTAACTGATATAATATCTTCTTATGAAGCAATGTGTCATAAATGGAAAAGTATTTTGTTACTAGCCAAATTTAATCATACAATTTTGCTTTTGTTTAGCATAAGACAGAAAAAGAAATTTCAAATCATAAATATAATTTATAGAGCATGTTACTAGAAAAAATGTTTAGAATGTTAACATAAAAATGCACCTTTTATAAATGTTTTTGTAATGCATATCTATTGACTTCGTGGACATTTAATATATATGACACTAAATTTGAACGCATTTGCACTCAGTAGATACTTTTGCAACTATAATGGTAGATGATTTAATGTTAGAGAACAAAAGCTTTTCCTAGTAATTTGAATACTGAATATAATTTATATAAGTTTATGACAATAAATACTTTAGTTACATATCACTTATTCTTTGTATGGAAACACTGTACCACACAAATTTTTTAAATAAAATTTTACAACTATATTAATGCAAGTTGTGTTTAAAACCTTGAATAAATTTAAAAGGATAACAAGTATTAGATTTTGTATCTAGAAATAAGTAGTAATTATGAAAATGAATGAACATAAATGATACAAATATAATTTAATAATCCAAATGCAGACAAAATTCATTGATATGAACCAAGACAACTATTTCAAATTAACCAAATTTTGAGTTACCCACTTATGTTGCTATATTATATACTAATTAACAGCTTTGAGCAAAATGCAGAAAATTTATTGCTACAATTTAAGATCAGAGACACAAAAGGAAAACAATCAAAAGAAAAATCACAAAATTTAACCAGGGTTACAATTTAATTGATAACAGTGGCACAGGACAATACAAGAAAAAGTATAAATTACTTACAACATTTTTCCTTGTTTTATCTTGAGAAATCTCATAAGTATGGGCATCTTCCCAACCAAGAATATTTCGAGCAAATTCTACAACAGCCAACTGGAATCCAAGACAAATACCTGGATTTATGAAAATGCAACTATTAAACAAAAGATATAAATAATCAAAAAAATTTGTAACAGAAATTGTATGAATTTATTATAATTAAATAATTTTTCAAATAGTTATTTGAATTACAATTTGAAAAGTAAATCCCCATTTTTTTTTCTGTTTTTTTGCAGGAGACAATATGCACCAGTTACTTGAATTTTTGACTTTTTATGTTCCACCTAAAGTCTAGTTCCTTTTGGTTTCTTACAAGAAAGGGATAAAAAGTACATTCACCTAATGCCATTTAAGAATAGTTATTTAAAATCACAAATAAAAAAGTCAACTCTGGAAAATTTGTATATACATTTCATATGTTTGAAACTATTATTAAAATAGTTGTTTTATGAGATATTAGATTTGTTCATCAAAATTTCAATAATTAACTGATATGTAAAGCTGCTGTAAGAAAATTCATTGAAACATTAGAGGTATTCAAAATAATCAAAGCAACTTTATGGGAAGGAGATTTCGATTTGCATATTTTTGCTGAAAAGGGAAATATTAGCCCTTTAAAATTAAAATTTACGGAATAATAAAAGGCATACAAAAAATCTAAACAACTAAAATAAAATTTTAGATTTTTCTAATGTCAAGGATGTGTTATGCTAAGGAGTTAATCGTATTTTCAATCTGCAGCTCCACCTGAAATTAAGCTCTAGTCAAATACTTTTGCTTTGCTGTGAAGCTCCAATTGCCAGTTTTTAAATAATAAAAATACTTAGTGCAAATTTTTGCTACTTAAGAATCTGACTCTTTTTTATAAATATCAAAATATCTTTAGTATCTACTGTTTAATAAAACCAAGGTACAGAAAATAAAATTTAATTTTTTCATTTCATGTACATGTAATATTACCACTTCTAATTTTCTTTTAAAAGAATTGATATATCACCATAAGAATAGTATAAAGATTTTTGTAATACTGTACATTGTTGAAATTTTTAAAAGCTTGATAGAATGAATTAATCCCCTTGTTAGCAAGAACAATCAAATGGCTTTCTAATAGCTTTAATATCATATTTTATACAAAATTCTTACATTCAAAATTTATAAAAGTGTTGGCGATTCAATGCAAAAACTATTTTTACTTTCACAAATGTATGATGATTAATTATATACAAATATAAGGATATTATATTTTAAAAATTTAATTTTTCATGGTATATGGAATCCAGTATTATCAGTGTTCCAGTGATTGCTAGAGTAAGGGAGCAAATACAAATGAAGAAACACATAACAATAGTTTTAATTTCGTTTCTTACAAAGTGAAGCTCATCAGATTATAAATTCTACATTTTTCTAAGTGCACTTCAACCTTTTTGTAAACATTGCTACAGCCAGAATATTGAGAAATTCTGGCAGTAGAAATATGTTTATAACATTGAACATAACAAAATTAAATTGGTGGGTGGGATTACTTACTGAACTGTTTAAGCACATGTAATGTGCCCATCTTGTAGCAATAAACTGGTTATTTAGCAACTACTAAAGAGATAGTGTCAGCACATTTTCCTGTCTAAAAGTCTTCTGTAATTAGAATTACTGCATTAATTTTCTTTCTTTCTTTTTTTTTAAAAAAGCTGAATGTGGAGAAACTTCATTGTTATCTCCATGGATATGTCAGGTTCTAGAGTTCAACAGATTTAAATCATATGTATAATTATTTCGATACTCCACTTTTTACTGCATTCTTGTATTTAAAAGAAAATTGTAGACAACATTTTCAGCAATTTCAAACTTACATCTTAAAATAAAAGCAGAATAAAATTTGAACTCTTCTAAAATTTTATTCAGATAAGAAAATGTAAAAAAGAGAATTCAAATTCCAAAAATTCCTAATACATTTATCCAAGTGACCAGGCATACTTTTCTTGTTATAAAAAAAACTTGTTAATAAGTGCCCAGTGATTAGTCTTGTCAAAATATTCTTGTGTAAAAGCAACCAGACTTTCATCAGTTTCCCTGCTTAAAAGTGATCATGAAACGATTTTTTCACAGTAGTAACCACTTACTTTTTTTTCCAATTCCCTCCAGTAGATGGAGTGGTTGGTTAACCTTTTTAACATAAAATGATGCACTCAATATATGATTTTCTCATTCAAAACTAAAAAGTACTAATTAGTACATAACATTTCAAACTAACTTCTCTTTTAAGAATTACAGTAATGAAAACAATTATTTACACAAAAACATGTGGAATGTTTAAATCTAGTTTTATTATTTAAATCTGAATTAATGATAACAGGACATGAAATAACTAAAAATTTTATTTTAATAAAACTGCAAAAGCATTTCAAAACTAAACACAGGCTTACAAATGAATTTGTAATTCAAATTATGAAATTCACGGGAATTCAAAATACACATGATTATGAACATGAACTGTTATTGAAAATATTTATTTAATATAAAAAATACAATATTAATTATTACAATGTCTAAGTTATATGAGTTCAGAAAATTTTGCTTTCCTCTAATATATAATTTAATTTGATGGTATATTTATTTGAAAGAAAAAATTTCATAAAATAAAAGGAGAGCTGTATTATTGATGCTGCCTTTAAAATTGCAATGTTATTTAAAACATTTTATACATAAATTACACATTCTGCTAAATTCTTTAAAAGAACAGGCATGAATTATTTTCTTTAGGAAAATTCAGATCTGAAACTTACATCTTCTTACAAATCATAAACTAAATAAGATAGAATTAAAGATACAAAAAAATATTTTGGGCTTTTACCTGAAATAAACTTCTCTAAATTTGTAAACAAAACAATAACCAGATTTATTGAATTTTCTTTTAAATTTAAATTTGCAAGTAAAATCTGCATTCCTCAAAAATATCAATGTTTCCTTAAAATTATAAATGTTGATTAATATGTTATATATTTTAAGATCTTTATCAAATAGTATCAATGCTATTAACCTTAATCTGGATAGTTTTTATACTATAATTAATGCTTTAAATTATTAAATTTACTTTTCCAATGTTTCAGAGTTAAAGCAATCAATCATAAATGAACACAATTTTTTATTTCTTTAAAACTTATAAATTTTTAATAAACAAAGTCATTGATATTATGGTAATTTTATTTTAGATTTATTTCATTCATGATCAAAAATTAATATCATTCTTCAATTAAATAATAATAATATTGTTTTATGTACTAATATAATAAATAATTTTTACATACTGAAATTACTAAACATTTTATTAAAATATGAAAGTGCTTACAGAGCAATATTTTGTATTGCAATTTTATGAAAACAAACACATCATAATTTACCTTATTTGAAAAAGTTCATATTTTAATATTAAAATTTTTTATTAATGTTTTAAGAATCAGAGAAGTGACTAATCAAAAAATCGTATATAATCATGAAGCTTACATTTTGTTTAGATAAAAGAGTAGAAGGATAAAAATAACTAAAACATTTTTTTGCTTATATTGCTCATTTATACTAAATAACTTTAAAAAGAAAGCCAGATTTTTTTTCCAAAGTAACAAGCTATATTTAATTAATAACCATTGAATATTTTGGTTATTTGTTATTGGTGGACTAAAATGTTACAATGGTTTAATTTTAAAACTGGATACCTGCTAACTTTTGAAAAAGTGCTTGAGTCAAAATTACAAGTCTATCAGATATATACCTTTTTAATCTAATTAACTAAGTTAATTACTTAACTATATTTAATTTCAAATAATTACAAATAAATTATTAATAAAAATGTAGATTCTAAGAATTTAATTCAGTTACAGATGTATTAATTAACATTTTATCTTCTGTTGTATTAAATTCATAGGATCTAGAATGCATTCATAGATCACAACCACTGAATATTAAAACTATTTAAAAGGCAATATTTTGCATGCCACAGTAAAATTTAACTGCAATCTGTTGAGGCACTATTTCAATTATTTTATCATAGAAATTAGTTATCTGAACAGAAATGTCTCACTTTTACAATAGTTTAAATAAATAATTAGAAATACAGTAACAATTATTAAAATAAATCCTTCTGGATTCTTTCCTATTTTATATATTGGAAGAGTTCAATGCTGTAATAGTGTTTTTTTTTAGACTTTTCTAACAAATTCTTACTGAACTCTTGTTCATAACAAAAGTACACCATTTTAAGATTTCGCAATAAGTAAAATTATAATTATAATAATACAGTGAGTTTCTAAATTAATTTCAATTCTTTTCACTTAAAATTCTTTTACTCTCTGCATTGCTATGAAGTATCATTAATAATGTTTAATTAAATTTAGATATTCTACCATATTTTCCCCTCTATGTTCTTAATTTCACTGATTTCAAGACACAGAGAATCAATCTTTTCATTTTCAGTTTTTATCTTGGATAAATCTTTAGTTTGTAAAGAAGAAAACTGATTTTTTAGCTTATCAATGCCCACATCCTCAGATTCAGCATCTTTGAGTGGCAGCAAAAATGAAAACATTTAAACAAAGTACCTCACACTTGAAAATTTGGTCTTGCAGTGTTTATCGACATTTGGCAACTACAAATGATGCAAAAGATCTTGTTTTATTGGAAATTTGTTTACAATAAGTCTTGACTTATTTACTAACATTAGAAAAAAAGGTTTTTTTCTTCATCATATAATGTTGCCACAACATCAGGTGTATTATTTCCTATGACTAAATCGTAAATCACAGATATTCTTGATAATTAGAAGAATGATAAAAAGAATCTATTTCAAATAAAGGTACACTTTGAACATGATACTTCTAATTTCAGCTATTACTATCATCATCTGCAGCAGAAAATGACAAATTTTGTAAGAGTTTAATAACGTTTGCCTTTTTTGCACAATGGTAATTCCTTTATTATGGTAATAATTTTGGTTTGAGCACACCCAGATTGCTTTGCAGTTTCACTTTTAGGAAAATTTTTCTTAAAAAGGGGGCCAGCATGATTGGCAACACAGATTGGTATACTGCACTCAATGAAGAATGAAGTCAAAAGTAGTTTTTAACCAAATGACTTCTTGAGTTTCATTTTTAAAATGAACTTTCATTTTATTCATGCTTGCTGTACTTTTTGCTACTTGTGCATGTTTCAAACCTTTGATATAAGAAATATCAAAATGACAGCTGCAATAGATATTAAAATCACAACTGCAAACTATGCAATGAACAAATTTAGCTCCTTTAGATGATGCTTTAATACATGGAAATTCTACACTGTAACTATTTTTAAAAGGCTGAAAGTAAGATTTATTAAGTTTACTATTAGCCATTTTTCACAAAAAACAGCAATCATGCAAGTCACTACAGAGACAAAATATTTGCTTTATGCTTTCACCCAAGAGTTAACTTTGCCCATCAACCACAATTTTCCAATCATAGTAGTTAAAATGAATGACACCATTTTGCTTTATGACTAAAGGAGAACAAGATTGTACCCCTACCATTTTATGTATCCACCCACAGTTTCTCAAGCACATACTTACCACCAATAAAAAAAGGGATAGAAATGTGCATTTTTTTACACCCCCCCCCACAGAAAAATCTATGAAAATAAGAGAGCTTGTGCTTACCTAAATATGGTACTTTATTTTTTCTTGCCCATTCAATAGCGGCAATTTTACCTTCAACACCATTAGAGCCAAATCCTCCAGGAACTAAAACACCACTGCAAAATGCAAATAACATCGATTTACCAGCTTAGGAAAATACACTATATAAAATAAAAATTTCAATAAACATGCACATTAAGTTTTTGTAATTGTCCATTAAAATACTTTAAGTGCAAAATAATTTTAAATTAGATTTTCAAGTTTAATAAAAATGCAATTGAAAATTTGACATAATACTCACATTTTTACAGTTCAAAGCAAGACTAAAAGCATAATGCTCTGAAAAAGATATATACTAAAATACATATTTGCAAGGAAGCAAAATAGTTTAACTTTTTTTAAATCTGACGTATTTGGGGACAGTTGTTTTCTTATTTTAATAATGATTTCCAAAAAATTAGAACTAGGCATATTGATTTTATATAACTGTTTTATTTCACATAATAGGATTGTCAAATGTACTTTGGAACTTAATACCATTATGCAGGTATTTCATTTTCTCAAACTTTGTAAAAAATGTTAAGTATACAAATTATGACTTTTTGTAGAATTGCATCAATTAAAATATGATTTGAAATGATTAATAATAATCATTGCAGATGAAAGTGATTAATAAAAAAACAAGTAATGGCAAGGTAATCATAAATATGTTAATAAAATATAACAAGTATTAAGGTCAAATAAATCTAAAAACTTTCAAATTAAACTAATTTTAAATTCACATACTTGAACAAAGCGTATAGCTTAACCTTTAGCATATTTTGATAATATCTTCAACAGAGTGTTTCAATAAATTGTTTTTTACTATTGTCTTACTTACAGTCCAATGTTTTCAAGTAACTTTCAGAGCAATAGAGGAATTCTTACATACTTAAAGATAATTATTAAATAAAATTTTTCTTTCAGCAATTACAAAGGCGTATGAAAATGAGACAAAATTATACCAAGCACTATAACATGATGGGATATAACTGACAATGAAACATAAAATCTCACATTTTTAGAAGTGGATTCAAATAAAAAAAAACTGACAAATTGTTGATTCTCTACAAATTTTTTTAAAATTTTAGTCTTAAAAATCTATCAAAAGTTTTTTAAAATAAAATGCTTAATTTATATAAATAATTTTAAATTAATGAATTTCTATCAAATAATAAACTTACTCAGCTTTACATAAATCTTTCCATGCTTCATGATACTTTACTGCATCATTATCTAACATAGTTGTTTCTAGGTCTGCAGCAGCAATAAACTAATAAAATAAGTATTAAAAAAGGAAAACATTACCTAAACATTCCTTACAATAATAATATACAAACAGTGATCATAAGATTAAAATATAAAGCATGAAATTTTTTATTTACTTAAATTAATTATATTTAATCAGAAAATATTTCAAGTGCTATCACACATTTCAAATCTAATAACATGATTCAATTTTTTAGTTAAAAAGTACAGAAAATAATTAAGTAACTTGCTTTTAAATTTAATTTTAAGCTGCATTCCATTGTTGCATGTTGCAAGGCTTTTATCACTGAAGCATAGGAATCTTCCAGGCCAGTATACTTTCCAACTAAAGCTATTTTTACTTCATTTATATGATGATCCATTCTCTTAACTAGTTTGCGCCACTTCTTATTAAGATTTCTCTCTTCTTCAGTTAAGTTTTGAATTCTTAAAGGTAGCTGAAGGCGTTCATGAAAGAATTCTACAAGTTTTTGTTCTTCCATAAACACAGGAACATGATATACTGATTTTACATCATGCAAACAAACTACCTAGGCAGAGGAATTAAAACAATCATTTCATATGATATTTATGTACACAAATTAAAATATTATTACTTTTCTATAAAAACAACAATAAAATCTCAAATCTAAAAAGTGGGGCTAACATTAATGTTTTAAATGTATTATGAATTAGCATATGCCCAGAGTTTAAACTTGTTTAACACAAACAAATATATAGAATATAAATACTTAGGTATTTAATATGACCTTTCTGTTACCCATAAGTAACAATTTTAAAAAATAAGCAGGAAAAATAAATGTTTAATTTCCTAGATGCGAAATCTTCATATAAGATTTGATTAATTATATTCTTCATAACTACTAATGTTGATTAAAATTAACAAATAATAAAATATGATGAATAAAGTCAATAAAATGTTAACATTTAATAACTTAGCAAATACAGAACTAAAAGCATGTAGAACAGTATCTTAATAAATTTATCTTAAGTCAGTTTACAGCTTAAATATTTTTATTTTGTGTTCTTCAGAACCTACTTAACAATTTAATTAATAAACAATTAGCAGATACCTTCACAAAGAACTGAATAAAGCATTTAAATATGCAATGCAGATTGCCTCATAGATTATTGGCTTTATTTATATGTCACAATGGAAAACTCCGAAAACTTTTAAGCACACAACACAAGAGGTATGCTCTTAATGGTTCTTAAATACAAAGGCTCCAGCCTAGTTCCTTAAAGCTTAACCCAGGACTAGGTAAAGGGACTGGTGCAACAAAGAGACCGATTTCTCTTGCTTTACGATGAAGTTCAAATCTAGTCCTGTATTCGAAAAAGCATGCTTCTATTACTAAAACATAAGAACATTCATTATAATGCTGAAGTATTTGCTATTTATCTTATGTGTTACAACTTATGAAAGTTCTTCCATAAAGAATTTTTTATACATGAGAAGAACATTATATTCAAATTTTAGAAAAGGAAAAAAAAAAAAAAAAAAAAAAAAAGTCCATTTTTATAAAAATGAATGCAGACAAAATACAATATTGTTTAACCATGATAAGAAGCAAATCTGAAGCATTTGCAAAAAAAAAAAAAAAAAAATTTTAATAATCAGGGTTAGTACAGATTTTCAAAAATCAAATTCCAGGAGGATATTCTTTCACAAAGCCTGTAGGGAATTTACACAGCTATTAAAGAAATTTTTTTTATTTAAATAATTAATATTTCTTACATTACTACTGAATAACATATAAACAACATTTATAACAAACAATTAAAATAATATATGATAAATAATGTATAAAATAATGAGTAATTTTAGAATGTTTAAAAATCTTCATTAGATTTCTATGTATTTATTTATTATGTATTTCAATAGGTATATAATTACATCCTTTCAATGAAATATACTTAATGAAAAGGTATGACATTTTTTCCAATTATTAATGACTGAAATGGATCATCAAGAAGCTATATTGGGCGAATATAATCTTTATTGTAGTCAACAGTTATGAACACAATAATCTAATTTGGACTGTGCTACCATCTAGTATTAACATTAAGAGCAAATATTTTATCCTGTTTTTTGCAAATTTCAATAGAAATTTTAAAATTATATTATATTATATTATATATATATATATATATATATATATATATATATAAGTATATTTTTTAACAAAAAATATATGTATAAAGGTTAATAAACAAATTCTAGGAGTCGTTCAAGGCTTACAAGGAGTCGAATCAAAATCCCAAGAAATCCAAGGATCCTGAAAACAATTTTTCAAATTCCAGGACTTGTATCAATCCTGATAATCTTACTATTGAACAGTTTTGAACCCTTTTATTTACTGTATAGCAGTTAGTGCTATACACAAATGCTCTTGTATTCATATTATTGCTTTACAGGAAAAAACACATTTATTGGGAGTATTGTGTTCTTATACATCAATTGAAAAGAAATTCAAATGAGACTCAAAGTTATAAACAGGAAATTAAAGAATTTCGCATTAAAAAATCCTTATGAAAGGTTTACAATTCTAAAATTACATTTGCATAGTAACAAAAAAGACATAACTTTTAAATGTTTGAAGTCACCAGTTAAAAACTTGGAACACTCTGAAAGTTATGTTATTTATGTTACCCTTTCAGAACTAAATGTGAACTCAATTTTGTTAGTTGCTATGGGGGAAAAAACAATAGAACTTGGATGTGGACAAAATGCAAGAGATATCTATGCATAATTGGAATGAAGTTAGTTTACTTTAGAAAAATAGAGTTAGATAGTTTATCTTAATAGAACAATAAAGCATTTTCAGATAGTCTGAAACACCTGGAAATAAATAATCAGATTCAAAGTATTCCCAAGAGCTGTACAAATCTTGTCATATTTCCTTAGGAATCTAGTTTGAAATAGATATGTATAAATTTTAAACATACTTGCTCCGGAGGAACATGGCAAAAATTTGATATTTTTTCCCTCACAACTTTATTGATAGGGTTTTCACTTCTGCAAACAATCTAAAATAAAAATTTTACTTTTATTCAGAGAAAAAGAGAAAGGATATAAAATAAAAGCATCACAATTAATAAAAATAGTTCAATAAAATTTATACATAAAATTCTATTCTTATTCATAACAAAGTAAATTGTAAAAAAAAAATTATATTTAGTGAATATTAATTTTTGTAGCATTCCTAAGCATAAAAAGCACCCTCAACATATTATTTTATCTATCAATTGCTACAATTTGATTGTCATACAATGGTATCAGATTTTTATTTTATAATATTTTACATATAAGGTAAGACTCCTAAAAAGTATTATGAAAACAAGTGAAAATTGCTTTAACAATTATCAATGCAAATTTGATAATAAAAAAAAATTCTATTGTTCAAATTTTTCCAACATATTTTATGATAAAATTAGAGCTTACAATTTAATGTTTTGGTATTCATTATTAATGTGTTCAAGATAATAAAAAATGTTCCTTGAATAATGCATTAGAGTATTTTATATGTATTAAAACAGAAATGCTATGATGCTTTTGCATACATTTTATAAGTATCATTTATTACATAAATAGGCATTTTATGTCTATTAGCTCATAAAATGCTATAACATACCTGCCAACTTTCGAAAAAGTATTTCAGTAAAACTTTTTCTTTACAAAATTACATCTTAGATACATATTTTCGTAGTCTGATTAACTAATTTATTACTTGACAATTAATTTTATGTTAATTAAAAGTAAATTATTAACTAATGAAAATGCAGATGCTAAGAATTTAATTCATCTAAAAATTTAATAATTAAAAGCTATAGATTCCAGAATGCATTCATAATACACTACAATTTTTGTGCTTTCTGAATATTAAAATAATACTTACAAGGAAATACTTTGCATGACACTAAACTGCTCTCTGTTGAAATATTTATTTCAATTATTTATCAACAAAAATAAGTTATCTGGACATAATTCTGTTAAACACTATCACCTTTAAATCAATTAAAGTTAATAAAATAAAAATTCTGGGTTAAAAAGCTCCATACAAGATTTTCTTGAGTAAATACATGTCTTTAATATTTTATACACTGGAAGAATTTAATGATGTAACAGTGGCTTTTTTAGCCTTTTCTAACACTCTTACTGAACTCTTGCTCATAACAAAATCCATCACTTAAAGATTTCACAATAAGCAAATTTCAAAATTCATTTCGATTCTTTTTAACTAAACTAAAAATTCTTTCACACTCTGCATTGCTATGGAGTATCACTAATAAAGATAATATGAATTTAGATATTCTATCATATTTGTCACTTTTATCTACACTCTTTATTACACCAATTTGAAACCACAGAGAATCAATCTTTTCATTTTTCAACTTGGATAAGTCTTCAGTTTGCAATGAAGAAAACTGATTTTCTAGCTCATTCATAGCTACATCCTCAAATTCACCATCATTAACTGGCAGCAAAAATGGAAACTTTTGAACAAAGTACTTTACGCTTGAAAATTTGGCTTCACCTAGTTTATCCCCATCTGGCAACTGCAAATGATGCAAAAGATCTTGTTTCATTGGAAATTTGTTGAAAATATAATCACGAAAAGTTGTGAAATACTTCCGAACATCAGAAAAATTGCTTTTTTTCTTCATCAGATAATATTGCCACAACATCAGATGTACTACTTCCAATGATTAAATCACAAGATTCTTTTTGATTATTAAAAAAAATGATAATCCACTTCAAATAAAGGTACATTTCGAATCATGGATGGAATAACAAACTTAGTTAATAGTTCTTTGAACATGCTATACATAATATCTTTATGTTCATGAATTTGTGGATGACTGGACTGTAATAAAATATTTTCCAAATATCTTTACAGTGTAAAGCAAAAACAGACTATAAGCGTTATTTAAGGAAGATGATAAGAAAAAGAAGTTTCTCTTCTCTAGACATATTTTGAGATTTCAATTTATTATCTTTACCAAAAGATTCCTTTGTACCATACTCTGACTCCATTTCACATCTTTTTCGTTTTATATTTGGTTTGATGCATCGTATATCCACTTCAGAATTTTTCGCTGCTATTTTTGGTATGCTGTAAGATGCCAGATTTTCAGAATAAGTACAATTTTTCCACTTTAACAATATCATGAAAATATTTTAAAAGAGGATCCCATTGATCTATGAGTCTTTGAAGACTTTTTTGTAATGAAAGCCAACGTGTGCAAACATGTTTAAGAATTTTTTGTGTATCTTTGTCACACAATTCTTGAAATTTTTTCAGGCTTTCATTTCTTTTCGAGCTCCGATTTAAATAATAATAAGTGTCAATTATGATTTCATCGACTTTAATTGGCAAGCTTCCTGCACCTTTCTCAGAGGCAAGATTTATCAAGTGACAAGAGCAACCAATAGATATTAAATTTTCTTGCTTTGTTCTTAAATAGGTTATCACATCTTTTTTCCTCCCTTGCATTATCAGCACCAAAGGCTATGCAATGCTTAAAAGGGATATTTAATCATTCAAATTCATTTAATATTAATGTGCTTATATTTTCTCCTGTTGCATCCCCTGATAAACTTGGATGAGACAATAAGCAGCTTTGAATAGTTTTACGAATGGGATTGAAAAAGTTTGCAACAATTGGATATAATTTTGAATCATTATCATTACTGCCATCACGTGCAGCAAAAAAGAGGTGAATTTTGTAGGAGTTTAACAACGTTTTCCTTTTTGTCCGATGCTAATTCCTTTATAATAGCAGAAATTTTGGTTCGAGCGCATCCATAATGCTTTGCAGTTTCACATTTAGGAAACATTTTCCTGAAAAGAGGACCAGCATGATCAGAAACACTGAGTAGTGTGTTGTGCTCAATCAAGAATGCAGTGAAATTTAATTCAGACCGAGTGACTTCTTGAGTATCATTTTTAAAATAAGCATACATTTTAGAAGTGCTTGCTGTACTTTTTGCTTCCTGCACATGTTTTGGGCCTTTGACATGACGAGAAATATCAAAACGACCACCGTGAGATAGATTAAAATCACAATTGCAAACTACGCAATGAGCAAACTTAACTCCTTTAGCTGATGCTTTAATGCATGGAAATTCGACACTAACTATTTTTAAAAGATTGTAAATAAGATTTATTAGGTTTACTCAAAGCCATTTTCACAAATTATCAACAACCATGTGAGTCACAGTACAGCGCAAATGTTTGCTTTCACCCAAGAGAGCCTCAGAGTTAACCCCGCCCATCTGCAACAGTCCACCAATCACAGTGGTAAAAATGAATGGCGTCAAGTTTTGATATGTGTGACTAAGGAACAAGATTATACCTCTACAATTTCTTTTCTCCACCTATAGTTTTTAAAGCTGGAGCCTTCCTCTCCCCCACCCCGATAGGTTTGACATGTGCATTTTCGGATTGTTTGGAGCCTCTGCTGCCACAGTCTGGGAAGTCAGTTTTCTCTTTCCACAAATGGGTTGAATGGGGTGCCAATTTCCCTTTATCATCATGGCTAGCAAGAAAAAAAATCACCATTATGTGCTAAGATCTAAATTTTTTTTCCTTTTTTAAACTTTGCCCAGCAGAATCGAAACGCGTAAAATAATTCATGCTATCAGTAAAAGTGTAAAGCCTGGCGATTTTGTGTAAAAGTTGGCAGGTATGCTATAATGTTTTTCAGTGAACTCTTTATATTTTTAATATATTAAAGCTTTAATAGACCTTAATGTTCCATTTTAAAAAGGTATAAATAAAACTATGAAAATGAATTTTTTGGTATATTTAATAATTAAGATCTAAATATAACCTTGATAAATATTACAATTTGATGAGAATTAGTATCATTAGAAGGGAGAGCAGAAAAAAAAAATGGATTCTTAAATGTGAGAGGCACAAGTTACCAAAAATATGAATATACAAAATTTATACACCAAAAATATCAAATTTGATTTTTTTTTATACAAGTGAAGATAAAATTCTAAAGTGCAGTTTTATTTGTACTGAATAGCTTTATAAATAAGTCAATTTACCATTTTAGTAAAAACAGACATTCTTTGATATACATTATTAGTCACCAAATATTCAAGAAAATATGCATATGGGAAAGGCAGGAGGCAGAATATTTTTGTCCTTAAAGTTATAACTTGATAGAAATAATATGAGATTATTTCAAACTACAATATGAAAATGGCACACAACATAAATATGAGCTGCAAACGATTACTTTCGGTGGTAAAAATTTAACTCCATAATCAAACTCAAATTCTACAGAAAATTCATTATGGTTCTTTTACGAAAATAAACATTGTTGCATATCTCCAGTGTTTAGTAATATTAAATATGGTCTATCAAATATGTCATCATGAGAAAATTTAATACTAAAATTGAGCTTAAGAAAAAATCAATTCTGGAAAGCCCCAGACAATCTAGAATATAGTCAGGAATAGACACTGATGGTCCACATGAATCAAACAGGCTGAGAAAACGTTTTCCCCATAAGAATAGGTTATAGATCCCATGTCTCACTGATAACCGTAGTGATGGTCATCTGGTCCTACCTACAATACTTGAGTGGTAATGTGCTCCCAGAATACTTTCCTTGGAACCAGCAAGTAGGACATAAAACACTTAGCAATCTTAGTCCTTTTTTACAACCTTTTCAATTTCACAACTGTTTTATGAGAGAAAATAATGGCGACTTCTAATCAGATTAATAGACAAATTATAGCATTACATAATGATCTGCCTATTTTTTAAGGTGATAATATTTCACATATTACTTTTTTTTTTCTCTATGAAATTGGTAAATTCGATTTCTTAATTTCATAAATGTGTTAATAATCTTATAATTTCTTTTTTACTTTAAAAATTAAGATGTATAGAGATTATATACAACAATAATAATTTTAAAATTACTTTTTACAAAAAGTAATTGTGCTTTTTTCTTAAACGAAATGGAATTTTTTTGTATAATATGTAATTAAACAAATGCACTATATATTATTGTACATTACATAAAGTTTATAATAAATAAAACGAAGTGTGATATTTTTGTGCATTTTCTGTTAACTTTAATAATAAAAGTAAATGTATTGCTAATAGAATGTTTTAAAACATAAAATACTTTCTTTACAAGTAAAAATAGTATATATTTCAAGAAAATGGAAACTTTAATATTATCCTTTGAATAACAAAAATGAAATGTATTTTGTAATTTAATTACCAAAATCACAAAGTTCATTTTGATGAAGTTTAACAATAATCAATTTTTTTTTCTTCTTTAAAATAGCACTTTCAAATTCTTACATAAATGACAGTTCTCCTTGATTGAAAAAACTGGACTTCTGCTTTATTGTTCAAATAAATATTTTTATTTTAATTAATGAATATGAACAAATCAAGAAATTATGTAAATGTAAGTTTTTTACCTCTTCATGAATATATATATATATAACTATTTCAATCTACATATAGATACTTCAAGTTATATAATTCTGAATAGCAAATCTGATAAGGCTTACTTTTTGGAATTTCAAGAATAGTTGAATGCATTATCTGTAATGAAAAGCGCATCAGATGGTTTTATTGCGATGTTAAAGACAGAAAATCCTATTGCAACATAAATAAAATCTTCAACCTCACAGCAAACTATCGAATGTGCTTCATTACAGATAGCCCATATTCAACTATTTTTGAGAACCATTTCCCAATTTACTACTCATCAATAATAATAAACAGGAATTTTGACCCTATTGTTTCTAAATAACAAAAATTAATTTAACTTATGGCATTATTTTATAATTACAAAGTAAATTTCCTTAGTCATAACTACCTTAAAATAATTAAAAATTAGCCTTTAGTTGCCAACACAGTATTATTCTTAATATTATATAACTCTTATATATGTCAATAACAATAATGAGCTAATCTATACTTCTTTATTAAAAAAAAAAATGCCAAATATTTTAAAGTAAAATTTACATGCATGTATTTCTTTTTCCTTTCTAATTATTTGCATACGGAACAACAAAATACTTTATCATTTTTTTATAAAAATAAATAATTAAATATTTTATAAAAATATTACACATTAAAATCACAAAAGTAATATATCCTTTGAGTTAAGATTCTTTAATAAACATATTTAGTTTTTTGAGTAAATTTGAAAGCATACTATTTACATATATATAAACTCCACTAATATTTACATTTAAAAAATTTATAAAATATCTGTAACAAAAGATTAACAAGATAAAATGTAAACTAAAATGTAATATTTTAAGAAAGAAAAATGATGTAAAAAATAATTTGATTTTAGTGCATCTACTTGCTTATGAAGTTTAAAATAAAAATCGAAAGAAAAAACTATACTATAATTAAATGTAATAACAGTTTATCATAACAAATTAAAGTGAGAAAAATTAAACAATAAATAAAACTGAATAAAAAATTCTGGATAATTTAAGATTTTTTTATTTAATGGAATCAAAGTTGATTCAAGGAATTTGTATCATTTATATATAAAAATAATTTTAAAGAAAATTAATTTACTTCGATATAAAAAAACTTAATATTTCTTTTGTTTATACTAAAAACCACAACACTAAACTTACTAAATCTGGAGAAAGACCTAACCCTCTTAATTCTCTAACACTAGCTTGAGTTGGTTTGGTTTTATGTTCCCCTGTAGATTTGGGCTGAAAGATAAATATTATTACCAACAGAAATCTATAAAAATTAAAAATTCACTTAATATAAATGTCACAATTTTAAATAAAATTTTGAAATTACAATTTAATATATTGCATATATTTTTTGAATAAAATATGAAAATGAAAAATCATGAAACTTTTTTGTTTATATTCAAGAAGGAAAAAAACTGCTAATAAGAGAAATTATGCATACAAGTATTTGTTGCTTTACACACACAAACAGAATTAACCAACCAATAATCACTAATTTTCTCAATATAAATATTTGCACACACACACACACAAAAATGGGAAAACAACATATGCTTTCAAGCCAAACAATTAATATCACTTTGTTTTTAGATCAATACATATAAAATCAAATATAAAAATACTTACATCTTAAATTTAATACTATCATAGTAATCATTCAACTAGATTTTTGCAATAGCTTTATATAATTTTCTTTTTGTAATTATTTAACTAATAAAGATAAAAGTTTTCCAACATAATGCTAAAAAAAATAAATGCAATTTCTTTCACAATGTATAAGCATTGAAAATACCACCCCAGTACAATTCATTGATAAATATATACATATGTATTCAAAATAAATTATGGGAAATTACAATTTATTTAATAAATAATTCCTTAACATATTATTTACTTCGCCTTTGTTTATTTACAAGAAGAAAAAAAAATGGCAAGTGTTTTCTCTTACTAATTTCATTAAAAGAAAACCAAATGCCAACTTAAACTGTTTAAAAATTCTAAGTCATAATTCATTATTTTTATATTTACTTTTATCCACCTGAATACTAAATTTTGATTTAAATTTAGTAGAAAATTTTCAAACACTTTTACAAAAATTAAGGAATAAAATGTTGCAGAAAAATTATTTCCTAATATAATACATATATATTTTATCCACTAATTTAGCTTGAGCTGAACATAAGTTTTCATGATGTAATTCGAAAATTTTAGATCTTTATTTAAAAGCAATATTGAGATGGATTTGCTCTTTGAAGTTTTATACATGAAACTATTTGCTACATTAAAAAATTGTAAGCTTTCCTTTTACAACATATATTTGAAATTAACAAAGAAACAAAATTTCATGCTTTTTTTTTTATTCCTTACTTTTAAAAGAAATGTTATCAATAATAACTAATGATAATACCATACCTAGAAAAATCGAATTTGGTTTTTCCTTATTATTTGAGTAAAAAGTTAATATTTATTTAGAAAAATAATCAAATATTATAAAAAAAATTGTATTTTTTAACTTCCTTATTATTTATAGCAATGATCAATTTAAAACAGGGTGAAATAACTTAGATTATTTAACTCTACAATCTAAGTTAATTTAAGTTAAACTTTCCCTAGTTTTATTATATACATATACTAGACATTTTTGAAACTCTCTATTTGTTAAAATATTCACAGCCAATAAATTATTTCATTTACATTTTTCTTGCCCCAAAAAATATTGAACATTTTCTAAATGCCTATGAAATTACTATCTTATTATGAAAACTGATATGTTCCATGCATATAAATCTTTTTTAAGCTTAAATGATGTTTTAACTTTTACATTTTTGATATTATATAGACATTGCTCATTGAAATACTTGAAAACAATTTTTATATAGTTACCTTGAATTTTTTTTTCCAAATTAGTTAACTATGTCTAATCACTTGAAAGTATTTTATGTACAGTTTTTTGTAAAGATTTAAAGGTAATACAATTAGTCCAGCAATTACTTTTTCAAATTAAGGCATATACTTTCGATCAATATCAAGTTTAAATTCTGATACAGTTTATAAAACTGGAATTAGATTCAGTTATTCATTACTTACTACCTGTTCAACACAGAAACAATCAAACTATTGCACATTATCATTGGCTACTTCTCACTCACTTTTCTAATATCAAATACAACAGGCATCAGAAATAATAATAAAATGGCTTTGCACATATTTTCCCAAAATAAACAGCATTCAAGTACTTGATAGTTTCCTGCATTTGCAGCAAAAAAATGCATCTGTTAGACTTTTTTTTAAAATTTGCAGCATTCCTTCGTCCCCCATTTTCTTAGATTAATTTATATAACTGATTTTCAGAATTTCAATTCATTTATATCCGTTATTTTTCATTAGTTTTTTAGAGGCTCTAAGGAATTCAACATTTTTTTTCAATGTCATGCACAGCTTATGTCTAGGAGAGATGACTATTTCAATCTCAGAAATATACAATTAAATTTCCCCTCTGATAGTTAAAATCATAAGTAGAAAAAATGCTTTATATTTAAGCATAAAGAAATCTTGTGACAACCACATTTATGCAAAGTACACAACTACCTATGCATAAAATAATGTCATTATTGGTTTTTGATGTCAATACAAAACGCTTATGAAAAAATAGAAAAATAAATCTAATTTATAATTTAAACTTATATTTTGAATATATTTAATCCAATGATTTGTATTTTTAACAGTAATAGTTTCAATTTTATAATAGAATATTAAAAATGTCACTTATGATAATTACATCAGATAAAATAAATTCAATTGAAGGAATTATTGATTTTACAAATTTAATGGCAGAAAAAAAAATGCAACATTAAGGAAATAATTACAATGAATATAAAAAATTTATTAAAAAGAAAAGTAAAAAAGTTTTAATACCTGAGGTACCAAGCTAACATGAACACAGCAAAAATTTTCTTTTTTCACACGAAATTGAAACTGCCGAAAAGCTTCAACAAAAGGCATACCTTCTATATCACCAATGGTACCACCTAACTGAAAAAATATTAAATTTAAACAATATTAACCAAAGAGCATGTGTACTAGGTCTTATAGGCCTAATTATTGTTAAAACACAATGCAGAAATATCCACTTTTTTAAGAAAATAACCCATATGTAGAATCGCTGTATTCAAGATAAACTATTTTCTAATAAATGTGATTTCTTCACTTCATGTTGTAAATATTTCTGATATTGATGTCATGCAGGCTCAATGTTCATGTTCAAGGTCTCATATTTTAGTCAAGTATTTTAAATTTTAAAGTAAAATGAAGCAATATATGTCCCACAAAAAGCAGAGAGAATGGCTAGAAGTTTGGTGAGAAGCTATCTTTTTTAAAGAAAGATCATGATACTCAAGATAAGATTGAAAGGAAAACAGACAATGCCTTCTCTGTTAATTAAGATAAAAGAGTACAATAAAAATTAGCAAAATGAATACAATACTTTACTTACAATACTATTCTAAAATAACAATGAAATATATTTGGATAAAAAAAAAAAGTTAATTGACAGGCAGCAACTGGATTTAAGATAACATTTTGGTGAATACATTTCAAACAAATACAGACTATTACATAAATTTTTTTAAAAAGATGAAAATACTAAAGAAATTCCAAAAACCGAAACTTTAACTTTTGTTCTTTGGAGGACACATAAAACATTATACGTAAATGTGAAAACCCTTTGGGCTATGAATGCAACATTTTCTGAGTACTTTCCGAACTGACTCAGAAACTTTACGTTGCTTAAAGTATTTGATTCAGTGGTATTAAACTGTGCTAAAAGAAGAGAGGTATAAATTCACTTCAGTAAGTGATGCTTGAAGCTATCATGAGATTATGAAAATAATATTTAGATTAATATGAAATAATGATAAAAATAAAGCTTCAATATATCACAAGCTTAAAAAATATAAATCACTGCTTTAGTGAGAGTGGGAGTTAAACATTTAATGCTCAAAATTCAGAAATTTCGCACATTTACAATATAAATCAGTAAATGGTGATACTAGAAAGCTTAAGTTTATAAAATTTTACAGTCTCACAACGAAAGCAATATTTACTGAGGATGAAATGTCTGAAAATTTTTCTACAGCATGAATAATAAAAAAGTAATCAGTGGGAAGGATTTACTATTGTTATGGGGGAAGGGGGATTTTCGTTTTTTTAAAAACTAAACAGCAGCTATAAATGCTTCTGATTTTGTCAGCTGAGAACAAGAACTAAAGAGTCTGGAATTATTTTTGAAGAAACTCTGGAGTTTATATAAAAACACATTTAGAACTGAGGCACCCAATAATCACTTCCTGGAAATTTAAGAAAATAAATAGAAATAAATTACTTAAGTCGCAAAATTCAGTACTGAGAAGCCTACAAAAAACTGGTAACAGGAAAAGGTGTTACATTTGTTTAAGTAAAAAGGACAAAAGACCAACATTACTAAAAGTTACAGAAAAATTATCAAACACATGTTTATAAAAGATGTAAATAAATGTAAGAATATTTATTATTAATTTACATATACTATCTCCTTAATAAAAATACATTTAATGAGGTAAAAAAATCCCTTAATTATCATTTAATCAAAGTAACTAAGCAAGCCTCATAATCACAGTCATTTTCATATATGAATTTCTAATGTGTGTTCTCCTGATATTTAATATTCTCAGACAAAATTATTACTAATATACCTTCTTATATTAATATTGTTATAATTTTCTTTCAGATTTATAAAAATATTTAGAATCAACACAACATATTACATTTATAACAATTTTCAGCTATTCAATCTACAGTAATACACAGTTAACAATGTAAATAAAATGAATATCGTAAAGAAGGAAGTGGAAAAATGCTTTACAAAAATTAAATTTAGCAAATCAAAATACTTGTATAGAAATTAATAAAAAGATATTTTTAAGATAGATCGATACCAAAAATTATTTCAATATATTGAAAACCATGTTTCATTAATATATTGACAATTTTCAATAAAACTTAGTCTTCAAATTATTGACATTATAGCTGCTGTTTAGTTTCAATATATGTGATTATATTTTTTTACTATTAAATCAACACTTCATTAATAATTGAAAAAATCAAATTAGAAATATTTTTTCATTTTTATCACAAATTTCAATTAACAGATACAAATTCCGTACATTGCAATTTTACAAATAATTGTTTGACTGTTTAAAACTTTTTTTAATTACACTTTGCAACACATTTAAAAATAAAATTGTGGTTATTATTCAATATTTAATAACAAATTTTGATAAGCTAAATAATAAATATTTATTAGATTCTTTTAAGCATTTATTAACCTTTTCATAGATGAATATATCAATTATTCATAAAAATATTTTTAGAGCAACTATATATAATAGATATCAAATACTTTATGGAATTTTAAGTGAAGAGTTTCTTTATTTCCATAGTATGTGTACATACATACATATATGTACAAAAATCACTACAAAAGTTTTGCAATATAGCTTTGTTTACTGAATTCTATCAAGAATAATTTCCTTCACATTCAATGAACTTCTTCATGTGCCAAAACCAGTCCTTAAACCCTTTTTTTGGCAAGTTTAATTCGGATGTGAGATAAGGATTCATAGTCCTTGGCTTTCAGATGGTTATTATATCACAATCAAATCATTTTTCCTTTAGCTTTAGTTTCACATGCAATAACAGTGTGAAGGCTCAGAGAGCAATGTCTGGACTGTAAGGATGAGCATTATTCTTAAAATTTCCCTCGGGTAGTGGTTAAATACTTGTTACAAGATTCGGGTAGTAACCTACAGCATTTTCATGTTCAGAAACAAAGTGACCATTCTTGATTTTGGGATTAAAGTTTCTAATTACTATATAACTATAGACACTGTTCAGTGTGATAATTCAGATAATCACATCACTAAGGTGTGATTATCTTTTATGCCTCTAAAAGGACATGATTTACAATTAAATTTGATTTGAAAAAAACCACTAACATTTTTTACTTAACATACTGACATTTTCGGAGAGCTATGGGAGTCCTCATGGAAAAGAAACTCTGTTTTGAGTTTTGATTGGCACATCATAATTATAAAGACAAGTCTCTTCACATGTCACCTCTTTTTTCATGTGCTGTGATTGGCAATTATCAAATATTTTCAGCATCTTTCAACATCATGTCACATAAGTCATCTGCTTTTCTGTCAGACTGTGGCAACCATAGAAAATAAGTTTATTTACATGTAAATGGCTACACAGAATGTAAATAAATGCTGGTGAAGAAAATTTAGTCTTCTATATCTGCTAATATGTCACATGCTGGTCTTCATCAGACATTAACTTTACAGCAGACTTGTTTTCTTCTGTTACTGACACATAACAGTCTTATTTCCCTTTCGCATACTCCAAAATATAAATGCAGCTTTTGAATTCCTTGTACTACCTGAATATGGTCATTAGATGTTTAAAATTGTTATTTAATACAAATGTCCTTTCTTCTATGTACTAATCTTAGCTAGACATGCATAAATTTTTATCTCAAAACTGCCTTATATCATTATGAGATCATGATGCTACCTGGGGTTTTTTCTTTTTTAAGTCATATTGTAAAACTTTTATGGTACCATTTATAGTACCCTAATGAGTGTACATAAAGATACACTCATTCAAATACTAAACACAGTAATACAAAGGAGTAACAGATCAGGATAAGAAATAGCATTTTAATAATGGTATTAATGTTAAAATTTGTTACTAGATTTTAATATAAAGAAATAACAAATTTCAGAATTAATGGAAACAGCATTTTAAAAAATAATTTTTTGGAAGGAAATAAATAGTTGATGAACATAGGTAACCTCTATTATACATATTTCAGGTTCACAATCACTTGATACAGGTTTCAGAGCTACTCTTTCCACCCATTCTTGGATAGCATCTGTTATGTGTGGTATGACCTAAATATTAAATAAAAATAAATATTACTTTGTATAAACAATTAAGAAATCAAAAGTTAAAGATTTATTAATATGTAATACTTAAGCAGTGATTTTTTGAAAAAATTTAAAAACCTAATAAAAGAAAAGAAAATTGTGTAACTTTGTAACTAAGATAAAGATATAAAATTTTGTATAAGAATTTATTTTAAAAAGTTATAAATCACACATTAAATTAGTTATTTGTACAATTAGTCATAAGTTTAAGCAATAAGTACTCATATAACTTTTGCAAGAATAAGATTTATTGTAAAAAAATATACTAAATAATAACTAACAACTACAAATGTGAATCATATACAAAAAAAATTATGGTTCACTGATAGTTTAATTGAAATTCAGATTATTTTACTAAAAATAAAAAAAAAGATTATAGTAAATTATTAACATTTAAAAATTAGCAAAAAAAAAAAAAAAAAAAAAAAAGAAAGAAAAAGAAAGATTATGTAAAACTACCAAAAAAAAAAATTTTTATACACAAATTTTTCAAAAGTTTTAATTATAATTGCTTAGCTGTTTTTCCTAAAATTACTTTAGTGAATATAATAATAAAAATATATATTCATGTCAGAAGTAAACCCAATGATTAAACTTAAAAAAAACTTAATATAAAGAATATAAACAAATCTGGGTTTGACAAAGAGTTAATTAAGAAGTTAAAACACATAATAGGCTTCAGATATAATAGTATATCTTAATATATTTTGTGGAAAATATGAGTCTTCTTTAACATTTTTTATATAAGCATTAGAAAAAAAACTTTAATTTTTAATGCAGTTATAATAAATTAGACCATAAATGGAATATATAAATGAAATACTATAGACATAATGATACTATGAGAAAAATCTATATCTTTTAAAGCCCCATTTAATATAAAAGATAAGATCAAATTCTTCTTTTAATTTTTTTAGAAATAAATATTTAAATAAATGCACCCAAAATATTCACCTGAACAGTTTTTCCAAGAAATTCCCCTTTTCTTTCCCTATTAATAACATCTTGGTATATTTTTCCAGTCGTAATATTGTTGTCACGATGCAATTTTATATCCATAAATCTTTCATAATTTCCTAAATCTAAGTCCACCTCACCTCCATCGTCTAGAACAAAAACTTCACCTAAAAGAAGATTTAAAAATCTTCTGAAGTTATTTTTATAAATAGAGATCACTTTTATTTGAACCTCTCTTGAACACAAAATTTTAGAGTACCTCTATATATTAATCGAAGCTTTTTATAAAAAGATATTTTATGCTACTTCCTAAAATCATTAGAAAATAATTGAAACATGTAAGTAGTTTTCAATAACAAAGTTATATATAAATGTTTCTTTAAAAAATTCCTTACTAATGAATTTATGAATTTTCCTGTTGAAAATATTTTAGATTAAAAGGAGAATCTTATTATTTTGCATAGACAAAAAAATTTCTAATATAAATTGACTATTTTGAGTAACAGTTCTTGTCAACATATAACTTAAGAGACAAATCATGTCCCATTAGCAAAATTAATAGAAAATCTAATATATAAATAACGTTCCGCAAATGAACAAAAAAAATGCAGGAGGAAATTTTGATAATTAATGTTAACATCTTGAACTAGTTAAAGAAAATTTTAATAAAAAAAAAGTTTTTAGCTGCATTAAATTTAGAAAAACTAAAAATAAATTGGAAATGCATAGAAAATATTGATGTACTATCTAATTTGTAAATAAGTCATACAGATAATAAATTTATATTCAGTTTACATGTGCACATAACCTTTACAAAAGCAATAAATTGTTGTCTTTAAAGTCAATGTATGCCAATTTTCTATAACTGAGAGAAACTAAATTTTCATGGCTAAATTTTGAATTAAAATAATTATTGACTATGTTTTTTTTATGAAAAATAATCTAATTAAAAAAAATATCAACAAAAACATATTGCTATACACTTTTTATTGATATATTTTAATTAGCTTTATACTCTATATTCTCATTTAAAATTATATTAAAATTTATATGAAAAAATATCTTAAGGAAATAATTAGTGACTCTACTAATTATAAATTAAAAATTTTTAATAATGTATTTTTATTAATTAAAAATAAATATTTCAAATTAGCACAATGAAATTTATGATTAAATGATTACTTTTAAATTTTTTTTTTTGTTTCAATCTTTCAGATGATCAAAGAAAATAAATACCATAAAATAATATCTTTCATTAGGAAAATTGGCTCTAAAACAAACATTTTATGACAAGAGAAAATTTAAAAATATAAATCATAAAACATATGATTCAGCATGTTAGAAAATGTCCTTTTCCACAATACTACACACATATTACTTTTAATAATCTTGCAGAAAAAACATGTGAATTAAGCAATGCGATTTTTATAATTAGAAACCAGCTTATTAAATAATTGTGAAAACAAATCATTGAAAATTTGAAATTACCATGCTCATAAGGTGAAAACGTTCCAGCATCAATGTTTATATATGGGTCTATTTTAATAGCTGTAACTTCATAACCATTACTCTTCAAAATTTTTCCTATACTACTGGCAATAACTCCTTTACCAATGCCACTGATGACACCACCAGTTATGAGTATGTACTTCATATCAGACTAGAAAATAAATAAAACATTAAACAAAAACCTTAAGATTTGCTAACATAAGCAAAGTAGTTAATTATTATCAAATCAATAAACTCTTGAATTGTAGACTAGGCTATTGACCATTAAAAAATAGTTCAATCTTTGAAAGGAGTTCACTTTAATAACACATCTCATTACATGATTTATAACAGTAGTTAGATTTTTACTTGCAATTACAATGAAAATTAAGCTATAATAAAGATAATGACAATCACAATTGATGAGGATAATGCTAAGTGAGTAATTAAAATGTTTTATTTATATTTTGCGGAAAGTTATAAATATATATATAAAAAAAAAGTGTCAAAAGTGTAATGGAGTAAATAACATTTTATTTCTATCACACTTCCGTCAATGGAATTTTTTGTTTTAAAAATTCTCATTCTCTTAATTTTAAAGGCAGTAATTTTACTTTGCAACAGTACAATTCAAATTTAAACAACAAAACTATAGTGAAAGAATTAAGTTCCGCAAAAATAACGAAATCTAGTATTTCAATTCAGTTTAATATTGACCTGTGAAAATTTTTATATGCAAAGTACATAAAAAATACCTTAAGAGTTCTACGATACATTCGTGTAAAACATTTTACTGGAGCAAAAGCTTTAAAGAATGATATCCACATTTTGAATAGCGGCAATATCTTTGAAATCAATTTTTTGCGATTACATGTTTATAAAAATTATGTAAATATGCAATGTATATCTTTATTTAGAGGAAAAAATTCTATAATCAATCAAACACACACCTTAATGTTGATATTTTAATAAACGTAAATATTGATTTATGATGTAAATATTTCGGAAAATGCGAATTATAAACACGCTGATTTGTTTTTAAAATTATTGTATGCTTAATGCGGCGCGAAAGGAACGTGTTGCCAACGGTTTTAAAACTAGTATTAGAAATAACAAATGAATATATGATTACTAACGCCATCAATGATTTCCAAGTAATTATCCTAAATAATCCATACAAATTTTTTAAGTTTTTTTTAGTCATCTACAAAACAAAATTTAATGTTTACCAGGACGTAAAGTAAACCGGCTGAGACACCGTGATGTGTCTGAAAACCGCGGGACATTTGGCATGCGTATATATACCGAAAGCAAAATGTTCCCTCGTTAGTTTTTAAAGATACAAGATAATTGAATATCCAAGAGAATACCAATATCCAGATTTTCTTTCACAAAATAGATTATTTTCTCAGCAATCGATGAACTTTCATCAAAAGTAAAATTTACGACGCATGGGAAAATACGCTCAGTTATTTGAAAATCACAGAATCAATTGAATAAAATATATAGTTTAAGATAATTTCGTTTATTTTCTAATATAATATATATTTTTTTATTTCCAGTGCAAAGGTAAAATACAAAAACTAAAGGTTACCAAAGAGTAAACTACAGAAAATAGACAGAAGTCATTTGCCCAAAGAACAATGTTGCATCCCAATATCTCGCCTTCTCTGTTGAGCAGCAAAGAGCCTCCACAAAGGGACAGATGTCCATTACTTCTCCAGAGCCACAGAGTGTACAAGTAGGAACAGTAAGAACGCCCAAGGACTCAAAATTATAGTTAGGCAGTCATGTCCTGGTGTTAGACGAAAAGTGGCGATTGCAAAGGGACAGATGTCCATTACTTCTCCAGAGCACAGAGTGTACAAGTAGGAACAGTAAGAACGCCCAAGGACTTAAAATTATAGTTAGGCAGTCATGTCCTGGTGTTAGACGAAAAGTTGCGATTGCATTTCGTCTTGGTAAATTAAGAATAAAAGAAGGATTTAAATTATCCAGTGTTTTGAACTATACAGGTGTGTAGGTCTCTTGAAGCATAAGAAGCAAATGGATGCTTTAGAAACAGTTTAATTTTCCAATACGAGAGGGAGGTGTAAATATAATAAATAAAGATATAACTTCATTTTTCTTCATATAAGATCCCTTTTCTGAACATAAAAAAATCATTTTTGGAATATAAAAATATGAAATAAAATTTTACAATTAAGATATGTATTATAAGAATAAATTCGAAAGAAATTTTTATTGTTTTGTACTGGTTGCCTATAAATTTGTAAGACCATATTTATTTTATAAAAATCCCAAACTATGTAATTAAATTTTTCATATATAATAATTTTGACATTTGTGTCAAATTTTTAAAAGTAAAAAAAAAAAAACTCAGTATATTTATGCAATTTATTCTTTTTTATAGAGTACCTGCATGGAGTAATGCAAATATTAAATACCATAGGACATACTCAAGCATATGACGGAGAGGACATTTTCATACTTACCGTTGGTAAAGATTTTAACATAGCCTGTAAGTTTAGGTAAAATGCTCTAAGCTATGTGAGCAATTGTTTCAGTGACAGAAATCTAGATGCACATCAGACCAATCTGATACCATTCACTCAAAAAATTATAATACACTACTGGCCATTAAAATTGCTACTCCAAGAAGGCGACATGCTACAGACGTGAAATTTATACGAAAGGAAGAAGGTGCTGTGATATGCAAATGATTAACTTTTCAGCGCATTCAGACAACGCAGGCGCCAGTAGCGACACCTACATTGTGTTTAAATGAGGAAATTGTTCAGCCGGTTACTCATACACAAATTGCATTTGAACGTTGTTGCCTGGTGAAAAGTTGTTGTGATGCCTCGTGTAAGAAGGAGAAATGCGTACCAGCACGTTTCTGTTTTTGATAAAGGTCGAATTGTAGCGTACCGGGATTGCGATTTATCTTATCGCAGTATTGCTGCTCGCATCGGTCGATATCCAATGACTGTTAGCAGAATATGGAATCGATGGGTTCAGGACGATAATACGGAACGCCATGCGGGATCACGTCACGAGCCGTGAGTCAAGAAACGGGGTCGTTTGGAAGACAACAAGTGTCTGCACGAACAGTTCAACGACGTTTGCATCAGCATGGACTCTCAGCTCGGAGACCATGGCTGCGACTTCCCTTGACACTGCGTCATAGACAAGAGCGCCTTGAATGGTGTGATCAACGATGAACCTGGGCACACAAATGGCGAGACGTCATCTTTTCAGATGAATCCAGGTTCTGTGTACAGCATCATGATGGTCGCATCCGTGTTTGGCGGCATCGTGGTGAACGCACACTGGCATCGTGTATTCATCATCGTCATACTGGCCCATCACCTGGCATGATGGTATGGGGTGCCATTGGATACACGTCTCGGTCACCTCTTGTTCGCATTGACGGTGCTTTGAGCAGTGCACGTTACATTTCTGGTGTGTTACGACCCGTAGCTCTACCCTTTATTCGAGCACTGCGAAACTCTACGTTTCAGCAGGATAATGCCCGACCGCATGTTGATGGTATTGTACGGACCTTCCTTGAAGCGGAACATGTTCGGCTGTTGCCCTGGCCAGCACGTTCTCCAGATCTTTCACCAATAGAAAACGTCTGGTCAATGGTTGCCGAGCGACTGGCTCGTCACCAAACGCTAGTCACTACGGTTGATGAACTGTGGCATCGCGTTGAAGCTGCATGGGCATCTGTACCTGTACATGCAATCCAATCTCTGTTTGACTCAATACCCAGGCGTATAACTGCTGTTATTACTGCCAGAGGTGATTGTTCGGGGTACTGATTTCTCAGGATCTATATCCAGCCAAATTTTTTGAAAATTTAATCAGTTGTTATTTCTAGTATAATATATTTGTCCAATAAATATCATTTTGTTATCTGCATTTCTTCATGGTGTAGCAATTTTAATGACCAGTAGTGTAATAAAACCCAGCACTTTTCATTAATTTAATTCCAGCTTTTGGACGTTCTGAGTAGAAGTATTTAGGCTTAATCCTTGACCGAAAAGTTACCTTGAATAATCATTCTGATTATAAAATTATGTAAATATATATCATGATGTGCAGGCGTATGTTCAGTAAAAACTGGGTCATACAACCAAAATTATGCTTTGGATGTAAAGAGCCATTGCCAGGCCTATTATTACGTATTTTAAAATAATTTATGAATTATACTAAAATTTTTTTTTACGAATGTGAATTTTTTTGAGATGGAGAAAAAAATGGAATTATTTTTGCTTGTAAATAATGTATATTGACAATTTTTTATTACAATGGTAGAGTATAAACTTTGGGCTGAAGACTAGGTGTCAATATTGCCGATAAAATCCGTCAAACCGGCTTACAACGTCAGAAATGACGTAATTTTGGTTTTATGACTTAACATGATTGTGTATTTGCAAGAAATTTTTTGTGAGCAAGTAACCCTTGAAAAGCATTTTATTAGTAATTTGTTTTTATGTCATTACAATTCATTCTTGGGAAGTGGTTGATTCAGTTTGAAAGTATCAATTTCGAATTTGCTTATATTTTGGAAGTTAAATTTCTTCTTAATTTGCTTGAAATAAAATTTGAGTTTTAGTATTTATGAGTAGATGGCGATTGAAATTTATGGATGGTGATAAATTGGATTTGCATTTTTTTTTTTTTTTTTTTTTAATTTTCCAAGTGATGATTTGGTCAGTTCTTTTACTTTATTTGTTATTCAATTAAAACTGATGTTGTACGTAATAATTAACATAATTTACTGAGAATTGTAAGGCTTAAGCAAGAGTTTTTATAAAAATGTCTGTTTAATAATTTAATTAAAAATTCTAGTTTTCATAAAATGTATCATTTATGTTATTAATTTATCTTTACTACCTGATTATTTTCGGGGATAAATTCAATTTTCATTTATAGTTTTTTAAGGTGGGCGTCACTGCACGTTTAACTAAAATTAAAGTTTTCATAATGCATTTTATTTAGGTTATAGATTAAGAACCATTTGAAGGTTTTCACTCATTGTAGACCGCGTGATACATTGTTTATATACATATTTTTCTATGTAATCTATGTGAAATTAGTTTCTAGCTAATAACATTTTAATACTCCTGTAGTAAGTAATTATAATAAAATATTCGAAATTTAAAATAGCGCGCGAATGCAAAGCTGAACTTCGAACGTGATTGGTATTTGGATATTGTGCGTAGTGATGTAATATATGTTAGCGAGATAACTGTGCAACGCTTTGTGTGAAAGTTGGAAACCGCGCCAAACTAGTACAGTAACCTTTTTTCTCTTTTTACCGAATCTAAAATTAGCTTTGGCTTGTTTGTCCCTCAAAAGTCATTTTTCGCTCCCGAAAGCTAGACTAGAATCTACATTTTAAACTGGATTCCGAACCACTACAAACTTTCAAGGTAGGATATAGAATATACGAACTACTGAACCGAATACAAAAGCGCTAATCGTTCTGCTGCCGATTCGGCGAACTTTAAATTGGGAGCTTCCAAAAGAGATTTTATGTTGAAATTGTTAAACAATGAAGATGTACCTTAGAAAATGTAAAAGGTATAGTCTAACAGTGTAAAGCATCTGAACATCCACCACATACTATCATCCAGGTAAACTTTTCATAAACTGCATTTGCGTGCAGTGTTGTAATGAATAGACAAGAAAACTGCTGGACATTACTCCGATAAATCTGCATTCAGAAAACAGTCATTATCTATTCCTCATTATTTAACAAAGCTTGAATCGAATTTGGGAATTTTAAGTTTGAATTTTAACCATTGAGCTGTAATCAAATTCGAAAATTTATAGGGTTGATTTGATAAAACATGAATTCGATATTTCAAATCTTTAAGAAACAAGTAATTGAAATATTAACGAGCTCTTTTTCTAACTGAAAATTACTTTAAATCCTCAGAGCATAAAGGAAGTTAATAATTTCATATACCATTTTATGAAATATCCGGTGACTAGTTTCTCGTCTCTATTTCTTTTCAGATTTCATAAGCATGTACTAAAAAGGTTTGTAAATGGAGGTTCTCTAGTAAATCAATGAAGGGGAACATCAAAACAAATGTCACATTTCTGCTTTTTAAATGAATGTTTATCGAGTTGAGTCCGCAGAAGTTTTTTAAGGGAGGGGTGAATGAAGGCTTGTTTTCGTAATAGATTCACACTGTGAAAAATGGTTGAAATTCCTGAACAATAATACAAAATGCACATTCAAATGTAATTCATTCGTCAACTATAAGATTATCCCCAATGCCAACTCAAATATATTTCTTACAATACTGTATTTACTTCATAATTCTTTGACAGAAATTTTCTTTAAGGATTTGTTAAGTTCAAAGATCTTTTGAAAATATCTAGTTATCAGATTAAAAAAAATATTCCGATTTCCTAAATTTATGAAACACTACGTTTCTGTGCATTTTCTTTTACATTATAAAAAGTTACGTCTAAGTGCAACGGATAAATTTATTACGAGTAAGGGAATTATAGTCTAATACAGATAAAACAAAGTGTTTTTTCTGTAAATCATATCCTTTGAAATCTTTATCACCAGTGATAAAAATGCAAATTATTTGACTTATAACACAAACTTATTTCTACGGAACTAAATTCAGAAAGATTTCTCTATAAATGATATTCCTGTTATTATATTTATTAGTTATCTATAACTATTAAAAATATTTGGTTTAAAAGATTTTAGTTAAATCTATGAATGATTTTCAAGTTTCTTATCGTTATATGATCTGTGGATAATGCTGAAGAATTTTTTAATTATCTAAAAAATTGATGTAAAATTGGCTAAAATATCGATGTAAAATTTTATTTATCAAAATCACAACGCATTGTTACTAAAATTGTAATTGTTTTTAAATTAAAATTTAAGCTATGAAATTGTAAAGAAAATCATTTAATGTATGTCAAAATTTTAATTTGGTTTTGCACACATCATAGTATGCCTCTTGGATATTGTATTCAAAATAAAAAGCCAAATTCAATAATTGCCAGGTTTCAAAAATTACCTCACCTTTTGGAAAAGGAAAATACAAAATAAAATCTCAAATATTTGTTATCCTTCTTATTCTTACAAAATTGAGGAATTTTGTTATTAAGTCTATTTTACAAAATTAAACATTATTAATCACATTAATTTGAAATTATATAAATCCTTTCTCACTGTTAATAAATCTAAGCAATTTTATCAATTTCATCTTCATTGATAATCAACGTGTGTAGTAAAAAAAAAAAAAAAAAAAATCGGAACTTTGAGATAAATTTTTAAATCAATAAGACAATGGAGGAGATTTTGAAAAGTATTCCCTTCTTGCTTGAATTTTCTGATTCTCAATCGAAATTTGATAATACTAAAAGAAAAACTGTGTAATGATTTTTCATAATTGTTGTGAATCATCTCCAATGTAGTCAATTTTAGTATCAACGTGAGAAATTTAAACAATTGTTTCAAAGTGTGGGAATTTAAAAGCATTGTTTAGTGATATAAACATGAGTGAAAAAGAGAGATGCCTTAAAAATTGCAACTTGCTAGAAATATTTTGTTTAAAAATATATTCTTAAAAAATGGAATTTTTTTCCTGAAAAGCATGCTTTTTTATTTGACTAATAGAAAATAATGAATGCTTATTTTTGCAATTCTGTATTAAGAAAAAACCACGGAAATTTCATTTTACAAAAATTAATTACATCAAAAACTAAAGTTTTTCAGTATTTACCAAATCCTTTGGAATAATTTAACATTAAGTAGAATGAGTAAATTTTTGTTAATTTCATAGTTCTTAATTTTTGAAAACTTTAAATATTTAGCTTCGCAGAAACTCGTGAAAATGCTGCTATATACCAGTAACTATTAAAAGTAATACAGCGAGTTGGAGTTGATCTCTTATAATTTGTCAATGATTATACGAATTTTGTATATTTAAGGAAGTTTTAATGTACCGTCTTTACTTTAAAGCATTATCTACCGTCTTTACTTTTAAATATTGCTCTAAATTGACTGCGTATGAACTTTGTGTTTGGATTGTATCAACAATTATCTCTAAAACTAATGTATAATTTCATATTTCTGTAATTAATGTAAGAAATTTTCCAAATTTAAAATTTATTTCGGATATTTAATTTTGAAAAGAGAAGTAATAAGTGATAATACGCACAGGCAAAATGAGACTATTGAAATTTAATGAAATGAATATTCTCTCGAAAATTCATAAATTTTTATTTGGAAGATTAAATGCTGTATGTATAAAAACGTAAGTTTTGAAAAATTGATTATAAAAAAATTCAAATTTTTTAGCGTATGATATTTTTATGGTTGTAATTTCTACTTGGAAACTGATGTCTCACGTGACACCATAAAATTTGTACAGAGGTAAACACCGTAAAATTCAATAATAAAATTAATGAAAAAAAATGTAATCTTTTTTTAATAAATGTTTTGATATAAACTTAAGCTATTTAATAAAAAAGGTGTAGCGATATTTAAGATTTTTAAATTACTTTTTTTTACATTTATGTAAAACAATAAGAATTTCTCAAGTTTGTTATACATGTTTAATATAACTTTAAAACTATTTCAATAGAAATTTTAATTGTAAAAAAAATTATAACTTTATATTACAATTAATAATTTTTTGAAAATATTTATAAGCTTTGAAATAACCAAAAAATTCACAAAAGTAAGTTTTTAAGCTAAAATTGGATTTGCGTTTACAATGGAGATAAATTTTGTGAATACAACATGGATATATTACGTCTATAATTAAGATAATGTTTTTATAAATATAAAATAGATTAATTGAAAAAAAAATTTTTAATGTAAATGGTAAAAGAGCTTTTAAATAATTTTTCTAAAAATATTTTAATTACGTTATATGTCAATAACATTTGTTTCTTTTAGTAACACTTGTTTATTCTCAACGTTGCATTAAAATCAATGTTACAGAAGTAAATCTAATGTAATATAATTTCTATACAAATAATCCCTCTAATTTTAAGTAAAAGGTTATTTTAAGGACTTGTAGCTTTCTATCAGTCGTTAAGCATTTTATTGCTTATAATGCGAATTTGCTAGAAATTCAAACTTGTAAAAACTTGGATGTAATCAACGTATTATATACAAATAAATCAAATACGAATAATGCTAATGTATACTGCAAGCTTGTAAAAATGCGTTAACGTAATGTAAAACTGTAACTAGTAACACTGAAGAAATTGCAGAACCGTTATAAGAACTCGCAACTTTATTTGATATGATTAGCATTATAGATATGTCAAAAATAGATAAATAAAAAATAATAAATTGGATTTGGTGTTATCTTTCATAAATTATTTTATTTCACTAATAAAAACTTTTTCACGTGGTTAAGTTTATTTCGTACAATTTAACTAATTCTAAGTTTATGATTGAAATTATATAGAGAATCTAATTGCTTAATATTATATCGTACAAATATCATTAACACAACACTCAATACAGTTTTCAAATGTTAATTTTGATACATTAATGTAATCAAATTCTTTGACTTACCTCAATTAAAAATTTCCCCATTTTTATATCGAGATTGCTTTTCAGAAGTTATAAAGTTACTTTAAACTTCTACAGTGAGTAAAAAGTTATCTAATTTAAATACAAATGCCGATTTAATCTGCAAGGAATGCATGGAATTATTTGCGATTATTAGTCATCATGAGCTTCTAGATTGCTGCGTACCAGTGGAATCAACCAATACAAGATGATTGAAGTGGTTGCGATACGGACAGGAATTGTTCTCGAATTTTGCTTACTACAAGAGTTCTCAGAAGTTATGACTACAACTGAGACACAGCTTCCGTCAAATCTTAGTCATAACTTTGTATACATACAAAGTTGGAAAAAAAAAATTTAACTCTAGTTAAAAGAAATCATTTTTTTTTCCTGAGAATCATAATAAAAATATTTTATGTTTATTATACTTATAAAAATATATAAATGGAAATACATTTCTCATTTTAAGTTTGTGCTTGAATAATTCTAAGAATCTGCAATCGAAAGATTCAAAACATTTTTTTGTGTTAATCTGAAGTAAAAACATTTTATACAAATTGATCGCGTAAAATAACATATTTAAAAAAAAAAAAAAGACGGTGTATATATAAATAAAGAACGGATTACCAAAAACCTTACAGATGTAATCATACAATATTATATAGAATAGACATTTTTATAATAACCATTCAATGTTTAAGCGATGTTTACTATATATTCAGTACTCTGAAGATAAAGCAATTCGAAGGAACAAAGTCGATTATTAGCTGATAAAACTAATTGCACAAGGTTCGAAACAAACTAAAAAATGAAATTAAAATTTTAAAAAAGCAATGGAAAAATCATATCGCTTCCCTTGCGGCCGACGACCGTTTTCTTTCGAAAGTGACGAAATCGCACAAAAACAAAAATCAGCATATCCACCCATGAATGGTATCAATAAAATTACCTATACGTGTGAGGAAAAAGTGGAGGCGATAGCAGATAATATAAAAAAACCAATACTTTTCAAATAAAATAGACAGTCTAAAAGAAGAGGAGGTTAATCGAGAAGAGTAAATAATTTTCTAATTTCCCCTCCAATACCGAACCCATTACCACCCATTCTTCCCCCGAAGCTTACCAAATACATAGATAAATTGAATTCAAGCAAGGCACCTGGGTATGACAGGATAACCAACGGGATAGTCAAAAACATTCTGTTTAAGACCATTTTCCATATAACTAATATTTTCAACAGTATGTTAAAATATAATTACTTTCCCCTGAAATATTTTGGAAGATAGCTATTATTACTCCCACCTTTAAAGGTAAAAGTCCAAAAGATCCTTGGTCATATGGGCCTATCAGTCTACTGCTCTCTCAAAAATTTTTAAGAATTGCATCAAAACTAGATAAAATGATTTTAAAGCTCTCAAAACAAAATCATTAATAATGATCAATTCGGTTTCCGAGCGAAACATCAACCAGCCACCACATCATAAGGGCAGTGGTGCTTATTAGTTCCAATATACAGAATGATAATGCCACGGCAGCATTATTTTTGGATATTGCCATGACCTTTGACAAAGTTCGGTTAAATGGTTTAATATTTTAAGCTACTTAGACTGAAAATTCCTCCTCTACTTATTTTACTTTTGAATAGATACTTAATAATTTTTATTTTAAAATTTCTATTTTTAACAAATATTCTTATCGGGCAGAAATTCTTAGTAGAGTTCCACAGGGGTCCATTTTAGGACCACTTCTCAATTTATCCAATGAATCTATCCTCCCAAGATTAATATATTTTCACTGATATAGACAGTATGTCAACAAGACAGGATATTAATATCACATCCATACCAATTAAATACCTTTTTTAAATTTTTGTTTTTATTTTTAATTTGTGACTCCTACTTTTAAAGCCAAAAACAATAAATGCTAAAAAATGTGCCGATAAAATATAATAAAAGTTTGTACTAAATTAAATATAATATGACAGGAGAAGGTATTTCTCTTCTCTATGCCTCTAGTCAAGAATTACTTCTCTTGATAATTCTTTACAATTTGGCGACAAATTGGTGACAATACTTAGTAATTTTTTTAAAATGTAGTTACTATACTGATCGTCGTTTGGATTTCACGAATTTTATAAAGGAATAAAATGACTTACATCAGTACGTTATTCCAAATATTGAAATAGTTTGGAAAGCAGCCTTTTTCAATTCAAGATACTTTGATTCTGGTGCAAATTTCCAAAATTTAGTAACAAGCGATGACTTACATTTTTATTGTAGAGCTTGATCAACTCTCGAGTACATTTATTTACAAATAATCCCTCAAAGAGCCGTAAGTGGCACTCGAGCCGCAGATCGGCCATCTTTGCTCTAGTACATACATGGTAAATTTTGTGTTTTCAAATTCTGCTCATCGGAATAGGTGAAGCATAGTTAGAAATGGAAGCTATTTTCAAGGGTGCTATTTTTATTTTTTAAACAACTATTGCTTTTGGCTTAAAAAATGTTTCACAAATTAAAAACAATTAAAAAGTGATATTAAAGATGAATGAATTATAAAAATATAATTCAAAGTGCTACCTTATCCGATAAACTTTCTACAATTCTTCATCCATCCTAATTATTTAAGAAATCGTTATTTCTGAGTATATTTCTTCAATCAAATTAGGATGTGAAAGAGATTGTGATGATGGAATTTCTTCGCATCATCACAATGCAGAGCAACAAGTAGCCAAATTTCTGTGCTTAATTTACTCATGTTAAAACTATAATATTTTTTCTAAAAAATATTACTGATATATAAGAATGAAGTAAAATATATTATAAAATAAAAACTTAATGACAGAAATTAACAAGAAATTAATAAAGAAATGAATGAACCAATAAATACTAAATACAATAGTAAGTACGTCAAGTCATAAATTAAAAGAATTATTCAGTCATTTTTATGAAACTCTTGGGGATTTTTGTTATTAATATGTGACGCCAGCATTTTAAATCAAAAACAAATAAATGCTGAAAAATAGCACCCTTGAAAGAATCTTTTATTTCCAGTTGTACTTAATTACTTTTCTATCCCGTTAGCAAATCCAAAAGCAAAATCGTATCGTGTATGGCGGGTTTTAGGAAGACATCTCATTCTAATTATATAAATTGCGTTAAATTTATAACCTGAACATAATTTTTCGTTGTTTTAAGGCACATTTGGTTGTAATATTAATGTCTTTATATAAAATTATTTTCAAGTTGAGACTATTTCTATGACTATAAAAGATTTAGACATAAAAAAAAAATTGTAATTAAGTTTTTAAAAATCATAAAATATTTTCACTTTAATGATGCATATCATTGATGCTGTTAAAAACTTGTTTAACGCTTTTGAAAGATCAAACTAATTCTTGTTTCAATAACTTATTTTTCAATGGGAATTAATAAAAATTGGTAATTCTGAGTAGAAGGTTAAAGTATTTGCATTAATTGTTATATTTTGAGTCCTACACACCGAAATGGTCCCGATAATGATTATGAACTTGAATTTTTTTAAAATGTATGATGAAATAAATGCATTATAATGCCTTTATATTTAAAATGAGGTACTTTATTTAATTATTAATTAAAATGTAATTTTTAGTGAATTGAAAGATCGAGTCAGATCTAGATACGATAGGCGGAATGGTGGACATCGGAACAGCGAACATTATGAAACTTCGCAAGTTTATAAGAACTTTTATTCTGAACACCGAAATATTTCTAATTTGAGATGGGTAAGTTTGTGAGTTAGCTTTAAAATAATTTGTTCATTGGTTTTTTTCCTCAAATATTTGTTTCAATTTAATATTACAGGAAAGTTGAAGGAATTAGAACTTCTCTTCAGATTACTATTTCTGGAAAGGATGTTCCGCCACCAATTCGCAAATTAAAGGAAGGAAATTTTCCGGGTAAGTTTTTAAAAATACTGTAAATTCTGATGTCGATATTTTATGAAATTTTATTTTTTAGAATTTTGAATTAATTATCTAAAAATATTTTAACTTTTAAAATAGCCTGTATATCTAATGATTTTGGTCTATTCGTGTGGAAAGAGTAACAGCAGACCATTAAATAAAGTAAACTTAAAATTCTAAAAATTACAAAAGAAAAATTCATTAAAATGAAAAGAAAACATTTTAATTATAATATTAATAAAAGAGGAATCTCGTATATATTGTTTGACAGCTATAATTTAAATTTACTTCTGAATATACGTTTTCTACTTATTAGGAAATTGAAACAAAAACATTTCCTTTAACGTGTTACAAGAAAATTATATTTTTAATTCCTTAAAAAATATTGCAATTTCGATTTTTAATTTTATCCTTTACTTAGATACTAATATTTGAGGAAAAGCAAAGCGCGCACACACGCAAGCACACATACTCATACACGCACGCACACATACTCATACACGCACGCACACATATTCATACACGCACGCACACATATTCATACACGCACGCACACATACTCATACACGCACGCACACATACTCATACACGCACGCACACATACTCATACACGCACGCACACAAACTCATACACGCACGCACACAAACTCATACACGCACGCACACATACTCATACACGCACGCACACATACTCATACACGCACGCACACATACTCATACACGCACGCACACATACTCATACGCACGCACACATACTCATACACGCACGCACACATACTCATACACGCACGCACACATACTCATACACGCACGCACACATACTCATACACGCACACATATATTTTATACATACATACATATATATTTATACGTACATATATATTTATACGTACATACATATTTATACGTACATACATATTTATACGTACATATATATTTATACGTACATATATATTTATACGTACATATATATTTATACATAAATAAAAATAATACTTATTAAGATTTATTATTACTGCTATAAAAGTTATCTCGAAAATCAACTATACTGTGGCTTTTGTTAGTATGTTATAAAAATGTCAAAAAGCATTAATTTTTGATTGATCTGAGATTGATTTTTATCATAGTATATTTATATTTCAATAAAGGAGAATTGATACTCTCTCACATTTTATTTAAAGTATAAATTTTTTCTGTTGTAAAATACATTAGTTTGGTAATTTTTTACGGTTTTTATATATTTGTATAAATGTAAAATTATGAGACAATGTGTATTTTTTAAAGTTTTTCTTAAGTTTTTTGCTCATTTTCTTGTGTGGGTTTTATGCTTTAAATATTAATAAAGTGCCTAATTTCTTAATTTTATAGAATCTATCTGTCGAGCAATTAAGGAAATGAAATTTAAAAAGCCTACTGTTATCCAAGCTCAAGTCTGGTCGGTTGCTTTAAGTGGAAGAGATTTGATTGGTATAGCACAAACAGGTTCTGGTAAAACTCTATCAGTAAGTGAAATCAAAATTTTTTATACTTTTCTGAAATATCTAAAACAGGTTGCAATTTTTTGTGAATGAATTGAATCGTATTTTCCTGAAGTTACTTTATGTTCTAAAAGTATGTTTAAATTTTTTCCTAAGAATATAGAATTTTTTTAAGCTTTAAGCCATCACAGCTTACAAGAAACCATAAATCATTTTTTGGAATAACTGATTTCTCCAGTGGACAAAAAGCATATCGTATTTTTTGAATAAATATTATTCGAAATTAATTCTAAATTATCTAATAACCTTAAAACAATTATGAAAATAAAATATCAGTTCTCTATAGGATTAATCACAATAATAGTTTTTGCAAAATCTAAGAAATTTCCTTGTAAAAAGGACCAAGCAATTAAATTAATGACTGTGATTTTATTCTTCAGCTCAAACGTTTGTTGACTTGATTCCTATCTTGACGGTGGACACAAGTAGTATCCCAGAATCCTTTTTAAACTCTGTCGCATTCTTGAAGTTGCCAATACTGACAACCAAGCCTACACAAAATATAACAAAACTTCTTAATTATCTAGTAAAAAAATGCTTAGAATCAATTTGGCAGACCAAGATAGCAAATGTCTTAAAAATAGCAATTTTGTTTTTCCAAATGGTCAAATTTATCACTTGTTTCTTTTTGCATTGATAAGATTCTAAAGTTTGCATTTCCATCTCGATTAATTGTAGAAACATTTGAAGTTCTCTCTATAACAATACTGTGCTATACTGTAGTGGAATATCAAATTGTCAATCCAATGTTATATACTGTATGCATATATATCGGAATAAGTGCTTGTTTCCCAGGTTTTCTTACACGCAACATGTGGTCCCTGTTGTTCTCGAAATGTGATTGAAGTTAAAAAGCATAAGATCAACTTGCGGGTTACAGACTGTCTATTATACAGAATTGATAGGAACTTAGTAAAAGGTATTTTTAATGCTTCTAAAATAATATACTAAATATATTTTCAGATAAACTATCCAATAGCAAGCATTATATGATGATTCCAATAAACTCATAGTTATCTGCATTTCATAAGTGAAATTATTTAAAATCAAAGATATTTTCAAAAATGGCTCTAGTTGTGGAATATCTTAATTTGATTAAAATCCTAGAATATTTACATTGAATTCTTATGAATGTGTGATTTTTCTTTTTCAGTTCCTGTTACCTGCCTGTGTACATTTTCGCAATCAACCACAATGTGATAGAGATGTTGTAAGTTTTAAATTTTCAAAGTGTAAATCTCAATATAAAGCTAAATTGCTTTATATTTAAATTAATTCAATTCAATTTAGCTTGAATAATTTCTATGTGTATTGTTTGATACATTTCATTTATAATTCAAATTTCATAATTTATTACTTTAATACAAAATGAAAAGGGATATTTTATATACTAGGAATAATACTTGGTTTTATGAATCTTTAAGTTTCGAATCTTGACGAAAACGGCATGCTCTGGGAATTTTTTTACATTGTAATTTTGTATCTTTAACTATAGCTGCTTTGCATGGAAACTTCATTACATGTAGTTCCATTATGTTTTCTGCCAATCGAATATTTTCCTTAAGTAAACTAATAATAGTAATTTTCCGTAATTAAGCTATTTAAAATGAACAAGAATCAGATTATAACATATAGTAAGCTAAACTTTGTTCGAAAACAGATGTTATTCAAGTAAGTATTCAATGACAATTTAATAGTAAAATATTCATTGCGAAGTTCTATGGATAGAACGTTTCCTTGAATTGCGATTGCTAATGAATAAAGTAATTTTAATAAAACACAGCTTGCTCTTAGCCTACTAGTTTAATCAAACCAAAATGAACATTTCAAGGTTATACTTTATATGTTAAGATAGTACTTTACCACATTTCTTTGAAATAAAAAAAATAGCTCATAAATTATTTTTATATCATTAGAATTATCTACATGATTCCCATGTTGTCATTTAATGGGAGTAAAAAATCATTAATACAATAATCTTATTCTTTTATTTAGTAAATATCAAATAAAGGAATATATGAGAATGGAAAGTAAAGTAACGAAAAAAGACCTAACAGGAAATTTAAAACATCTAAAAATATCCATTATTATATAATATTTAATTCATAAATGTAAAATTTTGTATATATAAATGAAATCATTGCTATTTTAGCAGATATTTTATATGATATTGAAATTAAATTTAAAGAGCGATATTTTTAATTTAAAAATTTTTTCCATTTAAAAATATGTTAAATTTTACTATAGATTAAAATATAGAGGAAAAAATTACATTAAAAAATTGAACATGGTAAGAGGGGAATGTCCTGAAAAAATTTAGAAGGGAATTTTGGTATTCATAGAAAATCTTGTAGAAACCATTAAAAATTCTCAAATTCTATACCCATTCAGTGTTAGAGATGCAGAGTACTGTTGTTTATTTTAATACAATGCTTTCACCTAATATTTCAATTTAGTTATCCAACTTTAAAATGTGTACCTATGTGAAAAATAAATACAAATAATTTCTATTTTTAAGGCTCTTGTTTTGGTTCCAGCTCGAGAATTGGCTCGTCAGATTCAAAATGCTTGTTACGATCTTAAAAGACAAGTTCATATCAAGAGCTGTTTTGTTGATGGTGAATCTGAAGGACCTCAACTAAGAGAAGCTGCAGGTATTTTACTTTTTAGTTCTTTTTCATGTGATAATTGCACTTGTCTCTTGGTTCTTTATGAATTTATCAGCAGTTTACTCTAAGGAACTAACATTTTTTTTTGTGATTTCCTATAAAAATTCCCTAAGTATCTTTGAAGTTTGAAAAACTTAAACATAAATTTGTTCTTAAATTTACCGATTTTACTGAGATTTGGAATATATCAGAATTAACCGATTATCTGAATATCTAATGTGTCTGAATAAACTTGAATCTGATGAATTATATAAGCGAATTGTTCCAATATCGCATTTCGTAATTTTATTATTTAAAATCTATTTTTCAATTAATCAAACTTACTTCAAAAGATTTCGAATTATAAAAATTAATATCGGATTTTGTAAATAGCAGGAAATATTTGATATAATCTAATATGTTATAATCTTATAAGTTTAGAGGTTAATTTCACGCTTCAGATATCAGAATTCAGTTCGAAATGTGTTTCATTGTTATAATCGTCAAGCATAAAAAGTAATCATTGTGCAACAAGGAAATAAACTTATTAGTAACTATAATTTTGCAATTCATTCCTATATTTTAAATTTTTCAATCTCTTCTGCTGTTATCATTTTACTATTTTCAGTTGAAAATATGGTTATGAGGGTGATAAAGTGAAAATTTCAAGCTTGTGTGTGTAATTTGAGATTGCTATTATTTGTATTGCTTTAGTTTTTATTATATTGTAAATATGTTTTAAATATATTGTAAATATGTAAAAGGAATAAGATATTTTTAAAAGATGCATATTGAAAAACAATTGAGTTTCTTCCAAGAAGTTATAATTCCTTTTAAAGCATAAATTTAAATTAATATGGCTTGTGTTATTAAACTGCGGGCCATCGTAAATGCAACACCCTGAAGGAAGCAAGCAAATCACATGAAATTTACAACATGCATTAGCGGAGGTGAGATATGTAAGTGATTAGAATTTCACAGCGCAGACGCACATCATGCACTTATGTGGCGCCATTTCAAAGCGCTGTTTAAGCTTGGAGATTTCGTCGATTTCAAATTCGGCAATTTTTTTTAAACAATCAATTATGCCTCGTAGAAAACAATCATTTTTTGATCAAGTATCGAAGTACGACAGAGGAAGGTTAGTAGCTTATGGAAATTGTAGATCATCTTTCAGAGAAATCGGTAGCCGTGTTGGGCGAAACCAAACAACTGTAATGTGGATATGTATCGTTAGAGCAGGAGGGTATGAGGAACAGACGTGTTTGATCGCATCCACCTCAGTGCAATATTTTACGTGATGGCAGGCAAATTGTGCCAAATCACACTGAAGAGCTGTGTTATGCTCTCTGTGTTATGATACTGAAGAGCTGTGTTATGCTCTCTATGTTATGATACTGAAGAGCTGTGTTATGCTCTCTGTGTTATGATACTGAAGAGCTGTGTTATGCTCTCTGTGTTATGATACTGAAGAGCTGTGTTATGCTCTCTGTGTTATGATACTGAAGAGCTGTGTCATGCTCTCTGTGTTATGATACTGAAGAGCTGTGTTATGCTCTCTGTGTTATGATACTGAAGAGCTGTGTTATGCTCTCTGTGTGTGTGTGCCATATTGGTTCTGTATTGAATATCACTCTCACACTCCTCTAGTACGCGTTGCCGGTACTTTTAGCAGCCACGTTTTATCTCCAAGGTGTTTGAGCCTATTATCCTTCCTTACTTCCAGGGCTTGCCCACAGCGCAAGATAATGTGCGATTTCAAATGAGATATTTCAACAAGATAATGTGCGACGACACTTATCACGCATTGTCCAAAGGCAATTCGTCAATCGCTAGATTGAATTGCTTTCCTGGCCGTTTCACTCTCCAGATTTTTCGCCAATAGAAAACATGCGGTCCATGGTTGATCAACGATTGACTCAGTTTGCATCCCCAGCTACTACACCAGATCAACTTTGACAACGTGTGGAAGCTGCTTGGTCTGCTGTACCCCAAGAACACATCCAAAGTAAAATACATCCAAAATAAGTTTTGTTGTGATATCTTTCTTGATGTTGCAATTTGGTTGGTTAGCAGTGTAAATATGATCACTTGACTAATTCTTCTTTTTTATGTTTTTAACAGGTGCTCAAATTTGCATTGCTACTGGAGGACGATTGATAGATTTCCTTGAATCGAAAGAAGTGTCTTTAAGACAGTGCAGATTTTTAGTTTTGGATGAAGTGGATAGAATGTTGGACATGGGATTGAGCCACAAATCAAAAGAATTATTAAGCGTATAAGGATAAGTGTTTTAACTAATGTGTTATGTACCGAGATAAGCTTCCATTTAAATTTTTCTTTCTTGATGTTTTCAAATTTTCATCAGGTTAAAGTGTATTTTGGTGTAAACATGTAAAAGTTTCTACTCTGACACACATTTTTTAAAGGATAGATCTGATTCAGTAAGTTATGTTATTATAAATAACATTTGTCTGAGTACATAAATTTTATTAAAAAATTAAGCCTGAAAATAACATATCTTTATGTTCTAACTTATTTTTATGTCATTCTATTATAAATGTGGACTATACATAATATTAAATGTCTTCTATCCCACTTCACGTATTTTTGACACTTGACAATGTTTCAATATGGAATTCAATGGACAATGATTTATTGGACTTCATGAATTAAAAAAAAGCAAAATAATGTGTCGTATGGTTTCTGTTCATTAATCTATTCAACTTATTTTATACCGAAACAAAAGCATTATTATTGTGTGATGTGCAGCTCAAAAAATTGAATTATTGCCACATAAGGTAACAAGAAAGCAGCATATCTGGCATGCTTACTACTTCTAAATGTAAATAACTGTTTGCAAACTAGCTAAATTGTATACATAAATCGTTAATATTTTTTACAATTTTCCTGTTTTTATTTTCTTCTGAAATAACGATTTAGTAAAATTCAGAAGTTAATTAGTTTTGTTCATTTTTCAGAGAAAGGAGACAAACTCTCATGTTCAGCCCTACGTATCCCCGAGAGATTCGTCAGCTTGCTGAAGAGTTCTTGGACCATTATATTGAGCATTGGAGCTTTAGCATTGTAGGCTAATTCTAACATAAAAGAAATTGTTGATGTGGTTGAAGAAACGGAGAATGATGAAAAGTAATTATATATCTTAATCATTTTGATTAATTTTTATAAAAGAAAAATTAATTAAATAAAAACTTGAGATTATTTATGAACCTGCAGCAAAAGTTTTGATTTTTCTTATGAAAATTGTGTGTTGATAAAGTGTAGAGGCATATAACACTTTATTTTTTTTTATAAGTAAGCATTATGGTGCATAGACAATTTCCATCTTGATTCACATGTATCTTTACTTACTTTTTAATAAAATTTTATTAGTTAACAATTCTAGTCTATCTGTCCAGGTAATTTAATATCTTTACTTTTCAATTTTAAAAAAGGAAGTATTTTAATTATATATTGGTAATAATTATGTATGATCAAGTCACTCAATATTTCAGTTTTATCACTTTTTCCTTCAGTCGCGCTTTTTAATGTATAGTTGCTTTTAAAAACTTTTCTAGGTTGATCAGTCTTCCCTCACCTTTATAACAATATTGAGCATTAATATTTTTCAATTATTAAAATCATAATTATCTTTTGCTAAATGCTGTTAAAAACAAGTAATTTAAATTAATTTGAAAATTTTACATTCATATTTTGTTAAGCATGTAGATATTTGTTCACATGATTTATCAGCAATTTTCTACAAGTAACAGAATCAATTGGACAATTTCATTAATCAGAAGGATTGTCTAGCAGAATTTCATTTTCATTAATGGACACTAAAATTATCATTAATATGGCTTTCTATTTCTAAAAAATTACATAAAGTCTTATTGCTTAGCTTCATTGTCTCGTTAATCATTTCAAACTTTTTGAGCAAAGTTGGATCATGTATGTGTAGGTTCTCAAAGCCTCTGTTTTATAATTTATTTTTAAGATGAATTTCCCAAAAGCAGCTCATTTTGTCTCATTGATCTCTCTTCAAAGTTGTATTGTTCTTTCTCCAATCAATTGCAATCTGTGGATCTTGCGTTTCATCTCTAAGCTCATTATGTTGCTTTTTAAGCCTAATTAGGTCACCATTCAAGAAACAACTAAGATCTTCTGTCTGCTAGGAGCCATGAACTTGTCAACAAAATTTTTACATCTGCAGTTATCAATTACTACTTTGTCGGGATGTTAATTGAAATCTATTTTTGACTCCTCCATTTCCACGACAAAGATTTTTTTATTCGCATTCTGCAAATTTAATAATATTATTGAATTCTTATATACCTTACTAGCTTTGTCCTCAGTAACTAACATTTCACTTTGAGATGTAAAATTTCCAGGAATTTTGACTCGCGGGAATTTACTCGAGAATTTAGAGGGAATAAATTCAACCAATCTTTCATTTAATGGATTGTTTTGCCTTATATAAATAAAGAGAAGTAAACCACGTAAATTTGAAAAATGTCTGTTCTGTCTTCTAATAACGACGTTAATTAGTTTCGTAATAAGAAAAACCAAAAATATTGGTTAAAATAATAAAAATAAGGAAATATCAAAGTGTATTTCGCAAGACAGAATAAATATTACATTTCCATGTTTCTGTAGCTATAAATTCGTGAAGAGAAAGGAAGAAAAAAATTACCTCAAAATTAATTTTTGAAATTTTTATAAATTGGTTATTAATGCAAAATTTTTATTAACGTGATTAGAAGTGAAAATTATAAATTAAGTGAGTTTTTATTTTAAGAAACATCTGGTAAAAAACAACAACAAAGAAAAGGAAAGAACCAGGTTTATTCACTGAAATAAACCCGGTTTTTTCCCTCTTTTACAACACTAATTTCATTGTATTAATAACCATTCCAATTTCAGATGCTGTGCTGCATTTAATTATTTTTACAATGCAACGGGTCAAGTAATAACTTTAGGATAATTTTGCTTATATAATTCTTGGTAGAAGGTACAGATTTCGGTCTCGGATACCCCTTTTGAGATAAAAGTTGCATTTCTGCATTTTCGTTCACATTTATTGAATTTGCATTCCAGACCTCCCGTGGGAATGGGATGCACTACCTGAAAAAATTATTTTAGAGAACAAAAATGCAATGAATGTCCATACACACAAGTCGCACAATAGCCTTTGCCAGTTAAGCTATCTGATTCCTTTGGTGTCAATTATTTTAAGACACTGCCATTAGATGGTTTAGTTAAAAAGCGTACTGAGAATAAGTCAGGGATTCCAATCTTAAATCATCATACAGAAAATTTGGCAACAATTCAGAATCCACTTTCAATTAAAAGTCCACCTAAATTTCAACTATATAAAATGAAATACTACGTATTTATTAAAATATATATAATAAAAATTTAAACCTATTTTTTATACCTTATTTGAAGTAATTGTTCGTTTGAGATATATGTAATTATGACTTGCTGTATTCACTTTTCATGAGCTGCAAGTCTATTTCAAAAAAACTGCAGTAATAATTTGCTCTTCCTATTTATTCATATTTTTTATTTATTTAATCTTTTTTATTAATATTTCGTAGAATACAGTATAGCAGAGATTAAGGTATTCTGCTTTACTTTATTGTGAAAAATCATTATCAAAATTTTCCTGATTTGTAGTTTTTTTAAACACATATTTTCAAGGTTTAATTCATAAAATTTATTTATGTAACATTTATTTTAGACCATAAATTTCACCGAGACAAAAGTAAGAGTCGATGATTTGGCTAATAACCTGAGAGATCGATGGTTAAGTCTAAATATTCTTATTCTTACTTATTGGATTTTTCAAACATTTTTCATTTTTCAAATAATTATATTCTTTCTTTTAGGTATTCTGCAGCATGCATTCATGGAAATAAATCTCAGGCTGAAAGAAACAGTGTCTTAAATGGTAATATTTTTTATATAATAATTTTTCTTATATAATATAATTTCAAAATAAAATTACGATAGTTCCAGTTGGGTAAACAATTTTAAATTTATCATTAAAAAATTGTCTATCATTGTTTTAAAGGAATCTTATTTGTTAATAGATTAAATTAAAATTTGTAAGAAACACTAATCAATAATCTAATTTAATGATAGTGGATAAGTTATTTTTCAAAATAATTTAAATTATTTTTATGAGCAAAAATAACTCTTTATTTATATTTTTATTATATTACTGCAGTGTATTGTAAAGATAGTATTCAGGATTACTTGGCTCGCTCTCATAATAAGAATTGATAATGCTTTATTTTAAAGTTAAATTAGGAATTATTATATTTTAATAAAAGATAGTATTTTCAAACACTATATGCGTAATATTTTATTGCCATAAAATATTAAACATTTACATAACCAAGTTACTATATTTAAACATTTATAGTAAAAACATTTTTCTGAAATTAATTGCCGTTCTGTTTTAAATTGAATTGATAATCACACCCAAAATTTGGTTTTTAAAAATAATTCGAAATTCTATAACCTAAAATTTTAAGCGATGGATATATAATTCTTTCTTTTTATAAATTTCAAATATGGAAGGACTCCCATTCTTGTGGCGACAAATGTGGCTTCAAGGGGCTTAGGTGAGATTTGCTTTTCATTCGTCCTCTTTTTAGCATGCAATTTTTATGACGTCTCTTCAATAAACTATATATTGTCTTATCTTCTAATTTTTATAGAATCTTTATTTATAAAATGTAATTTGTGTACTTAATTGAAGAAAAATTAAAAAATGTAATCCTTTTTTCAATGCATTTGAATGTCTCTTTATTAAGATAAGGAAAGACTTCAATTCATGTGCTTTCTTTCTGATTATTGTTCTTTCACTTAAAATATATAGATTTCCAATAAAACAAATTTTTAGTGCTTTTTTAGAATTGTATCTAGTTGTAAAGAAAATTTTCCGCCACAACTGATACCATCCACTCAAACAGTACGTTAGTATGTTTGTTTATACTTTGTCAGATAATTTTTAGTATTTAAAAGGAGATTTGCTCCAGAGCATCGTGTTGTGAAATATGTGAAAACATATCGTTATCATTAAATAAAAAGCATCTGAAAAGGAATTATCCTGATGCCAAATTAGAATTCTCATTTATTTCCGTTCTGTTGCAAAATGTTAGCTACAGAATGTAACCAAATCATGTGTTCATATTTAGGTACCACTGTTGTATCGTATGGCACTGTGAAGATTTAGCATCGAATGTTTAAAAACAAGCCCTACATGACATTCAAGAAGCAGAGTAATCTGCGCGGCCTATTGCTGTTGAAGTCCGCCTCAGAGAAAGCTTGTGGAAGAAAATTAGAGTATTCTATAACTAAGGAATTAACTAAACAGTTGAACGTTTAGTGCTATGTATAGCATAAACTTTACAAGTTCAATCGCTGGGTGCTGAATGATCTGACTAAAGCAGATGTAGACGGATGTGTGTTCAGATCTCTACTAATTTCATCCAATATCAACACAAAGAAAAATTCTGGACAGAATCTTTACCTGTGATAAAAAGTGGATTTAATTCAACACAGACCGAAAAGGGGTTTATCGGCACTCGGTGATCTCGTTGATAGCGCTGCAAAGCATAATTTGGCAAACAAAAGGATCATTTTGTATCTGGTGAGACTGCTGTTGTGTTATCCCTAAAGAATATCTGTAAAAAGATAAAATTGATAGTAAGATTTCAGTCTCTGTTGATCAGTTCCAAACATTATACTGAGTTCCGGCGCAAAAAAGTGCAGTTCCAATAAGATAATGCCAGATCACATGTGCCTGTATTTACCGGCTGGAGTCTGGGGACTCGAATCGAATTATTTGCTGCACCCACTATATACATTTTACTCGACATAGCTACTTCGGACTCCTACTTTTCTTTACACATGTAGTTAATCTTTCTAGAGCTATCTACGATTCCACACAAGGCTTCTGTAATGAGGATGTTCTGTCTTGACTTCTTGGGCTGAAGACTTTGGAAAACTATCAAAACGTTGGTAGAATATCATAGATTTGAGTGATTACTACGTGAGCTAAAAGTATTACTTTATTGTTTTTTTATAACTTTAATGATAACTTTTTATGTGGAAAACTTTCATCACAACCCAGTATTAAGAGTGAAAAAAATATGCAAGAAAGATTTGTTTCTCTTGAAACAGATTGTTAAAATAAATTTCTTATAACTGTTTTATTTCAAAAGGAGATTTCTTGATTTTGAATGGACTACTTCTACAACCTGTATCTTGGTTGAGGAGAACGCAGTCAGCTATCCAGTGTTTTTAGGAATAACTAGGGAAGAGTCAAGGCATTGGCAACACAAGTGCTTGCTGAGGGTATTTCATCAGAGTGAGTATGGACGTGAGACATATCTCTTGCCTGTTACCTAGAGGTTGAGCTGAGTGTATGGAATCCTCAGGGACTCATTTGATTACATCAAATTTTGTAGGTATATAATTCTTTACTTAATATGTTAAATTGGGCGTATACCGGAAAGTTTTCAGTTTCACGAATAAACTTTTGAATATTCGATCATTACAATGTGGATACCGATTATTATTTGAAAGTAAATTGTATTATGCGCAAAACACCTAATGCAGATTACTTTAAATACTAATTAGATTTATTTCATGGTCTGAACTCCAACCTTTGGCATAAATTTTCTTCAATAATTTGTCTATTTTAAGCATTTATGCTTCATTCCATTTATTCAACATAAAGAAATTTTTTGGAGCAAAAGGAACAACCTTATACTTTATGAGCAAATTTAAATTTTAAAAATTAACTAAACTTATGAATAAGAATATACTAAAATGTGTTTGATAACATGATATTTTGTCAGAAGTGTAATATATATATTATAAATGCTGTCAGGCAAATATCTCTATAAAATTATTCGCCCATATCGTTGTAAATCAGATGCCTTGCATAATTTTTTAAAAAATTTTGAGTTTTGTGTGAGGTATGTTAAATTAAAAAAAATTTAATCTATTTATTATATGCTTTGTAATCATTTAAGCGTGAATTTGATTTTCTTTTGATTTATCTTTGAATAAAAGAAAAAGTTTAAATTTATAATGCAGATGAATACATTTTTTATATGTTCTAATTTATTAATTTTTCCAGATGTAAATGATGTAAAATATGTCATAAATTTTCATTATCCTAACAGTTCTGAAGATTACGTTCATCGTATAGGCCGAACTGCTAGTTATAACAACTCTGGCACGTCGTATACCTTTATTACTTTCAACAACATTAAGCAAGCAAAGAATCTTATAGAAGTTTTTAGTAGAGCCAATCAACAAGTAAATCCTGACTTGGAGCTTTTACTGGATTTATCACAATCTTATGGCACTGGAAGAAGTAAGACGCTTTTTTTAAAAAAAATATTCTAAATTTTTTCAATCATCATTTTAAAGTTGGTTAAATATATTTCGATTTCATACAATTATGATTTTTTTAAAAAATGTTCAATATTTAAACTTACTTTACTTCAGCATGCAGGCTTGGAATTTTTGCATGGATTTGCGATTTATAATATTATGAAAGTTACATTTAATCAGATTTTAAAAACTAAATTCCCCCTTTTTTTTTAATTTGTGAATCTTATATTTTAAATGAAACTTTTTAATACGCGTAAATTAAAAACAAGTAGTTCATTAAAAACAAGTAGTAGAAGTAGTTCTTTGTGCATATTCTCTTATCGTCTGCTTTTTAATAGGAAGGATCAAAACTTTAAAAAATTGATTCATTTGTCTGGTATAACTTGTTTTTTTTATTTCCTTTTACTCCCAACTTTCACGGCAAAAACCAGGATTATTTCTCCGAAGCTTCGATATTAAGTAGAAAATATTTTTATAAAGGTTTCAAAATATTTGGATATTCTCCATATTTTCTTTATCGCAAAAGAACTTTTCTCAGATAAAAAGTCCTTCTAGTATATTCTAAAGAACTTGAAAAATTCCAAAGCATATCCAAGTGATTTACATAAAAAGAAGTTAATTGGAGAAGAAGAGCATTCTTCTCCAATTAAACAATTTGATGGGATTGAATCTGGGAATCAGCTTCGAAGAGCTTCAAAATGGTTTTGCTATTTTTTTTAACTCTTACTTTTAAACTATTTTTCAAACTTCCGATTCCATCCATTATTGTTACAAGATTATATAATCCTTTTACCCCTACAATAAATCCATGTTTAATCCGATCCTTTTTTTTATATATATATCTTCTGAGATAATTTTTTCCCCATATTCTATTGGTTATACCTTCTTTTATTTATTCGATCGATCTTTTTCTTCATCTTTGTGAAACATAATTTCATTGCGTTTACTATTTTCAGAGAGTCTGGAACCCCTTCACACATTACTTCAAGCTCCATTCTGTCGCTTTTCTTGCGTGCTAAAATGCAATATATCTTCTATGTTAGTGAAATTTCATGATTAAAACTAATTCTTACATGAATAGCAAATAACTAAACATTTTTATTATAAACCAATTGAAATTGTATTTAATAGAATAATTACTGTGTGATAATAATACTCTAATTACTGTAAAATATTCGAATTGTATTTAGTAAATTAGTCTATACTACTTTTAACGTTACTAAAAAGTCAATTTACTCATTTTCGTTTATTTTAAAACTAGAAAACCCATTTTAGAAATTTGCTTTCAAGCCGACTAACCTAAGGAACTTGGTTTTGTTTTTTAACTTCTTTAGAAACGTTTAATGCAGAACTTCGTAAAAATGAATAATTTTTACAAGTTTGTCAAATTTCCAACAATGTCAGCGCAACTTTTTGTTCTGATACCATAATCAATATTTCGTTATTTTTCAATTTTACCCCTTTTTTTTAAAATCAATATTATGCTTTTATTAAGAAATGTTTTCAAAATATATCAATTCATTATTTATGTTTCTGTTTTGATTTATTTCAGGTAGTTGGGATTAATTACCTTGGCAAAAAAGGTCAGTTTCCAGAAATTCATGAAGAAACGAGAAAAATGTCCATCTTATGTTCAGGAAGAAAAGCAACTTTCTTTTTCAATGATTTAATGATTCTCCCATTGCATTACCGATGCATGCAAAAAATTGAAAATATTAAAGATATTTTTTAAATAATGAAAAGTATTTCAGCTGTTATTATTAAATATAAAAAAGCAGTATAAGATGTTTTACCTTTTTAAATTTAAGGATACAGACATTTATGAATTTTTATGACTTCAGTGGGTATGAAATGAATTGAAAATAACAAAATTTATTTTTCACATATACTTTCCATTTACTTATACGATGTAAAGTAAAACTACTTTTAAAATTTCAAAATTATTTACCAGAAATTTTAACGTTTTTAGTAAAGAAATAAAAATTTACTTTCGCTAAATACTTTCGTAAATAATCGATATAAAATTGTTTGTAAAATACATTTTCTGAGGGAAAAATTTGCATATTTCACAATTATTGAATTTGTAACTTTACTTTCAATTTTTTTTCCCTTTAACATATATAAGACTAATTAAATTTACATGATGAAGCCAGAAATATGCATATTTTACGATATCCTGATATTCTCATACTACTCTACTATTTTATGATTAAAATTGAGGGCTTTCATCTTTTTAACAATTTATTAATGGAACTTTATCCATGTTTCAATTTTCGTGCATTATGTAAAAATTTAAAAGTAAGAGAAATATATATTGTATCATGGAAATGAAGTGCAAAGTGAATTCAGTTAAACAAAAAGCAAAACATTTTGTACAACATCAAATATAGAAATTAGCGATAGTAAAAAAAATAAGGTCACAATCATGAAGAATGTAAAACGTGTTTGAATCATATTTGAGAGAACCACTAGGTGATAAAAACATTTTTTTAAAATTCATACTGTAATTATTTCTTCATTCCTCTTATTCATTTTTATCATTAAATTGCAAAATAACAATTCAAGTTCTACTTAATTTGCATATATTAGATAAGCATATATTTCATAAAGTTAATCACATATTTCGCATAATTTAATGTGTGCGTAGGAAGATAAGAACTTTATAATACACTTATTATCGCTTGATGTATTAATAAAATATTATAATTTTATGCTAATAGCTTTATACATAATACAAAAATACAAGTTTAATAGCTTAAAAATTTATTATCACAGTCCATTTTTTGATTATATTCCGTTTAAAGCATATTATTAAAAATAAATTGCATGCAGGTATATTCATTAATCTTTTTTTAAATTTCTTTTGAATCTCATTGATTATAATTAATTTATATATTTTGAGAACTGACACATGAAATGGAATACTACCTATACAAACTTGGTTCAGTTTCTTGTAAATTTTGCTATTCTGAATACTTAAAGAAATCTTGTAGATCTCGCCATTCTGGGATTTGCATAATACCCTCTCTATTCATATGAAAATAATTTGCTATTGATTTTTTCAATTCTATGTCATTGTGAGTATCAGCTAGACATATAACAGAACTTAAAGTATTCATTGAGAAGTTTATTTTCAAGAAGTTTCTGCAAATATCTTTTAGAGATATTATTTGATATTTATCCGCAGCAGTAAACAACTTCATGGCATTTTCAAAGTTTAATTCCCCTATTTTCTCGGTGTAAATGAAATTAAGCATTTGTCTGATAGTTTCTGCATCTAAATCTTCAATATGGACAATGTTAGTATCTGTTTCCTTCAGCCCGCTTTCGAACATGGCAGTGAATACTGGAGACATGGCAGCCAAAACATTCTTATGAGCTGGGAATTTTTCGCTTTTGGTCTCAAGAGTCACATCGCACAATTTCTGTTCTGTGTAAAGATTAAACATTTTCTTCAAAAGGTTGCTCGAGCGAGTCTTGGCAATTGGAAGAGTAAAGTCATAATTAGCTTGAACACTGTTTTCTCTGTCCGGTAGGAATTCATCGTTAGACATTGATAATTTAAAGCGAATTTTTCCTCCCTCTGTTTCCTTTAAGTCGTTCCATTTGAGCCCACGATTCATACGCCAATTCTCATCTTCATTTAATGAATGAATGAATAAATTCTCACCTTCTTCGGAAACAACAATTTCATTTTCAGAGTTAAGTAATTCTATTTCAACAATCAGCAAGACGTTACTAGTCAGTCTGTTCGTGAAAGAAAACTCAACTTCGATTTTATTTCCAATTAATTTCCTATGAAGAGTGATGAGAAGAGAAGGGTATTCAGTATACGACGTTACTGGAATATGCCATTTACCTTCTTTTTCATGGCTTACGATATCAGTTATTGGATAAGTGATAGTTCTACTCTCCATCGGGATTCGATTCCAGAAACTGTATTCATGAGGATATGTCAGAGAATTTTTACCTTCTTTTTCATGGCTTACGATATCAGTTATTGGATAAGTGATAGTTCTACTCTCCATCGGGATTCGATTCCAGAAACTGTATTCATGAGGATATGTCAGAGAATTTTTACCTTCTTTTTCATGGCTTACGATATCAGTTATTGGATAAGTGATAGTTCTACTCTCCATCGGGATCTCGATTCCAGAAACTGTATTCATGAGGATATGTCAGAGAATTTTACCTTCTTTTTCATGGCTTACGATATCAGTTATTGGATAAGTGATAGTTCTACTCTCCATCGGGATTCGATTCCAGAAACTGTATTCATGAGGATATGTCAGAGAATTTTTGAAGAATTCAACTTCCATCACTGAAGTTTCAAATGGTGGTAAAAACGGTGGATTGAGAATCGTCGAATCCTTTGCATCCATTTCATTTTTGTGCAACCGCATGTTGCATTTAACAACAAAACAGCTTCCACAGAATTTGCTTATGGACTTTCGTTTTACAAACTTATTAATGCCAAATGAGTCTGAACAGCCGAAGCGATGCCTCGTTTTAAATGTTTCTGACTCGGAAGATAAATCAAAATCAATCTCAACGAATTCAGGACCTCTGTCATCTCCTCTTCTCAATAGGCAAGAAATGAATTTCTTGTCATCTGCTGTGCATCCTCTTGGGAACAATTGCAAATGCCAGCTCGTATTAAAAAAGTGTTTCAAATAAAAGTCAGGGCCGTATAAAGGTTCGCCAATTTCTTTAGCGCTCATGTAAAAATTTTCTATTGACCATGACAGTGAAAACACCTCTTTACGATCATCGCTTGACATCATCATTATTGAATCAAAATAAAAGCGACCAAATTTTTCAGTGTTTTAGAAATTAATGTCAAAACTGAGAAAATAATTAAAAACAAAAGAAGTTTAAGAAATGTTTTGTACCCTCCTTCCTACTGATACAGATAAATTTCACTAATCACGAGTAGAAAAGAAGATAGAAGAACTGATAATAAAAAATTAGAAAAGAGTAACTCATAGTCTGCTCGTTCAATATCTACATTGATAAAAACGCTGAGAATTTTTTTATCAATCTTGTGGAACATAAAAGGATTTCTTATGGAACATAAAAAGATTATTTTGTGCAGTTGTGTATTGATGCTTGATACAGTTTCACCAAAAAATTTAATAATTTTATTATTATTATTATTGGAACATCCACGCTTGTAGATTTACCTCATTTTTGTGAAACATTATTTTTAAGAATGAAATTTTAAAATTGTTATTGCTTAGAGAAGCAAGTTATTTAAAATTTCCCAAGAAATTTTTCTCTAAATGTCTTTAAGATGTCTCTTAAATGTCTTTTAGTAAAATGTCTCTTAAAATTGTGTTTTACAAATTATTTTTGAAAATTAATATTAATAATTTTATATTAGAATAATAATATATTAATAAATGTTATGAAAATAATTTTGAAGATTAAAAATAATATTAATGCCCCAGTTATCATATGGTACAATTAAGATAAGAAAAAATAATTAAAAGAAATACTAATATAAAATTTGTGTTTAATATTACTATTAAAAAGCGAATCAGTTAAATTTGACTGTTGATGGTATAAAAAATAATTGACTTACCAAGATCACAGGCAAAAATCTATCAAAACTTTAGCGAAAAAAACCGAACTTGCCGTTTTTAGAGAATTTGTTACTTAATAACAAACATAGGTGAAAAATATTTCAATGTAATTTCATTATTTTATATAATATTAATTATTTGTACAAATGGTTTATTCATTTAGTTATTCTCTCTCTCTCTTTTTTTTAAAAAAAAGAGGATTTATATGCCGCGCAGCAACTAAGTGATTTATTTTTGATACAGTACCACCATTTAATCTGGCAAAGAATGGGCTCGTCTGCGACTTTGGAAATAATCGTATACGCAGTCTTGGTATGAACGCGTAACTCAAAAGTAAAACAATTGACGAAAAAAGTGAATCCAATTCCATGGAAGCTAGCCAATTGTAATGTGAAATTTCTGTTAGTGAGGGATTCTTTTCGCACTGAGTTATTTATTCAGTATTTCATAATTTAGAAAATTAGCGATTTAAAATGTAAAAAAAAAATAGTTTAAGGAATTATATTTTACTGAAAATATTTACAGATAATTATGAACATTTAACATTTGGTCTCGTCAGCAATACATTATATAATACATGTTTTTTTTCCAATTTAGAAATTGAAAAAAAATTTGTATTATGTGTTAAACATGTATTAAACATGTAATTCTAATGCCCAATTTACAGTGACATTATGAAATAATGGATATACATTTCCTCTCAAATAATAAATCATTAAATTATAATTATGTATATGCTATAGTTTGTTTATAAGAAACTTAAGTTAGTCGGAACAATAAAAATGTTTGATAGACGAAATACAAAATGATAAATACATGAAGCAGAATATAGGTTAATAAGACGCAATTTATTGTAGAATATTAGTTCTAGAATGTTGGTTTTTTTATTTTTTTATTTTTTAAAGTAAGAACTTTTTCAGGCGAAATTGCAACGTTTTTATTAAGTGCTTGAAAACCAATAAAAACTAAATTTAATATTTCTAATAGTCAACTCAAATACAAAGTGTTATGAAACAAAAGTGATTTTAATTATGTAAATTTTTACCTTTAATAATGGATGAAGGATAAAAATTTACATAATTTAATGGGAAAAATGAACAAATAATTCCTATAAAAGAGTTTTATAATGCGGAACAAAAAAGTTAAAAAATTATCAATTAATTTAACCAATATATAAACTTTCATAATATATATATATACATATATATATATAAACATATGTCAAATTAAAAAAATTTAATTTGACATGTGTTTAAAATTTATTTTCTTAGTTTAGTTGACAACTCATATTTGAGAAAAACAATAAGAAAATTTTTGTGTGATTCTTATGATTCTAGATGAATACATAAAATGCAATTATTTGCATATTTTGACAATCATGGAATTTTGTAATAAGAAATTACATGTAGATAATTCAAGCATTTACAAAAAAAAAAAAAAAAATATTCTTAAATTTTAGAAAAATATTCACACAAAGTACTGAATATTTATTATATCAGCAAACTATTTATGTTTCACAAAAATAAATAATATCGAATAAAAAATTTTAAAGTATATAAAGTGATCGTATATCATTGATATAAAATCCTCCAGAGTGCTCTACCAACCGATATTACTTATATATCTTCGTTTAATTAAAAAAAAATTTTTTGTATACTTAAAATTTGGCTCACTTTTTTTATTTGCGTTTTCTTTTATTAATAGTTATACGCATGTTGAATATTGTTTGAGTATCATAATGCAAAAAAAAAAAAAAAAAAAAAAAAAAAAAAAAAATGTCATGTAATTTTTTTTTGTGAAATATATTGAGGATTACCTAAATTATAAATAAGAACCACAAAATGTAATATACTAATTAGTTATCTTCTTATAATTAAAACAATATGCCCACTCGATTGATTTTATTCAAAATTGTCGTAAATCATTAAAAAAATATCAAAAGCAAGTTTATATGTATATTTAGTAACACATTATTTAATATCATTTCTGTAACCATTTAAAATATTTATTATTTTTTATGTTATTGTTCTAAGTTATATATACATGTTGACATTTATATTTATATGAAAAAAAAAATTAGTAATGTAAGTATGTAAATGACATTATAAAGTAGCATCTCTTTAAAGTATGAGAGCGTTCATAAAAACATGATCAGAAATTATCTGAAATGTTCGTTTAAAAAAATATATATAACCAACCGAGTCAATATTTGTTGAACATTTGCATGAATATTTTATGAATATCTGGTAGTCATTTATTTTATAATTTAAAGATAAATTTATATTTAATGAGATAAATTTTTTTTACTTCATTTTCTTAAAATAGGAGATATACACATGCAAACATATTTTGTAGTTTTATTTCAGCATTAAGATTCTAGTTTAAAAGTAATCTAAATATCACAAAAATTTCAAAAGGGGAACTGTTATATATGATCCATCACCTCTTTTAGGTTACTTACTTCCATTATATGATACTTAAAGTAATTAAACGTTATTCAGTAATATTCCTATTTGATTATAGGAAGTATAATAGAATAAGTTCTTGTATTATATTCGGAAGCTTTAGTTTGCAATGGAAAAAGAATACTTGGCTAGTGGAAGAAATTGCGATTAAGTGAAGTCAGTATATTTGAAGCAATATATACTATTTATTTAACTGTTTCTAAAATGGTGTTTTTCAACATGAATTGCGGTCTCACATATTGATCAATTAAAACAAATTGAATTAGATATGGAATGTTTGAAAATTCTCTTTAGTAATGAAATTATCAAGTACTGAATTCGGGTCGCCTTTTATTCATGTTTAAACACCTATCCGAAGGTCGGCATATTCGGAAAAGCGTAAGAGCATTCGCTGCATGAGTAAAAACAATAATTTTTCAAAAGAAAAAAAAATTCTTTTAAATTATTCCTTGGAAACGTAGAAAGATGAGGGAGATTTCTGTACCTTCCAGTGGCTGCGCATGAATAACAATTTTTAAAAAGGAGAAAGAACCACTTGTCTTCCGCCTTCAAGTGAGCAAAGTTCTGGACATGTCTTCAATCGCTTAAATTAATAGCATTCCGGAATAGATAACTTCACAGTGAATTCAAAACAGCGTTACTTACAATTTGAACTAATTACAAATGCCGTAATCAGCATTTCGAAATGAAAGATTATTTTTAATTTAGCTGGAAAAAGATCCTATAAATCATTCTATTCCATGCAGTTAATCTCAGTTCAGTCCTGAAGAGATAGAATGAGGTCCTATGAAATAATTTCGGAAAACCATTTCGATTTAAGATACTTTTTACTTTTCCAGTCATCTTTAAAACTTAATATTTATTTCACAAATAATTCTATATTAAAAAGGTCCGAGATTTTTTTGCCTTTTCCTTCTTTTCTTGAGCACATTATTTCTGAAGACAAAAATTGGATTTTTGCTTTTGATACGGAAACAACTATGAAGCTAAAAGTTGAACAATGCAGAAAAACCACATCAAAAACTAAGATAAGATTGGTTATATTCCTTTGATTTTATGCTATTGAATGTTAAAGATTCTGTGCAACCCACCAGAAAATATATGAAGCCTAAATTGTGTTCTAAGCCGTTTACGTAAAGAATTTTAAATGAACTTAAAGTTTAACGAGACAATTCATTTGTTTTGCATCTTTTCTAACAATGGTTTTATGATTCACTAGACTTAGTTATCTGGAGCAGTGCTTTAAAAAAGAACCAGGATGGGTTGAATTAGATCCTCAATGACGCTCTGATAGAACTGGAGAGCTGGTGCTAAGAAATGGTATGATGGTGAATCGGGGTAAAGCCACTAATCAGTTCTTCTCTCTTAATAGACAAACTTTTACCCCGCGAGTTTGACATATAAAGGTGTAGATATTCAATATAATTATTCTACTAATACTTAGGTTGCACTCTCGACCCTCGTTTAAATTGGAGAAATCATGAGGCATATCTGAAAAATAAAGCCGTTAGAAGACTTTCTGTCTTGAAACGTTTGGCTGGCTAGAGGTAGAGCTGCAAAAGAGAGACATTGTTAACTACTTACAAATTATATATTCGTCCATTTATTTGCTATTGTTGTGAGATTCTCATCACAGCCCCAGAAAAAGTAGTTAATATTCTTGAGGTTTTCCAGAACCACCCCCCCACACACACAAGCATTGCGAATTGTTACTGGAGATGTGAAAACTACCCCTGTTCTTGCAATGCAACTCCTAACAGACTTGGAACCTGTTCATCATTTTATTAAAAGAATCATCCTGCTTTACCAAACACTTGTGTGCTTACCTGGCAATTCTTTTTGGAGGAACTATAACAATGAGATCCCTAGAAATCTTAAGACTCAAATTGGCTTCCTCCAAGCTGCCCAGAGAGAATCCGATGCTTTAAATTTGAGTAGAGACTATTTAATTTTACTTCCTCCTACTTGTCCTATAGATTATCTGAATTTGAATATAAATCTTAATCTCATTCAAAAAGTTGTTAAAAAAGAAATGAGTGATTTACAACTAAGATCTTTCATAATAAAGACTGTTGAGGTTTGCTATCCTGAAAATCAGTGGTTGCATGTTTTTACTGATGGTTCTATGTTAGAAAGAACACATGGTGCAGGAGCAGGTATCCATTGTGAGCTTTTCAGTTTTTATTTAACAATGGGTCCTCTTTCCACAGCCTTTGATGGTGAAATTTAAGCTATTACAGTGGCTATCCAACAGCTATCGATTCGCACTCACTTTTTTTAAAAGAGCGGTCATTTTGTCAGATTCTAAGAGTGCGCTTCAAACTCTTGAATAATCAAAATAGTTCCCAAAGAATTTTAGAATGTAGACCTTTGCTTAAGGCTCTGGCACCCAGCATTTCTTTCCAGTGGATCCCTACCCATTGTGGTATTTTGGGCAATGAAAAAGCTGATTCACTGGCTAAAAAGGGAGCCTTGATAGATCAACTCATGAATCGCCCTCTTTCATTTCACTCAACTAAATTATTTGTTAACCTGACTCTTAAACAAGATATGGTTCAACGTGCGACGCAAAAGAGATGGAAGATTTTCAGAGAGGAAAGGGCTGTTCCCGTTTTTCCAAGAAAGACTGCGGTGGCCCTTTTTAGAGGTCTAACTGGACATGATTGTTTGCGGGACCCTCTCTATAGAATTGGAGTAGTGGATTCCCGGACTGTGTTTTGTGTGACTCTGGTCAACCAATGACTTTTGAACATTTAAATAATTGTGTGGTTCTTTCTCAGTATGAGGGCATTGTTGAAAAGTATTCGAGAGCCCGTGAACTAATGGCTGAGGCGCTAAGGTTCGGCATTTGTAAATAATAATTCACTAGTTTATTGAAAGGATTTAACATATACAACACTATAAAAAATTTTTCTCTTTATTCAAAGTTATTATTGATATTAGTTTTGAGATTTGTTTGATGCAATGAAATAAAATTCGTAATAAGCTTAGGGGAAAGAAAAAGAAGAAGAAACAAAAAAAAAAAAAAAAAAAGGCTTAGGTAATACTTTAAAACCTAGAAAAGAAACGTGAAGGTTGCTTTGCAGATGGAGATTATTTTAAGAGATTAAATCAGTTTTAAACCAATTGATTTATTTTATTTGACAATATTTAGACCATTTTTAATAAGATACCTCAGAAATTTTTTATTCTATTGAACAGAGAATTTTCTCTCAAACGTTTATAATTTGAAATGAAAGACTTTCAATATGGCATTTTAAAAATACTCATATTTCACTAAAATTTAATAAAGCTTCTACTGAATTAAGTTTGTTGCATCTGTCAGAATAAATAATTATTTCAGAAATATTTGGTTGGGAAAAAGAAGGTAGATGGATATAGTGATCCATATCTCGCAAAGTATCGATCAGATAATTTCAGATTCGTGCTCGCTGGAAAGGAGACATTTCGTATTAAAAATTATTTTGCTTGGTCCATTCAGTTCTGGGTGTTTAAAAATGGATATCAATAAAGAAAACTTACAGTGTGCATTATAGTTTTTATTCGACAAAGGCGAAAATACAAGACAGATGGCTGAATTTGTATATACAGGCACAGTATTGTAATACCAATTACGTGCAATTTTGATTCCATCCAGGTACTTTTGATGTCAAAGATATACCAGATAGGCCAATCGTCGAAAATGTATATAAAAAAAAATTGCCGAAATGATTGAAGTTGACTAACATATTTCAGTCCTAGCATCCATCATCCAGGAGTTAAAGATCAACTATAAAAGCTTTACATCATTTGCATAAAGCGAATCCGAAGCCTTAAATGAAGTCAACGAAAAACTAACACCCCCTCCCAAACCTAATAATTGCTTCATCGGTAACGCGTTGAATCAAATGCAAAATTTGAAATTGCTGAATACAGGTTTGTTACGGATTTTATAATTTAACAGTAAAAACTCCTCTTATTTGAACAGGTGTCAAATCAAAATTTTTTTTACTTGAAACTATATCTTAAATTATTACAAACGTTGATTTTCATTGTTCTTTTGATATATTAAGGTATATAAATTTTAACAAGAGTAAAAATTCTCGGTGTAATCAAACGAGAATAAAAAATGGTTTCTTTTGCAATAAGTTGAAGAAAATACCTCAAGTTATCTATCATTTATTTCAGCAATAAATATATTTCATTTTTAATTCATTTGTCTCTGAGAAGATTGTAGGTATATATTTTATTATGTATTTCCTATTCATATTAAGAGCAACTTATTAAAAAATGAAATTTCTCTTTCAAATATTATATTGAATTAAAGAAAAAACAGTTTTTATCTGGTTCTAAACAGACATTTTTTAAAAAAATAAACATTTCTTTAACAAATAATATTTATTATTATTTTATATTATTAAATATACTATTTTAATATAAAAATAATATAGTTATGTATTTATATTAAAAATGAAAATAATTTTAATATTTTAAAATATTATTTGTTAGAGAATTAATGTTAATTTTTTAAAAAAAACTTCGTGTTAAAAAATGTCTGTTTAGAACCGGATAAAAAATTGTTTTCTTTCTAGAATACATAAAAATTTTTTAAATTAATATTATGTTTCTCAAGAAAAATTGAAAAATGAATCACTTTTTTAAAAATTATCTCTTGCTCTGTCATTTACCCGTTAAACCAGACAAATATATACTAAAATATATTTTTTTCAAGTTTTGAAAAATTGAAATTTGAAATATATATATATAGTATAAATATCTCCACAGATATGTATCAATCTGACAAGATGGTAATAGTTTCAGTGAATTATTTTTATCCACGTAAAAATTACAATATGTATGAGATGTCAGTGCGACTACCTTAATGAAATAAGCACGATAAGCAACAACATAAAGAACGAAACGCAGAAAGTGTATTGCAGAGAGCCGATTCAGAGGCAGTATTTGTGTACAAGATGCACAGAATGGAGAATAGTGCAAAGAAATGTACTTAAATATTATTCACAACATAGAATAAAAACTTTCCATACTTATCATTTTTTTTAATCTGTAGTGTTTAATTATATTGCCTTATGTGTTGCTTTAAGTGGTTTTTCTTTAAAGCATATGTATATTTATTCATATGTCAAACTGATGTGTGTTCCCAGATGTAGATCCAGTATATAGGAATTGCCTATAATCTTAAGTTGTTAATTAAAATGTATAGTTATTTTTATTTAATTTACAGAAGGAAAATATTTTAAATACTCTTGAGAAAACTTTCATTCTAAAATAGTGCTTTACATTTTACACACAGTTTAACATTTCTTCATTTGAAATATAAAATAAGTATTTAATGTATGGTAAACATTAATTTATGGTTTAAATGTTTCATATTTTATAGTTTATCATACCCAAAAATTATACATATAAAATTGCATTTCTTATATGCATTCAATTATGTCTAATTATGAGAAGCTTAGAATAAATATTTTCAGATAATTTATATGTTATTATAATAATGTTATACAATTTATAAATAAAAATTTAAAATAATTATATTTAAAAACACACTTAGACAATAAATTAAAATTTGTTTTAACAGTACAGTTTAAAATAAATGAAAATCTTATCTCATTATTTTAGCCAGAAGTATTTCTAATTTAAATGGAAATGTTAGGTTAAATAATAATTGACTATAAAACAGCAAATTTATGGAAGCTTAATAAAAATTTAAAAAGACGGGTGAATGGAATGAGATTTGATTTGAAACACTGAAAAAACAATACTTTCCTTAAAAACAATATCATTAGTCTATAAAAGTAAAAATCAAACTAATATACTACTAACAAATTTAAAAAATCAAATTTGTAATTACACTTTGTAACTCAGTTCCCTACCAGCAGTCACATTTGTGTTGTTTTATTCACCCAAAATAAATTGTTGTTTATAAGCAATTGTGTTATCATTAAAGCAGGCGACTACATACCCACTATAAAATGATTACACACAAATTTATCATCCTATACATAATGGAGTTCTATGGCACTACATATTCATAATTATTCAATTTGACAGAAAAATTATCAATCAGTGCAGACGAGATATGATTCATAATATTTGTTATAGGTTACCATCTGTGAAAATGTCTTCAATTTAGGAAAAACTAAAGCAGTAAAGCAAAGTACAACTTAAACGCGACTGTTCTAAACACTTGTAAAGCTCTCCTTAATAGATAGATTTTTTAATTTGATTGTTCAATCATGATCAAACTGATCAAAGTAGAAACTTGAAATTAGTGGTTTCATGAACTTACACGAACATTCGAAATATATCGACTTAGATTTTTAGTTTATTTATCTCAAATAAAAACAACAAATGTATTGAGATTCTACCATTTATCATATTCAGAGTTCTTTTTGCTGTGAATATATATATATATATATATGAATAAATCTTATATTCACGATTCTTTAAGTGATTGTTATCTTTTAAAATTTTAAAGAATGTAGTATTGTTAGGTACAATGCACACAAATATCTCAAAAATAGAATCGCTTGTTGCGCTACTGGATTTTTGAGAAATTTTTGCAAGATGAAATGTCTTGAATTTGTAGAAAATGCATATAAAATATCTACAAATCTTATGAAATAGTTTATGTAAACAGTTTTATAGCATCTGGTCTCACTAAGTTCTAATTCAAGTTGAATTTTGGAACAAAATATACTATTTAGATGTTTCATTATTTTAGAAGAAGTTTTTAGTAGACATCATATAGCATTTTAATAAAAAATTTTTTTAAAATGTGCGACGAACAGAAATTGACTATTCATATTTCAAAAATTTTAATTATTACATCCTTTATTTCCATTTTAAAAATAATAATAAAATGAATTGGAGATCCACCTAAGGAAAAAGTATTTAGTGTTGCACTTCTTACAATTTTCACAGCATTTATTGCAAGGAGTGTTTTGGAATTTCTGAGCTTCCTACCGAGAGAAAAATAAATGTTCCTCCACAAAAATCTCTTCTAGCAGGCAGTATGAAATAAATATTATGACTAATATCAATTTACAATTTTCCCTGGTCAAACCAAGCAATATTAATAATTATTGGCCAGCATTTTTCTTTAACAAAAATATTGGAATTTCAGAAAACAAATTTCAGATTTAAGTTTTTTTTTTTTTAAAATATCAAAAATTTAATTTAAAAATAAATAACATAGCATTTAATTGTACATTGGTAATAAAAAATATGTTCCTGGAAGCTTTAAAAATAAATTTATTAAATACTAGTAAAAAATATATTTTTTAAAATGAACACTATTTTTAAGTGTTTTTAATTTTTTATTATGCAACTTTTAGGCAATTTAAATAAAACACATTCTTTACATAACCCTAGCGTTAAAAAATAAATTCTGCAATTATTGATATCATGAAATTATAGAACCAAAATGCAAAAGTCAACAAAAATAAGATTTTCGAAACTTATTTTGAACAATAATAGGAATAAATGAGTTGATATTTCAAGATCAATGGTGCATTTATAACAATGTGCATAGTTAATGAAAAGTTTCTAAGCACTTAACATAAAATTTTAGAATTTATTTAGTTTATTTTAATACATAAAAGAAAATTATAAACTTTTTTTTCAAACTTTTTAATACAGTTCCATCTTTAAAATTACAGTACTTTCATTCATTATTTGTATAATTTTAAATATAAAGTTATAGAAATTAAAATACATATAATCAAATTTTATATTACACTGATAATTCAAATTTTAATATAAAATATAAATAATTTCTTAGATAAAACACAAATAGAAGTATATACAAATTTAATAACATATCTTAAATAAATAATTCCAATTTATTGTTGTTTACATTCAGGTTTCAAAGGCTGTCCTAAAAGCAAATTTGATTTATCATCAATTTCTTTGTTTTCCTCTGAAACATAAAAGATAAAGATCATAAGTACATTTTTCATACAAAGTTTTGAGATATATATATATATAACTTATTTCTTTTACGAAACTTTTTTCTTAACTCGTGACTATACAAATAATTATTTTTGTTTATTTGATTTCCAATTGCTTTTATTTGAAATAACCAGAATAATACAAGAAATAAGCACAAATATTAATAAAGAGAATAGAAATTTTAAATCCAATGTGAAATATAACTATTTATTCATGTATATTTATGTTGTTAATTAAAACTAATTTCGAAATAATTCTAACTCACAATGACAAGGTTTATATATCTACAATGACTTAAAGTTAGTTATGGAGTCAATCTCCAAAATAGATAATCTTAATATCAAAAATATTAAACTATATGAAAACAAAAGAGCATTATCTTTTTAAATGAGACAAAAAGAGATTATGTAATAAATTTGAAAAAAAAAATCATTAATAATGGCAGTATATATTTTTAGTTTTATAGCGAAAACCCAGTTTTAAAACTTTTTTACTGTAGCCTATAAAGAGAGCTCTTAGTTAATAATCATTTAAATAAATTTATTGGTGAAACCAAAAAATTCAAATTTTTTAACATTTTTAACTTTAGGCTTAGAAAAATGCAATAATTTGCACCACTATAAATATTTATGTTGGTTAAAACAAAGAAGCATGACAATCCTAAATTTAATATCCTTAATAAATGGAAATTTATAAAGATGTATGATAAACACATACTCCATTTCAATATCCTCGTAATCAATGAAGTTTAATTTACTAGTTTAAATATTTTAAACAGATTTTTATATTAAGAGCAATGAAATATTCAAAAATTTAATTATATTTTAAATGATTTAAAAATAATCTTTTACATAGAGAATAAGTTATAATAATTATAAAAGCTATTATTTCTTTAAATAATTTTGTGCTAGAAAGAAAATTTACTTTATTTAGATTTGTTCTGTGTTGAATAAATCATCTTTGAGATAAGTTTATCATATTTGGAATTAAATGGTTTAATTATTTCTGCTCTCTACAAACATACATCATGCAAGTTATTACAAATTTTGAAAGAAGTTCATCAAAGACAAATTGTTTTATAAAACATTTCTTAGTTAATTAAATCATGGTAAAAAAAAATATTTAGTATTGGTCAATTATATAATTGCTTTTAAAAAGAAAAGAAAATATCAACATAAAATATTGCTATTAATAATTTTATATATAAATAAACATTGAGCTAAAGCATTAAGTAAATGAAAAATATAGACATAATTTAAGCTTAATTACATTTTTACTTTGTTTTTAAGCTTTAAGTATCAAATTCCTAAATTTCAATTTTAATTTAAATGATATATTTACATTATTATAAAACAAATGCAAACAGCTAATTTCAATATTTTTAATTAATGCTTTTAATTATTAAATTTATTAAACTTATTTAACATGACTATACAAACCTCTGAGACAATCTGCTTCAGATTTCACAGGTATTCCATGTTCCGCATTTATAAGACACGGATCAACATTGTTCTTTTCCATTACTATTTTAATATAATGAATCAATGTAAAAATTTATATTTGCATTACCTTTAAAATTCAATTCTAGAAAAAAAGCAATTATAAAAATACTTACAAACTTTTTTATGTCGAATTTTATGAGGAGCTTCAAGATTCAAATAAGGATGTCCAGGTTTTACATTAGGAGTAAGATTTTCTACTTGAAATTCTTCAAAATTTGCTTTTGTGAAACATTTTTCTTCAGATGAATGCTTATTTTTTGCAATTTCTTTATCATTAACTGAATGGACTTTTTTTGATGCAATCCTATAAAAAGTAATTAAAATATATAAAACTATTTGAAATTCAATGGCTCCTAAATGACAAAATTGTAAATTTAATTATTATGTGCTTAAATTTAATTATGTGATTCAGTATCACTCAAAACAGAATTTATGATCATACAAACACTGAAAGTTAAAATCTTATGACAACTGCAGAAATGAATATGTACAAGCTACAGAAATTTAATAAGGAGAAAATAAAGAACGGAGAAAATCTTTAAGTACTCATTCAATCTGTGCAGCACAATAAATTTTGTCTAATTTCAAACTGAACACATTTTGATAATTAAGTAAGTGTAAGTAATAAGCTAATTCGAGCATAATAAACTCATTACTGATCAAAAAGCATATTTGTTTATAAATATGTCAAATCTTAATTTTTCAAATATGACATCGAAAGCAATTTAATAGGCTTTGTCCGATAATGCAAGCAATTTTGGAGAAAGATCAAAGTCCTTGGCTTCTTGGATTAATAATATTTTCCAAAGTAAATGGCATGTTTTGAGTAGGTCCTTAGAATGTACTAATTTGAAGAGTGCCATCACTAAATGATAGAACAATAAAAAATATGTACGATTAAATAGGATGAATAAAATCTAAAAGGATTCCATTTGGTTTTTATTTCTCATAATATAATCTTTTTAAACTATAATTGTTGAGAACACAAAAAGCATAAGATAACTGAGCACTATTCATAAATATTTTAGATTATTTAAAACTTATTTTAATAGAAAAAGTTCCTACATTATAAACCATACTGATTATTGCATGGGTTTAAGAAAAATTAATAATAAATCTTGATTATTAACTTAAGATCCCAATGATATTTCCATGGAACATCTTTGGTATGAGTTAGAGTCCAGATAGACATCTAAGCCAGCCTAAAAAAACACATATCTGTTTTATTTTTTAAACGATGGATAAAACCACATTTTCAGAGACAAGTCATAAATTGCAGAAAAATCTTCCAAAATAAATCTATAAATTTATTACGATGGAAAATATCTTTTTTTAACTTGTTATGATGTTAAGTCATTGATCTGAGTGATCAGCAGAAAATGGTAACAGAACTTAAAATAAATTTCAGCTAAATGAATTTTTGCATTTTACATTAATACACAATCTCAATTTATTTTAATGTTTCAAAATCAGAAAATTGTAATACTAAATATTTAGTTTAGGGATGTTTCTGAAACTTAGAGCAATTAATATTCCTAAATCTCTTCAAATTAAATTAGTAATAAAACAGAACTCAAATCTGCAATTCATTACTAATAAAAGTATTGTTAAAACATAAATTAAAGTTAAAAGAAAATCCTAATTTAAAACAAAGATTTACAGCTAAGTAACTTTATATAAGCAATGCTTAAAAAAAACTATTCTATACTTGTTTTTTTGGGGGGAAAAGAATAGTTAACCTAACTTTTAAGAAATAATTTAAGTAACATTTTAAATATTTCTGGAAATATAACTTTAAGATATTGAATAATTTAATTGCTTAATAAGAACTATATTGACAAATATTTTATCGAAAATGAAATATAGATTTGTTCATGAGAAGGTGTTCATACATATTTTAGGAAAACTATTAAAAAAAAAAGACTATATTAATATAAAACAACTTTATTTAAATTCATAATTTTTCAACTGTCAATTGCAAAAATATTATATAAAATAAATGTCGTTTAAATATAAAAAAATAAAGAATCATTTCAATGGCAATAAAATTATTAGCATGTTTGCCTTAGCAATATCATAACACCAAAATTATTTAGTTTCATAATAAAAAATTCAGATTCATAGAAAACTAATTAGTTTGAAAAATATATTCATTAATTTAGAGTAAGTATTTGTGTATAAATACACAATATAAAATGTTTAAAATAAACAAAAAAATTCGTGACTTTGGTGAGAGAAAGATGAATTCCAATAATTGTGTAAAAAATTTCAATAAGTTTAAAGCTAAAAAAAAAACTAGTAAATATATATTCTTTTTAATTAATTTTGTAACAGAATATTTACGTTTAACAAAAGTTTTTAAGAATAGTATGAGAAAGAGTTAAAACTTTTTAAATGCACGCAAGATTATTATTTAAAAATAAATTGATAGAGTTGCTCACGCTTTTAAAGCTTTTAATTCTTTTTCCTTTTTAAAGAGTTTCCTCTGAAGAATGAGACATTTAATGTCACTTGCTGGTCCTTGACCCTGGCAAAGAAGTGCTCTTTCTTCTTCCCTAGCTTCTTGTATAGCCTCTAATAAGTAAAAATTGAAACAAATAATAAAGCTACTAAAGGAAAACAAAATGTATTTTTTATTATTTAAACGAGATTGTAGTGTTTTAAGCGCGCGCGCTTAAAACACTACAATCTCTCTCTCTCTCACACACAGAGATATATATATATATCTCTCTCACACAGATATATATATATATATATATATATATATATATATATATATATATATATAAAACTGAATTCCAGTAGAACTATTATTGCAACCAGAATTTGTTAATTTGTTTTATAAAAAATTTAGAATGCAATTTTTACATAAAAATTATTTGAAATTAAACGATTATTTACACCTTAAAATAGAGAATACAAAATGACCTTTATTAAATATAAATTTAATTGTTATGTAAGCATATTTAACATTTTATATTTTTGTATAGAAATATATTTAGAAAATAGTTAATGAGTATATTAAAAACTATAAAGTGTATATATATATATATAAATAAGCAACTTTTAGTTCTGCTGAATTGATTTAAAAAATAACAAAATAATAGTGTCTAACACACCTAATTAAAAATGTTGCTGTTAAATAAACTTTTAATGAACAAAATTGAGGAAACAAAATTCTACTATCATGTGCATGATGAAACATTTCCAACAATTCACACCAATCTATAATTAAACTTAAATAATTTTTTTTTCTATTATATTTTAATTCCCTCTTCAAACCATTTTTTTTTCAAAATAAAATATCAAGCATATTTGATGAAAGTATGTATTTTTTTCAACTCATCAGATGAATAATTAGTGTTTAAGTGCATAGCATTTTAACGTATGGAAATGAAGTAATGAAGCAAAAAATTTTCTTCCTCACATATTAATAGATGTGTTAAACGCTGATGATCTGGATTACTTTTGACACATAACATGCATATATCTAGGAAAATTAAATATAATGTAATTTCAAACTTTGCATTTAAATGTTATAATGTCAGGAATATGATTTAGAATAGGCCACTTTGGTGGCAAGGAAATAAATGTAGACAATACAAGGACACATGTAAAATGTAAAAATTGTCCTGAAAAAAGAACTCTTCCCTAGCCATATTTTCAATTATCCAGCAACACCAACATCTCTCCAGAACATTGCAGAGTATCTATTTGAAAGCAATCTCTACACAGAGAATATAGTAAAGCTGGCTAAAACTATCATTGGCAGTCACGAATCCACTTTAATTCCTTGGATATGACACAAACTAAACCAATGATAAAAATTGAAAACTGATTTGCTAAAATTCATAATCTCAAGTATTTTTAAATATACTTTCAAATATCCTTATTAATTACAATATACGAGATGTCCATTAGAGGTTGCGATTAAAATCAAATTTCTGCCATATTTGCTTGATTTATAGGAGGATTATTTTCAAATAAAAATGTGATAATAAATTTACCTGAAAGAAAATCCTATATATGATAAAAAGCATTTATTGGTTAATAATTTCAGTGTTTTCTTTCATTTAAATTTAAAATTTTACAATGTTAATAAAATATAGCATAGCATAATAATTTATGATTAAAAAAACAACTTTCATAAAAATTTAATATTTTCCAACATAACTAATAAGTTTTTTTATAAAGTTATATTTGATGAAATACTCAAAATTTAGTTTCCATTATACTTTTTATATTTATATATGGCGGAAAGAAAATATAAAAGAAAAGCTTAGATATTTTTCAACAAAGAATTTTCACTAACATGTTTTTATTCATAATTGTATTTAAGAAATTCAAATTTATAAGATAACCATGTCTGGTAGTTAAATATAAGCAAAAATTTATGTATCGCATTAAATTATAAGAAATTTTTTCAATACAAATTTTTAATGAATACGTAAACAAAATCTAATCTATATTATAAAATCAACTTCTTACAACAATGGATTTGAATACTAAAAATCTTTTTATTCAAATAAACATATTTAGGTAAGAAATATTTCAAAAGTATGACAAAACTAATTTTAATTAAAGGAATCAAATCTGTTACAAATATTTCCATTGAAAATTGCAGAAATTAATAAACTTGCATACTTTGAACAATGTCCAGTTGAAGTATATTTTTCGAATCTGAACACAAAACTTCATTTCTAATTAAAAAGAAATACAAATTAATTAATGTTTAGAAAATATTAAATATATTGATTCAAAATTGTATTTATTCTAAATCATTCCCTTTCAGCTTCATGATTTAAAAAACAATTGAAAATTATAAAAGTAAAGTAGTTTAATATTACTAAAAATAAATGACAAAGTATTGATGATGCACAAATCACTTCATATATATACATAATTTATAAAATACAATGCCATTATTTTACACTGATATGTGTAGAGATAAAATATAAAAATGAAAGAAATACAGAAAGAATAATTAAAAAGTTAAATACAGAAAGACAGAGTTAAATACAGAAAGAAAGTATATCTTCTCAAATGACAAAACTGCAGTTTTCTTATATATCTATCTAAAACTAACAAAAACTTAATTTTGACCTAAATAGTCTTTATTTAAAGATGATTAAGTTTTCTTCGGGAGAAAAAAACTATAATGTTCATAAAAATGAATGTCTTATTTTGAGCTTCCAATATACACTCATTTCCAAAAGTTAAGCATGGAAAGAAAAATTCTAATTTCTGGAAGACAATCAGAATTGAAGAGGGTGCAAATTGTTACAGAAGCAGATGGAAGTATGCAAATATGTTAAGTAACAGCCAACTGAGCTTTAATGTCAAGAAATATGCAAAAAGTTAGTCTTATAAGATAACCAGCTTTATGAAGGGTTACAGAAGTTGATTGTAAGTGCTGATAGAAGGCGTTTTAAGCTTTTGTACAATTTGTTTTCAAGACATACGTGTTTCTATGACTTCCAGAAGACGAATGGAAGATTCTGAGTGATGGCAAGCTGTGGGGTGCATTGAAGCAGGACAGTCTATCTAAGATGTTGCTCTTTTCTTTGGCATTCATCATTCTGTAATTTCTCGTTTATGGAAACAATTCCAAAACACATACAGTTGTCAGAAAGCCTGTAGCTGGTTGCCCAATGGTCACAAATCTTGCCAAAGATCAATATACTGCAGTTTTAGTCAAGAGAAATCGCAGAGCAACCTGCATACATGTGACATCCATGGTTATAGCGTCCATTGGTAAGGAGATATCTGCAGCTACTGTACGCCGAGGTCCTTCAAGTTTGTGTTTGTCTATTCGTCCAATCAAGAGGGGCACGATTAAAATGGTGCTGGGAACATGTCAATTGGACTGTGACTGGGGCAATGTCATGTTTACTGATGAGTCAAGATTTGCTCTGGAGCCAGCATATAAGGATATGGTGTGAACAAAGAACACACAATCAGCTCCAAAACATCATGCATTCCGAGGGGGAAGTATTATGTTGTAGGCAGGGATTTCATTAGAATATTGCACCAACCTGCACATATTTAAACGGGATTCTGTGACAGCTATCGAGATGAAGCCATTATGAGATTCTACGCTGTCACAGTTGGCCCTACTTTTGTTTTAATGGATAATAGCGCATGCCCCCATAGAGCTGACATCGTCGAAGACTACCTGGATAGCGAAGGGTTTGCATGTATGGTGTGGCACTCCAACATATTCGCTTTTCTTATGATTAAAAATAAGTATTTTACACAGAAAATTATAGCTCATACATCAAAGTTTTATCTTATTTAAAACAACATTTCTAAAAAATTAACAGATTATTTGTACAAGTTGTTCAACTTTTAATGATAACTTACAAAAATTTAAGAGGCTTTAAACACAAAGCTGATACGAATTTCAAGTAATAAACAATTATTCACAAATTTTATGAAACATGATTAGCTTTTAGAGTAGCAGGAACTCTATACATAACAATTTTCCCTAACAAGACTTTGCGACAGATGTAATTTTGCTATATTTCTATTGTTTACTTTTATCATTTTACATATAGTTTTTTCTGTAAAAATACTTTCATTATTCTAATGCCTGAGGTGTGTTTACAGAATGTTTTTTTTTTATTATTAGAAATTACCAGTTTGAGCCATCTTGAAGTTTTGATTTGATTTTACGGACCAATCTTCAGATGGGATAAGCTGTGCAGAAAACTATGTAATCTTCTATAAAAATTAAGTGCTTGAGTAAATCATTGGATAATAAATGGGAATATTGAGGTAAATGACTCAGAAGAGTAAGACAGTTAAATATTAAAAACTCCTATTTACTTCAAATATACAAAGATTTGAATAAGGAATTTTGGCCAGTAAGCATTCCAAATTAATGTTACTTAAATTATTTCACCCAATATCTATTAAGAGTAGTACAGTCAGCTTTTCACCCAAGTGGTTACATTCTTGCAGGGGGGGGGGATTCCACACATAGCAAATATTTGTGAATCAAATATATATGTCCAATTGGCCACCTTGTCAATTAAATATCACACAATGTCCGTTGAAGTTTACCTTCCATGATGAGAGAATTAGTTTAATATTGTGGAATTTATTATCAATTTCCCATTACCATTTTTCCTACCAGAAATAGAAATACAAATAATTCACAGCAGATTTCATCGGCTAGCACAATAGATTGCTTTGGTTGCAGAACTTATGACTATTTCAAAAAATAATATCTAGGTTACAAAAATAATCTGAAATAGATTCATATGATGATATATACTACAATACCATAATATTAATCTCATCTATAAAATATATTGATGCAGTGTTTATGAATGTAGAAGCTTTATTATTTTTTTATCATTGCAAGACTTATCTGTAATCAAATAAACAAATGTCTTTATTTTTATGAAGATAAAGCTTCATCATACATGCTACATTGTGGAAAGTATTTGATTAATATTTCTTCTTCATAACTTAATATTTTAAATATTTATTTGCATTACCATAACTAGATCTAGAAAAAATCAGTGGTAGACTTACTTTACAAAGTAAATTTCAAGCAATAACAATCCTTAGCACAAAAATATCTGCATTAATTTAAGCTTTCATTTTTCATTACTTAAAATGATAAATAATATTTGTATAAAATTATTATAAAAAATATAACTTATTATTCCAGTATAAGAAATTAAATATCTTTTAGAATTATTATTCTATCTTGTTCTCTCGCATATCAAGCTAATTTAATAATCTTAAGTTAATTGGTTTGTATTAGTAACATAGATTTTTCAGTTATAAGAAAAATATCATAATTTAATTATGTCATCAAAAAATAAATACCTTGAATGTATATCATCACTGCATATACCAGGAACCTAAAATTGTAAAGATTTATTAAAATTTTTGTTTCAGCCAATTATATTTCTATAAGAATTGTCTCCAAAATAATAGTTTCAAATAAAATCCATATTACTACATGTTTAAAATATGTAGGTTTAGTTAATGAGTTTTGCTCCATTCTTTTAAAATGAATATCACTTCAAGAGAAAATAAAATTTAATTTAAGACTAAAAATGCAATTTTTTTTAAAAAATTTAAAATATATTATAAGACTCTTTTTCAAAGATATTTTACTTAAGGAATATTTTGATAGAAAATTAAAAATATTACACCATTAATGAAAGTAAAAAAAAATATTTATATAAAAAATAATTCATATTAAATTTAAAAGCTTAAAAACAATGTTGGAACTTGTGTTCAACAAATTGCTGGAAAGATTTCTGAAAAATGGTAATATGCACGTCATTACTAAGTATTTTATTTCTGACTTGGCATTTCATTTGAATTCATAATTCAGTGAAGAAGCAGGTGAGATACACAAGTAAGAGTTTCTTGACAACTAACTAAATTGCAGTTTTTGCTGTCTGACTTTTAAACGCCTTATACGTCATCAACAATTTAATGAATTTCTTTTGAGACATTTATAAGAAATTTGTTCATTAAAGGAGAAAATCAAACAAAATATAAAAAATATTAATTACTTCTAGATTCATTAATAGTTTCACTGTTAAATTGGATACGAAATGCACTGCCAAAGCATAATAAAATTCAATACATTCATAAAAAATGTTTAAAATTAATAAATGAAAAGACAAACAGAGGAATGCATTACCATTAATGGTTTTCATCAAACTGTAACTTAGAGGTTTTTAATGTTTAAACGCACCCAAAACTGCTCATACATTTTAAATATAAGTTATAAAGTAAAATTTTCATGTTTATTTGAATATATTTTTTCAATATTATACAGTGTCAGAAAATGGAAAAATTCAAGTTTTTTATTGATAAGATTTAATAATATCTTATTAAATCTTATCAATAAAAAACTTGGTAAAGTTAATGGTAAAATTAAAACTTCAATACAATGAATAATGTGCAACACATAAATTACACTGCAGACAGAATAACAAATAGGTAGTTAGAGCAGTACAACCATTTTTGAGATAAGAGATTAAAAATTTGCCTTCAATAAATTATGAATAGTTGTACAACTTTAAAAAAAGTGGTTAACGTTAGACTTCAAAGTAGATTGGTCAAATAGACAGCTCCAATCAGCATAATCAAAGTTGTAGTTTTACAGCTGTGGATTGTTAAAGAAGGCAGTCAGATATTGTGTGGTAAAAAGAAATAAAATTTATAATAATTGCAATTGGAAATGAACACTGAGAATTATCTTCTCTTGAAAGAGAGGTAAAGTTATTCAACAAAGTTATATTTTGGTAATAAAGCCATTCTTTGGCACATAATGGGTAATTATATTAAGCACTATGGTTTAAAGTTAATTTTTAAACACTGAAAACATTCAAGCTGTTGAATGGAAAACAAGAGAGATAAATAATTATCAATTACTTTATGGTTACTTTCTTATATACAAGCTCTAATTCAAATGTGATTTATGACTTCTGTGTTATAAGTGGATTTTGAACCACTAAAAACATTCAGGATTATAGTGGAAATCAAATTTACAGGCTGTTGATTGGTTTGTTTGTTGCTCAATGGTCATTTTTTGCACACGAGGGCTAATTAGACAGGAATCTATAGTTTAAAGTGGATTCCGAAGCACTGCAAACATCCATGCCCAAGGTGGGATTCGAACCCACGAACTGTTGAACCGAAGGCAAGAGCACTAACCATTTGGCTGCCAGCTCGGCTCACAGGTTGTTGACAGCCAGAATGATAACCATTTAGCATCTATTTTGGTTGCTTGAAACAATATTTTCTGAGTTTATCTACACAAAATATGATTGAGATTGGTATCTAATTTATAGAAACAAGAGTTTGTTAAATAGATTATCTTTCAGAAGTTATTTATAGAAAAGCCATCCAGATTAAGAATAAATTAAAAAAGTTTTTAGAACAGATATTTTTCATAGAATATAAAGCAAAGTTTTGATTTTAAAATATTGATAATAAGAGTTATAACTATACTATAATATATATTCAGGAAAAAGAATTAGAAAATAAGAAAATTAACTTACTGCACGAGGAAACTTTTTCAAATCTTCAACCATTTCTTGTGGTTTAGCAATGAGTCTACATTTGCAAGTTTGAAGGAGTGCAGATTTTGAGGATAATTCTTTTTTGATGTTTGCTATTTCATTAGTCATATTCTCACAACAATTTTTTAAGGATATTAAATTTGCATTTTTACAATCTAACTCTTGCTTTAAGGCTTCATAGTCAGTATTTGGATGTTCTGAGGTCTCAGTTTTAAACTTATTTTTATACTCAATGAGTAATTTCTTTAATAATAAACATTCACTACAAAGTTCATTTGGTTTAACCATGCTCTTATCAAATTGTGTTTGAGTTTCTTTATCATTAAAAGATTTTTGTTGGCTCATTTTTATTCGCTTAATATCTTGAGTATATTCTTTAAACTTATTTCTAATATAAGCACAAGATTGCTTCAAATCAGCCTCACGGATTTTGTATTGTTTGATTTCTTCTTCTAATTTAAATTTTGTCTCACATTGCTCTTCAATTTTCTCTTTCAATTTATTTTTAAGTTCTAATTCAATGCCTTTACAATTTTCTTCACATTTTGAGAGCTCATCAGCATAATGCTTTTCTAAGTCGTAGATTTTTTTGCTATAATACTCATCTTTTTCATTTTGTTGATGCTGGTGCTGCTTTTTTAAGTCTTCCACCATATTTTCCATTTTTTCAAACAAATCATTCTCCTGATTTTTCATTTCTTGATCATATTTTTCTTCTATATTCTTAACACATTTTTTCATTTTATCCTCCCAATACTTCTCACATTCTTCCTGGGCTTTATTGGACTCTTCAATCTCATGTCGACAAGTTTTAATTTCACAATTCAAGTTAACTATTTCATTGCTTAGGTTTTCAATTTTTAATTTCAGAATAGAATTTTCTTCATTGACTTTTTCATACTTTTCTTTTGCTTCTAATTCAAATGCTTTGAGTACTTCTGCAGAAATTAAATCCTTAAAGCCCTCGAGTGTTTGAGTAGCACAGGTTTGCGTTAAAGCTTGCTTTTCGTGGAAGCTTTTTATAACATCTTCTTGCACTTCAGTGTATTTTATTAACTCCTGTATTGCAGTTTGCATAGGTTTTAAATCGTATAAGTATTCAGTAGTATATAATGCTTCATCTAGGCTTAATTCTTTCTTTTTGAGATTGGTTAAAGAAATCAACTTTGATATTTCTTTACGTAAAATATTTATTTCTTCTCCTAAATAAACTAGTTGCTCTGTTTTTTCCTTTAAGGCATTTTCTGTGTTGGAAAATTTGTTCTGCAAGGAAGACATTTCATCCATTTTAAGTTCTAAAACATTATTAAAATGTTCAAATGTTTCAGATCTGTTTTTTAAATAAAAGCTTATTCGATGCAGCAAATCTTTCAAGATTTTAATTTCCATATCAATTGTAAAATTGGAAGTACTTTCATAATTTGCAGATGAATTATTGATATTTATATCAAAAAGAAATTCTTCTTTCATATTTGACTGCATGATATCAAAAGCATATAAATTTAGGTCTTTTAATTCATTTAAAATTTTAGAAATATATAAATTATCTTCTAGTGCATGATTTAATCCTGTTTCCCAAGATTTTAAATTTTCTAAGTGATAAATTTTTGGGACACCTTTTTCATGTGATTTTTCAGGAATTTCATTTAAATAGCTACCATTAATGGAAATTTCATTATGAACTAATTCCCCTTCTTGAACTAATTTCCCAGCAATACTACAATAATTTGAATTATTGGAATATGTTTGAGTAGAATTATCTTTGATATTTGGATGCTCACCAATTTCTTTATTACAAATGACTTCATTTTTCAGGTCTAGCTCCTTTTTTAAGCTTTCAATGATTTGTTCTTGTATATCTATTTTACTTTTTGACAATGTGATTTGCTTTTTCTTAATGGAACATTCATGCTCTAAAGCTGCAATTGTTTTCAGGTGAACTTTTACATCTTTTTCAAGAGACAAAATAGTTTGTTGGAACTGATCATTAGAAGACAGAGGAGGAACATTTTCACAAATACTTGTTTGCACTTCAACATTCTCAAATATTGTTGTATTTTTGCTTTGATCCATAAAGGTATGAGATATCTGAGTCGATACATTTATTAGATCAGGCATGTTAAAACAATCAATTTCTTCTGATATTTTTGCTGACATATCAGAAACTTCACTAATAATTAAATTTTGTTTTCTTTCAGTAATTCTCTCAAATTCTTGTAAAATAATTTCAGTTATATTAATGAATTTTTCTGTTAGTTCTATACTATTTTGAGAATTGATATCAGTAAATATTTCACATAAGATTTTTAATACTTCCTGTATTTGTTTTGACATACATGCACTGCTTAATAAAATAGATTGACTTTGAAAATATAAACTCAATAATTGAAAAATTATTTTCATATAAGGATTTGAAATGACAGGATTAGCAATATTGATGTTCAGTAATTTGCTGAATTTTTTTATTAAAGAGTGTAACTGCTCAAAAAATATTTCTTCATTTAAGCTCATGGGATTCAATGGATCACTTACACCAATCAAATTATTTATAACACCTAGACTATCATCTTCCGAATCTTCAATATCTGAAGAATAAAAATTTGAACGTGTATGTTCATCTTTTAGAGGTAAGTTTTGTGAAACAAGTGATAATGTTTCAGTTATGTTAAATGTGTTTTGCGTTGCAGTCTGAAAGGTAAAAGAAAAAATCAATTCAAAATTAAATAAATTAAAGAAAATATTTTAAATATTGGTTCAAAAATGAGTAATATATAATAATCTATTTTCTATTATTTTAGTTTGACAAGCGCAAAAACGACTAGTTTTCTTACATATATACTATGATAACCTTATTATGAAAAAGCTTCTGTCCTGATTTGTATGTATAACAATGTTATTTTAAATCATTATATCTAATTTCTTTCTTTTCCTACCATTATAAGTCTTACACTCTAAATTTAAGAATACAAATATAAACAGAACTTTTAGTATTCAAGAAATGAAGTTGACAAAATTGCTTGGCAAAATTTCCCTACTTGTTACATGATATAGAAGGAGAATGATGGAATCTCTGAGAAGAGTTTAGAAAATTGATTTTTAAATACACTTGGGATGGAAAAATTTAATCGATAACATTAGTAATCCTTGTACACTTATTGCATTCTTAATTCTAGGACTGATATGATTAAAAAAAAGTGTTTTTAATTATAAAGACAAAAACGTTAAATTTATGATTAAATTCATAAGAATTTCAGAATTTGAAACTATATCTAAGCATTTGGACTGCAGTTTGAAAAAACTTGTTTTAACATTCGATGTTATAAAATATATTTTAATCATATTCATCAAATATATAAATGCTTCGAACTATATTAAAGCAATAACTCATTATTATTGTTACACACGGTCTTTACATTATACACTATGGTCTTAATAATTTTAAATTTATAGTTAAAATGGCAGGTAACCAAAAACTTTGCACGAATTTTAAAATACAAAAGCAGCTGAATAACTTTTTTTCATTCACTTAATAATTTTTAACCATATAATTAAAATATAGATTTTTTTGTGTGATTTCAACACAAACGATTATAAATTTCATAATCTTAACAATTAAATTTAGTTAGTTTCTCATGGATGTGCAGCAAAGAAAGGTTGATTTGTTGCTCAATGGTCATTTTTTGCACATGAGGGCTAATTAGACAAGGACCAAAGCAGCAAAGAGAGTACAGAACGACAGGTTTTTTCTTCAATAATTTTATTGAAATAAAGCATAAATATATGTGCATCTGGTATTCCTTGCAGAAAATCAAATGGAAGACTAAAGATTAAAATAATTAACATTACTTTGTAACTAGTACTAAATATTCTTTACCTCAACCCCTTCATTTTAAACAGTAAAATGATATTCATTTAATGCTTTAAGTATGGGGAGTTTGAATGCACATATTTTAAAAATGCATACAACTAATGGTTGTTGATGTAGGCGTTTTGGAGGATAAGCCAAATCTGTGGGTGATGTTTTAGGATCTTGACTTTCAATTTTATAATATGGTGAGCAAAAGCAAAGGGAAAGCAGAGTTTGATCCTGACAAACCTCACGATATTTAAATTCGTGTTTTTGATAACATGGTAAATATTTCTCTAACATTGCTATGTGACATTTCTTAGAATATTAATTATAGCTTACATTGTTATTTCTCTTCATATTTAAAAAAGTATTACCTCCAGATAATTATGGCAGGGAGCGTTGTTATAGAAATCAATCATATTGAATCACATTTTAAAGTATCAGAACGAATTATCCAACACATATGTGTGCGAGTTTGTGACACAGATATATAATAATAATATAAAAACCACCAAGGAAAATTACATTGTTAGCAGTAGATGAATTTTTTTTATTTGATTTTTTCTATGTTAGGTTTAGCAATGGGAAATTAGTCTTGTTCAATAAGAGATTCCTTTTGCTCACACTTTATCTTTGAGAAGTGTTTTAAACAAAAACAAATCACTCCCCCCCCCAAAAAAAAAAGTTGATCTAAGATATATAAATTTTACATAGATTCAGACATTAAACATTTTGCATATCAGAACATGATAATTCAATGTAACATAGTTTTTTAAAGCTACTTGAAGTTTATTGGTATCTTAAACAAGAAGTAATCTTTTTATTGTATTTATCTAACATTGTAAAATTTTTATAGATTTGATATTAAAATATTGAACTCTCCCAATTTGCACAATTCAGATATGTTTGATTATTTAGCAAAATTAAATAATAATTAGAATCAATATAAATATCCAGTGTTGATCATAGTAAAATTTCTGTGGAGAATGCAAAGATCACCATAAAATAAGAGCAAATGAGGATTTAGCTGGAAGAAATTACATAAAAAAGTCTTATTCAATAAATTTCCCAATGTAAACATCTGTTTTTTAACTGAGCATAAGTGCATTAAAGATACTAGTCATTAATTAAATGTTTATATACATGAATCTTGATATTGAATAACACTAGAGTTAAATAATAACATGAATATATAAACAAAAGTTCTTACATTTGTTGCTAATGCTTGCTCTGCAAACATTTGCTTTTCTAATTTTGTAAGTGAGTACAATTCAGCAAGTTGTTGCTTTAAATCAAGGACAATATCTGATCTGCAAAATGTTTTAGATTAAATATTACAAAGTATTAGTAATTATGTTAGGAACAATACATATTTTAAATAATGGGATATAAATATTAAACTATGAAGAAAACTACAGGAAATGTAATTTCCATATCAAGGAATACAGTTTATAATTTATGATATCAAATAAATCATTTAAAAGCGGTAGATTATCTCTTTTAAATTTCACTAAGTATTGATCAATAAAAATAAAATTTATTGAAATTATATATATATATATATATATATATATATATATATATATATATATATATATATATATATATATATATATATATATATATATAACACATATACATATATATATTACTTTTTTAATATTAAATCATTTTAATACAAGAATTGAGACTTCTAAATGTACTTAAATTTTGGTTAAAACAGAGTTCTAGACATATGTAAATACATAGCAATTGATTAAATATTACTTTCTATCATAAACATTGATTTTTTACAATAATTACATTAGTTTATATTTAATTATACAAAAATTGTTAAATTTAATGAAGCCACATTTTAAATGCGGAATCATGCACCTTACTTTGCTTCAGATTGGTTTTTAGAAATATCAATCCAAAATTTGTGATAAAGAAGAAAATTCCTTTTTGAAAATTCAACATAATGTATTCTTTATATACATTCAGAATTACATACTTCAGATCTTGCACTTTGATTATGAAAATTATAAATTTTAACAAGTCAAAAACTTTACAAACTAGTTTTTATTTTTCGGTTTAACTTACATCTTTCTATCACAAAGAATATGAATAAGAAAAAAACCAAACTTTAAACTAATATCAAATTTCAATACATGTAATTTTTAAACAAAGAATTCATCTATATTTTGAATTCTTAGTATTAGTGCTAATATCTTAAAAAAACATTTAATTTCTAGATATTTCCTTATTCATCAAATAAATATTGCTTAAGGTTAATATGCATTAAAAAAAAAAAAGAAAAGAAAAAAGGTGTAACATTTCAAAATATTCTTTGTAGTCACATATTTTAATTTTTTTGTGCTCTTTGCTCATCATTATAATTCCATTTAGCCTCATCTTTAGGGATTGGATCACTATGCAAACTCATTTGAAAAGATTCTCTAAAGTTGATTTTAGAAGCTACTAAACAAGGGGAAACAAATATTGCTCTTTTGCAATTATATTTATTTGGATGGGTGCCTGATTTAATCTGTATTGCTTGACAATTATCTAAGTTTTCCTTTATGAAACCTGACATAAATCAGTCTCAGAAGACTTTTTAGAAAATACTATGCAGAGTATAGTAAAGTGAATCTTATAACAATTTTCAAGCTAGAGGTAATTTTCTATGATGGCAAGCAAACTACATATATTGTGGTAAGATCAAAATAATTTGTATTAAAGAATGAAAAATTAATAATTTAAAATTTAATGAATCAAATGTACATTAAAATGAATAGTTAAACTTTGCTGCAATGATTGTTAATTTTTATCGAAATCAATTATCAAAATAAATAAAACTAAATTTTGTTATTAATATCTAGTAAAAATTCATAAATTATACAAACTTACAACGAGTTTAGTGTTTCAGAATGAAAAAGACTGGTAGAAGAGTTATCAGACATATTTAGCTAAAAAAGAAATATGAATCATTTTTATTGATAAATCTGAAAATTTCAATTTTCAAATAAATACACTTTTAGAATAAAATATTCACATTACTCACATCTGTTTGCACAGCAACATTTTCTGTTTTTAATAATTCCGAGAAATTACCCATCATAGAATATTTTGACTCTGATTTACATCGTCTATTTTGATGTTTTATTAGATTGCATAGATCGTTTTCTGAAAATAATAAATAAAAGTCAATTTTCTATGAATTTATTATGCATTCAATTCAAGAAAAAATAAAAACTAACCAATTTTAAGATGAGAAAAATAAAATATATTGGAAAAAAATCCATAAATTCTATCATGAATGGTTGTTGCCATAGATTTACTTTAAAATTTACAAAAAGTAAAATTCCTTTCCACACACACAAAAGACTTTCCATTTCAATATATATGACATAATGAAAACATTAAACTAATAGAATTATAAATATGTTTACTGGAAGTAACATGTGTATTTTTACTTAGAAGTACTCTTATTTCTCTTAACAAATGCTTGGACATAAGTTATTGTACATAAATCATCGCTAAGAATATTTTTGTAGAATCTTCTTTATATGTAGTTATTAATTTATAAAAATTAATTTTCTTTATGTTTATTTAATAAAATAACTAATCCTAACACACAAACCATTAATTTTGTGTCCACGCATTTTATGTAACTCACTTTTATATTATGGAAAAAATAACTACAACAAAAATTCAAGCTTTCATACCACCTGACACATTTCTCTGGTTTATGATGTTAGATTTAACTTTTCTATTAAATATAACATGTTTCTAAAACTATTACAGAAAAAATAATTAATTATAACCATTGCATATTTCCTTTACCTTCAGATATTGCAATAGATATACATCTAGTTTTTCCTGACTCAGCTGATACATATAATAATATGATGTGGAGAAAGTTCATTGCAGGAAATTAAATATTTCTTTGCTGAAGAACAATTGGATGATTGTAAGCCATCCAGACTTTCATAATGCAGAGACAGGTAGAAAATCAATGTTGAATATACATTTCTTTTAGAGCTATTTCTGCAATAGTGGCATTCGAAAGTGCAGTCAGTTTTAGCATTTATATTTTCTTTCACATCGCAAAAGTCTGGTAAAATTTACTGATAAAATCCTGAATGATCTTCAGAAAAAAAAAGTGTTATTTCTGTATTTTTATTCTGATTCTTACATCATACTGTGAACAGGTTAAAGTACTGAAAAAGGAATTTGTACTTTTGCAACATTCACGAAGTAGTTTTAAGTCTTGTAATTTCATTTTTGGTAGAGCAATCTACAACTGATGGGCTGTATTAGTGCCATGAAACATTTGCCAATAAAGTTGCAAAATGCACAAATCACACAGCTTTTTGAAAAACAAAGAGAACTAAGAGTAATGGAAATGTACCTTCCACTATTTTTCTCACCATATTCACTTATCTAGTTCATGTTGCCCATTTGTGCATGACTACAAGTATGTATTTTTTGATACTGAAAGTGACAGTTTCTTGATTCTAGATATGAAAAATTAAATTTTTTAGATGTTAATGGTACATTATAAAAGTACACAAATAGAAATTGTTATCTTTAGATTTAATAAAACAATTTGTAAACTTTTTTTATGTATATAATGTACAAACAGCTATTCTAAGTACAGATTTTCATTTTGGTTTGCTACCTGATATTGCAAAAATTAAATCTCATTGTATTCTTAATGACGCACAGATATTCTGTTAAATCTGTATTTCTGATAGCAATTTTCAGTTTCATTGAAATAATTTCTCAATATTAAATCACAAAGTGCAAGTCATTATGTTAAATAGTCGGTAGTGCATAACATTGAAACTTCGAGTTTTCCAGTTTTTGCTAAGCCACGTCAACTTGCACCAATCTTTTTAAAACTTTCAAAATTATAATTTCCGTATTTGTTGGATTTAAATCACATGCCTCTACCAAACAGCAAATATGTGTTTTGTTATTATACGATTCTTAAAATGGTAGTGGAAAATGATGTCATGTTAGAGATTAGAGATCTTAATGATCACATTATAAAAGATAAGTATCTAGTTTCCAGAATTTTGGATCATACTAGTGAGCTTTATTGGACTAAAATATCTTCACATCAACTTAGTAAAAGCTATTCATCAAATTCTGATTGTTCACAAGTATATTGTACAATCAGAATTTGAACATAAGACACTTATTTATATATCTTTCAGATTATTTGAAAGCTCTAAAATGAAATTTGATTTATGCAATACAACAAGCATTTTATAGAGATTTATAGATAAAGTAACTAGAGATTTTTTATAACATTCATGCTTTTAAAGATGAAATTAGCTACCTCTAAAATTCCAATGGATATATGTTTTAATTACCTCCAAGCCCTTTTCAAAAGATTAGATCACTATATAAGTAAGTGAAATAAAAAATTTCCAAAACTTGTCTTCGCAGAGAGAGAGAGCGAGCGAGAGAGAGAAATTACATTTTAACAGTAGGAAGAAACTGAAAAAACATTTTCATATGCTAAAAAAGTTCTTGCCCTTATGCACAAGCACATAACTAAACAGTAAAAATTTTCCAGATAAAAATTGATTTAAAATTTGATACTAGAAGTATGATATAAAACATACCAATTATAATAGAATATCAATGTTATAAAATGTACAAACTGAAAACAAAAGTGATATGTAGTACAGTAAATTCTAGATAATAGAATTGAGTGATGTAGCTATCACTGATAAAATAATTTTTATTATAAGCCACAAAATTATAGGAAAATGAAGTCAACACAAATATGCATTTGTCATTGAATCAAAGGCTTGAGCATTAGTGATTCAATTTCTACTTGACATTACTCCAACTATTGTGAAAGTAATTGATAACCTCATTTCTAATATACAAATTAAGTAAATACTAAAAAAATTCCGTAATTTTTAAAATCTAAAAAATGTTAATAAGTACTTTTTTCAGCTATCAGTTTAACCCAAACAAGCAAATAAAAATGGTAGATTTTATATAATGTGATTATTTATTTCCCTTATCATTAGTTATGGTTGAATTAAGAGATCAAAATTAAAAGCCAAGGTTATTACTTAGCAATTCATTCAAATAAGAATGTAAATATTAAGATATCAATTTGAAAAAAATGCAGAATAAAATATCTTAATTCAGAAGTTTTGAGTGATAAAAGAGTTTTAAAAATACTAACAAAACAAATTTTATTTTTAGTTCTATTTAAGTTTAAAATATTTTCTCAATATAGTGACTCTTGTATTATCCTATTTAATAAAAATTTAAATACAATATAATTCTATTGAGTGAATACATGTGAAGCCCATATCTATTCACTCAATAGGACACTTTTTAATTTTGGCCACCTTGTATTTATAAATGCTCTGAAATAGACTATAAAATCGATGTAAAAGGTTACACATCCTTCATATAATGAAATGTTTTTCTTTAATATTTTGGTAATTTAAGAAAGAATATTTTTTTTAATAAAATGAGATATTCATCAAAAATTTGTAAAAAATAGTATGAATTTCCCTGCCTATTAAGTCAGCATTCATATCAACTTTTATGGAACAAAATCATAATAGTCTTTACTATCATTATAACAATCTAGCTTTCCAATTTATAAACTTTAATTTTAGCAACTATAAAATACAGCGATTAACATAATTAGTAAAATCGTATTAAAGGCAATAAAGAAATTGTTAAAATTAACAAAAGTAAGTAAAACATGAAATAAATTGAAAGAAATCTTTGATTTAAAGAAAAAGTTCACTTATTTTATAACTGCTTACATAAAAACTTTATATAAGCTTCAGCATTCTTACATTTACAATTCTGTTATTCTTTCTTGTTCCTTTACTTCAATTAAAAAAAAAAAATTTTTTTTTTTTAAAGATCCCTTGATTTTATTTAGTGTTTTTACAAAAGTTTTTATTAAAATTTTAAAGAATTTCTAACACATGTTAACATATTTTTTATAATGGAGATCCTTATGGCCTCATAGTATATAACCGCATACCACAGTTGTCACTATGAAACAGTCTTGTGGCTTTTCTACATAAGGAAACTTATTCACAGTGAATTATTTTTCAATTGCTATATTGTCGTGTAAAAATATCAAGTATAAATTTACATCATGTTACAGCTTTTAATATATTATTGGGGAAAAAAACTTTGAAAGAAAAATCATTAAGTTTTTGAGATAATAAAGAATATTTAACATTTTACAGTATAATCCATACTGAAAGTATGGGTTAGGCAGAAAGCGCATATTTAGTTTAGAAGTAATCTTTCAAGCCTCGTAAATCTTTTCATGTAAATTTTTTAAAATTATTTAATGTAAAACACGAAGTTCAAAAATTTTTATAAATTGTGTTTATTTCATTTTGAATTCAAATTGCAATTTTATTAATACTCACATTGGGATACATATCTAAACATTTACGGATATGAATGCAAATATTTACAAGTGAATTTCAAAATATAAATAGCTGAGTGAAAAACCTTAAGAAGTTTCTTAATTTTTAAGATATTACCAAAATTTATATTTATAAATAAAAGGTACAAAACTTGAAATCTTAAATATGGAATGCATAAACATTTGCAAAAGCTTTAAGATAAATTTGTTTTATATTTGCTAATAAGCATTTATGAAACTTTTGAATAATCTGTCTTATCTAATCTTATTTTTTTCTTACCACATTATCTGAATAAAAATAATCTCACTTTCGTGTCAAATGGTTTTCAATAAGTTAAAATACGTCAACATTTTTTTTTAAAAGAAAAATATAATTATTAGATAAACTTTTGAAACACATGAAAAACTTTTACCATAGTTCAAATTATGGCATAAAAGAATTTGGCCATGATATTCTTTTATTTAGATATCTATGAAAAAATATAAAAAATAAAATAGTATACCATGTATTTACTAATTACAGAAAAACATTTAATATTCCTATTAATACTTTAAAAGTATCGATTTCCTTTAAATTTAAGTTAAATATATCAATGTTTATAATATTTTATATGAAATGAATTTCTTAACATCACTATTCTTCAAAGGTTTGTTAAATAATTTGTGGTTACTCTATTAACAATTACTAAAGAATATATAAGGATGAACTAATCAGGAGAAGAAAAAAAATAATGTTATACAAGATATTGATTAAACCAGTTCTAACCTACGCCTCAGAGACAGGGACCATGATGATGAAGGAAGAGAAAACATTGGCGATTTTTGAGAGAAAGGTCCTAATATTTATTTTTGGTGCTGTCCTGGAATATAACACCTGGCGAAAAAGGTATAGCTTTGAACTGTACAAGTTTATGGAGAAGACACCATTAAATCAATAGAACTATCTAGAATGAGATAGGCAGGCCACCTCATAAGAATGAGTACAGAGAGAACACCAATAATGGTCTTCAGTACCACTCCTTTCTGTAGTAGACCAAGAGGAAGACCCAAAAAGAGATGGAAGGATTTCCTGGAAGAAGACTTCAACATACTTAAAGTCGAGAACTCGAAATCGATTTCTAGAAAAGGGGCGGAATAGCAGAGGCTTTTGAAGAAGGCCAAGGCCCACAAAGGGCTGTCGTGCCAATGTTGTGGCTGCTGCTGATAATATAAGGATGGAACAATAAAAATTATTTTACAAAAATGCTTGAGTATCAAGTAAAATCAAAAAAAAAAAAAAATAGTAATTTATTAGAATGATAAATTCTTAAAATAACAATGTACATTATTTGTACAAACCTCATGCACTGGAAAATTAAATATATATTAACAAGTGAGTTAAAGAAATTTAACTGATAAAAATATCATACAAACAACATAAAATAAATGATATCACAACAACAGTTTTAACTGGAATAAAGTTTTGAGTAATTCATTAAAAAATATTAAAGTAACAATATTCAAAATATTAAAAAATAAATATATCTTCAATAAAAAAGAAATATTTGTGAAAATTAAGGAGCTAATAATAAAAACACTTTATCAAAATAACAATTACATAATAACTAAATTAACTGAAAATGTAAAATCTTATTAACAGAATAAATGAAAAAATTAATGTAATTGGAAATGCTGAAATAAGAAATTAGAAAAATATTTGCAGTGAGAACAAGATACCATAAAAAAAAAATAAAAATAAAGAGGGGAAAAAAGGGTGGGAACTACAAAATAAAAATATTCGGAAAAAGATAGGAAAATATATGTCCCCTCGCAAAAAAGGCAAGACATTTGAAATTCATCTGTGTAAACATTCTAAGGAAGGAACAGGAGCACACACAGATGCATTCCTGTTGAATAAATATTATCGATAAGACCAAATACAAATGTTTATTAAAAAAGCGGAATTCTTTTATATTTATTTAAAAACACTTTTAAAAATATACTATTTTATAAGTGCACAAGAAACGGTTTAATGTATAATCAATATATCTACATTTAAATATCAATAACTAATATTTTCTGAAAGAATAACAAAATCAAACTAATTACATAAAACCGAACTCTAAAATATAATAATAACAATAGGAATAAAAAGTAAATTACAGAAATGTCTTAGATATAAGGTAAATGTATAGATTCACCTGTTGCTTCTACGTCTAATTCTGATTCTTCTTTTACTGTAGTTAGATCATTGTTTTCCACACCTTTGTTCTCCATTGTTTTATGAATGAATAATATATCTTGCTTGTTAATAGCACTGGTTGATATTTCATGTGGGAGAAGAAAATCTTTGGGGTGTGGCAACATTTTTAAGCGTGCAGTGTCCAAGCAACCACCCCATGTTTCACGACGAGCAGCTCTCTGTAAATATATATAGAATTTTGTTTAGAATTATTGCAAAACTAAACAAAGGAACTAATTCATGTTTATTTTAATATTTTGAATACAAATGAATCAAACTCAATTTCAACAAATCATTTGTCACCTGGGACATTTATTTATATAGAATTTGAATAAAGCTCTAAAAAATGTCACAATCATTTTGAAAATAACAAAATATAAATGTTGCTAATAATCAGTACTGGTATATTTGCATTTATTATTTGATGGAACTCTAAAATAAATATAATAAATGAATAAGTACATGAAATTGAGCTTTATATAATTAAAATATTGTCTTGAATGGTAATAAAAATTCTTTAAAACATATGCATAAACTAAGTATAAATATATTTTTCTTGAATATCTAATTTTTATTATGAGAGTAAAGATTCTTATAATATATTTATTATTATTGTTAATGAAAGTAAAACCAGAATATTGATATTTTGGCAAGAAATATTAAAAATTGTTTAATAACTTACTTATCTTTCAAATAAATAAAAATACTTAAACTAAAAAAAATTTTGTATTTCATCATTTCTATACTTTAATAAATTTCAATAATATAATTAATTAAATAAAATAATATAAATTAAATAAAAATATCATGATATTAAAAGAAAGTTAAAGAAACAACCGATATATAAAACATCAAATATCAATTTCCCGATTTCTTTTTATTAGTAAAAGAAAAAATTTTGCTGTTTGCAATATTAAAATTTATATGTCCTTAATAATTATATTTCATAAATTATTTAGTTATAAAATAAACATGCATCTCAATACAATTATCATGTGACAAGTTGTCAAACTATTAATATAAACACAAAGATTCACAATGTTTAAAAATTTGCAATACACAATGTTTAAAAGTTTACTTTTATATAATTTTCTAATATATTTCATTTCTTATATTTGTAAACTTTCCTTTTTTGAATTTAATTACCTTGAAAGTTTATTTTACTCACTATGTTGCCACATTTATAAATACATCAAAATATGTGGATAGCACATTGTCTCAGTAATCATAGACAATTATATTGATTTTAATATTAATATTAAAAATATTCCAACTTGACATTAAATTTAATAAGACTGTAAAAAAATTAAAAATAATGAAAACAAAATTAAGGTTTGGTTAGTTAAATATAAATACATAATCTGAGCCATTTTAAAAATACTTGTTTAAGATCAAAAAGCTTAATTCTTCAAAATTAATTGATTATTCGGCTAATATATAAGAACTTCTGAACATATTTTGATAACGAAGAAAAAATTTTTTACCATAGTGTTATAATAGAAAATCAAACCATTTTTATGGAATCATTAAGATTTGCTTACTGTAATGAAATTAATAAATATTTTGTTAATGGAAACTTAGTAGACAAGTTTATTCAGATTGGGATCTCTCTTCTAAATACTTCATTCTACAGATGTTGACTATATTGTCATTTATTATTGAACCCTTATCAGTCAAAGATTAATTATGATAATACATTAATTAATACTTTGTCAAAATAAGTTGGTCTTCAAATATTTTTATTAGTCAAATTTATTTTGCAAACACTTTCATGAAATTTTTTCTTTTCTCTTAACTGAATTTAGTAGTTCCTTTTATTATTTAATACTTCTGTGATCTTTAAGAAACTTATGTTTTTCATTAAATAAAAAAAAAGTTCTATAAAAATTTGAAATACAAATTAGTTTTAAAACAAGATATTTTGATTAGTTTTTTTTTTCCAAATAAATATTGTATAACTATAAATTTAAAATATTAAATCAAGAAATAGAACATAAAATGACAGTTTTTAATTTATTCATAAAGTAAATTAAAGATAAAGCATATAAAAAATTAAAATCATTTACTCTAATCAGAAAAAGTATTTGAAACAAATGAAAACAATTTTGAAATATCTGTATAAATCAAGTTTAATCATGTATTCATATTTTTCCACTTCATATTGTTTAAGTATAGTTTTTAAGTTTCCTCTATTTCTTTGTCAGAAAATTCATAATTTTTGTTATAATAGACAAGATTTTTGTAATTAAAAAAAATTAAAAATCAGAAAAGGAAACAAAATTGTAACATAAAATATTTAACTTATATTCTATAAAATGATTAGTTAGTAATTACTTTTTTCTCTGGAGCAATGGAGGATACAAATTTTTTTTTCAAATTTTCAATTTGCTGCTGCAAATTTTTGCATATCATGGCTTCTAAATCTTTTTCTTCTTTGGTAGCCTGTTATAAAGTTTTAAATAAATGTGATTATGTGAATAATTGATCACACCTAAAAGCTTACATAAAAAAATAAAATACTATAAGCACAAACCTCTAATTCTTCAGTAAGCTTCTTGATCTTATTGGCATATTTCTTCAATAATGCTTGTTCTGTTTGAATTTCATTCACCTGAGGCTTGTTTTTAATTTTTTTTGCTCTAAGAGCAAACTAGAAATTTTGACAAATTTAAATTATTTTACGTTTTATTTTTATTAGAAAATGCATATTACATATCATTAAAAACTGAAAAAAATTTCTGTTAAACAGAGGACAATAAAAAAGATAGCCGACAATGATAACAATAAAAAAGATAGCCAATGTATGATTTTGTAATGTGTATTTAATGAAATTTAGGAAAAATAAAAATTTCCCCTCACTAATTTCATTTTGAAACCTAAAAGAGGTGTGAGGGTGCACACAGGAAGCACAAGTGATGTAGAACCTAAACTTGGTTTAGGTTCTTGGTAGGGTCACCCATAGCATGAAGGCTGTGTTAACATACCTAGTTAATACAGAAAGGTAACTTAATCCAAGGTGTTAGGCTGTGTTGATGGACGAATGGCAGCAGGGTTATGGTGTCGCCAATGGGCTCCTGGAGGAGCTAGATAAAATCTCATTGTATGTCTGCCTTTCACTTATACAGGCAGATAATGCAGATGGTGAACTTAAAATTCCTCATAGTTCTCAGGTCACTCAATAGATGGCAAAAACAAGTATATAAATAATAAAAGGAATGGTTGCACCAGCTGGTGTCAATCAATCAACCAGTGAAATGGTTCCAAATGAACAGATTCCTGTCAAAAGGAGAGCACTGGAAATTTTGCTGCTGGAGGAAGTGGAGGCAGCACACAAACATAACAGTTGGGGAGCCAGGAGTTCCCACAGACAGAGCAGTGGTTTGCTTGTCACTCAACGGTCATTTTTTGCACACGAGGGCTAATTAGACTGGAACCTACGGTTTAAAGTGGATTCCGAACCACTACAAACATCCATGCCCAAAGTGGGAATCGAACCCACAAATTGTTGAAGACAGAGTAGGTGGAGATTACTTAGAAACTGGGAGATACCAAAATACTTAGGTCTGAGGTATCAACCCCTTCTCCCATTAGCTTTGCAACCAAGAAGCCCAGGGAGGTCCATCAATCTAGAAGAACTTTCGCTCAGGATGTTCAATGCCACAAAATAGAAATGGTAAAGGATGAATTTCCATCTATCAAACTTAACAAAGAGGATGTTGACTCTATACAGTTGAAGATCCTTACTAGGACAAATGAGGTACATAAAGGAAGTCATCTGCTTAAGGTTCCTGGCTTCAGTTTAGAATCTGGAGCACTGATCTTCCTTTGTGATGACCTTGAAACTGTGGAATGGATTAAAAAATCCTTCTATAGTAACAAGTATTTATCTGGTAGTAACAGAATCAGAGTTTTGAATTCCAAGTGATCTTCCTAAATTGGTGAAAGTGGGTTTCAGCATGAAGGACACTCATACCTATGATCCTGGGGTCCTTCTGAAATGGCTTAATAGACTCAAGGCAGAGTAGAAGTCTTTTGAATGGTACACTCTGCTGGAATCTGTAGACACATTCTATTAGATGGATCTCTGAGATTGATATTGAAGTATCAGAAGCCATCACAAAGATTAATTATGGTGCCTATACTGGTTTAGACTGGGGGATTTTTAAAATTCTCCTCGATTCAAACCTGAAAGATGCTGAAAATATTGAAAAGATGGGAGTAATGCCAGAAGATCAGGCAATGTCTTCTCATGTGAGTATATCCTCTCCTACTTCTAGTAAGGAAAGTGAACTACCTAACATTAAAGAACTGGATTTAGAAACTGATTCTGATACAACCCTGCAGCCAAGCTCTCCTTTATTTGCGAATAAGATAAAAAATGCTTTGTAGGTAACTCAAGTGAGTCTTTTACTTGTAGTCACATGAAGAGCAGTGCTTCTTAGCTTCTTTGGATGGCACAAAGATAAGCATCATCAAAGTAGCACAGATCAACCTTTATTATAGTTGATCAACTTCAATTATTCTTAGCAATAAGATGACTAAAGAGGAGGTTGATATTATTTTAATTCAGGAGCCATGGACTTGTGGTTCTATTTTGGATCTACATGTTCAGGGTTCTAAAATATTTTATCCTATAAGTTGTTTAAGATTAAGATCAATTATTGCTGTTAGCAACAAACTAAATGGCCTTATTCTGGTTAGTTACTTAAATAAAGATAATGTAGTAAAAGAATCTGGTTTATTGCAAGGAGCCAAAGGTGAAACCTTTATGTCTTTATACCATCCTTTTGAAGATAAAGACACATTCAAATGAGCAAATTTTTAATCTTTTAGATCATAAAAATTTGAGTAAGAAACTCATCATAGGATGTGATTCAAATGGCTCACCACACTATATGGGGAAGTAGTGATTGCAACAGGTGTGACGAAGATCTTCTAGGAAACATTTTGAATTATAATCTATTTAGTCTTAATAAAGACAATGAATGTACTTTTATTACTATAAACAGAAGTTATTGACATTACTTTATGTAATAGTAAGTGTGACTTTATTAAGGATTGGAAAGTGTCTAATGAAATAAGCTTATCTGACCAATACATAAGCTGTTTTAGTAACAAAAAAAAAAAAAAAAAAAAAAAAAAAAAAGAGGTGGTAGGTAGGAACCCTTAAAAAATACCAACTGGTGTTCCTATAAAAAAAGATCTATAAGTTCTGATCAAGGAAGGTGACTTTGTTAAATTATCTTTGGTAGCAAATTTAGAGTTGACCATTGATCATATGCAACATGCCATTCTCCAAGTATACTATCAAAATTGTAGGTCAGTAATGCTTGCTGGTCTACAGAGTTAAGTAAATTATGAAGAAAATATAGAAAGCTTTTTATTAGTGCTAAAAAGAATAGTGAGTGACAGAAATGCAAATTGGCATTGACCATTCACAATAAAGCTATCAGGAATTTTAAAAAGAATTCCAGGCAAAATCACTGTACTAACATTACGACTGTGTCTGCTACAGCAAGACTCGTTAAAATAATGTCTAGATACAGGAACTGTTGTCTAAACACTCTTAAAATGCAGAAAAGAAAGTTTTCAAAACCTGAGAGCTAAACTCTAGCTGAATTGTTCAGAGCTCACTTTCCTGGTTAGAATGAAATAATTGAAATTCCTATCTTTACACTCTTTACATCAAATTATAGTAGAAGTAAATGGGATGTTGCCAAAAGAAATCATCAATAACTGCCACTTAAGCTTTTTAAATCACAGGGAATGGATAGAGTAGTACTGGCTCTGCTTATTGAGGGAGTCCGATGCATTACCCCAATTCTTTGTAGATTTTTTAGGGTATGTATAATCTTTGGCCATATACCTATTGCTTGGAGGCATATAAAAGTAATTTTTATTCCTAAAATAAGAAAAGATAATTACTAAGAAATTAAATCTTTCAGACTTATTAGCTTAACATTTTTTCTTCTAAAGGTAACCAAAAAGCTGATACAGATTAATTAAAGAAGTTTGCTGAGTGAAAAAAAAAATCAATTTTTGACTCTCAATATGTATATCAATCTGGTAAATCCACTGATAGTGCATGAAATACAATCTGACCTTCATTTTGGAGAAGACAACTTTAAGGCTAAGGAACTTGCTTTAATTGTTTTCTTAGATATTGAAGGTGCTTTTGATAAGGTATCTATTGAAACCATTCTACAATCTCTTACTAGAAATGGAATTAATATGACATTCTCTGTTTTTGGATAAAAACCTGCTCAGTAATAGATTTGTCAGTGCCTCCTTTTGAGGAAAAAATATGATGATCCAAGCCAAAGCAAGTTGTTTACAAGGAGGTATTCTTTTACCCATCTTGTGGTGCTGTGGATTTCCTTCTAGGGGTGTTAAAAATCCAGGTATAATATATATTAAGTAAAAATCCATTTATAATAATATAATATAAAAATCCATTTATAGTAATATATACCAATGGTGGTTAACCATTGGTATGCAGATGATTTGATTATTATCATCAGAGGTTAGTTTGTTCAAACGATCTCCAGCATCATGTATAATGCCTTCAAACAAGTTGAAACTTGGTGTAATAAAGGCCTTTTTGCGAATCCTCAAAAAAACTTTTACGAGTGCCTTCATAAAGAAAAAGAATCTTAAGCTGAAAAAGATAACTTTTTAAATAAAGAATTAACTTGCTTTAAAGAAGTTAGTTTCTTAATATTTTTTATAATGAACTTAAATTGGAGCAAACGCTTCCAATTTTGTAATGAAAGAGCAAAGAAAGCTTTCTGGTAATGTAGAAATGCATTTGGAAGAACTTGGGGCCTGAACTTCAAAGTCATTCATTGGATTTACACTATGATCATTTGTCCCAAATGACTTGATGGTCTGGTGGTCTAAAAACCAAAACTTTGAAGGATGCTTTGTGTAGCTAACAAATACTTTAAAGGATACTCTGTGTAGCTAACAAATACTTTAAAGGATACTCTGTGTAGCTTACAAATACTTTAAAGGATACTCTGTGTAGCTAACAAATACTTTAAAGGATACTCTGTGTAGCTAACAAATACTTTAAAGGATACTCTGTGTAGCTAACAAATACTTTAAAGGATACTCTGTGTAGCTAACAAATACTTTAAAGGATAATCTGTGTAGCTAACAAATACTTTAAAGGATACTCTGTGTAGCTTAAAATAACCTCCACATCTACACTTGAGCTTTTGCTTGGTATGCATCCTCCTTACATGCATACTGAATCAGAAGCAATACTTAACATGAAAAGGCGTAAAAAAACTAGTCAGTGGAAGGACTGCTCCAGGTTTTTGTCTTGGGAAACCTGGAGCAATAGTCATCTTTCTGTAATTATATCTATTGATTACACGATTGTTGTATATGCTTTCAATAAGCCTTATACAATCAAATTTCCCTTAAATGAAGACAGGAATAATGTTGTCTTTGGTGAAAACTGTACTTACTGAAATATTGATGGCTCAACACTGGGGCTGGTATTTGTTGTCTAGTTGATGGTGCAAACTTGCCACTCCCTTTGGGGAAACATACAACTGTATTCCAAGGAGAAGTCTACCATTCTCATGTGCAATAGAATATGCTTGGACAGAAACTATTCTTGTAAAAGAATAATTGTCTGTTTTGACAGTCAAGCTGATTTACTAGTTTTACAGAAGTCTACAGTAACTTCTATTCTTGTCTAGGAATGCTACCTCACTCTGTGATGATTGGCTAATAACTCCAGTACTTTAATGTGGGTGCCTGGGTACTCGGCTTGGACGGACTGGTGTTTCTGGTAATGAATTAGCTGATGAGTTGGCAAGGGTTGGATCAACAACTGATTTTTCTTATCCTGAACCAGTGTTAAGTATTTCAAAAAGAACTGATCAGAAAGAGTTTTTGATCTCTTCAGAAAACAACAGTTTATGAACTGTCACAATGCCAGTGATAAAAGAGAAGCAAGGCTACTAAATAGCACATGCCCTAATAAAAGGCAAAAATAATTATTAAAGCTCAGTAGAAGCTGTTTAAGAAGAACAGTGGGACTTCTTACAGGACACAAGCCACCTTAATAGACCTTACCATAATGGGAGAATTAGATTGTCTTACTTATAGTTGTCATTATATGGAAGAAACTGCATTACTCATCCATCCTAAGTGAATGTGAAACCATTTCTGCAAATAGAGTTGAACACTTGGGTAAGCACTTAATTGAACCTTGGATACCACAGGATAACCCTGTTAAATGTCTAGTAAATTTTGCTTCAGACACTGGTTTCTTCAAATAGGGCTTTTTGAGGGACATAATACAATAAATCTATGGTCACAGTGCTAGGTTCTTTTGAAAACACCCTACTTTAAATCTAATCTAAACAAAATTTTCCCTTAATATTAACCCACTTGGGTAAGTTACAATAGCTGCACCAGTCAAATAAAAATGAGGAAGGGAAGGATAGGGTAAGATAGAGCTTTACAACAGGAAAGAGGACATTTAGATATTTCCAGAAGGCATTTTATTGATAGTTTCACAATTTTCTTTAAAATACCAGAGAATAAAAAATTTATCTTAAAATAATGATAATTTTATCCTCTCAAACAAGAGGTGAAATTAGAATGTGCAATCTTGGTCATTATTTTTCATTTTTGATCCAATGTGCTGTCATTTGATGATTTGAATTAGTCATCAACTATTATTTTTCTTGATTTGGTTACCTGTGTAAGAGCTTTAAACTTGAAAAATGTATAAACTTGCAATTTTGAATGAAATATTAGCATTTTATTAATAATAAATTTTAGTATTTTTCAATTAGACATGACCGTAAAATGATATCTTATATTATTTTAAAGCAAAGAGGAAATTTTACTTTTTCTATTAAGAGTACCCTTTAATACTAAAACCTAGATTGTCTATAAGTAATTTAAATATTATGCAATTGAAAGATAAAACCTTAGTTAATTTTCTTAAGAAATGAAAAAAGCATTTCTGGTAAATGATTGAAATTATATATATATATTTTTTGTTGCAATGTTTTTGAAATCAACTGTGGTGATTTTTCAAACCAAAGCATCAACAGCTGATAACTAATAGTCTATTACTTCTACATCTGTTGAGAAGAATTCTTTGAATAAGGTGATAACTATTACACAAGAGTTTTACAAAACTAAATATGATTTATATGTGTTGAACATTTGAAAGGATGTGTCCTTTTTATAAATTATTGAAAATTAAATACATTATATTCAAAATTCAATATATTATATTCAATTCAATTTCCTAAAATTGAATATAATACATTGTGAATGTAAATAATTAATAATTTCAAAAGAGCATCAGTTATTCTTAAAAAGAAATTCAAATCAGATAAGTGTCTTTAAATCTAAAAAAAATCAAATATTAAATGCAATATGTATACGAATAGTATGAATACAAAACAAATTAATAAATGATTGGTAGAACTCAATACCATTCAAGTTTCTGACATAATTTGAGTCATGCAAAAAACAATTGTTTTGTTGGAAAAAAAAAAGGTAAAATAATTTTATTGCATAACAAAGTCTCCTTTTTTTTTTCTTTTTTACAAAATCATTTTCTATATAGTTAAACATTATAGTTTCTGGTCATAACCTTCAAAATCCTTCTGATATAACTATTCTGATGCCAGTTCATAGAACCAAGTAATCAATCACTTTACTTCACAACAAAAAACGCTATGTTAAAAGGCAAATCTTTAATGGAGTTTTCCCACAACTTTTTCCTGATCTCAGTGAAAATGTAAAGCAGAACTTGCCGGATCAATTTGGAATGGAATTTTTTGGATAGTCCAAACCTTTTCTATTCCAATAATTTTTACATAAACTAAAAGATTCTCTTGGCAATAACTGTTTTGGAAGTGTATAACATGAGTTATACACGCAGATACAAAAAATATTTAAATACAGGCAATGATCATGAAGAGAAAGGAAGCTACATGCATGCAACAGTTTTTTTCTTCCTAATAAATGCAGCATTTTTCAAGCAAACAAGCAGTCCTCTTAATTTCAGAAATGTTCAATATTCTGACTTATACAAGAAACATTTTTTAACATATCAAGATGTAAATTAACAATAAAATTAATTTAGTAAACAGAAATAAATAGGAAAAACAATGCCAAATAATTTATATTAAACATGAATATACCTTTAAAGTTGAAAGAGTTTCTTCTAGAGATGCAGGTGTCACTGTACATATAATTGCAGTTAAAGCATTACCACCCAAAGAATTCTGTAATATTCTTGTTAATTTTGAGTCCCGATAGTTTATAAATTGGCTATTAAAATATAGAAATTTTAGACAGAATTTTAAAGGAATACTTTAGATTATAAAAAAGTTTGCATACATATAAACAAAATACAAATGTGAGGATTTCTTTAGTAATTGATTAAAAAATTTGTTTAAAAAACTATTGATTAAAAAATTTGTTTAAAAAACATTTTAAATTTTTAAAAGAGAGAGAGAAAAAAACTAATTTCCATTCAAAGAACTTATTTGTTATTTTAATGAACTCTATATAGCAAATAAATATTCTCCTGTTGTTTATAGAAAAAATTTGTTGAGTCTAGAAAATCTGTTAATAATAAACAATTTTTTTTTCATAAACCAAATAAAAAAGTAATTCTATTTGTTGAAACAAGTAAAAGAATGCTTGTGATTTACTTTTGAAATAGTAAAGCTGGACCTACTATCTACTTGAATATTTTTAACAGTAGAAACGATAAAGATAAGCACAAAAAGTAGAAAATCTAACAGGTTTTTCAACACTTAAAATACTAATTTATTCAAATATTAATTACATTAATATTAGAGTTTTGCAATAATACAATTACTAACCTATGCACGTTTGTAAAATAATAATTAAAGCAAATTATGAATAGTAAAAATTAGATAAAGAATTAGATATAAAAAATAATGATTTAACAAAAAAAACTTGTTAATTTCTCACTAATGCCGAATGCATTAACCAAATTTTATACATAACATTAATAAAATAATTCACTTTAGTAATCAAGAATGTCATGGATGGTTATAGATATTGAACATTTAAGTGTAAAAATAGATGTTCCTTTAGAAAAATTGTAATATGCAATTTTAACAAAAAAGAATATTTTAATATCAATTTGATTGATGAAGGCATTAAGTGCGAAAAATTTAATTGAGATATACTTAAACTAATGATATGATTTTGATTCAAATTTTTCCAAAATAAATTTTTCCTTACCTGCATGCCTTAAAACAGATTGATATAAATTAAAGTGCTTGTATCACAATTTGATTACTTTAATTAAGAATTAAAAGTTCCTAGAAAATACTGAACTATTTTAATAAACTTTATAAAATTTTCAATTTTTACAATAAATTAAGTAAAGCATCAAATTACAAAAATATTGCAAATCTTTGATCAAAAATTAAATAATCCTGTTATACTGTGTTAGTTGCAACTGAAAAAAAATCAATTAAATAAAATATTACTAAGAACATTAGTATTAAATTAGTTGAAAGACAAATTTTCAATATGAATTCATTTTAAATTCACATATATTCAAAGTAGTTTGCTTTTGTGAAAGGTTTGTATTCAATAGCATTATCATGCATCAATTCTCTAAATTACTAAATATTTTATCATAATATTCTAATTTACTTCAAATTGTAATTTTTTTTATAGTCTAATACTTTTAGGGTGTGGAACCTTAAAAAACTAAGCAAATGGTAACTTATTTAGTGTAAATGAGAAATTTGTATTAAAAACGACTAAATCTATGTACATAATGCATATTTTTTGTCAAAAGATTTTATAAAGCAATTTTCAAGCAAACTTATAGTTCACTGAGAATTCATATTCAATCAGATATAATGGTGTAAGCAGCATAATACACAAGTAAAATATATTTTTGATTACAGGGAAAGAATGTGAACAAAACTCATTGTCCTTTACTAAAAATGTCTAGGTTTTTCTTATATATATCTTATGATAATACACTTAAAAAATCAGATTTCTTTTATTTGCAATCCTTTCTGTAAATCAATTTTTATTGTAGAGACTAAATAACAATAACTATTTATTTCAATCTTACTGATGAAAAAATTATAGTCAGATCTAATTATGACAATCTGTGATTGGCTTTATATTTCAAGGAATTTCACTCAAGAATTATATATAATTTAGATTTTTATATAAATCTATTTTGAATTTACAAAGTTGAGATATAAGAATATAATTTTTTTAAAGAGCATTTTGATCTAAATCTAGTGTTAAAGTACTTAATTTCCTTTCTAAACATTTAACACATAATTCTTAATACATACTAGTATACATTCATTTAATAAATAAAAATTATTAATATTCCTTTTATGTTTATAGTAGCAAAATTCTAAAGTTATATAATATTCTCTGACATAATATTTTTTATGAAAACTTCTCACTTATAAGATTTGAAAAACTTTATTATATAATTGTTATTGGTTATTTATATAAATGAATTTGCATATGTAATTCAATTATATAAATTTATTTATATAATTGAATTACATATGCAAATTCATATAATAACAATAAGTGAAGTTTTATAGAGATTGAAATACAAATATAATGTAAAATAAGAATTTTTTTTAAATAATGTAAAAAATGTATGCACTCATAATGCAAAAAACTTAGTCACCCGTGATAAAATTGAAATTGGAGGGAAAAATTAATAAAAGGACTACATAATCATGGGACTTTTTAAAACAATAAAGTCTCAAAATATATTCCAATTAAGACTCCATCCACATTATAGTTGAAAAACCATTCTAGAAATTAAATCATTTATTGGTAACTCCACCTAACAAATTAGCAAGCCTCAAAACATTCACATTTTAAATCAATACATCACTTGTAAAAGAAAGTAATACAAAAAATTAAACAACTCAAGAAAAAACAAAATTTTTCAAAAGTTTGACTTACTGTTCCTTCCCAGAGCTTAATTGGCTAATAACTTGACTTAACATAAATAAAGACTTGTTTATATTAACCCCTTCTTTAAACTGTGTACCTTTATTGAGAGTTGCTTTTTCAGATCCTGCAAGGTCTATAATATTCTAAAAAATGCAGATAAAAATAAGCGTTTTTTGTTCTTCAAGCTAAATCATTTTTAAATCAGTACATAGACATGGCACATATAAGATTTAAAACATTTAACTGAAAAAATTTTCAAAATAATTTTTTGCATCAGACATTTGTAAAGAATATTCACATTTACATATTATACAATCTAATATATATTATAGATTATTATGATACTTATATAAATATTGTCATGATGTAACATAATAAATTAATGAATTTCATTTTAAAATAAAAGTTAAACAAGAATCCATGCAAGTTTACAGCAATTAAATTATGAGAAGACTTTCTGAAACAAAATAATTTTAAAAATTTTAATTACCAAGATTTTTAACAAATTTTAGACATTTTTCTCCATAGTTACATGATGAGATGGGTACTTAAGTATGGCTGAGTATTGTTTTCTTACCACACAAATATGTCATGATATAAATGAAAAATTCATCTCAACGACAATTTACATAATGGATATTAAAAAGTTTTATAATAGCCTTAAGTAATTGAGTAGCTCACTACAAATATCAACAAGCATATTCCAAAGGTAAGTTTAAACATTGAATACTAGCTCATTTCATTAAATTATAAGAAACAGAAGCATATAAATCAACAAAGCTATGCTTAATCCCTCAGCTTATGATATGACTTTGTTATTCTATGTCCATTTTTACATGTAGGAGTATCTAGAACAAAAACCTATTGTTAAAATTTATTCATAACTAATACAACTCAAACCAAAGTATTAATCTGAAAATCAGAGTGCTAACAAGTCAATGCTGTGGGACTCAGTTCTACTCAGCCCCAAACTAAATTTTAAGTAAATTAACATCTTTTTATAAATTCCTTGAATTAGTTTTAACATAATTAAATTATACCCAACAATTCAAATAAATTAGATTAATACAAAATTAATAAAATTATTTTAAATATATACTAACTGCCTAAAGGAGATTTACTTGGAAATTGACTTAGGACTTTGCATACTGACACATGGAATGTTTTTTGTACTAAAGTAAAGGGCTGAAATTTTTAATTGAATTCCATAAGAACAACATTGACTTACTCGTCATAGAGGAAACTAGATGCATAGGTGAAGGAAGAGGAACATCGAAAAGAGCCACACATAATACTAGTTATTTAAAAGGAAACATTTTTGAAATTAGATTTCCTTTGAGTAGGAGGGGGGAAACACTAGGTGATAGATTGTCTCACGAATATCACGATAGTTCAAAATTCGAATAAGAGAAAGACTTGCAATTATAGTATCATTAATGCTCATGTGGCAACAGAAGAGATTGAAGAGAAAGAAAAATAACAATAGGAAAATCTTTGTTTACTTTATAGAAGCTGTACAAGACATGTTAAAATCATTTTAGGTGATAGGATTCCTAAAATAGGAAAGGACGATCAATTTAGGCCAATAATTGGAAAGTATAATCTAGATGAGAGCTCGAATGAAAACAGTCAAGAGCCTTATTTACTTTGCTACTGAAAATGGTATGACCATAACTAGCACCTTATTCAAACAGAAAAAGATTCACAGGTAGACTCGGTACTCCTCTGCAGAGATATGTGAAATCAGATCATGTACTTACTGATGCCCAATATGTATCAGACATACGAACCTTTTAGATGGAAACTCCTATTCTGATCATTTCCTTATTACCAAGCTCAAAAGTAAAATTTCAAATGCTTGCAATCTAAAGGGAGAGAGATTTAAATGAGTTGATTGCAAAAGACAAAAAGTTGAAGCCAACAAAGAAGCCTACTGTCAAGCTTAATAAATGCTCTTTGCTTAACAAACCTAGATGAAATAGACAGAATGGAAACTAAATGGAACATGTTAAAAAATGCTGTCAAATGCAGCTATCAATACAGTGAGCACAAAGGAAATAATTCAAATGATTGATTTGACCAGGAGTGTATGTTGGCATCTATAGTAACAACAAGAAATATGAGCAATGACCAAAAGTGATAAAGAAATTCTAGCAATTGTTGAGAGAAAGATATTTTGAAGTATTTTAGAAGGCATAAAATGCAATGATGCATGTGAAGAAGAATAAATTTAGAACTTTAGAAACTATATAAAGAGCTAGATATAATAAAATTTATTTCAATAAAAAATTGAAATGGACAAGAATACTTGGATCAGGATGAAGGACGGTTGACCAAAAAAATCTTCAACACTAAACCAACTAGTGCCTGAAAAAGGGGAAATTTATCCAGTGGATAGATTACCTTGAAACAATTCTGAAGATTTTCAAAATAAAAAACTGAAAGAGTCTATCAAAGCAAAGGGCAGTCTGGAGTTAAACTCTAAGGAAAGTGATGGCTCACCTTTAACCTGTGCTGATGTGCCACTGAGGAATCAAGAGATGATAAAAACATCTCATTGCTACTAAGGAATCATTATGTAAATATTTGAAAATAAAACAATTTTTAGTACTATTAAAGAAAAATTATAATTAAATTTCTTGAAAGTTTTAGTGAAGTTGTAACAAAAAACACTTTGTTTGAGGCAGAACATAATTAAATAAGAAAAAATATTAACCATATTTATCTTAAAATATTTTAAACCTTTCAGAATTAAATAAAAGAAGTAAAAAGCAAACATATTCAATATAGAATGACTCTTTCAGACGGATCATTTCTTGACGGAAATGCAAAAAAGTTAAGAGTTAGCACTTAAGAATATTAAGATAATAGATTTTAATTATCATGAAACTAATATAAACATTAAATTTTTAAATACAAGTAACAAATTTTTAATATTTTCAATTTAAAAATAAAATATCTATAGTAAAATATTAAAATCTGATTACAAAGCTTCTAAACATAAATTATTGAGAATTATATACAATACTTACAAATTGAGAAACATTTACAGCTGCATTTTCAACACCACGCAGTCCACTCTCAATAATCTAATTATGAAAATATATATTATTTACTTCTCTAAATAAAAAATAAATTTTATTAAAAAAGAGCCCCTTTTAAAAACAAAAATCTACATTAAATGTGAAACATAGCATTTCCAAATACATATTGAAACAAGTAAGTATAGGCATATTTAAAGTATGCGAAAATAAAGACAGTTTAAATGCTAAGAATTTAAATACGGTGGAATATTAAATTCTTACATCAGGTATATAATTTGAACCAGGTTGATTGACGTCACTATAATTTTACAATAAATTTCTCAAAGCATAATTGTTGAGTTGTATTATAGAAGTATGAGGTGTAATGGTTTGTTTAACACTCAATGACTTTTTTGCATACAATGATTAATTAGACTGGGATTTACAAGTTAAAGTAGATTCCAAACCACTATGTTCAAGGTGGGGCTTGGTCCCATGAATTGTTGAATTTAAGGCTAGAGCAATACAACTAAGCTATCAGCTCAGCCTAAGATGGAAGTATAGTAATTTAAAACTAATAGCACTATTATATTCATTAATTTGAATAAAGGGATGAACTGAATTACAGAATCATGACACGATTTTAAGATTTGGAATACCTTTTTTTCTTTCTTTTCATCTGAATTGTTTACTTAAAAGATAGTTAAAACAAAAAATATAAAAAGTTTTATATAAATAAATTCTTGTTTTTGTGATTCATAACTGTCATTGTTTGTAAATATTAAAATCTAACAAAAGTATGTTTGAATAATTTTAAATTATAACTATTTAAATTATATTTAACTATGCTAGTAATTCATTAAAAAAATCAAAGAATCAATTATCAATAAATATTCGACTAAAATGCTCCAGTTTATAAAAGAATTCAATAGATTACATTGTAATCTGGAAAATGAAATTAATAGAAAGTATATATATATACATATATATATATATTCAAATATGAAAAGAAAATTGATTATAGATATATTTTAAACCAGTTGTAGCTCTGAAAAGAATTCATATTCACAAACCACAATCGCTTATTGAGAAAAAAATTTTCTTAATGCTTTCAAAATGTATGATTTGGTCTGAAACAACAAACATAACAAAGAATATGATCTGTTAGTGAAATTTAGATATGAAAATGCAATGAAAGAATGAGCAAAATTCAAACACATCCAAATGCATTATGAAACTTTAAAAATGCCTTCATTACAAACAAAATTAAAATTGAATTAGTGATCATGCAAAATTTCTTTTACATTTTAAATTGAAAAATCAATACTTTTCAAATAAAACGAAAGAACTTATCAAAAGAAGATTAAATATTTAGTTTACATACCATTCTAAATATAGCATGAGATCTTGAACTTTTATTATTCATCAGGGTTTCACTTGTTCGTCTTTGCCCTGAAATAATTATTTAAAAGTATCCAAAGAATACAAATTTAAAAATTAAAATATTTTCACAAGATTTATGTAAGAACAAAAAATATTAATAATAATAAAAAAGTACAAATATAAACACAAAAAACTTGTATCATAAAATATATTTCATATAAAATATGAAATTAAATACATTTTATAGCAGTCAAATTTTTCAATATATAACTATTTCAGAGAAGTACCATAACAAATTTAAATTAACAGGAATTAAATGGGGTTAGTACTTTTCTTTATGAAAATATATTAAAATAAGAAATGAATAAGCAGATCTTTTGGAGAAAGATTTCATTTGGAGGATATTATATTATAATCTGTGTGTGTTCTACATGTCCAAGAGAGCCACCATTAAAGAACATGATGGATCTTAAACTAGATCCCACAACTTTCCATAATAACAGTGACAGTTTTTAAACCCTAAAATAATCTAAAATTTATTAAAAATAAAGATAGTAATGCCAGATTAAAATATATATTTATAGACCAATAATAAATTATGGTAAGGAATTAAAATTTTAGTAATCAAATAAAACTCTAAGATTCAGTAAATCACCTTAATGAATCTATAATTAAGATAGAATAATATGTTGACAAATTATTTGAAAGACATTCTTTTCAATTAGAAATTAATAATTTCATCCAAAGATATTAATATTAATATTGCATTACATATTTAATACAGAAATATATTTAAGAAAATTAAGAAAATTTTATGATATAATTTGAATAACATTTTTCAAAAAATTTAGTTTAACTTACTTTGTCCTTTTTTAATCAAATCTAGTACTTGTGATGGCTCCTGTACAATGAGTTCAGTAAGCTTATGAACTTTTATTGTACCATACTAGGAAAAAAAAGCAAACATTTATTTTGCGTGATTTTGTGGGATATATTGATGAATAAAAATTAGAAATATATATAAATTTTATAATAATAAACTATAAGACATTGCTTAAAAAGGGAACTTTTTAATTAGCACTTTGGAATGGGGAGATTCATAATCAATTTAGTATGAGTACTTAAATAGAATTAAAGTAATTTCATTTTTTGTGTGTTAAATGATATTTAAAGTTACAATTTTATAATTTTTTTTTAATCAGGATGTATTTCAAATTTTACTTTAGATATCAGAATAATTTTCAGTGTATCAAGGTAGTAGAGAAATTATAATACATTAAAATATATTGTAGAATTAACATAATAATCCATAATAAAACATTTTGTTAGTTAATATTTTTATGAATATTAATCCCAAATTCAATAATATTAAAATTTCACAGTCTAATGTTGCACAACAGTGAAGTCAGAATCTAAATACTTTCATGCAATAAAGATCTACCTACACCCCTTCCCTTAGTTAAGAAATTCTTTAATTCATCAACTCTACTTAAAAAAAAACTCCACAGAATCAGAAGATTTAGATGTCTGGTAGTTACGAGAATCAATTTTTAAATAGGATTTCTCAAACTATATGTGCGGTCTGGGGACCCCATAGTTGCAAAAAGTTTGCGATTCCAAACTTGTAGAGCAAGTCTAACACTTAATGAATTTGAATTGTCTATTTCTTATTTGAAATGATTTTCATTCATTAATTATAAGTTTAATATATAGGACAATATGAAAATTTTAAATAAGTAACAAAATTAAAAATATAATAAAAATGATGAATTCAATTACTTGACTAAATTCAAACAATAACTAGTCTGTCCTTTAAATGCAACTATTTGGAACTATATTTAGAGATTGTTTGTCGCTCAATGGTCCCTTTTTGCACATGAGGGTTAATTAGACCTGGACCTACTGTTTAAAGTGAATTCTGAACCATTACAAACATCTATGCCCAAGGTGGGATTTGAACCCACGAACTGTTGAACTGAAGGCTAGAGCGCTAACCATTCGGCTGCCAGCTCAGCCTATATTTAGAGAGTCACTATTGAGAAAACCTACTTCTAACTCTGCTAATGCAAGCATTAATTATTAATGAAAAGAGTGTGCCAATTAATTTAATTACATAATTAAATCCAGGTAAAAAGTTGGCATCATAGAATGAACTGGAGTCTTTTCATTTGATTTACACTTTGAGACTTTATGGATATTATAAAAATGTTACAACACACAAACATTGTCATAGAAAAAGGTAAAAGAAAGCTTATGGCAGTTTCAAAAATAATTTGAAATTATTTTGCGTTATTGAAATATTAACACAGATAAAATTTGACAATCCTTACCACAGGTCTCGCAATCCCAATTGAGATCATAGTTTAAGAAGTACTGTTCAAAAGCCTCATTCAAAATAGAAATATTATATTTTAATGATAGAAATAACACTGTAAGATGTTCTAGAAAGGTAAATTAAGATATAGCTCATTTCTTTATTCAAGGTGATTCACCAGTTCTTGGACTGAATCGATAACATAAAAATTTTTATGCAGTAGTGCGTTTTTGTGTTACTCCATTCACTTTTTTTCTAAACGCCATCTGTGCCAAATCATGTAGTTGAAAGCTCACTGCGACAGCGTTTTTTTTTTTTTTTTTTTTTTTTTTTTTTTTAAAGGCAATTGCATTTAGTAACTGGTGATTGAAAGAAATGGTATCAGTTGAGCAGAGAATAGATATCAAGTTTTAAGTTCGCTCCGGAAAGAGAGCTAAGATACTCTTGAGATGTTGAAGCATGTGTACAGCATGCTTCAACATTATTGTTATTGAAAATGCAAGATTTTGAGTGGTATTGTAATTTCAAAGGAAGCAGGGAAAATGCCAGAAAAAATACATGTTGTATGACTTTTTGACAGATGAAAACATCAGAAAGGATCTACGGTGGCAATATGTGCAAACAGGCAGCAAACAATTAGGCAAATAGCTGAATCAATTGAGATATTAGAGCCCATATGTCAGCAAATACTGACTAAAGATCTTAATATACATAGGGTGAGTCAATAATATGCCTTTTGCATATTAAATAGAGACCAAACAGAAACTTAAATGGAAATGGAGAGAGACTTAATCTTAACTGTTGACAAAGATACTTCCTTACTTGTTAGAATTGTTACTGGAGATGAGAAATGAGGTTCTTTACACGACCTGCAAACCAAGAAAGAATTGGTAACCTGGAAATCACCTCAACCTTTATGGAAGCAGATATTCCGCAAAGATCGCTCTGAAGTCATGCTAATAATAAATAAGTCATGCTAAATGTATTCTTTGATATCCAGGTCATTATGCATCTGGAATTTATCCTTGAAAGACACTGTGTTAAAAAAACCTCTATCTTGAAATACCATATCACTTGCTTGAGTCAATCTGGAAGATGAGACAAAAATATAGGCTGAGCAATTATGGGTGTTGTTGCACGACAACACTCCTGTTCACCTATCCCAACTCTTCAGTTACTTTCTTGCAAAAATGGAAACAACTATTTTTTCTCATACTCCTTACTCACCTGATCTCACACCTTGTGATTTCTTTCTGTTTTCTGAACTGGCAAAGATTTCAATCTCCAAATGAAGTTAAAAATATAAATCATAGGCTGAATTAAAAGACAAGGCTTTAGAGTCACTAGAAAGATGTGTTGTTGCACAAGGGTCTATTTCAAAGGAAGATGTGTTTTTGCAATTTAATTCATAATATTTTTTACGAATTAAATTGCAAAAACACATCTTCCTTTGAACAACACCTTCCTACACATTCAATTCAAAAGTTCCTAGGCTCAGTCTAGGAACTTTTGAATCCTACCTTGTATTACAAATTATGCAAGTTTAATTTCTATAAAAGCAAAGAAATTATGTATTATCATAGACCCCAATTTTCTTTAAGTATTCAGTTAAAACAAATCTCAACAAGCTTAAAACATTTTTGGCTTATTACAATTAATTGCTCAATATCAAACAATTGTTCTGATTTTTCATTGTTGTTCCAACGAGTTCTGACATTACTTCAATACGCAATTTTCAATACTAAATGCAAGACCTTTTTTGTGGAAAAATTATAAATATTTTGAATATCTATACAGGATTTTTAATGAAAATCGTTCTTTTTGCTTTCAAAAGAAATTAATAAATAAAATTAACAAATAAAAACTAATAGCAATGATTTTTAAATTGTAACTTCGCACCTACAGTACAGCCCATGCTAATCATTATTGTTCTTAATGAGCTTAGTGGTTTATAGATGTAGAGAATGAAAAGTAAGCCTTTATGAGAAAAAGCTTTTTAAAAATACAGATATTTCTAAACTGCAATTAAATTTGTCAATCTTTTTTTAAGTTGTTTACAAAAATAAAAAAAAAATTATAAAATATGAAAAGTTCAGAGAATTTGGCAGATCTGTAATTATAACAATTTGTATTAATAAAAATATGTTAGCATACTTGATCTTGAAGTTTCAGATTTTCATTTGAAACGGAAAGCAAATCATTAACCATTTCATTGTATATTTCCATATAGGAAACTCTCAAAAGAAACTCCCGATCTGGCATCTGAAAAATAAATACTTTTTATTAAATAAAAATTTAAATATTTACAATAAAAATTACTATAACCACTGAAATGCCAATATATATATATAATTTTACAAAAGTTTACTATAAGTATATTAACTATATCCCAATATTTTTACACAGTTCCATATAGATATTAAGCAAATAGAAATATCTCTTGAGTATTAAAATTACATTTGATTTGATACCTGAAGTTACCCTTTTCCAACAACTTTGTAAAATTTTTGTTTGATTAAAGTATTTTTCCCTTGGATATTTTTAAATATGTGTGGAAAACATTTGCACAACTTTTTGAATTCATTAAAATATACCCTGATTAGTGAAACAACTCTACCTTATAACCAATAAAATTACCAAAGAATTGTGACATTAGTAATATACTGTCAATTGATCATAGAGTTGAAGAACAGAAAAACATAAAAGTAATTTGGTTTGGTTTTTTATGATCCTATTGCAACATGAAGAGTAATGCAATAGGGACCAACACAGTAGAAAATAAATTCAGAATTATTAAAAACAAAATAGTAATTTATAAGTTGCTGATATGTCGTGTCAGAGTATTAGTCTTTCTCAAATAGCATTAGAAGATGAATTTCATGCTTTGTATGCAGTTAATGATTACATGTGACAAGGATAATATATATATATATGAATCAAAATAATATGAAAAATTATATTTCCTTCTAGAATTAAAAATATGGTAATTTTTTAAAACAAATATGAATTCATTTGTTTTTATACATGATCATAAATTACAGTAAAAATTTAATTTATTTATTAATAGTTAAAGAACATTTCTCCAATTATCATCAAATTTTGATGAATTTTAGTTTTAAAAGCTAGAAATAATTGTATTTTTTGATATTTTAGAATTTAGAATTTTTATTAGAATTTTTTCCCCTTTATTTTACATTATTTCTTACATTGGTCAACATTAGTACATTAGTATTAGAAGTTTAAAGAAAAAAAGTTAGCATCTATAAAAGCTATTATAATTATTCTTTATTACATAAATTTTCCTTTCAATGTAAATTGAAAATTGCGAGGAATTTGTTTAAAAACTTATATATATATATATATATATATATATATATATATATATATATTTATATAACATGGTAAACTTACTATTTTAACACATAAAAAATGAAGAACACAATGTTTCATTTTTAATTCTGCAACCATAATAATCCCTTATTATGGTTACAGAATTAATAATGAAATATAAATCAAAAAAAAAAAAAAAAAAATCCTAGTTTGTTATTTTTAATTAAATTTTCATTTTTCTGGTTTGGAATTTAGTGCCAAATGTAAAAATACATTATTTTCTATAAATAAGAGAGAGTATGAAATATTTCAAATTGCATACAAAGTATAAAATTTCAAAATACATTGGCAAAAACATTTTAGTATAAATCACATCATATTAGAAATATGATTTTACGAGAGCTTACATTTTGTATATGTTCAAATAAATCAAACACAGTGTGATGTATGATACCAAGTTCCAATTGATCATCACCCATTAATGTAAAAGTTTTCCCAGACGAAGTTTGACCATATGCAAATATTGTACCTAAATAAATATTTTAATATAAGTTCAAGATTTTATTTTTTTCCCAATATATTTCATACAACAAATTCTAAAAATTATATTAGATTTAATATCTTTGCTATATCATCTCTATACAAGTTTCATAATTTACAATCAAAATTATGCTTATAAAGCAAGTTAAAAAGTTTATTGACAACAATTTTAGCAATAAAAATTTATAATTTTAAAATTTACCATTAAAACCATTAATAACAGACTTGACAATAGGTGAACAAAATTCTGAATAAACAAGCTCATTACATTCATGACCAGCAAAAACACGATCTGAAAGTAGAATAGGAAATTTAAACAGCATTTGAATATATACTTCCATAATGCTAATTTTTTTTATTTTGAATGATTAATAGTAATCATTAAAAAAATGAAAGATAAAGATTTATATTTTCTTAAAGTTGAAATTATAACTTAAAATGGAAAAAGAAATTATAATTGTTATTAATGCAATAATTAAAAAATAACAGAAAATAAAAGTATCCAAACCAAAAATTTCACATTGTAACTTTTATTACTTAAGTTATTAAAAAATCAAAGTGACTATATTAACATTGAAATTTTAATATATACTCAATGCATTTTTAATTTCCATTTTACTCAAAAAAATTCATATTAAAAATACTACAAATAAATCTCAAAAATGAAAATTTTAAATTGTAATTAAAATTACATTCTTTTTACAGATTATATCTCGGAATTAGAAACAAGTATAATAAAATCGTTACAAAAAATTTTCATAAATTATTCATCTTTTCTTTCAATATGAAATTTTAAATATAATTTTCAAGTAAAGTTTAAAACTATTTATGTATGCAGTACATTAACTTTTGGAAACTTTATAGATTCAAATTCCATATTAAGTGCACTTTTGATTTATAATTTCATCAAATAATTAAAATTATAATGAATACAGCTGTAATGACAAATATTTCACAGCTGCAATATTAAACAACTTTGTATAATATTTGTACTAAACACAAAAATAATTTCGCAACAAGAAAAATTCAATTCTTGAGGAAATATATTTAAGGGCATTCCTAATAATTTTTTTGAAATCAAATGAAAAAATTTCTGCAACTCATGATTTGCTTCAAAAAATAATTTCTATTTCAAAAGTCTTAACTTTTTTAGGTGTCTTTTAAGGTTACAAAATTTGATTCAATATTGTAAGGTTAATATAAATTAGTTAACATCACAATAATTTTAGGGGAAAAGAAAAAGTCCTAAAGTATACAAAATTTCTGAAAAACTTTTTCTTTTACATTGCTAATGGACATGTTTCAATTTTCTTAACTATATATCAATTCTAATTTTAAATACTTTTAGTAAATAATGTTCATTAATTAATGATCTTTTAACTTTTTAATTAAAAAGGCATGCAAAAGAAAGCCCTAGAAGCACAAGCAATGTTTCTTTAAATAGTTTAAAATTTTCAATAACTTACAGTCATCTGTAGCAAAGCAAAGAATGCAAAGGAGACTTTATTCTTTATTTAATAAAGATAGTAAAATAAAAAATATTAATATAGAACTGGAGAAAAGATATAGGAGTAATAAAAATGAATTTAAAGAAATGGCATTTTAAGACCTAAAACCAACTTGCTATAATATTTGCAATTATACATAAACAGAAATACCATGGAGTCAACAAACAACTTGACAGTATATAAGTAATGAAAGAATTATAAGGGAACTCTAAATTTCATACAAAAATAAAAGTTATCAATGTTTTGAGTTTATTTGTTTTCGCCCAGTGGTCATTTTTTGCACTAGAAAGCTAATTACCAGGACCTACCATAATATTTTGAGAATCTACAGAATACTGAAGAGATGTGGTTATTAGATTAAAAAGATGAAAATTACCCAGAAAACAGAAACAATATTCATAGAGATTTGAGCAAATTTAATGCAAAATTTCTTTATTGCATACTAATAAATGATATGTGTTTTGATACAATAATAAATCATTAAAAATAAACATTAAAAAACACATTAAAAATAAACACACAGAACATGCTAAGAGAATATGACTTGTCCTAAGTTTCAGATTAATTTAGTTCAAGGTACTTTTTGATTTAAAGAATCAAAAACTAAAAAAAAGCTTGTATTTATGTACTTTAATATCAAAGATTAAGTAGAAAATCATATCAATAAAATATTATTTCCAACTTAATTTCTTATTTATAAACTTTAACTTAAAAATTGTTTGAAGATAATGTTATTGAATTAATGATTTACCTTTTGGTTGTTAAAGCAAAAATTATATAAAATGTTTGAATTGTTTTACCCCCCACTGGGGATACTTATCTTTTTTTAATTAGCTCCAAATTTATTATAGAATACAAGAAATTAAATAATTAAAAATATAAAATGAAAGTGTTCAAAATTCATGTTTATAACATGCCAAAAAGTTTATTAAACTTTTTCAATACTTATAAAACATTATTTAAGTTTTCGATAAAAAATATCATACATTTATGTAATTTTTTTTTTGCATAGATATCTTTTCAATGTATAAGTGTTAGTTTACTTAATACATTATCAAAAACATGCCTTATAATTAACTTACCAAAATAAAATGGCTGTGTTGAATTAATCTGCTGTATAGAGAAGGAATCATTAGCAATCCAGTGTACTGTAGCATCATTTTCAATCTCCCTGAGAGCATGGATTAAAATTAGACAATTAAATATAAATTTACATTACAATAAATTGTGTGACAAAGATCTTGAATACTTTAAACTAAACTCATTTTTATTAACTTTATTATGAACTTTACAAATAAAAACATAAATTATTAAAATGTGCTGATACTTGGAAAATATATAGCAGTAAAAAAACACTTAAAAATACATGTTTTCCATTAAATTTTCAACTAAGACAGATGGCAGCACCTGCTAGCCAATCCAAATCATAAATAAGAGCCATTTAACTTTCTTTAATGAAACAATAAATTAACATTTTTACAATGAACAATTTTTAACTGGAAAATAATAGGTTCAAATTCTCAAATTATTTTAAGAAATTGAAATAGATAAATAATTTACATTACATTATTTTGCTATATTTAATGAAAAACTAATAGTAATCCTAAAAGCATTTAGTTAACATTTATGTATTAACAAAAAAGCAAACAAATTTATCAGAAAATAAATTTTTATTATATGAAATTATTTTTCAGGAGTTAAAAATTTGATTTGTATAAATCAAATTTAGTTGTCCACTTTCCAACATTAAAGCTCACACATATTTGCACCATTAATTATTTTAATTTTCATTCAATTATAAATAACATATATAAAAGCAAAGCAAGGCAAAAAACTAACACATAGCATTAGCATTTCAATCCTGAATTGGGCAATAGTTTTTATTGTTTTCAAGTTAAAATTTTGCTTTGCATATCATAAAACGACTTTGTATTGAAGAAATAAAATTTACAAAAAATTCTGTGAATTAATATGTTTTAGTTTTACAAAGTTATAACAAAATTAAACAGCAAATTCAGCAAGAACTCTTAATAAGAAAAAAAAATTATTACCCTTTTTCTAAAAATTAAGAAATAATAAAAGAGCGACAGCAGTGAAAATAAGTTTTTAGATTTCAATAAAACTTAGTAATGCTGGAAATACTGACATTTAGTTTTAAAATTTATTTATTCATATAAAGTATCATTGCTTACCTTTTAATCAAGTTTCTTAATCTAATGGCAACTTTAATGTTATCAGACATGATGGATAAATTCAAGTAAACTTAAATAAAAGAAGATCAATATAATAAACAATTTTTAAAATTTCTTTCATAAAACTAAATATTGGGTAATATTTTATTTAAAAAAATCTCAACTTAAAATGAAATAAATCTTTACAATAATTCAAATTGGTAACACGTAATGAATTTTATGACAGATAATTTTAGACCATCGGGAATTATTATTTATTAGTAAAAATTAATGAATAAAATAATATGTAGCGTAAGAATAATATGTTCAAAAAATCTTATATTTGATATGTAATTTTATGAAAATTATATTTGATCTTTAATGAAAGAATATATACATAGAAATCGTTATATAGTTATGAACATATGATTTAAGGAAATTTTTTGATATAAATACAATACGTGTGAATTACTTAGACAATTTTCAATTCAGAAGAAGTTGAGGATCAATATTTTTTATATATAGTCAGATTTCAGTAAGCAATATTGTCATTTAATATTATAAATACAAAACATACCAAGAAATGACGCACACAACTATAGTATCACATCTTATTAATATTGTTGCCAAACTCAGCCTTGTTAGAAGTACTAAAAAACTTGTAACCAATATTTTTCTGATTATTAATTTTTCTAAGTCTTTGTCAGGTATAGAATAGTTTAATAGATTGATATTCTGAGAAAAATCAAGGATAACCTTTGCTATTTTTATGCTTAAATGGAAATAATTTTATTGTCAATGCCAAATGTTTACTTAAAACACAGTGGGGTTTCATTCAGGAGTCCTCCTGCTAAAGAGAGATATTGAATTGTGGTGAGGACCGGAGCCTCTCCCACCTTGCCCAATTGAATCTTCTAATTTTAATGTGTACCTTGATGTATTCAAGAGAATTTTCAAGAAAGTCACAGAAAAATGATCCTGAGGGTTCTTGCTTATGAGGCCATAAACACTTATTATTTTGAGCCAGACTGGTTGAGAATTTATACTGACAGCTCCCAGTTACAGGAAGAACCAAACGCTGGAGCAGGGATCAATTGTCCCCTTTTTTTTCAGTTGCAAGTCCAGCTGACACATTTACATCTGCATTTGATGGAAAACTGCTTGCGATCTGGACTGCTCTTTCTCAGTTGAATTGCCATCTTAATAGGTTCTCCAAGGCAATTATAGTTACTCTCATGCCACATTGCAATCCTTGATGCCTATTTCAAATTCTGTATCCTCTGTTATCCATGAATGTTAGAGTCTACTTCAAAGTTTGTCTTCCAATGACATTGTTCTTTAATGATCCCCGGACACTGTGGAATTCATGGCAATGAAATTGCCGATACACTGGTAAAAGGGGGGGGGCCTTGACTTTGCAAACATCTTTTTCTAGTGTATCTTTTTGCATAATAAAATGGATAATTAAAAATACACTGTCTGAAAGATTCAAAAAGATTCTCGAATCTCTATCAGAGCGAAAGTCTTGGAAAGACAGACTTTCAGTGGTCTCAAAATTGCCCAAACACAAAATGGTGGCTGAGTTTAGGCTCACTACTGGTCATGACTACCTTCTTAAACACTTGTACCATCTTCGCATAGTTTCAAGTCCTATCTGCAACCTCTGTAATCTGGGATAGGATATGGATCATGACCATCTACTCCATTGTAAGGCATTATCGAAATGCTCAATTGCGGGTTGCTAATGGAAAGCCAGGGGCCTTTAAGATACATAGACTAATGTTACAGCTGTTTTATTTATTTTATTTTGTTATTTGTATTTTTGCTGTAATTGTCTTTTAATCTGTGCCATTGGAAATTTAAAAAAATGCCAAATGTTTACACATATATATTTATAATTGGAGTTAACTGTTTTTTAAAATATTTTTTTGGTATTTTTCTGTTAGTAAGAGCACAAATTCTTTATCAAACATTTTGATAAAATCACTAAGTTTGTAGTCATCTTTTCTTTATCAAAGTTGAGCCTTATAAAATTAACTTCATATTGGTTTAACTAGATTTTTTATTGTGAAGATAGAATTTGTCAGTAATTTATCAATTACTTTTCTTGTTCAAATATTTTTAGCCTAATACTGATGATTTAGCAATATTTCAGTCTGATCTCCATAAAAAAGATGCAATTAAAACTTTTCATATTAAAATTTATAACTGAAAGAGTTCACAACCAAATGAAATGTAGAAACATTTTTATGAAACAGAAACCTTTGAAATCAAAACAATTACATACCATTATTACAAAATCTTAAATTTAAACTGTGCCACAGATATCTGAATCATTGAATAAAGACCTGAGCTAATATACATATATAGTGGCTCCATGTACAACAACTAATTTTCTTAAAAGTTTATTTTATCTGAAGTATTAAATATCCAAAGAAGTAAACAAATAATAAGAAATATATGTAAAATATAATTTAAAGTATATCTTAATGCGTTTTCATACACATAATTCATTATTCTAAAACATGAAAAATATAACATTTACATTATAAAATACTGAAGTATTATTTCCATGACGGGATAAGTTATTTTTGTAAGAAAACTAATTGATCAATTTAAGCAGAAAAAACAACAGTTAGTAATTATTAATAAGGACAAAATATTATATTCTTAAAAATTTAAATTATACTTTTGTAATCTTTCAAAGAACACAATGAATAAAATTTTTGAATATAGCTAGTATTTGAATCTAATTATTCTTATAAGTCGAATTATCCAAATGTGTGCAGTTGAAGAACTGTTCGCTACTTTTAATAACAATCATCGAGAAACGAAATAAGCTTCAGAATATCTTAATATACAAATAAAGTCTAGTGAATACCTTTTATTTACTTCAATTGTCAATGATAAATTAATTCCAAAGCAAAATCTTGTCTAAATAATAAAATAGGTCTCTTTCAGTTGTATTTTATGCATAGTAATTTAGTTAAAAAGACAATACAAAATAAGACTTCCAGCTGTTACTTCAAAAGGAGGTACCACACTTTTTAAACTTAATGAATCTCGTCAACGTATAAAAAATATACTTTGATTTATATTTCATTCAAAATATGCGCTGTTAAACAAGTGTTGCCATTCTTATATATATAAATATCTGGAAGAGAGAAATCCTAAGCTCAACGCAACTGCACCAGCAATATGTATTTGGCGAAAAGCTGGAGGACATATACCGAAATATGAAATGTCATAAGTACTCCATTCCCACTGCCTTGCACTCAAAATTGATTTGAGAAATATTGGTTTTAGTTTAAAACTTTATTCATTGTTTGTTATTATAAGTTACATGATGTTTTCGAATTTTTTTTATAGTTGAGTACATTTATTAAACATTTACAGACCAAAATGACATTAACAAAGATAATTACATTTCAAATGAGGAATATAAACCAGAGAATGTTATTGACCAAAAATAAATTTTTTCTCAAACTTAATGACCCAATCTAATTATTTGCGACAGGAATCAATTTAATGGATTGGCACAGTATGGTGATGTGGTGGCCATGCCATACACTACCGCAACTCTCGACTTATCGGGCCAACTTGGCGGCATGAAAAACTAACTCTACGCACTTATGTAAATTACTCAAGACTTGCTTGGAAACTGTAACTGCATTGTAATTAACTGATTATATGATCTTGTAACGTGTACAGGTATTTCTGTAACACGCACTTCACCTCCTAATGCTAATTAAAGTTTGTTCAATTATATACAGTAATATTGTATTCATCATTTTCATCGATGATATAATATCTGATTTACGACATTTAAATCACTGCAGTGATAAGTCACCTTACATACATCTAATTACAGATAACACCCCTTTTTCATTTACCATCGCACATCCATTGAAGACTTCATCGCACAAAAATAAAAGATAAGTGTCACTGTTCACTGTACATTTTCCTGCTAGAATTCGCTCACGATTCTTCAAAAAAGACAATTTTCAGACAGAAAATATTTTGAACAATTAACGATGAAGTGAATTTTGGTTTTGTTAGATTCATGTAAGCACAAATCCAACTTCTTTTTTAACTTCTTTTTCTTTACATAACGAAATAAGATTTAAAGAATACATTGACTAAAACCAAGTCGAATGACATGTTGAATATTTAAAATTTCCCTTTAGTCTTGAAGTTAGGAAATATTGAATCCATATCTCCTTTCACTCACATTCCAATACATTTCCTATTGGAGGCATATTGGTAAACACAATTCTTTTTGACAAAAAAAAAAAAAAAAAATTGTAAATATTGTCAATTTTTTTTTAGAAGTTACATAGGGAATACAGAAAGAAGGATGGAATATATGTATAACTTCACACGCGTAATTGTGACACACACACGTATATATATGCATCTCTTCCTCCCCCAATGAAATAAATCATGTATATTTATATATTTATAAATATATATATATATGTATATTTATATTTGTGGTTATATATATGATAGTATATATATATATATATATATCACAAAAATTTTTAATTAAGCATATGTTGATATATATATATATATATTTATATTTATTTAGTATATATATATATATATATATATATATATATATATATATATATTTACTAGTGAGTATATATATATATATATACTAAGGGAAAGTTTATATATATATATATATATTAATATATATATATATATTGCATTTATATAAATTTTGATATAAACTTATATATATATTCAGTCAAATGATATGGGACATATATATTAGGTTTATATATATATATATATAATATATATATGTTTTTATATGTTGTGAAATATATATATATATATATACATATGTTTTTATAGGAAACATATGTATATTTATATATATATATATATATATTTATATATATATATATATATATAGTTATATATATATATATATATATATATATATATATATATATATATATATATATATATATATATATATATATATATATATATATATATATATTTATATATATATATATATATATATTATATATATATATATATATATATTTATATATATATATATATATATATATATATATATATATATATATATATATATATATATATATATATATATATATATATATATATATATATATATATATATATATATATATATATATATATATATATATATATTTATATATTTATAAATATATATATATATATTTTTTTTTGTGGTTTACAAATGAAACAGTCAAAAATAACAATTTTCACAAAAAAAATTTTTAATTAAGCATTGTTGATTATCTATATGAATAATTTAAATTTATTTAGTATGAGAGATGTAAAATATATGAAGTGTGTTACACAATAAAAAAAAGTTTTTACTAGTGAGTGCAATACATATTTTATACTAAGGGAAAGTTTCCTTCCAAAGTGCGTTTTAAATTAATATATGTATAAACTTGCATTAAAGTAAATTTTGATATAAACTTATACTATTATTCAGTCAAATGATATGGGACAAAAATTTAGGTTTTTGTTTGATGTAACCTCTAAAAACATTGTTTTTATTGTTGTTTAAAACCCTGATTATTCTGATTATATTAGTTAAATTTGTTCCATACGTTATACTTAGTTCCCTGCATAGTTTATAGTATTTTTGTATTTCTAAATTGTTGTTTTTAATTTGCATTTTTATAAAAAGTAACTTAATATTTTTCAAATACTTTCACTATTTTTTTTAGTTTTAAAATCCGCATCCGCTGTTAACTACAGCAACACTTGGCCGTCTCAGGATGTGCACGTCTATAAAGTTTTCATCACAACATCTATGAAAAAAAAATTAAAATCGTCCTTGTTGATTTAAAGTAAACATAAAGTGGATATTTTGTTTAGTCTTTTCCATTTTGCTTTTTCTTCCGTTCTATTTTCAACGTTTACAATTTCGGAAGCAAAATTGTAAAGATTTGACAATATGAAAACTAATTATTTAGAGGAACAGTTAGTTTTCATGATTTTGAAAACTCTTACAAACGGAAAAATAATGAATTAAGTTCCTTTTTTATTGAATTCAATGTAAACAGATTGACGAGCAGAGAATTTAGCAAAAATTATTAACCGAAAATCAAATATTACAATCCCAAAAATAGTGATGTCTCCCCATTAGTAATTTTTTAAGAAAATTTCCCTATTATGTCTCTGATTTTCGCTATCCGATTTTGAACAAATTGTTTTTATTAACCTTTATTTATAGAAATTTAACAGCATTAAACCTATTATATACACTAGTTCTTTTATAAGGCAACATTGTTGATATTAAAATGATTTATAACAGGTTTCGGCAGTTAAATTATATAGCCCATAGGCTTGTCAGAATATTTTATTCCATTTTAAAGTAGATGAGCAATTTTTAGTCTAATATTTTAAATTTTTCTTACATTCTAATCAAGAAAATACAATGTGAAAAAGTTGAATTCATATAACACACAGTTAAATTCATCAACAAAGCAAGATGAGGAGAAGCAAAACTGTATGGACTGATAAAATTTCTCTGCCATCAACATGCTTGAATGATCTTATTTAAAAGCCATTCGAGTTTATTTTGGCACCACAGTGTGTGTGTGTTTTCCTACTCCCCCCCCCTTTTTAATAAACGAATTAATTTTAATAAACGAACGAACTTAATCGTGTTTATAATATTTGTAACAGCAGTGAATTTACTAAAAATCAAATAAAACGCCTAATAGCTCACCTAAAAAATAATAATATTCCAATTAATTTGATTTTTAAATATGTAGGAAGTAGGGAATCGAATGTAAGATTGAAGTAATGCGTAGTTTTTATAACTGCAGAAGGCGTAACAAGATGGCGTAACAAGTTAAAATATTGCTTGTTTTCAAAGTGCTATGATTTTTAATTTCTTTTAGGGTAAACACACAACCAAAGTCGAAAAATTGTCACAAGTTTATTAGCTATAATTATATTTATAAATAGTCAAAACAGTCTAACAACTAACACACGACAAAATTTATTTAACGTGAATACTGATTTAATTTGTGATGAAACTTTCTTCTTCAAATAATAATTAAAAAACAAATTGATATGTCATTTAATATGAATACATAACTATACATTTTTCTTAATATTTTTATTTTTTTAACTAAAGTAATAACACATATTAATAAACAATATTTACTTTCACAACTTTATAACAAAATATAATTATTTATAAGAATATATGACATATTTCTAGACACATTTCTAGATATAACATATTTATTAATGTGGAATTCACCAAGTTTTTCATCATAAATAATTCTATTATTCCTCACAAACAATTCGAAACTACAAGTTTTATACATTTTCTTACGTTCTGAAAGATATCATGGTTTGTGCAAAACAGCATAACGGACCACGTGTGGTTGACGGACTATTAGTAGTCCACTCCTTGGAAACAAATTGTTTTACAATTTATGAACATTATTTATTTAGCTAATTTGCATTTGCACACGTATTTCTAAACCTCCCGTGTAATGCACTTTTGAAAAACCACACACACACACACACAAATATATATATATATATATATATATATATATATATATATATATATATATATATATATATAATATACACATATATATATATACACACACATATATATACATACATATATATCGTTTTTCATATCAATTGTGGTAATGTGTTTCATGTTAATTTATAAAGCAAAAAGTATGAATAAAATTATCATTCCCTATAACTATTTGATTTATTTTGCTTAAATTATCAGAACATGTAAAATATAAACTGGCTAACTATAATTGAACTCATGCTTCATGTAATGTTAGTTATTGAACACATGAATTTATACAAAATATTATTATAAACGTGTAAATTTATTATTGGTCTCTTTCAATAATTTGCTATAAAATCTTTTTAAAAGAGCATATATTTATAATTCATATTAATGTCATTAGTTTTTCTATTCCCACGTATCGATTGCAGTAGTTGTGACGAGCATTTAACTTGGCTCTAAGCGATTAGACCAAGCTATTTGTAAATAACCAAGCTGCTGTTATTATTATATAAAGGGATATTTGTATTTATCCTTTGATGAAACGGGTAGAAAGTTTTTTTCTCCTTTTCTCCTTTGTAAATTTTTTCTCCTATCAAGGAAAAGACCTTTTAGAATATTATATGATATGGTTGTTAGGAAAAATAGAGTTATTAGGTAATTTATTTCATAGCTCCTCAAACTTAAGTGCTCTCGACAGGAAAAAGCACCATCTTAGAAATAGGAAGTCTTGAGTAGCAGTAGTGAAAAGGTAGGTAAATGTTAGTTCCTATACTTTGTTGGTAATTAAAATATTATTGATTGCCTATGAAAAAAAATATCCTCAAATTAACTTAGAGATTCTAAAACAGGGAGTCAAAATCAACAAAGGCCAATTTCGTTGAACTTTGTTGTAAATATATAATACAAGTAATCGCAAAGAAACACAAAGTCAGTCTCTTTTCGTCTGCAAAGTTGCGGTCTTCTAAGACATTCGCAAATTTACACCAATAATTTGTAGCGCTGCCTTCTGATTGGTGCTTGTGTTCAAGCCATCCAAAATCTATAAATACACCATGTTCTGTTCTCTTAGTTTAGTATATGTATAATTTCTTTCTTTGTAACTTGCTTCATTAAATATTCTTTTTGCAATTCATGGACTTTTTTTTTTTTTTTTAACGAAATTTCAACAGTATACTTTGATGTTTCTCCCTCCAGAATTCGAAAATGTTAAGGTTGCATTAGAGAATCAATCGAGTGAGAATTTATCGATTGATTTTGTAACTTAGCGTTTGATAGACTCTGAAGCTCTTTTGAATGATTCAAGAAATAAAACAAGTATTCGTTTTATGAACCAAACTGTGGATAGTGAGGCTTTTTCTACGAGAAAAGAACTCAGATGTTTTCATTGTAAATAGAAAGAACATACTGCTGAATTCTGTAAAACGAAAACGTGCTTTAATTGTGTGGTGGTATTGGTTATTTTAAAAAAAAGAATGTAAATTCAAATTTGAATATATAAGACTTATGAAAAATATTCTGCTGCTCTATCTTTTGCTGCTGGCAAATTGACTTTCAGAAGTGCGAAAAAGTTCATTATTGATTCCAGGACAACATTCCTTATGTGCTCTCAGAAAGACTGGTTTTTATTCATTAAACCTTCATTAGGAACTATTCAATGTGCATTCCGCTCCACTGCACTGGTAGTGAAAAATATTGGAAGTGTAAAAGGCAAAACATCTAATGGAATTGACAGAACTTTAGAAAATGCACTTTTTGTTCTGAACTCAGTGGAAAATCAATTTCTGTAAAGAATATAGAATTAGTTGGATAGAGTATTAATTTTAGAAATAAAAAAAAGTGTTCATCGAAAATGAGAAAGAAAACATTTGTTTGGGCTATCGTGATGATAGCGGACAATATATTTGTGACTTTGTTCCAAATTGTGAAATTTCCCTTTCTGTGAAAGAAAATGACTTTGATTTATGGCACAGATGACTTGGACATTCCTCTAATAAAGCTTTAAAAGAACTTGAATTGTCTACCTTTGATACATTTTGTGAAGTGTGTACTTTTGCCAAACAAAGTGCTTCTCCTATAGGAAATGGTCCTAGACAAAGGGCATCCGAAACTATGACATTGATTCATATTGATGTTTGTGTCCCTATTGATCGACTTATGACTACAGGTGAGCGTTATTTTATGACATTAATTGATGATTATATTCACGTTTTATGGAAGTTCATTTGCTGAAAAGAAAAAGTGATGTGAATGAATTAAGATGATTTTTGAAATCAAATCCTTCAGTACGAAAAATTTGGTGTGACAATGCAAAAGAATATGCTTGTGGTGAACTCAACAAATGTGCTACTAAATTTGGTGTTATAATAGATCCAGTTCCTTCTTACATTGCACCTTTAAATGAAGTTGCTGAGCGTGCCAATCGCGCATTGTTAGAAAAAAGGTGAGCTTTAATATTTGAATCAAAACTTAGCAAGAAATTTTGAGGATTTGCAATTTTAACTGCTGCATACTTAAGAAACAGAATTCCAAGAAGATGCATAGAGAACTTTACTCCTTATAAATTAAAATATGGTAAATATCCCGATCTTCAAAACATTCGGGTATTTGGATACGATACATACATGCTTGTACATATATGCATACATACATTGATTGATCTTAGATACAACAGGATGACAATTTAGGTTATTATTTTTCAACGCTTCTAGTACACTATTACTGTTAGTGTAAACACAGTAGTTAAATTCATTTCTAGAACTCACCTGCTGAAGTGCACGGTATATAGCCACAGCCTCAGCAGTAAAGATGGAGCAGGATTTGTGGAGACTGAAACTAAGCGAGGTATTATAAAAATAAATACCACAGCCAACGTGTCCTGCAGTTTTGGATCCATCTGTGAATATAGGAATGTAGTGTTTATACTGACAGCGATGAAATGCATAAAATTGTTGGAAAATAGACGGGGTTGTATCTGCCTTTTTGTAATTTTCAAAGGGATTGATAACAAAGATATGTGGATCATACCAAGGCGGATGTGCGAACAAGTCGTAGACTCTATCCAAACATCAATAAGGTCAGACAGGAAAACATAGGTTTTAATGCGGGAGAGAAAAGGTTGAATGCTTGATGGTCTAGCATTATATAATCTCTTAAGAGCAGCATTAGGAATCGTGGAATGTAAGGGATGGTGAGGAGAGGACATGATTTTTGAATAATAATTAAGAGACATCTGCATTCGCCGCAGGTCTAATGGCAACTGTTGGCAGATTACATATAAACTCTGGACGGGTAATGTTCGAAAAGCTCCACAGCATATCCTTAAAGCAGTGTGGTGAATAGTGTCCAATCTGCGTAATATAGAGAGTCTAGTTGATCCGTAAGCAACACAGGTGTAGTCAATTCGAGATAAAACTATAGACTGGTAAATTCTTAGGAGTGATGTGTGATCTGCACCCCAAGATGTATTCGAAAGCACCCTGAGGATGTTGAGCAGTCGCTCACATTTCTTCCGCAGATGTAAAACATGCGGAAGGAAAGTTAACTTCTTGTCAAAAATCACGCCAAGGAATTCTATCTCACTGATTACAAGAATGGTTCTATTATTTATGTGAAGCACAGGATCATTATGGAAGCTAGTTTTCCTACAGAAATGAACACAGCAACTCTTACTAGGAGATATACTAAGACCATTCCGTTCACACCAAGTGGTTAAATTATTTACAGATGTTTGCAATTGTCTCTCAATTATATTCATGTTTGATCCTTGATATGAAATTTGCAAGTCATCAACATATAAATTACTATGAACAGAAGATGGTAACTGGTGAATTATGTTACTGATGAAAAGGTTAAAAAGGGTTACGCTTAAAACGCTATTCTAAGGGACACCCTCAGCTTGAGTAAAGGTATTGGAAACTGTAGTTCCAACACGTACTTTAAAATGCCTAGTGGCTAGGAAATTTTGTATAAATATTGGAAGATTACCCTTAAAGTCAAGATTATGCATATTACGGAGAGCTGCATAACACCACGTACGATCGTATGCTTTCTCAATATCGAAGAAAATTGCAACAAGATGGTTTCTCCTCACGAAAGCATTTCGAATTTGGGATTCCAAATCTACTATATTATCAATAGTGGATCGTCCTCTTCGAAATCCGCTTTGATGAAGAGGTATGCAATTATTCTTCTCTAAGATGTAAATGAGTCTAGCATTGATCATACGCTCAAAAGTTTTGCACAAGCAACTCGTGAGAGCTATTGGATGATAACTCAGAGGGTCAGATGAATCTTTGCCAGGTTTTAATATTGGAATCACTATCGCCTCTCTCCATGATGTAGGATAAGCATGTTCAGTCCAGATTCTATTAAACAATGAAAGTTTGTTTAATAAAGAATCATGATTTAAACGATGGAGCATTTGATACGAGATTCCATCTGGTCCTGGGCTAGTGTCATTTGCTTTAGATAAAGCAGTCTTCAATTCTGACAATTCAAAATCACAATTATATGGTAGATTAGGTCTATCATGAAAGCTTAGAGGTGTCCGCTCAGCGATTCCTTTAATCCTTAGAAAAGTAGGATTATATGAATCAGAGCTGGAAACACTAGCAAAGGTTTCACCGATGACATTAGCAATATCTACTGCTGAGGAGTGTATTGCAGCTCCAGTTTTTAATACAGGAATGGAATAATCCTGATAAATACCATTGGCTGCTTTAACTTTCCTCCATAATTGTTTGCTTGTTGTCGATGAATTGATTGACGACACATAGCGAATCCAAGATTCTCTTTGACTCTGACGTCTAACTCTTCGAGCTTGAGCTTTGGCTTTTTTAAAAGCAACAAGATTCTCCGTAGTAGGGTATCTTCGGAATATATTCCATTGCTTCCTTTGTTTCTTATAGGAGAGTTGACATGTTTTATTCCACCAAGGTTTCCTGTATTTATGTGAAATGATGGAATTTTTAGGGATAGCATCCGCAGCTCGGATTATTGTGTCGGTGGCATATTTAACGGCATCATCTATCATATCTGTCTTAACTCTTGTCTCACTAATCACGGTCAATTGCGTGAAAAGTGTCCAATCGGCTCGACTGTACACATAATTAGGTGGTTTGTGACGCACACTATTACTTCCAGCCTGAGTCACGATTAGAGGGAAATGATCACTATTGTAGAGGTCATTTCTAACAGCAAAAATCAGCAATGTCAGGAGTGATGGAGAACAAATACCTAAGTCAAGAGAGTGAAATGTCCGTGTTGGTTCGTGAAAATAAGTCTTATCGTCGGTATTTAGCAGACAGAGGCAATAGTCAGAAATTAAATTTTCTATCTGACGACCGCGAGAATTCGTATCATCACTACCCCACAGAGGACTATGTCCGTTAAAATCACCAAGCAATAAAAATGGAGCTGGGAGTTGATCAAGTAAGTCGTTTAGTTCCTCTTCTTGGATGACATCATTCGGTGGTAAGTAGAGGCTACAAACTGTAATCAGACATGCGGTGTGAATTCTCACAGCAACAGCCTGGAGTGTAGTTCTTAACTGATGTGCTGTACTGGGATAAGTGTTTGATGTAATTATACCAACGCCACCAGACACAGCAGCATCACCACTATTATCCTTTCTGTAGCATTGAAATCCATGCATTTTGGTGAGGATATTGGGCTTCAGAAATGTTTCCTGGAGAGCTATACATGCGGGATTATAGGCTGGCATAATGGATCTGATATCATCAATTCGAGGCCGAAAACCACGACAATTCCATGAAACAAAGGAAGTCATTAATGGAATACAGTCTAACCATTGTCACTATTGCTCAATGTCATCTCAGATGAATCTTCCAACATGAAATACTACTCAAGGGGAGCCCTCAACCTCTTACGAGGCAATCACAATGAGGGAGAAAAGGAAGAACATGCAGAAGAGTAGAGGAGAGAAGAAAATAAAAAAGAGGAAAGATCACTAGGGTACCTCGGGATTGTGACACCCGTGTTTACCTAAAGAAGGTAAACCCCCTGAGGGGGCTTTGTCTTTCGGCATAGCAGCACACATCGTGTGTATATGTATGCATATATAAAGTAATTTCCCTACTAAAATTAACGATTCAAATATATTTCCCAGTTACGCGTCACTAAACTGTATACTTAAGCACTTTTATATTTCTTTCATATTTTTGTATATCAGCAGTTGTCCAACCGTAGCAACAGTGTTGAGAGAATTAAAATCAGTGCTGAGTAAAAAAAAAAAATCTATGCACAGACCATAATGATATTCCAGGACACGTATTGAAGAATTTAGCTTGAATCTTATTTTAAATTTTGACCAATCACATGTTATTAATAAAGCAAATTTATGACAGGAGCCCCACCAACATTTTTGAAAGTATTAGTACTACAAGTATTAGTACTCAAAAAGGAGATTGTGCAAATTTTATCATATGGTCAAGAGAGGAAGTCAACAATTTCTCCAGTGCTTTCCTCTCCAACTCACAAAAAAATAAATAAATAAATAAGACTAATTAATACTTATAAGTCGTATCGATACACACAACTAGATCAAGTTTTTTTTTTCTGTGCAACAGCGACGTTTTTTACAAAGTAGTATAATTAAGAAAGACATTTACAGGTTAGTTTGCGAATAAAATGTGCTAAAATAAATTTGACAACAAACATGTATTAAAATAAATTTGAATAAATAAAACACAAAAGGTAATAAAGATATATTTTTCATTTATTTATGCATACTAAAGTGACTTATTAAAAGTTTTAGTTTACATAGCTTTAAAGATCATATTGGACAAGTGATTCCCGCCATTGGCGATACACTGAGTGAATCGAATTCTACTATTTTCACCACTCTCTTCAGTACATTGAAAGTCATATTCCCCGTTTCTGTTTGAACGTGTCTTTTCAGATCTTCCAAATTGGCAGTCTGTATAGGTACGCAAGTTTAAATACCCCCACAAAAAGAAATTACCAGATCGGGAGAACACTCTGGATACTCCAGTTCGTTTCTCACTGAAATGATTTACCGAGGAAAATAGATCTCTACGACAAATGCACGGTGTTCATTACTCCCAATGCATGATGGCGACTGAACCAAATTGTCACACTACACTTTATTATCTTCTCTCCGGCACCAAACCACGCTAACTTCGTAATCTTTCCTACATTTTGTGTTAGTAAGTAAAGGCTACAAACCGTAATTAGACATGTGGTGTAGATTCTCACAGCCACAGCCTGGAGTTACGTTTTTAACTGATGTGCTGTACTGAGGTAATTGTTTGATATAATTATACAAACTCCAAAAAACACAGCAGCATCACTATCATTATCCTTTCTGAAGTATTGAAACCCACGCATTTTGGTGACAACAGTGGGCTTCAAGAATGTCTCCTGGAGAGCCACACATGCGGGGTTAAAGCGAGAGATGATGGATTTGATGTCATCAATGCGAGAACGAAAACCGCGACAATTCCAGGAAACAAAGGAAGTCACGAATGGAATATATTCTAACCTTTATCACTGTTGCTTATAGTCATCTCAGACGAATCTTCAGAATTGAAATCATCATCTGTTGGATACAGCTTGACAGTGTCTGCATCCAAACACAGAAGAGCTTTTTTTGTTGTCAAGGAAGACTTTCTAGGGCCTTCCTTGGCCAATTTTAATTTCATAGCTTTTAAAGCTTTTGATTTTGCCAAAGCTGATTTGGCGATTGTAGGTGTTGATACTTCTATTGTTCTTTGCTTTGGAAGAAAGCTAGCTGAAGAGGGAGAATTTGTATCTGTTTGGGTGCTGCAGGATCAGGTCACTTTTTTTTGCCATAGCTGCGTAACTAACACCAGGAGTTGGAGTGCGGGTACTAACTATACGACGAGTTTCAATATAGGACACATTGTTTTTGATCTTAATAGTGACAATTTCCTTTTCCTGTTGCCAAACGGGACAAAATCTAGAATATGAAGTGTGGTCACCTTTGCAGTTGACGCACATTTCTTTGGCTTTGCAGGTAGCACTCTCATGGTCGTCAACTTGGGAACAGCGAACGTAAGCAGGTTTTCCTCTGCAAGCCATTTTAGAATGCCCATAACGTTGGCACTGGAAACATCTGAGAGGATTTGGTATATATGGTCGCACTGAACTACGCATATAAGCCACTTTGATGTATTTTGGCAAGTCTGGCGTTGCAAAAGTCAAAATAAGGTGTTTGGTATTTAAGATAATACTATTCCTTTTAATTGTTATTCTTTTAACCACGCAGACTTTTCGACTTTTCAAATTGTCAAGAATTTCATCAGTTGACGCGTGGTATAAATCCTCTGCAGAAATTACTCCCTGCACAAAGCTTAATTTCGTATGAGGCTCAACAGTGACGGGTATGTCAGCAATTGCTTTCATAGTCTGTATCATCATAGACTGTTTATCAGAATTGGTTTCAATCAGTAAATTTCCTGTTCGTAATTTCTTCACTGATTTCAAGACACCCAGATGAGATAATAATCCCTTTTCAATGAGAAAGGGAGAAACATATTCAAACGATCCTCCAGTTCTTTTCATAATTAAGAACTTCGCATCGCACATGTTGCTCCCGAGATAGTGATGAGAAAGTTGCTTTGTTCATATGGAGTGTGATAAAATTAGACGGCACCACCCACCACGGAGCCCTACGAGGGGATACAGGTTAGCTGTATCAGTGCTAGTCAGTCCCTATACGCTCACAGTACATCCCTGAAGTGGACTCCACCCTTAACGAGTCACCCAGTAGATGTACCAATTGCTTGATCCATAAAGCCGATTGATGTGCTGAGGACCACAACACACCTCCCGTTTACCTGAAGCAGAGGCCGAGGCAATGTGTTGGTCTCAGGAGGCCTCAATTACCAGGATCCTCCTTTCCAGGGACACGGGTCTCCACGCACGGCAAACACGTGGGTGATTTAGTCCTCAAGAGTAGCTAATAGCAACAGAGCGGCGAAAGCTACTCAAGGGGAGCCCTCAACCTCTTACGAGGCAATCACAATGAGGGAGAAAAGGAAAAAAAGCAGAAGAGCAGAGGAGAGAGGAAAGTAAAGCAGAGGACAGATCACTAGGATACCTCGGGATTGTGACACCCGTGTTTACCTAAAGAAGGTAAACCCCCTGAGGGGGTGATTAAGGGCGAATGTTGTAAATAATATGATACAAGTAATCGCAACGAAATACAAAGTCAGTCTCCTTTCGTCTGTAAAGTTGCAGTCTTCTAAGAAGTTAGCAAATTTTATACCAATCATCTGCAGCACTGCCTTCTGATTGGTGGTTGTGTTCAAACCATCCAAAATCTATAAATACACAATGTTCTGTTCTCTTAGTTTAGTATATGTATAATTTCTTTCTTTGCTTCATTAAGTATTCTTTTTGCGATTCATGGACTCTTGTTCGCTTAAAGAATTTCAACAGAATATTTTGAAAAAAGGATCTGTAGAAAAGTCGTATGATCTGCTTTTAAAAGAGAAGCTTTTGCAGTTTGAGGTCTCACGTTCCATGTCTTTGACATGTTTATTTTTACAAAACAGAAGGCTTTATTTTCTTAGTAATTTATGCCAAATATGAGGGTATTATGTGATCTCACCAAGGCAGTCTCTCAGACCAAGCAGTCTATTTGTGCAATCAGTAATTAAATTGTGTACTAAGTACTATTTAAATAAACTATGATATCAATGAGTAGTCTATTAAAAATGAGTGGAAATGATATTTTTTATTAAATGACAAAATTAAATGAAAAAGAACTTAAGGGTCGGATTGAAATTTTTTTTCGCTCAAATGATGAAAGAAGTCACATGGTTTTTAATAAATATAAAACAGAAATTGATTCTTCTTACCTGAGCCAATTGTTTTGAACTCAAAGTTATCAACAATAAAGGGAGAGGAGATTTCATGTCTTAGGAACGGAAACTTACAATATTTCATGGACCATTTTTTGCTTGAAATTAATCCTCAGCATATAACAAGTTTCTGTGTATTTTAAATTGTTATAACATTCCATTTCTAAACAAGCAAAGATTCAAACTTCATTCAATAATGTTACTAGCTCATAAAATTTTTGTGGCTGACATGTGGTTCCGATCAATGTCAGTGAAAGGTTCTGTTCATATCAGGATCACCTAAGCTGGGCAAATCAAGGGTGAGACATGGGATAAAGAGAAGCTGTAGCTGTTGTTGCATTTCCCCTTTAGCCAGAAGCGTTAGACTAGGTCAATAACGTTAAGAAACCCCAAAAAACCTAGCACCATCAAAGGATGGTCGTATAAATCTTGCTTAGATAGCCCCAGGTACTCAAGGATGTGTTCTGGCGTAGCTTGTTTAGTGAAACAGTTGGTACAGCTCTCGAAAATTTTGGAGCCCTCAGAAAACTATGATCCTTCAGCCTGGGAGTTGGACTTGAAGTTGACAATTCTAATCTTCAAAAACAGTAGGGAAAGTTCAAAAGGAAGTGTGATTCGGATATACGAATACAATGTACCGGTACCATATACAAATCTCTTTAGATTTGTATATGGTAATATGGATTGTAAGAACAATGAAGATATCTGGAAAAATAACAAAAAAGATATTAAAATATAATTAAAATTAATTGCATTTCAGGTCAAAATGAAAAATGCAAAATAAAATTTTTAAATCACATTACATTTTAACATCCAGTTTAGTAGAGGGAAATTTGCCACAATATAGAGGTGGTTTTATCATTTTAAAGAAAATGTTTAGTTGAATATACACTTGTAAATGAAAGAAGACTGAAAAGAAGATCCAGAAATATTATTATTTTAGTAAACACACTAACTGATGAAGAAGTTCTTCGTTGTAATATTTTTCTTAATTCTATAAAAATATTCTTTCTAAAATTTTTTAAGAAATATTAGAAAACAACTTCAATGATACATCAAAATATGATACAAAAGTAATCGTGAGTGACTTTAATCCAAACTTGGAAGAAAGAATCATGATATAAAATTATAATTAGAGACGCTATAGGAAAATTTACAATATATGAAGAAACGAATGAAATTGGTTATAAGTTGAGAGAAATTGAATTAGAAAAAAATAGACTTTAAAATTACGATTTTCTGTCATAGAAACATACATTTAAAAGGCAGAAAATATCTGAAATAGATAAAAGAAATAAAATTGATTAGATCTTGATAATGACTAGATATTCATAATCAATTATTCATTCAAATGACCTAATCATGATTGTGATCAGTACGAGGTGAATAATTAATGTGATTGATGCACATATAAAGAAAAACAACGCGAAATTTTACCTAAATAGAAAATGTCTATCGACAACGAAATGAATATCAATACAAAAATAAGAAAGGAATAAATATGAGGGAATATTTATGAGCATTGGAATAAAATAAAATTATTAATTATTAAAACTGCCAAGAAGTTGGTGAAAAAAAACTAAAATTGGAATATAAAGAACAGTTTGGGGAAAAACGAATAAATGTTATTGTATATGCGTAAGCAATAAATATGTGCGAAATCAAAATGCATTGAACTGCAGAAAGATTATTAAAGTTTAATGCGACACAGAACAAAAAAAGCGTTGCCAATAAACAAGACCAAATAAGATATTGCCACTTACAAAAAACTGAAAGAGAATATAGTACAAACTACATCGACTTACAAAAGCGCCATCTACGTACAATTAAACTTATAAACAGTTATTAAAGAAAAAATATGAAACTAGAAGAAGTTTGATAGGAAGAGAGATGAGAGAAGAGTAACTTTGAGAAATATAAAAAAGCAAAGAATTATCAAAAAAATTTACAAGAGAAAAAATAAAAAATAATGATTAACTGAATAAATTATCGATATTGTTTCATTATAACGACCCAATGAAGAAAGCAAATTAAAAAAAAAAAAAAAAACTGTTGAATTACGTCACTAAAACATTTTAAAGAAAAATTAATAAACGTAAGGTATTAGTTACAAAGGATTTATATGAGAAGGAACTTGTAATAGAACGATGGAAGTTTACTAAGAAAAAAGAAAATTGAGATTTAAGTGTAACAACAAATGTTGAACAGGAAAATTTTGAAGCAGGTTTAACACCATCAAAGGAAGGTATTGAAATTTAAGATATGATAGCATCAGGAAAAGATAACACTTTTGTCAAATTAATGAAATTTGCTATAAATACTGTAATACAACTAATTTCCGAGTTACTTGAAAAATTGATCTACAGAAGTTATGGCAGAAGTAAGCAATTTTATCATTATTTTTTTGCCCTTTATGTATACTTTCTCTCTCTGTGGCACGACAGCCCATGTGAGCCAAGGCCTACAGCTCCCATCTCTGTTCTCCTGACCGAGAAACCCTGGCTTGTGAAGCATGTTCGGATCTGGTGGTCAGCCTACCGCGAAGCCACCACTGTTCCCAAGCATGCTTGGCTTGATACTCAGTTTATCGACCCACTGAAGAGATGGAAGGCAGTGTCGACCTTGTCCAGCCCGAGGATCGAACCTCGGACTTGTGCCAGTGTTTTGGATGTTATTTGGATTTCTACTTTTCAGTACTACGAAAGGCGGAAATGATGACCACTTATATAGAGGAGCAAATAATAGGCATGCCGTCGTTGCCCAGAAAATGGGCGCGTCTTCACAATTTAGAAGCAGGGACCAAGCTAAAGACATGTCTCGTCTCTCTCAGAGATGTAATTTCACATGGATGACATTGCGTCCATGACGTATTTAATGTGCTCCAGCAGCCATTAGAGAACACATTGATCTTCGGGTGGGTCGGGATTCGAGATCACTATCTTCGGATAATAAGAAGGAATGCCCTAATCAGCCAGGTCACCGCGGCTTTTTAAACAAAGCATAAGCACAGGATATGAACTAAACTCGTAAAAGTCATGAAAGTAAAAATGTAGAGCACTAGAAACAATATAAATATTGGTGAGAAGCCTCGAAACACTTTTTTAATCCAATGAAGTTGCTAAACAGGTAGTTTGTTATGTGTTGTTCAAAATATTGTCTTATAGCAAACAAGCATATCAGCCTATCAAAAATGGCTATAATTAAGAAGTGAAAGCAAATCTTTGCTTATTCAGATGGTATTGCTATACTTGCAAAAACAAAATGCAGTTTAGTAAGTTTAACAAAAGAATTTATTAAAAAAATGAAATTACTTTAGAGATTAATAAAGATAAAACACTAAATTTATTAATGTATCAGAATTTGAAGACAGAATTCATACAAGGTCTAAACATTAATGATAAAAATTGTTAGGGTACAGGTACTTTTAATTATTTTGAAAACGCTGTTAATATTAAATATGAAATTCATGATTATATGAATTGATACACAAAATGAAAATAAAGTAGTGTATGCGCAAATAACAACGACTTAAAAAGTAAATTTATTTTAATTCTAAAAAAGTAGCACATGCAACACTTTATAGAGACCAATAATTACTTAGGGTCTGAAAACTGGATGTTATCAAACAAGAGCAAAATATGTTAAGAAATTTTGAATGTGGAGACATACGAACATTTTATGGAATCATTAAGGGAAATAACAATTCGTAACAAGACGCAATCATGTGTTGTCAAGAAGAAAGCCAAAATATACTTCTAGAGACAAAGGCCATAGAAAGCTAGTAGTTAGGGCAATGATCTTCCATCTAGAAGGCCTGGGCTCGATACCCAGTAATAATGAAAAAAAAAATGTTGTGATACATTTTTGAATGAGAATTCTTTATTTGCATTAAAAGTGATATTTCGGAGGAAACATTTTTCGTAACTGATTGTTGATATTTCTATCACGAAAAACATATTTTTGGACTTTCCAAATCAATGAAAGAAGCGTGTGAATTAGCACAATGAAGGTTTCTGTTTGGCTTATTTGATGCTCAATGGTCATTTTTATTTGCACTAGAAGGCTAATTAGACAGGGATCGACGGATCAAAATGGATGTCAGTGTAGGCCTTGGCCCTCACTGGGCTGTAATGCCACTGGTTTAGTTATTTAGTTAAAAAAAATAATCAAAAATGTTCGTAGCTTAAATGATAAGTACATACAGGTTTCTGGCTGTGAAATGAAAATAATATAGAAATCGTACTTTTTTGCTTTCCATGTTAGCACCTAAAAAGGGATTTAAAGGGGATAATTTAGAAGTAGGAAAGAAAAACTGGATAGCTTATTAAAATAAATAGCTTCGTTGAAAATTTATTTCCGCCCTTTTTAGGGAATGGCAATATAAAAATCGAAACTAAGAAACATGTTGTAGTTGCCGCAAAATCAGTTCTGAGTAAAGCAATTTCACCGATTTCTGTTATTAATTCTTATAAAGTTATTCGTAAATGGAAGCTTGAGCGGAGAAATTGACCGGAATTCAGGAAAGTATTTAAATTAGAATATTAAAGAGATTGTGGAAAAGTTTAAAAGGAAGTAAATATGAGACTTTTTCTTAAATCGTGTGATAGCTGTGACATAACTACTGATTCGCGAGCTCTGTAATTAGAAATCTTACAATTGATCTGTTCATCTTTTAACAATTGATGTCTTTTTATTTATTTATTTATTTTTTTTAAACATTATATTGGAAAAAATAATAATTAAAAATAAAGAGGTATTATCCAAATATTGTTAATTACATCACATTTAAACTAAATGAACTGTTATGTTTTGTAGTATCATAAATAAAATAAAGGATTGTTAATTTTTTTCGAACTTACTTTTATTTATTTATTTTTTAAACTTAACCGTTTTTACATATTATTCATGGGACTGTCTTAACTAACCCGTATGGCAAAGACAAATATTTTTCAATTACAATATATTCTTTGCCTTAAAAAATTTCTATGTGTAATAAATTTCTGATTATAATTTAAATTTTATAAAAGTGAAATAAATTTTCATTTGCTACATAATATTATTAAAAAAAAAAAAAAAAAATAAAAATAAAAAAAAAACAACTTTTCGGCATTAATTTTAAAGGTAAGCTGTGAAAGTTACATCACTTATATTATATTTATATATTTGGACTAGATTTAATTATAGATAGTTATAATTTCCAATATATATATATATATATATATATATATATATATATATATATATATATATATATATATATATATATATATATATATATATTAATTTTATTTGTTGACAGAAATTTTAACCTTTAAAAAATATACATAATTTAATTTATCAAAAATTAATTTTAATCTTTTTAATAATATGAGGAATCCATGAAAGTATTTCAAATCTTTATCTTAAAAAATCTCCTGGTATTAAGCAGTTTCGTTCTTATATTAAAAAGTTTTCAACAAATATGTCAAGCGAATACGTAATTTCAATTATTTTTCTTAAATAATTTGCATGTAACTGTAACTGGCGTTTACTTTCCGACTCAGAAAAGGATTAATTACTTTACCCAATACTGATTCTCGTTTGGTGGTGACAATGACGCGCCCCACCCACAGAGCGTTCAAATATTGGATGGTGACTTTCTTTCCCGCTCGGACTCCTCCTACACTCAATCCCCTCCACCTACTCTCTTGTGGCCGACAAGAGAGACTGGACAGGGTTGCCATATTTGGCTTTAATCACTTTTCTTTTTTGTTTATGAAATGGTTTTGAATACTAGGAAGCATTCTACAATTTATTGGTGTAAGTAACAAGAATTTAACATTAAGTCAATATTTTCTTCAAAATAGTAAATATAATAGTGTATAATAAATTCATGGAATTACTTCATTTTGTTTATTTATTTATTTTTCTTAATTTCTTATAGAAATGATGTATTTATAATTAAAAAGTGAAATATTTTATTCTTTTCTGTTGAAATCATTTATTATTAGAAGTTATTATTATATTATTTTAAAATAATCAAATCGTAATCAGTAATCCAATTATTGATTTTTTGTTTTTGTAAACATAAATTTTAATATTGTAATTAATTTTTATTTACTATTATGAGAGCATAAATTGATGAATTGATAATATAAAAGTGTCTAATAAATTCATGGAATTACTAAAGTTATTTATTTATTTATTTTCTTACTTTCTTATACAGATGATGTATTATTATTAAAAAGTGAAATATTTTATTCTTTTCTGTTCAAGTTATTTATTATTCAAATTTTTAGATAATCAAATCAAGATCAGTAATCCAATTACTGATTTTTTGTTATTGTAAACATAAATTTTAATATTGTAATTAATTTTTATTTACTATTATGAGAGTATAAATTTATGAGGAGAATTCTTTCTTAAGACTTGTTTATTTGAAAACAAAATACGTGGGAGGGGGAAAAAAATGATACATTCTCATAGTTGGAATGATTTTAATTATCTAGTTGATGGAATAATAATTTTTTTGTTTTGAACGAATGTGAATTTTTTAAAATAATTTTCATTATATATCTCTTATCAGATTACATAAATACCGAAATGTGTGATAACACTCTGAGACAGTTAAAGTTGACAAAAAAAGCTAAATAGTATGGTGAAGAAATGCATTTAATAAATTCTCAAACACAAATTGATTAGTTTGTCATAAATTTTATAAGTGTCTTTTTTTAATATAATACTAGTTTTTTTAAACTCAATTTACTGCTTTTAACTATTGACAGTTCTAGCTAGCTTTGCTTTTGCCAAGAATCTAAAACATTGGTTAGCCATCTATCACTTTTCAAATGTATAGCATGTTTTGATAATTTTAAAAAATTGCAGAATATAGCACCTTTTTTAAATTTTATAATGTTTAATATTTTTTAAACTTAACTTAATTATGCTTCCAACTCTTACGCTTAAAATAAGAGTAATAAATAAGAGTGCAATAGAATGTAGAACACAAGAACTGTTTATTGAATTGAGAATAATTAACGAAATCTTTTCTTTTTGAACTATCATAATTTCTCATTTCCAGCTTATTTTATGTATAGATGTATGCATTATCATCGTTAAAAGCATTTCACAGTTTTCTAATTGGATATGCAGGAATTACATGAACGGAGAAAGTTTTTGTTATACTTTTTAATTTCTGAATCTGGATAAAGAGCTATAAATTGTAATGAATAACACAAAAATGACACGAAAAGCGTCGATATCTTTTTACGGATACGGTTATATGTTTTAGTCATTAAATCATAGCTAAACAACTTCTTAGATTTTTATTCAAAGTTAATTTTTTTGCAATAAAATATTGGGAAAGTTAATAAACACAAAATTTAACCGTTAAAGATAAAAAGCCTTTAATTAGCACATTATTTAACTAATCGCTGATTAACTGATGTGCTCCGTTAAAGTGAGGAACCAAGAGTGTGATGTCGAAAAATAAATATTATTATTATGATAGTTTCCTTAATCCTTGCAATATTTTTAGCTGTTTGGTATTTTGTGTGACAGATTTTAAATGATTGATCATTAATTCTATCAACCATGTGTTTTGTAACTATGTGTTTTGTTATCGGAATCAAATTAATATAATTTGTTAATTAATAATAATAATTTGATTCCGATAACAAAACACAAGTGTATCAAAAATGAAATCTCGTTTATGTAATCTTTTACTTACTGATTATAAATAATCTAATAGTTTAAATTATTTCAAGAAAATTTTAAAATTTATTGATATAATATTATACATACAAATCTCACATGTTGAGCCTAAATTAAACTATTTCCTTTCAAGCTACACTATTTCGCTATTTTAGTGAAGTCATCAAATGATAAAAAGTGATTTTATTTTATTTTTTTTTCAATGGTCGGGGTATATTGGGATGTATTGTACACTAACACCCAAGGAATCGGCCAGAAACAGCGACCTCTTTGCCGCCGAGGCGTTGCCCCGGGTGTAGCACAGGAGGTGGGCCATCATCGCACCCTCACACATGCCATAGGGACTCGTTTATAGGGTAGGCACCATTCATACCTCATTCACACACAAGGAAAGAACAAAGACAGGATAGAGAGAGAGAGAGAGAGAGAAAGTACATCCATGCCTGAACCGGGATTCGAACCCAGGACCTCTCTATCCGTATTCAGGCACGCTGACCACTAGACAAGTTAGCCGGCTTAAAAGTGTTTTTATTGATATAATATTAAGATCATTATGACAATAGGCTTAAGAAATTATGTTCAATATACATAAGTAGAACTCTACCGCATGATGAAAATAAAAAGTAAACCAAGTGTAAGAAAAAATTGTTTCTTTGATGAATTATAAACACACTCTTTAATTATTTGAATTGCAGATGAAATGTTTAATATTTATCGGTTTCATTTAAACAGACAGTTATTTTCTGGAAACAATATTTTAATAATGTAATACCTGTCTTTTTTTGCAGATGATAATTTAACCGAATAAATGATTCTTTTTCAAAAGATGTTTAATGTGACGTAAAAACAAATCACATAGATTCTTGCATAAATAATGAAATTACTTACGGCCAACTTCACAGTTTTTTAGTGAAAAAAGAGTAAAATAAGCTATTGTTTGCAGAGTAATGTGGAAGATTAAATTATTTGAATATCTCAATTCCTCGATGAAAGAATGAATTCGACTTAAGCCACTGGGCTGTCGCACTGAAGATCGAAGCTTGCGTGACCTGAAAACCGGGATCCGTGAAAATCGCTACAATTTTAATTACTTTTCGTCCATTTGATTCTTCCGGATATTCTCCATGAATCATTTTTGAGGGGGTGGAGGGTTGAGGGGTTTCCTTCCGCGCTTCCGTTCCATCATCCGAGGCGCCTGATCGATGCAGGAATCGTATCGTTTCTTCTTCGTAATCGCTATGGTGCGGCAATGATTAAAGAGGTTCTGGTTTCGATCATAATTCTTCAGATTATTCTCTTTTTTTATGTTTTCCTTTCTCTCATTCTTCGTGTAATGTTTGTCGAATTTTCTTTGGATACCGGAAGATAAGCGGAGTTTGCAAATAGCTAATGTTTGGAAAGATTTTAATTAAATTAATTGCGCCTAAAGAACATGGCTTTGGATCCATTTCTGTTGCTAAATGGGTTTTGCTATTCTTTTCTTTCTGCAGATAATAATATATTGTGAAAGGAACATCATTATTATTAGTTATTTACATTTCAGTGATAAAGTTGATTAGTTCCTTTTTTTGAATAAAGTGGATTAATCTTTTGTATTATTTTATTGAAATAAATAAGGGCACAATAGAATTTAGAACACAAAAACTGTTTATCGAATTTAGAATAAATAACGAAAACTTTTTTTTAAAAAAAATTTCCTAATAACCATATTTGAAAAGCATTGTTTTTATGCAAATCATTTGAATCTTCATATCAAATGAATTTGAAAATTCTTCTCTATTCTTCTAAAACATCAAATATATATATAACAGCGAAAACTATAATTTTGACTATCTTTACTAACAAATAAAAGTTCAATACTTCTCTTTTTATAAGTTAGAAAAATAGTTGTTCAACTAACATTTGATATTTCTGTCCGATTTTATTAATTTTTGATGAGTGCTTATGGTCATTCATGATCAATTAAGTTTATTCGCCCATATATTTAAATTTTAAGATATAAATATCTTTCCTTCCTTACTATTTCTTTTATATCAACAAAGGAACAAAGGAAAACTAGAAATTGTATAGTAAGTAAGTAAGTATGTTTTGTGGCACAGTTGCCATATAATCCAGAATGCCAATTTTTATTTCTTTGGATATATATATATATATATATATATATATATATATATATATATATATATATATATATATATATATATATATATATATATATATATATATATATATATATATATATATATATATATATATATATATATATATATATATATATATATATATATATATATATATATATATATATATATATATATATATATATATATATATATATATATATATATATATATATATATATATATATATATATATATATATATATGTATGTATGTATATATATAAACGATACTAGGATGACGTAATTATAACGTAATGCCGCTCGAAAACGTAAAAAATGTAATGAAATAAATTCAGTCCTGAAAATACTTGCGTATCTAAACAATACATTTAAACCTAAATAATAAAAAGCTTAAATTTATATATTTGAAATATTAAGATTAAAAAAAGAATAAAACACAAGAGAATTCGTAAACGAGTACAAATAAGAAAAATATAGAAGCAATTTTTTAAAAAAATATAAACACGAATTCTGTAAAAAAGGAATGTAAAATAGTTTAGAATTTGGCAGGCTGGATTATGTGGCAACTAGGCCTGTTTTTCTACGTAAAGACATTTTTAACAAATCAATAATGTTAGGTCTTAAAACGGAACAAATTTTGATCATTCTTATTTCGTTACAGATAATTTAGATACCATATTTACCAGCATATAGGACGAAACGTCCAGCGTATAAGAATACGCCGGCAAATACACACTTTTTTCATACACGTTTCTTTAAAGACAAAACTTTATTACAGTTTATTATAAGGAATTTACAGCATTTTAAATATAAAGTAATACAAATACAGAGTAATAATTTTCTACAAATTCTAATCTATCTGGGAAATAACACTTTTTAATTCTCTTTCGTCAAAATCCAAACATTCATCGCCAAAGCAAAATAAACAGTTTCTTGATTGTAATTCAGCATCTGAGTCAACAAATTATCCTCTGTGACACCCAGAGTACATTACTGATTCCGTACATCTAAAATTATTTAAGCACTTTTTGTTTTGTATGGGTCCTAATTGACTATGTTTAGTTTACACCAGCAAGGTCCACTGTGCTTAACCCTAGAAGGGTTCTAACAATGATTATGTTTAGTGTGTGGATTGCTTTTTCAGATACTCTTCCTGATTCTGATAAGTTCTTATCATTTTCTCTGTTGGTCCGAAATGCCTATATGCAACTGTATTTCCTTGATCTTTGGCATACGCAATCACACGTAGGTTATAGCAATGCCAACATTGTTTTTAAAACCATAACTTGTTAACAAATCCAACAAAAAAAAAGTGAACATTAAAAATTTCAAACTTTTTAAAGTCATTCACAAAAATTGAGAAAATTAAACAAACTTAACTGTGACTGCAGATGGCAGCGCATGCGCCTTTAATGAATTCTTTGTAACTGTAATATTCCTACACTCAGCAAGGAAACAAAAAGAAAAACCATATACCTCTGGACAGAGGAAATTTCCTGAAATGAATGCAATCAAAAACTGAGTATGTATATGACACACTCCGTTTTTCAGATGTATTTTCAAAGAAAAAAATGTGTCTTATAGGACAGAAAATATGGTATATAAAAAGGAATATTTATCTGCCTGATGGTCCGTTATGCATTAATACACCATTGATTCGATCGCTATGAAACTTTGGGAAATTGTGGAATATACTTGTGTGAAGGTTTCAGACAAAGTACATTTATCTTATGAGAGGTGGCGCACGTGTATACAAGCATATTCAAATCAATGTATTATAACAATGGCATTTCAGTTCCACGAAGTGAATATGTACTGCAACAACTGAATGTAAGCAATGACCTTTCAATTCATGGGATATATAAATCGTCAACAGTGATATTTTTCAACGGAAATGAATGAAAAAATTAAAAAAAAGTATGATGTATTTAAATTGCAATGAGCATTTTCCTAAATAGAAATAAAATTATTTTTTGCATGTATAACGCTGAATTATTTTATTATTAATTTGAATAATAAATTCGAATTTTTTTCATTTATTTATTATAATTTTCAATGAATTTGTGTGATCATCGTTGACAATTATCGAACGAAAATTGATTTTCGATCTACATCTGAAGTACGAAAGAAATAAAAATTACGAGCTGCAGAAACTGATAAGCAGTAGACAACAAAATTAGAAATATTTTAAGTACTGTGGTGGATGAGCAAGTTTAATTTTGAAACTGAAGTTTAATTTACAAACACAGAGACGCCAACATGCAATATCACCAGAAATTCCGATATGCGCAAAATTCTTACAAACATAGAAAATTATTATATATGACGATTGCACAATAGCTTTAAAAAAAACATTAGAAATGGTTGATAATGCTTGGTAGGATATGAGCAGAAATGGATAGATTTTGGTTGAGTATTCACCATTTTGTATAATGATTTTTGACAAACTGTGCCAGTTATATTAACTTCAGAACTTAAAATGAAAAAGCAGGCGAAACGACAACGTATATATCTATTGACATGTTGATGAATCTATAGGAAATTGATAATTACCAAGCATAATTCGTGAATTCACAAGATTTGATAGGTAACACCGACTATTTTAACATTGAAAATTGGCATGGCTATCATTCCCTTCTCTGAAACATTAATCCACCACAACTTTGTAATGATACAAAACTTTCGGTGAAAAGGTAAGAAATGACATCAAAGGCACAAGTTTGAATGGGAAATTCACATCTGAGGATGCACTTTTGCTACGTATTCCAATGAAACCATCAGATATACCATTTGAAATTTAGTTTCCGGCTCAACTCGCACTTTTGTTCTGGTTGTTGTTGCACTAGCATCTTTCCCTCTATGTAGCTAAGATTTGGGTTATACCAGCTAGATAAAAGCAGCCGGGTGGGAGTCTTAATAATTTAGAAGTAGGAACCAATCAGAAGACACTCCAATACTTGATCTGTCACCACCTCCTAGAGGCATCACTTCACTTTGGTAACATTGCGACCACGAGCTACTTAACATGAGCAGTAACTATTAGTGAACATGAAGGATCTTTGATTAAGCCGGGATTCGAACTATCTTCTTTCCGATAAGGAAAACGATGCCCAAATTAACCAAATCACCTAAGCCTACTTTTGCAATGGTGATCGACAAAGTATAAGGACAATCTTAACAAGTGTGTGGGCTAGATTTGGAGAATTGGCTTATCACATGGGAAACTGAATATGGCTAGCTCAAGGTCTTGAAAGCTCTCTAATACACTACTGGCCATTAAAATTGCTACACTAGGAAGAAATGCAGATAACAAAATGATATTTATTGGACAAATATATTATACTAGAAATAACAAGTGATTAAATTTTCAAAAAATATATTTGGCTGGATAGATCCTGAGAAATCAGTACCCAGAACAAACACCTCTGGCAGTAATAACAGTAGTTATACGCCTGAGCATTGAGTCAAACAGAGATTGGATTGCATGTACAGGTACAGATGCAAATGCAGCTTCAACACGATGCCACAGTTCATCAATCGTAGTGACTGGCGTTTAGTGACGAGCCAGTCGCTCGGCAGCCACGGACCAGACGTTTTCTATTGGTGAAAGATCTGGAGAACTTGCTGGCCAGGGCAACAGCCGAACATGTTCCGTATCAAGGAAGGTCCGTACAATACCGGCGACATGCGGTCGGGCATTATCCTGCTGAAACGTAGAGTTTCGCAGGGCTCGAATAAAGGGTAGAGCCACGAGTCGTAACACACCAGAAATGTAACTTGCACTTTGGTAAATGTAACTTGCACTTTAAAAGCACCGTCAATGCGAACAAGAGGTGACCGAGACGTGTATCCAATGGCACCCCATACCATCACGCCAGGTGATGGGCCAGTATGACGATGACGAATACACGATGCCAGTGTGCGTTAACCACGATGCCGCCTAACACGGATGCGACCATCATGATGCTGTACACAGAACCTGGATTCATCTGAAAAGAGGACGTCTCGCCATTTGTGCGCCCAGGTTCGTCGTTGATCACACCATTGAAGGCGCTCTTGTCTATGTCGCAGCGTCAAGGGAAGCCGCGGCCATGGTCTCCGAGCTGAGAGTCCATGCTGCTGCAAACGTCGTCGAACTGTTCGTGCGGGCACTTGTTGTCTTCCAAACGACCTCGTTTCTTGACTCATGGCTCGTGACGTGGTTGCACGATCCATTACGGCCATGCGGATACTAAGCCTGTCTTCTCGGCTGCTAGTGATCGGTGGCCGTTGAGATCCCGTACGGCGTTCCGTATTACCGTCCTGAACCCATCGATTCCATATTCTGCTAACAGTCATTGGATCTCGACCGACGCGAGCAGCAATACTGCGATAAGATAAACCTATATCCAGGTACGCTACAATTCGACCTTTATTAAAGTCAAAAACGTGCTGGTATGCATTTCTCTTTCTTACACGAGGCATCATAGCAACGTTTCACCAGGCAACAACGTTCAAATGCAATTTGTGTATGAGGAACCGGCTGAACAGTTTCCTCATTTAAACACAATGCAGGTGTCGCTACTGGTGCCTGCTTTGTCTGAATGCGCTGAAAAGCTAATCATTTGCATATCACAGCACCTTCTTCCTTTCGTGTAAATTTTACGTCTGTAGCATGTCACATTCTTGGTGTAGCAATTTTAATGGCCAGTAGTGTATATTCATGTAGTCACAAAAAAAAAAAAAAAAAAAAAAAAACAAGCACTATGTATCTGTAAGCACCCGAATGAATAAAGAAAATTAAAATGACGCTTTGAAATATTTTCCGTTTGTAAATGAGTGCGTATCAAAATAAAAGCGGCATAATGCAAAATTGAATGCTATCATAACGAGTTTCTTTGAATTTACTTTCTTATGAGATCACAATCAATATAAGCTAGATCAAAATAAAAAGTGAGCTTGGTTATGTATTTTTTCCACAAAGTTGGAAACTAAGCAGAACAAGAGTAAAATTTTCATTTGTAAAATTTATTATTCTTCCTAGAATATTATCTACCAAGAGAACTTTGATGTTTCACACTTTTCGTTGTGAAGGAAATTGAATATTCTTGAAAACTCACATTAATAGGTATAAATATAGATATTATATACAAGTTTATAAGTTTGTTTCTTCACACAGGTCTAATTTTTTCTTTCAAAAATATCAATCTGATTTGATTTAGTGGAGCAAATTAAAAATTGTTGTGAGATTTTTTTGAATGAGTAGATACAAAACAGAATTCTTTATTAGCATGGAAAGGTTTCGAACGATTAATCTTTGACATTTCCATTACAAAAATATATATTTCTGGACTTTCCAAAAAAAAAAAAAAAATATAAAGAAACATGTGATAACTAGCACAAGCACAATGATTTTCTTTAAAAGAAAATTCAACAAAACAATTTTCTGATTTTAATTTTAAAAAGAACTTTATGAAATCATTAAATGGACCGTTTTTTCCACCATATATATATATATATATATATATATATATATATATATATATATATATATATATATATATATATATATATATATATATATATATATATATACATACATACATACATATATATAATATATATATATATATATATATATATATATATATATATATATATATATATATATATATATATATATATATATATATATATATATATAAGGAAGGAGTCAAACTAAAGGAGAGAACAAATTTTAGCCAGAACAAGTAAGTTTACTATCATGAAGAAGATTAAATTTGTTAATGAAAAAATATTTTTTCCAGTCTTAAATTTTTATATATATATATAAAACAAGGTAATATGATTGTAATTAATAAAGTTTTTACTAAGATTCAAAGATATTTTAGAATTGCTATAAGGTTATTTTATGAGAATATATATATATATATATATCTATATATATATATATATATATATATATATATATATATATATATATATATATATATATATATATATATATATATATATATATATATATATATATATATATATATATATATATATATATATATATATATATATATATATATATATATATATATATATATATATATATATATATATATATATATATATATATATATATATATATATAAGGAAGGAGTCAAATTAAAGAGAGAACAAATTTTAGCCAGAACAAGTAAGTTTACTTACGTTAGGGAGGGAACTGTTTTTTAAGAATTTCGGCAACTATCATGAAGAAGATTAAATTTGTTAATGAAAAAATATTTTTTCCAGTCTTAAATTTTTATATATATATATATAAAACAAGGTAATATGATTGTAATTAATGAAGTTTTTACTAAGATTCAAAGATATTTTAGAATTGCTATAAGGTTATTTTATAAGAATATATATATATATATATATATATATATATATATATATATATATATATATTACAATTTTTCGCATCCAACCTTTTTCTTATCAACAATTATTTCTTGAAAATCGATTAAATATCTGTAAAATAAGATTGATGAAATTTATTTTGTTATCAATTCTAAGCTTATTACTTAAAATGTAAAACTTACGATAGTATATTTAAAGCTTAAAAAATCACGCAAAAAAGAAAACTATTGTAATTATAAACATATTAAAATTGCATTTATTTATAAAAAATGTTCTTTAATTAATGTGTAAATAGTGATCTGGAAGAGAGATAGAGATAGAATTGTTAATAATAATAAATAAAAAAAAATTCTATATTTTTTATTATTAAAAATTTGAAAGCAGACATTTCTCACGTGAAAGAGCGCCTGCTATATTTATTCCTAGAAAATGCTCATAAAATGTTAATAAAAGGCAACACAAGTCATAAACTGATTAACTTTAAGAGAACACGTAAGAGAGTTTGTTAACTACAATTTTTTTTAATGATATATCTCTCAGCACCTGGTGGTCTTCCCTAGAAGTTTGATTTCCTTTGTAGCGCCAGGTGAAGAGAGCGCCAGAAACTCGAAATAGAGAAGTTACGAGAACTGCCAAATTACAGAGTTTTCTATTGTGAATGCTTATTGTGACATTGAAAAGGCGTGTTTATAGTACGACAATCACTTAATTACAATAAACAAAGTTATATACGCAGATTCTAAATAATTCATTTTTATGGGCACAGCTATTTGTTTGGATAATTATAGTTTCAACGAACAATTATTTCTCAATTTCATTTTCCCACACATTTGCTCTGTCATTTAAGGAAAGAAAAATGTATATCCAAACTAAAAATGTTTGAAAATTTTGTAATAATTGAAATTATTCCACTAGGAATATATGAAAAAGGGTGATTCATTCATTCTGTTTCGTTTCCGGTTACTTATTTCTGTTGACTCAAAGTATATACATAGTCACTTTGCCTTGTAATTTTGAGCTATGTCCAAATGCCGACACCACTCTAAGTTCTCTCATTACAGTTAATTATATTTCGATTAAATAACACGATTACGTCCTGTTAATGTGATAGTAAAATTTATTCTATATGTTTTATAATGTTTTCGTTACCAACCTAGGCAAGATAGGGATAAATAAGAAAAAAGCTGTAAAATAGGAGAAAGGTTCATATCAAACTTATATAAGATTTTTGAAAAACTCAGGTTTTTCATTTGGTAAGGAAAAATATCTATGTATAAACGAGTTTTATGAAAGCTCTATTTTGTTTCCACAAAGTTAGCAAAACTTATGCTTTCTATATAAGCCTAATAATTAAAAAATACAATACTTTATTAAAAACTTTTAGGTTATTTAATGATTTCTTTTCGTTTGCTCAGAGCAATTAACACGTTGTGTTATTCTCTTTTTATTTTGGAAAAATTCTGTGTAGACTATAAGAATCCTTTTTGCTTATGATTTTATAGAATTATTTCATTGCCTTGGCATAAATTTTTTAGAGAACATATAGCTACAATCAATAACATAGGACTATAGCAATTGCTATGTCTATATGTGAGTGTGTGAAACTTATCTGGTTTCAGGATTTCATTATTTATTGATTTTTGAAACATTTGTATTTTTAAAATACTTTGCTTGAATCAATATATTTAACGTAATTTAAAATTAGTATAAAATGGTACCAAGTAATTTCAGATTTTCCTCTGAATTTTTATGATATCACCATTTTTATGATGATACTGGAATCTAGTTATAGAAGATATTATAATACATTATTTGGTTATAGACTGACAGCAAATCACTTTGATGGTCAAATTTTTATATCTCTTTTGGTACTTCACATATCAAAAAATAAATATCTCTAATAAATATTTAAAATAAAATGGAACTATACAATGTAAATGTATTAATTTTACCTTTTCTTTTTTTATATCTGCATCGGACTTAAGAAGCCAATATAGGTCCCATCAGTCTTGAAGTTGGACTGATCGTACCTAAAATTTGTCTCTTGGAAATTTAAATCAATCGTAGTCAAATGTTTTGTATTTACTCTTCCCATTTACAGCTTTATTGATTGTAAAATTTCCCGACATCGATTCACAGTTTTGTAACAACTTAGTTTTATATATTTATAAAATGTAATAAGTATTTTAGAACTCATTACAATAATTTTGAAATGTGGTAAAGACATCGATAAGAACCACCGCTATATAGGAAAGCATCGAACGATAATGGATAACCATTGGTTTGATTGGCGCTTAAAAGAAATCAGTGTGTCGAGCGAACAACATGAATAATTTTACTTAAACTGATTTGATATGTTGCTCTACCCTGGTTTTTGGTATAGGGAACAGAAATGGATAATTTCTATATCTCAAATGCTCAGCTTCTTTTTTTGAAAGAATTATATCAAGATTGATGTTTTCGAACATGCCGATAAATTATAATGCCAAGTTTTTTTCTCGTGGATGTCAATGTGAAAAATTTTAAAATTTTATTCTGGGTAATGGCTCACATTTATACATTTTACGAACTTTTTTGTATTTCATTCTGGTTTCATATTGCGTCCTGTCAACAATTTTGTGTCTCCTGAAGTTCTGATGATACCATATCCGAATCTAGATTTACCATCATCCTCTAGATTCCCTGTGAGTTTGTGTGTACGTGAATCTCAAACATATTCGGTATCCTGTTTTTACATAATATTTCAAGTAATATTCGTTTTGAAGACCAGAGGCTTAATGATAGCATTTCACGATCCCAAGGCATAGGTGCAATATTCGATCCTTGATCTGGGGAAGGTCGATTCAGTCTTTTATCCCTTCAGTGGGTCGATAAACTGAGTACCAAGCATGCTTGGGAACTAAACACTGGGAGTTTTGCATTCGGCTAATCACCTAATCGGGACATATGCGCCGCATTTCAGAGCCTCTCAGTCAAGAAAACAGAGATGAGCATGGTAGATCTTGGCCCACATAGATAGTCGTGCCACACAGTTTAATTTAGTTAATATTCGTTTTAAAAAGAATTCAACTTAAACTAATGACTAAATGATGATTTCTGTATTTGACGAAATCCTCTTAATAGTCGAAATCGCTAACTACTCTGATGACTTGAAATTTTCAGTAATGGATGAATATTAAGGTTTACGGTCACCAATCACTTAGATCACAGTCAAGATTACTGTGTCTCATCATATTAATTCTCCTGTGTCTCATCATCATAATATTGATAATATATTAAAAGGACTTATAATCAATTAAATTCGGTTTTGGCTCATTCAGGGTGTAGACTATTATTCTGCTTCACTTTTTCTTTTTCTATTGAGGATTTATTATTAATCATTTACCATTATAGTTCTATGTTTATGTTAATATGCTTTTTAATGTGTTAATTCAAAGTGAAATAAAATTTATTGAATGATTTCCTAGAATTTAAATTGAAATGAAGAGGTACTACATCTAGTTATGATGTATACGGAAGCATGTTGGCGCGATAGCGACACCTAGTTGTGATAATTGTTAAAATTATCTTCAGGGTTAAAGTGACTCATGCGTACACATCCATGCGCAGATGCGAAATTTTAAGCAAATGACATGAAGGGAGAATATTAATTTTTTTATTAATAGTTACATCTATCAATAATCTAAGATGTGTTTTTAAAATAATCAAGCATAAAATAAAAACATTTCCGTTGAAAAGTGATTAGAACAGATAAAATACTATCATTTCCAAAACATGTAACTGAAGTTAACATAAAGCAAGAATAACTAAATCACATGAATAAATAATCATGACATGGTATTATGGTACAATTACTACATACAGCAATATTTCCTAAAATTTTCACCTGTTTGTGTGTTTACTTATTTATCTAGTTTTAACTGTTAACACAGATTGTTCTTTTTGCTTTTAAATTGAACTTCTACCTAATCAGATATTATTATTATTATTATTGAAATGTTGGAAAAAAACAAAGGTAAAACTACTCATTAAACGGAAGCATTCCAAATTATATATGATTCCCAATCCAACTGAATAGGCACCCATCTTTTAGAACGTTAATGACGTTATCGTGCTTTTGCCGCAACACTAATTGCCCTGCTCCAAAAATCTATTTTGCAATCTATCATTACAGACAACATAAGATTCTATTTTCTCTGTGCGAATCTTTTTTCTTTAAACTTTAAAAGAGCATTTATATCCTCTCCTTTTAACGTTGATAGTAAAAACTTAAGGGGTAATCACTGAATGTGCGTTTGGATTTATTTAAAGCAATTATTTAAACTGTTTCGAGGAGATCATTATTGGATGTTTTAGCATAGCAATTTTAGTTTTTTCTTTTATAGAGATGTTCGTAATATTAATACACATGACAAATTAAATAATATCAGTCAAAGATGGGAATATATATGAGAGGGCTTTGTATCTCTTAAGTGTTCTAACGAAAAAAATAATTTTTTAAAATACTTGTTTTTTGTATTTTTAGTGAAATCTGTTTGCGCAAAATACCTTTGATTTTTAACTTTAAATAAATAATATTTTCACTTGGCTTGATTATATATCTTTATTGATTGTGAATTGTAAAAAAGATTTAGTCTCGATTATCGATCAGTGATTGTAAAAAGATTTACAATTTTCATTATAGATTGTAAATTTTTATTATTATTTTACATTTATGTTGTGTTATTCATGATCATGTTATTTGATTATCTTTAAAAAAGAATTCCTTAAATATTTTCAAAACTTAAAAACATATTTTCATATACCTTCAGAGAAATCTCTTGCAAACAATGCATTTTTCTTAAAATTTTGCTTGCATTGAATACACCTTTTTTAATTCGTAAATCTATTAGACTTTAATATTTGTGCATGATTCTAGATCAGATACTTGTTGTATGAGCATTATTAAAAATTATCCATTTATTAAACATTTCCATAAATAATTTGCACTTTATTTATGTAATTTTAGATAAACCATTTGTGCATAATATATATTTTCACTTTTACTTGCATCAAATACTTATTGTGTATACATGGGCTCTTACCAATATTTAACAGTTATATGCGATTAGTGGCGAATCTATATATTTCTTTACAAAATATTACCTCGTCAAGCTCATTAATGGTCATGAAAATTACAATACCAGGAAAAAATGATTTTAAGTGTGTCAAAATTACAAAAGAAAGTAGATTTAAAAATATGCAAATGAATAGCATTTAAATGACACAAAACGGACACACTAGATCTGAAGCATTATTTAAAAGAAAGTTATAAGTTCTTCATCGAGTCCGGTTAATTGTGTAGTATTCTGATGGCCATATATGTATCTAGTGGAAAAAGTTTCTTTTCAAGTTGCATTAGATATCATCACTAGGTTCTTGATTTGGTGTAACGGTATGAGTAGACACTGAGTACACAGCATACCAATTCAGTTTAGATTGGTGGTAAATTGAATAGCTATGGGTATTTTCTGGCGTGTAGTTTTGTCCTACCTTCGGGGGTTGTGAAACCAATTACTCAAAAATATAATCTAAGTAATGGAAGCTGTAAGGTATATTTTGATTTTCCTCAGAATGTATAGAGTATTGTTCATACAGAGAATACAATAAAAAGAGCATTAGATTGTTGTCCTGGACTGAATGGCATTTCCTTGATTGATAGCATCTGGTTGCTGGGTAATCAATCCACTGCTCATATTTTAACTGCTTTTACGGTTGATGAAATAGGATATATGATTGATATATTTTAGAATGGGTTGTGTTATCTAAGACAAGTTGATATCCATTGTTAACTGAATAAGGGCGTTTTAGTAGTTAAGGAAGGCAACAGTTTCTATTAACTTTGTATCTCTGTTAATTCCCTAACTACAGGCCAGTTTAAATATTTATTTTCGTGTTATAATGATTACGTAGAATAAATGTTTTTTAGTTTGTTTTCCTTCATGATGTTGAAACTTTAATGACTAGCAGAGAGTCAGAGAGAGAAAGAGAGAGAGAGAGAAAGAGAGAGAGAAAGAGAGAGAGAGAGAGAGAGAGAGAGAGAGAGAGAGAGAGAAAGAGAGAGAGAGAAAGAGAGAGAGAGAAAGAGAGAGAGAGAAAGAGAGAGAGAGAAAGAGAGAGAGAGAGAGAGAGAGAGAGAGAGAAAGAGAGAGAGAGAGAGAGAGAGAGAAAGAGAGAGAGAAAGAGAGAGAGAGAAAGAGAGAGAGAGAAAGAGAGAGAGAGAGAAAGAGAGAGAGAAAGAAAGAGAGAGAGAGAGAGAAAGAAAGAGAGAGAGAGAGAAAGAAAGAGAGAGAGAGAGAAAGAGAGAGAGAGAAAGAGAGAGAGAGAGTTTTATCTCCATAGTCAAAAACCTCCTTTTATATATCTTAAGTGAAATCACTTGCATACATAGTATACCTTATTTTTGCTTGCACTGAATGCTTATAGTTTTAATAATTGCTGAAGTTACTGAGATACTGCTTTATATATTTCTTTAAGTAGCTGGATCTCTATTAATATTTTACATTTATCTGTGGAGATTTAATAGACTTATTATTCAAAGAAAGTGAACACATTTTTATACACTCTTAGGTACCGTATTTTTCTGCATATAGTTCGAGGATTATGGGTTAAAAAATGTTTCGAATTTCGTTATGCGTATTATATGCCACCCTGGATAATCTATTAAAAACATTCTCCATCAAAGAAACTTTCAATCAAGTTTTGAAAAAAAAAATAAATAAAATAAATAAATAAAAAAATGTTCCATAAAATAAATAAAAAATTGTGCCACGACTGGACTGACTTATTTTAACTATAACTCGCATTGTCCAATTACAGTCAAGAATGAATTCTGTTCCTCGGAACGATATTACAGTTACAGTTAGCTAACTTCATTTCACCATCTGTCTTAACCTGAAATATTTCACTATGGAACATTCAGATTCCTATATCATCATGTGAAGCGGAAACGCTTAAGCTATATAGTAAATTTTAAACTAAAAGTTATGTCACCAAACTTGTAATGGTGACAAACTTATTAATGCAATGTGATAAACAAAGTATGCGCAGTACAAAAGAAAAAATGCATTCAATGAGTAGTTCCAATACGTTTCTTTCATTGAATTAGTAACAAAACAAATATATTTTATTTTCAAAAATATGTCTAACCTCGTTTTAAAAGTCATTAAAAACTAAAAATCGATAAGATTTACTGCATTCAGGTGAGTCCAAACAAATCCTTTTCATAATAAATATTTTTCTGCACAATTTATAACATTTTTTTATCATACAATGTATTTTTTTATTTTATTTGGCACCACATTAACAGAAGTTTTCAAATATTCGCCGTGGATTATGCGATGGCTTTTTTTTCTTTTATTCGAAAAAAAGTTCTGGCGTATAATAAGTCGCCGTGGATTATATACAGGAAAATACTGTACATTTCTTGTAATTAATATAATTTCTGTATTTTTATTTTTGTATTAAATAAATTTTTTTATGCGTACATAGGACTCGATAAATATTTACATACATGCATGTATGTCTTTTGATGAACTCTTCAATTGATTATTTTTTAGAGAAATTTAACTCATTAAATATTTCAGTAATTAGAAACTATTTTTATACATTATTTTTACGATTATTCATTTGTAATATTTTTATGCAGCTTTTTTCTTGAATACAGTTTTTGTTTGTATAGAATGAATCTTTATGTATGTACATGAATCTATCAAAAAATTATATTTAATCATGGTTATATACGCGCGAGTTTGTGTCCTTATAATATTTTACTGGTGATTGAGTTAATTTTCTGAAACTGAGTATTGTATATATATAGTTTATATAAAGATTTATTAAAAAAAAAAACCCCTATATTTTAATATTTTTTTTCGTGATAAAAATAGTAACTAGATTATATTTGTCCCTTATGTTAATCTTAAGCATGAAAGTATAGGAAATTATTTTAAAACAACACCAGATATTATCAGCGCTAATATTCAATAACTTTCACTGAAATCAATTTTGTCGAATATTAAGTTAAAATATTTATATCAACATCTAAAGAGGTTACAGCATTAAGGGTATTGATTGGTTAAAAATAAGTAAATAATTCACTCATAAATTAGGAGAAAGTGATTATTAAGATTTACATAACAATTTCATGATTTGACACTTGTTTAAAATTATGGATACATTAATAAGTCAAAGATTCTTAGTCACAATATATTAAAAAAATGCATGATTACAAAACACACACACACACACACACACACACACACACACACACACACACACACACACACACACACACACACACACACACACACACACACACACACACACACACACACACACACACACACTAATATATAACCACCAAATATTTCGCTGACTCCGCATATACGTCAGTAGATGATGCATATAATGATGACATTTTACGTATTCCAATCATCTAACTCCATGTAGACAAATCAAATAATTTAATTTACCATGTGTTAAAAGATATTTGATTACATTTAGTGTCGATACTCTTTTTCTTTCATCATTTCTTTATCAAAATAGAAGGACACACTAAAATCAAGTCTAAAGTAAAATGGATAAATATGAATGGTAAGTTTTTGTTTTTAATCAAGCGTTAACTGAAATTTATTTCTGCACTATTAGCTGTTGTTTCCCGCATTATCCTTTATTTAAGTGAACATGTGTATAAAAGAACTTATTTCAAACGGAAAAAAAGCTACATTGTACTTTAAAATGTAAGTCTTTTGTATATTGACATTTTTGTAATTTTTTTAGATCTAATGTATTTTTATTATTTACATTAACTGTTTGCCATCCTAAAACGTACTTCGAAAAATAAATGCAATGTTGGTAAGAATATTTGAAGTTAAGGATCAAACTTAGAATTAAATTATTTTAACCCTTAATTATATATTCATATATAAGATTTTGTAGCATAAGGACTTTCTGGGATTCATACAAACAAAACGGACATGTTTAATTAGCAAGTTGCATTTTATTCTGGTTAAACATCATTTTGCTTTTGTGAATGAATAATATACCACAAATGATCACTAAAAGGGGCAACTGCAAAATACTATCTTAAATTAGATTTTGGCTTATTTTGGAATTTCATGTTAACAGACACTTAAGATGGCTGATAGAGTCAAGAGCAACAGTTTTTTCTTACTGTGGTCTGGGATATGACTAAATTATTCGGAGTGAGAAATATTGAGCTCGATTCCAGCCAGTGTTACGAAACCGCAAACGAGAATACGAATTGTTTTCTACACACTCATTTTTCAAATATGATGCTTGAGAGTTTCCCAGTATTTCATCCTTTAAGAAACATGAATATGAATTGCTATCAGCGAAAAGCTTTTCCAGAAAATAATGATACGCGATGAACATTAAAAAAAGCTTCACAACAATCTTCAACGAATAGGAGTCTATTATTGGTATTAAAAGAGCTATTATTTGCCTAAAAACTTGATGATTATATTATATCATCAAGTGTGCGTGGGATGACTGTATATACCATAAAAGTTTGTTATAGAAGCCTCATAAGGCGCCTACATCAATAAAGTCAATATGTGTTTACAAAATCAATAAACTAAACACTTTTCAAAATTATTAGTTCATTATTTTCTCTTTTTTGATTTGCAGTAGAATTGTATTCTTCTACACGAGTAATCAAAGGTTCAAATCTATTGGTCACTTTTGAATGAAAAGAGATAAATTTTGCAGTTATATTTTATGTTAGTACCTCGGTGCGTAGCTTTCAAAGTATTTCTTTTTGATCATAAAAAAAAAATATTGCTTATAATACCTAAAATGTGCGTACAAAAAGGATTATTTGCTGATTTAGACAGATCTCAAAAATTTTTATACTATTTTATTTTATATTAAATTTTACTGTATAAAAATAAAAATTATTTATATTAAAATTTTATACAGTACATAAAGTGATAACTGCATTCTTAAAAAAGGAAATATATTAAGTAAAAATATTTAAAATTATTTCGATGTGTGTGTGGAACCGTCCCGCTATTTTGTTATTTTTTTAACAATGTCTTTTTCTTTTATTTTAAGAACACAACCAGACTAAAAAGAATAAGAAATGTATTATTTAAAAATGCAACACTACGTTTTTTATAATTCTCTTGAAACCAGTGTTTCAAAAAAATTCAATAGAGAGTGTATTTTTTTTCACCTTAAAAAGAATATATTACCTGATTAAGTTTTGGTCTATCTGTAAATACTGGCTTAAGTTAAGAGCTGTTGAAATGTTATTGTACCAACTGCAGAGCAAAAAGCAGTTATTAGCTTCACTATTTGCTGAATCGTAAATTATTAGGTTTAAGAAAGCGTCTATTGGTCAGGTTTCGAGACGTCATTAAGTAACCAATCTCTCTTTTTCCAGAAGTCATAATTTTTTTATTGTATTTTTATCTTTTAGTTTTGTTTGAAGGCCATAAAACAAATCAATTAAGATCTGATGCAATGCAATAATGCAATGGAATTCATCGAAAAAATGAACGAAAGATTTAAAAATTAATTTTCTTCTTTTAATCTTCTCAATTATTTTATTGTATATTTTCCAATTTTATTTACTGTCAGGCTGCTAAATTTTCAAAAGTAGTTTTATAAATATATTATTGTTTAAATATTTTAGTTTGTTATTTAAATATATAATTTTTTAAAAATTTTATTTATTACATTTTTATAAAAGTAAATTTTGTTTTCTCTATTTAATAAAATATATTATTTTTAATTTCATTACAAATTTCTGAATATAGGTATACTGCATGCCACCCAAACTGCAATACCAAGAAAGACAAGAGATATCACAACAAAATTTATTTTGTAGATAACATGTTGACCAAGTATCAAATGTTTAATTTAAAGACTTCTGTGAAGTGTGATTCCTATGAAAACCAGTTGCCAGTGTAGCCGCCATTGTTGAAGATTACCACTGCCACACGTTTCGGCAATGATTCACTGAGTTTTTGGATGTGTTCTTGGGGTACAGCAGACCAAGCAGCTTCCACACGTTGACAAAGTTGATCTGGTGTGGCAGCTGGAGATGTAATCTGCGTCAATCGTTGAGCAACTATGGACCACATGTTTCCATCGGCGAAAGAACCGGGCAAGGAAGTAATTCAATCTGACGATTGACAAAGAACCCTTGGACAATAAGTGCAACGTGTGGTGGCTCATTATCCGGTTGAAATAAGGCTGTGGACAAGTCCTGAAGTTAAGGAGGACAACTGGCTGCAACACCTCGGAGATGTAGCGTTGTCTGTTTAAAATACTCGGCAATGAATACCAGAGGAATGTGAGAATGATATCCAATACAACCCCATACCATAATAACCGGTGTAAAACTAGTGTGATGGTGCATGACGCAGCTATTTAGTATCTTCTCTCCACGGTGTCTCCAAACTCTAATGCAAACATTTGGATTGCAGACAGAAGCGTGACTCACCAGTAAAGACAATTTCATTCCATTCTGCTGTACACATCCTTCTTCCATCGCACCATTGGCGGCAGAGACACCCATGGCTCTGCGTTAAGGATAGACGAAGCAATGTACGTCTTGCTGACAGACCACTCTGCTGCTAACGGCATCGAATGGTACGCGCAGACACTGTTACAGACTGAATGTGCTGTACTATGGTTCGTGATATGTCTGAACGATCCGGCACTGTCATGCGCACAATTTGTCTGCCATCACGTGAAGTGGTGCACTGTGGAGTATGCGATCGAATGCGTACGCCCGCCGTACCCTCCTGCATCCAATGATCACATATCTACATCACAGATTGGTTTCGTCCAACACGATTACAGATTTTCATATTTGTTGAGGAAAAGATATAGATATTAATACATTTAAAGTGCACATGTCTATTTTGTCGCCACATTTATTAAAGTTTAATAATTATTATTCTTTTTTTTAATACCAAAGAAAATACATAAAGACTATAAATATACATACATATTTATTTATTGAAACTTTAAAGATTTCTTATGTGATTTCTATCTTTGATAGAAAACATATAAGAAATCTTCAAAGATTCTTATACGGTTTTATAATATGTAAGAATTTTTGATTAAATATTGTAATTTTTTATAAGAAGCAGAATCCCTAACATATATATATATATATATATATATATATATATATATATATATATATATATATATATATATATATATATATATATATATATATATATTTAACAATATACTATTTGAGTCTTATTTACATTGATTATTTTTGTGAAATATACTTTTAAATTACAAAAAATGCATTTTTGAAATAATCATATCAAAAATCAAAATATTACGGGAGCTCACAATTTTCTTGCATCGATCTATTTATGAAAATATGTTCAAATAAATTAATAACTACAGATTTTCATATAAAAATAGTGCATCATCCCTTACTTTAGTCTTTAAACGATCCTTTAACGTATTTACAAAAAGACTTTTCGAGAATTTCATTCGTACAAATAATAGCTCATTTTTAGAATTTTTCCAATAAGTCCCAATAAATTTTAAAAAAGTAAGTAACATGGTTTTTAAAAGTGTGTTGTGCACTGAAAGTAAGTAAGAAGCACATATTTTGATAGTTCAAAATAAATATTTCTTCTTGGTTGATAACATGGCATGGAAATGTAGCGAAAAGGCTTGTCAACTAAAAGATGTCTTCTTCATAATTTAAAAGCTATGAGCGGAATAATCGTAATTTGTATGAAATTCAGTGAATGGGTATTAGTAGATTTATGTATGTTTCTAACCATAAATCTGATTCGATGTTAACTAAGAAGGAAAGACGTTGTCATAAATGGAAGGTTGTCTGTTCTATGGACGACACAGTCGAGAAGAACTATGCATATTGAAATTAAGCAAGTTCTATAGAGTTCTATGCCTTTCTTGAAGGTTATCTAAACATGTTAGAGTCTATAAGGGCTAAAAATTCTCTAGTGTTGAATGTTTCTTTGCTGTTTTATGGAAGATTTATATTCGCTTAAAGATATATAGAGCCTAATACATTCTCGTTTGAATCATGAGCAGAATGATGGAAGCTCAAGAACCGATATCATCCCATCAATCGTGCTGGTTGCTGGCTGTGATTAGCATTTTCGATTGGCAGAAATAGCCAGCAGGGAAAGGGATGCATTTACTTAACCTAATCTTGCTACTATGAAAACCAGTTCTCGTGTGCAAAAAGAGACAGAGAAGCATAAGTCAAATGAAAACTATTTGCAATTTAAAGTAATCATAATATAAAATGTTGTTAGCAGATTATTGCATAGTTTTAATGCCACTAAGAAATATTACAAATACAATTCCAGATATTCTATACATCTAGTATTTAATGTATTCGATATTTGAAATTATGATTCATGATTGATTATTTTATATAAATACATATTTTCATTTATGTAAAAAAGCATCAAGAAGTTTTTGTTTTAAGAAATTGATTATATTTTAGTAATTTGACAGTTGTCTCGATCAAGAGATAGAAAAAGAATCGAAAAGAAGGAATAAGACAATTTTGATTGGGGTAGGCGATGCATCCTCAGAAGGCGACGAATATGGAAGACAGATAGCTGGGAAAGTGCACAGGTGAGGAAAACTTTGCAACAAGAATGAATCAAATCTTGAGGCATCGTGATATACGATGGGTAGTGTTATCGATATGCAACATCTTTTCTTGGACACTAAGCATGGACATTGAAATTATTTTCTTACATAAAAAATTAATTTTTTTATATAAACATTTAGCATGACTCCTTTCGTTAAAACAGATTTTTCTTAGAGTAAACACAAGGAATTTATATTAATTATTAGTTTCGTTTTTTAAAATTTATATGTCTTACCTTTTGATTTTGTCAGGAAAAAATGATAGAGTTCCTATTTATATCAAAATACTTTTAACAGATGGTTTTAAAAGAATATAAAAAGAATGCTCAAACAGTAAAGTGCAGTATTGTATCAATTATCCGCAATTGTGAATTGCACAAAAATTGATTACAAATAAATTTTTTGTTTCACGTTTAGAGGCAAAATAAATAAATATCGACTTAATTCCACCCTTTTAAAAGCTTTATAATTTCCATTGGTTTGATAACCATCTGAAATTATAAATTTCCAAAGAGATATTCTTGAGGTTTGAATGTACATGCTGAAAGACGTTTCGCTCTTTTCTTTTGGTTGTTAGATTGTTGCTTCAAGTACCTGACACAATTTCTTCTACACAAAAGTGGCAATTTTTAATTTACGCTAGATTCTTTTCTAGTTATTTAGACAAGTCCCCATTCTCAGACATGAGTCGAAAAGGTCCTTTTAGGGGTCTAGAATAATTTTTAAGCTAAACTTCAGATTGAAATATCACATAGTCGGTAGAAGTTTATTTAAAGTTACTCATTATTTTTTTTGACGCCAAGGTAGGTGCCAAAATGTGAATGACAAACATCGATCTTAATATTACGTTACTTAAAATCACTGAAAGTACTAAGGTTAGCAGAAATTAAATATTAACGGCAAATTTTTTGTCAAATGTAGGGTTATCCGCTTCTACAACAAACCCCTGGAGTGGTTTCGAAAGTTTTAAATTCAATCTTTTAGGAGTTTTTATGCTAATTTCTCTAATAATTCCTGTGTCTTAGAGACTTATCTTAGCTCTAAATCAGACTTAAGCTCTGTTATTATATAGACTTATTTTTCTCTATCACAGTAAATACTATAAACTCATGTCAACATAAAAATGTTTCATTAACATAGCTTCAGATGCTGCAGAATTATTCTGAATCATATAAATGTTTTTTCACGTATTGAATCGGTTATCTTTTATGCAAACTTATATCGTCACAAGTTCCATAGTGATTTACAATATAAATTCCAACCAACAATTCATAAACAGTGACTATTAGATCTAAGATTAGAATCTATTAGAGAAATAAAAATTATTCTTTAAATAAGAGTTCTCCATTCTAGTGTTCTTTCTCTTCTTTTATACCACAAAAGATAAAAATTTGGGATTTACCTATTACAAAATACGATTGAATACTTTTACAGATATGGGATTTGTTGGCCATCACAATTATTCTGAAAATTGCAACGATCACGATTTGTAACTTCATTTGAAGGTGAACAAACAGTGGCATTGCAATTTAAAAATTCCGATAAGCAAGCATCCACTAGAAAAAAAACTTAAAAATTTCCAATATTTATGTTTTGTTAACATTTAGAGTTATTTATAATTGGTACAAAGAATTAGCAATTATCGGATGCATTATAATATATATATATATATATATATATATTGAGATTAATTTAAAATCCTTTTCAATAAACTTATTCAAAATTATTTTATTCGTATTTTTCTATATTCCCTGTTTTAATTTTCATGAAATATGACCGTGAAAATATAAATCGATTTCATGACTCAAATTTATAATATTTGTACATTTGCACCAATAATTTTGGTCGCCGGGATTTTATTCAAATGCATAGGAGCATATGATATATGATTTCATACTATAAATTGCATTCAATCTACAAATATTTTAGGTTGTAAAGTATAGAAGCATTTTTAATCTTTCAGATTATTTACTTAAATTTTTTTTTTAATTAAATACTTATTTTCGTATAAAAGAAAAAATAAATCCTTCTCTTTTTTGAATAATTTACATAGAAAGAATTTTTTTTATACAAAATTAAAAAGAAATGTGTTATTCAGTCATTTTCAAAATAATTAAAGTATAAATGGGGTTAACTGAACTACGAAAAATGAAATAATAAATCTATTAAGCACATCCTATCTTACTTATGGAACATTACTAATTAACATAAGCATAGAAACAGTGTTTCTAAGTCTAAACTAATGCATTGTCATTTTTGTAAATATTCTAAGATTTATTATATGGATGAATAATTTCTTCTTGAAAGAAATTCCCACAAGTGTAAAAATTCAAAACTGCAAAGTTTCATTTAAACTATCCACCCATCTGTGGGCTTTACACCTTCTTTTAAAAATCATCATGCTCCACAAACTTGCTTCTCATTCAGTTAATCATTATTTCTCGCCAATTACAGAGAGCAGTTGATTCCCCGTCGGTAAACTTTGATGAACTCAAACTAAAAATTCGACAACTTTTCACCTCACTTGTTAATTTTATCGTTTGAAACTATATAAGCTTCTTGAATTACTTAAATAGATTTTCACTGGTTGGAAGGAAAGAAAAAAGCATTCTTTTACTTGGGGCGGAGAAAAGAGGGTTTCAACTTTAGCGAACTGTATCGAAACGTAGAGAGCTACTCTTTTCTAGAACTTTTAATTGCCCATCGAGAGTGGTGATCCAATTTCTGGCGCCTACACGCCGCCATCGACGTGAGTAGCATCCAGTGTAGAAAAATCTTTGCCTCATAAAACTTATTTCAGTAATAAATTCGGTGGGAGCAGAGAAAACCTGAATCAGGTGAGAAGGCTTGTAGGGAAAAATCTTCTAATTACCAAACTTTATGTAGAGAAAAGATTTTATTAAGAGGATAAGTTGGAAGAAGTGTAAAAATGGCGGCTTCCGTGACGGCGCCATTTTCTCGCGGAACTTATCGCCAGATTATGGTTGTTAAAGGTTTTATTAAAATTTAAATGGAACGTGATCGAAGTGCTTTGGAAGAAACGAAAGGAATGTTCTAAACAATAACCCCACTTAGCTTTTAATCATCAATTACATTGGAAAGTTTCGTAAACTCAATATTTTTAAATGAATATTCGGGAGTGCTCTTGCAGTCTAATATTATCTCCTTGACCCAGAAGTTCTAAGTTTGAATAAAAATTTCAAGAGAATGGATGAAATACGTGTTAGGTGTTATATTTTTCAAAACAGTCTACTGCATTAATGGTGTTTGTTGATGAAGAAATATTGCTATAGCAAAGTGCTTAAAATTCACCCTGAAATTCTTGTGAATTTGAAAGTTTTCTCAAAAAGGCAAAAGAAAATTGTAGTTTTGTTTACATTAAAGTTGCTTATAGCTGTTGACGGGTTTCAGCTTGGATAAAATTATATTACTTTATTATTAAAATTGTATTATTACTGAGTTAATTTTATCATAAAATATAATATATAGTAATTAGGTTTGCTACTAAAGTAGCATGTTTTTGCATATAAAATTGTTCGCAACATTTATTTTACCAAAATTATATTAACGATCAAATTTAAGCTGAGGTAAAATCAGGAATTATACATAGAATACAAATTAATGCGGAAAATTATCATTGTAACTTAAAATTTAACAAATTTAATTCAATTAATTAATCAAAATAAGAATAAAATGCCAAAAATGTTGATCGAAATTATATAAATGAAAATTTATATGACGCAATAATAGAGTTATATTCCTGCATTTACAAATTACTTATTTTCAAAATATCGTTTACTTTAGGAATATGAATTTTCTCTCTCTATGCAGAATTTGCACATATTACTCTAAATCTTATATAGTTTATTTTTTTTCAGAATTTAAGACCATTATTTCCAACCTAAATCTGTTATTAGTAATAAAATCATAATCAGGATTAAGAAAATATCCAGATATATTCACAGAAATCAAATGTATATGTAGAAGCAATGTTTTTAGAAATCAAATTGATGACGTGTAGAGGAATTGCCAAGTTTAGAATGATTGCTTTTCCATTTGAAATCATCAATGATACAACACAGTATCAATTAATAAATTCATGTTGGAGATCAATAATTAAAAATTTTTAAATTTCAAAAAATATCTTGACGTGTTATAAATACGAAATGCTTTTTGAAGATCTTTCGAAACATTAATATGCACTAGATATTGTACTAAAAGAAAAAAAAAATCTTATCTAACTAGAATTTTATTATGGATACGTCAGAAAGATTTTTTTGAACACCAAAAAGAAGACCAATGTTTCGAAAGTAGACTGAATACATTACCCTCCTCTGAGTGGATTAATCTTCCTACCCCACTTACCTCCCCCGCGGTTTAAACAAACTGAGCTTATATATGATATGAGTTTAGGAGGCGTGTGCCAGGTATATCTCGTTCTTCCCTAATCTATCTATTAAAGGGACAAGGGATCACGAAAATTTCCCTTCGATCAGGAAAAAGGTCCCTTCCGACATCCCTGTCATCTTCCATCAAGCATGGTAGATCCCTAGCAATTCCCTGTCCTGACAGCTGATATGGATCAGGCAGCGCTTTCAGGTATGAGAGAATGAATGGTTACATCTGCGGATATTGCATTTATTCGGTATTTTTTTCCCTATTGAATTCCTAAAAAATGTAAAGGAAGATCATAATTTTTCCTTTTTCAAATATCTATTGTCTTATATACTTTGAGCGTTTTTTTTTTAAATGTTTATATGCATTCATCTTTCTGAAAAGCAGTGTAAGAAATTAAAGTGCATTTAATATCTAAACTATTTTTAACGTATAACAATTGCCATTGAGAAGAAAAATGTAAACAGTACCTGAAGATTTCGTTTTAATATTCTCCTGCTAATAAAATATCAAAATTTCGCATTAGAAATTGAGTAAATTTTAAATTTCAGGGAACCTTTTTGAATTAATATTTTACCACACGAAATTTATTATATTTAATAAATTTAATGCGAATATTTAATCTTCATTGCATTTTTATTACAAGAAATCGTTCATTACATTTTTAAATGCAATGAATTTATTTAAATTATAAAACTAGTATATAAAATAGTTAATATTTATAAAACTTAAAAATATTAAAACTAAATTGAAGGACTCTTTTTTTCTTTTTAAATAAATGCTTGATATTATTCTAATTTTTTTACCAGAATATCCAGCTTAATAGCTCTTCGATTCAATTCCTGCATTAGATATGGATGTATCTTGATTCAGAATTTCCTTTGAATTGCATCTTGATTCAGAATTTCCTTTGAATTGCATCTTGATTCAGAATTTTTTTGTTGAATCAATCATTATTGAATATATATATTATATATGTTTTGCTCTATTATATATATATATATATATATATATATATATATATATATATATATATATATATATATATATATATATATATATATATATATATATATATATATATATAAATGATTATACATTAGATTTAAGCTAATCTAACAAAACCAATAATATATATATATACTTTCAAGCTTTTGATCCCTTCATAAAACCAGTTATATTGAAACATTAGAAAACATGAAACATAATAATAACTACCATCTGTACATCAACCAAAATAAGGTTTTAAGTAAGGCATAATTAACTGATGAAAATAATTGCAGGGTCTCGGAATATTTAACAAGCAAAAAATTTTGTTTGATATAAATATTATGAATTTGAATATGCTTGATGCTGTTTTAAACACTATTCATTTGAAAGGTTCAAACAATTTTAAAGTTTTACCAAATAAGAGTTTTTTTGAGGTCTCATGAAAAATGCCAGTTATTAATATATATTAAAAACAAATAAAATCACAATATTCAAATAGACAGACACATAAAAATATTAAAAAAAAAAACCTCTGCTAAGACCTAATAATAAACTACTTTATCAGGTGTGAAATTTCAATAATCGAAACGCATACATTTAGATGTGAAAATGGCATGAATTTTTGTAAAAGTTTACAATAATACTTAGGACAAGTTCGTTCGGAGACTGGAAACAACTTCTGGACTAAGGTTTCTTTTCCTTGTCTGTTCACTCTTCCCTGTTACCCACTATCTAATATTTCTTCCGACTTACAAGCAAAGAGAAAGCCATTAGGGCAATCACAAAACTGTGGATGACTTTTTAATGAATATTATTACAATTCTTGCCAAGCAGGTGAGGAAGAAATTCGGTTAGGAAGAAAAAAATAAATAAAAAACCGATCTTCCTCTCAAGAAATTGTTGCCATTTCCCACTCTGCACTTTCCTAATAAATGTCTCTGCGACTTCCTTCTAACCCTTTATTACCAGGGGTCGAAGAAAAGCGTTTTTAAATGTTGACACTGTAATTAGGGAGGGCCCCGTACAGGGGTGGCGCCCCGTGAGAATGAGAAGAAAAACCTCCGCTTTTGTAAGACATGGACAACTTACAAACCAAGATGTGCTTGTTTTCCATTTAATCATTTTCAGACTATTATTTTTATTTTTTTCTTGAGGGATGTCGAATTTTCCAAGGAGAAAAGGTGAAGGACCCTCCCTTCTCATGCTCAGAGACATGTAGCATTTTTTTGAGACTTGTATTCTTTCGTACGATTGAATTACTTTGAAGAAAATATGACAGAAACCAACAATTACAATATAGACATTGATGATATAGTGAGTGATAAAAGTGATACTGTCATAGAATCTCTGTGATGTAAAGGATAGCAGTAATTAATAGTGATTGATTACTTGTAAGATGGAAAAATGGTCTTGGCTATTGAGTTAAAGAACATGAAAATATTATTAGTAATTTTTCAATGGATTCGGATAAAATATCTTTGTATTAAATGATAAATCAAATGTCATAATCACGATATTATGTCAGATAGTCTTAAAATAAGCAAAAGCATATTTTTAAATAATCTGTTTCAAAACTGAAGTTGGATTTTTGATAGATTTGGAAATTATGCAGTAGTCGATTAATTTTACAAATAATTTGCTTAAATCTCTTAGGATATAGCATTATTTTAAAAATATTCATTTTTTTTTAAAGTTGGCTGGGTTTTTAGGGATGTTAATAAATTATATAGTACGCATCAAGATCATTATTATGACTTATGTTTCAAGGAAAATTATCTTGAAAACTCGCAAGCACTCACTTCCACAGACATTCTCAGAGAAAGCAGAAATGAAAAAAAAAAACCAATTTCTGTTGCCCAATCGTCACAACTTTTATCAATTCCTTGTAATTAATTATTCAAGATGAGGAAGTACTTTTTCTTATACTATAACAGAAAGTCTCTCAATAATCTTATTGGTAAATGTATACAATTAGCAACAGAATAATCTCATTAAGCTCTTACGTTGGTAAGACTGAGAAAATGTTTCCTTGTTTTGACTCATGTTGTATGTTTGGGAATAAGGCCAAAATTTAATTGTAAAGTGGATTCTAAGTATATGAGATAAAATAGAATAGTGCAAGTATCTGAGATATATAATATGGAAATCAGGTCAGTCTTTAGTCAAGTTAGTCAAATTTTAAGGTCAGTTAATGTTTTAGGACTCAATTACAAACTTAGCAACCTTTCAATTACCAGCAGAAAACAAACGCATTGCCTTACTTATTGCGCGTTCCTTAGATCTCATGATTACAGTAAAGAAAGAAAAGATCTCAAGATGTGTATATTGGGAAAAACATCTTTGGTTAACATCGTAAATTAATTATAAGCATATTTCTAGAATGGCATGAACATAAGAATACAATGGTACTCAAGAAAGCAATTACTTCAATAATTTGATCACATTTTACCTTATCATAAAAAGATAAATTTTTCTAGGAATTGTATGATATTTATAAATTTCAGCGATTTTATTAATTTCTCGGCTGAAAGAAAGGGATCAAACTTCTGTTTTGTAACAATCAAATAATTAGATAATTTAGAACAACAAAAGAATCTTGGCTTGATCTTTCCCGTGTCTTTGTCTCGAGACGCATCCTTCTTCGATGGTATCGTTTGCGGAAGGGAGTTCTTTGGACAAGCAATGATATTAACTTGGATAGGATATATCCGTTATCCACGGAAATCGGTGGTCATTAGGAAGGTCGATCGTTTGCACAACGGTAGCGTGTGACCGATCGACACCTCATTATCGCTTCCAAAGAGGCTATTGCGGGCACGCGAAGATATGCTGCTGGGGATGAAACCCGGAGGCCAACGCCCCGGCCCACACAATTAAGATACACTTTTTTTTAGACGATTTATTCGGTTTCTTTTTTGTTTTTGATCAAAAGCTAGATTTCATTTAATACAGTAGCAGATCCGGTATTAAAATTGGTTTCTAGGTTATACGCATGTGTTTTGCAATTGTACTGTTTTAAATTTTTTTAACTTCAAAACTTAACATTGCTTTTTCTTTTATGGTATGTAATTGTTCGCTTCTTGAATCAATCTTGAATATTTAATATATATAGCAAAGTACAATCAAAGCTACAACATTAATTACAAGAATAAAATAGGCAAAAGTGTAGCAATTCATCCCAACTCAAAAGCAGATAGAAGTAAAATTACCAAACTACCAATTGCAAAGTTCAAATAATCTACCCCACAAATTGAAGATTTAATGTTTAGTATTAAAGTAGAAAATAAAATATAAAATAAATAAAATAAAAACTAGCAAAATAGTCTGTTTCATTAAGTCCCATTAATTTTGTTTATTAATTTAGAAAGTTATTCGATATTAGCAGAAAAAAACATGGTTTTGTTTCACCAGAGTCATTACTCTCTGACAACACTAAGTTTTACTTGTTTTGATTAGTCCTTATTTTTCTGCTTTATGCATGTATGATTAAATATTTGAAATTTTATTTGAATTTCGTTGCTGATATATATAAAAGATTGAATTTGTTCAAATTATTTTATATTGCAACGTAGTGGAAGAAAATATAATAAAAAAGGGATAAAAAAGAACGTCAATAGCAATAATTCTGACGCTAGAACGTTGAGAAACTAAAATATTTTGTTAAATACGATTAAATTTGATTTTACGATTTAAGTTAAAAAAAGTTTCGAACCGTCTACATTAATTTAAATGTTCGATTAAACAGGTGTAAAAATTGGTCCTTAGATTTTTTCAAGCTATTTTTAAATGGCCACAGATTAATATTAAATCAACAATCCTTTTTTTTTTTTTAAATATATAACATATTTTGAAATGAAATTATTTGTAAGGAAAAAAATTAAATATTGGTTTATAGTTTTCCCTTCTGTTTAATTATATACGGCTATTCTTATCACATGTACACGAAATAAGTTGGAATATGTTTCTGGAACATTTTATTCAATCATTATTAGCATATTATTGCGATCCTTCCCAAATACTTGTTTTCGCTGATCAAATCTGCAAGATATCCGCTCAAACATCTCTAAATTTTAAAACACAACGAACTGACAAAGTCGACATCTGAGCTGGCATTTCCCTTCTTCATTTGCATACGTTAAATATTTTGTCAGTGACATGTAAGTTAATGTCCCTGACGAAACACTTAGTCAATAAAATCTTTTCACCCCGATTGTCTTTGTTTTGTTCAAATATCGACAATATTGCTTTCTACATAGATGAATGATGTCTTTCTTCATGGAGTTACCAAGATTATTTTTTGAAATACGTTTACTATTTCTGCCGAGTAAAAAAGTTTCTAAGCACAACTAAATGATTTCCGATTTTGAAGTACAAACAAGAAATGAGGTTGACACCTGAGCCGCCACCACAAATTTCCCTTATTAGAATATTTACTTAGAAGAAATTAGATGGTGGCACAGGTGCTGCAGATTCCAAATTCTGAATTCTTTTGGCGATGAAGAAATATTGCCAAGATGACGTATCGTGATGTGAGTGATTTCATAAATTCTAGGGTTACCAAAATAGTATTGTCTGCATAATTCTTATAGGTCTCCATATGTATGACGCAATAAAAACGAGGTTGCCAGATACATAAGAAAATCCGCAAAAAAATCGCCAATCTCAGAATTTGGCATCATGGATTATACGGCACCTGTGCCTTAGATGGCTATAGATAATATGTTTTCAGAACGGAGCTGCCAAAATTTATTTTCAAAACTATAAAACCAACATTTCAGTGATGTAGTGCTATATAGACACTGTACTGAAATTATGTATAATGATTGCTGAATTATTAACTTTTCTGGATTAAGTATTTAAAAAATTTTGTCCTTCAAAATATTTACTCCAAAGGTATAGTTTTAACTAGTACAGATACATCAATTTTTTAAATTTTAAACTTTCATGGAGTACAAAAGATGTTGATACTTAGTAATTAATTTACATGTGTAAATAAACAAATTTGCTTTTAAGATTTTGTCTTTTCTTATTGAAACCTTAAGGCTAACCAAGGAAACCAAGGGTAATTTTTGTAAGTAGTTTTTAAAACTGTATCCTTATTTAATTTGATTCTATATTTATCTGGTATATTCTCATTTCATTTGATCGCTTGTTCAGTTAAAATTACTTACAGATATATTTTTGTGCACACATGTAACACATTCATATTCATATATATTTGCATGAACAATGTGGAAATTATTCTGAGCAATTGTGATGGTTAGATGAGTTCAAGAAAAGATAAAAAATGTTTGAATTGTATTCCCCCACGCATTTTTCACTTCCTGATTGTCACCTGAATTATCCTTGTTTTGATATTTATATCAAGCAGAGACTAAAATGAGATTAGTTATGAGAAAAAACGAAATGTAATTTATTAAGAATTCAATTAGATAAGCATTTTTATATTAAAGAAGAAGCAAATTCTGTTGCAATAAGACTGGAAGAAATAAATAGCAATCCAAGCAACATTCTTTGGAAAGGATTTAACATCTTCAAATGTGCTTTTCAAGTCAAGAAAATGAAGCCTAACAGAGCTATGGTAAAAGATGGTTCCAGTAAGATCTTATATTCAGAACCATTGCAATACAGAATTCATGAAGCTGAGAGACAGTAATTATAACTTATATTATTATTGAATATTTTTTCCTTCAAAACGTAGTTCGATTCTTTTCATGGTGCAAGTTGTGTGAGAACCCTATTCTCGGGGTGATTTCGTCACATTTATTATATATATATATTTATAAAGTCTGTAAAAGACTTCATATGGTGATTTAAGACTTGTTCATTGGCCTGAGTAATATGTTATTGATTATATTTCATAATTTTCTAGTTAATTTACTTAACAGAATTGAGATGAGCATAACTTTACATATATGAAATTAAAATGCTTTTTCAAGATCACAAATTTTGCATTTACTAGAGTTACTCTGATATTTTTGAAATACGCACAGACGAGAATTTACAAAATAAAAATAACGGTTTAATTTTAAAATACAAAGTATTTTAACACAGCAGACGATTTTTTACTGATTTACTTCTACTTGTTTAGCGCAGAATAAATTTTAAACAGAAGAGAAAATGGAGTTGACGCGAAAACATTTTCGCGCTATGATTTTCTACGATTATAAAGAGGGATAAAATCAAGAAGAATGCGTTCAACGCTTGCAATCAGCATTTGGTGATGAATCTCCAGCTCGTGCTACTGTATTCAAATGGCTTAGAGAACATAGAAGATGTCGCAATTTTCTTCAAGAAGAAGAACACACAGGAAGGCCGCCGATGGCAGTAATCCCGGATAATGTGTCTATCATACGAAAAATGTTAATGGATGATAATCGCTATACCTATCAAATGATACAGAAGTAACTTAACATTGGATCCGCAACCATACACAAAATCATTCATGAAGAATTACATATGAAAAAAGTAGTTTGCCGTTGGATTCCCCATAATCTACCTGAGCACCTAAAGAGGAGCGTGTCAGAATCAGTAAAGAAACTCTTAAATTGCTAAATGATTGTGGCCACCACATCATTTCTAAAATTGTAACAGGTGATGAAACGTACATACCATTTTTTGACGTTCCAACACGTCAAGAAAGCAAAGTATGGGTCTTTGAAGAGGATCCCACGCCGACCATGGTGAAAAAACAACGCGCACTGAAGAAAGTGATGTAGTAAGAAATAGAAAGTAGTTTGCCGTTTTCTTCAAAAGTAAGGGATTGGTCAAAGCCATCAAGTTGAAAGGACAGAAAACAGTTGCAGCAAACTGGTATACCACTAAATGTCTTCCAGAAATTCTACAAGAACTGAATGTTAGGGGATTAATGCTTCACAATGACAATGCATCTTCACATACAGCCGGATTAACAACTAAGTTTCTTAAACAAAAACAAATTAAAGTGATCGAACATCCGCCATATTCACTTGATTTAGCTATATGCGACTTTTGGTTATTCTTTAATCTAAAAAAGAACTTACGGAGACGTCAATTTCATTCAGAAGAAGAGATTGATGTGGCTATAAATGCATTTCTTTCATCTATTTCAAGAAATGAATGGCTTGAGGCATTTAATCTGTGGAAAATTCGTCTACAAAAGTGCATTGATGCTGGAGGAGACTACTTTGAACACACCTACAATTTTGTAAGTATAATTTTAAAAGCCTAGTTGTATCTCAAAAATTTCAGAGTGACCCTCGTAAAAATTACAAAAATACAGAATAAATGGTAATTAAGAATTGATTACAAATAAGTGAAGTTTATGAATAGTTAAAGAATTTAAGAAATATTTTGAGAAATGAAAGGTCTTGAATTAGGTACATGTTTCCTAATTATGAAAAAAAGTCGTTTCAAAACCAAAACATAGTCTTAGAACAATGTAAAAATATATATATCAGAACTAAAATTTATTTCAAGAATCACAGAATTCGAGCTTAAAAATTTATTCTTAAGTGTTTTGTTTTGCTCTTTCACTCATGTTTTTTAAATTCTAATTTAAAAGTGGCTAGTAACTTTAATAATAAATTTAAATACAAGAATTTCATTGGAGATCAGTAAACATTTTAAATAGATTTTAAATAAGCTTATATCAGTAAAAGGAAATAAAAAAAATTTACCTTTCAAAGATCAGTTACAGAACATTAATTACGTAATCTCAATACAGCACACTTTTATATGCATTGTTTTTATTTAGTTTAAGAAACTACTATACGAAAGCCTGAACATTTTTGACAAGTAATAAAAATTAAGATATAAAATTATAAAATTTTGAGAAGAATTTTTCTACGAGTAAATTATTTGTTTGTTGAAGTAAAACATTTTAATATTTTTTTATGTTTTTGTGTTAGATGTGTGAAATCTTTATATTTGTGCCGTTTAAAATCTACATTTCTCTGCAATTGGGAAATCTTTTAAAACTTTTTCTCAAAATAAAATGTTATGTCTTTATAATTTTTGAACAGAAGATTTGTAAAATTCGAGCAGCATTTTGGATTGTCTTACTTTCAAATACTCAAAAATTTACGATTTAACTTATTTTAAAAGAAGATATCGTGAAAAAGTTTTTGTTTGGTTTCAGTAAGCTTCCAGCTGCCTATTTATGCGAATAAAAAAACATCTAGCCTATAACCTAGTAAATTTGAACCACTGTCAAATGAAGAGCTGAACACTTGAACTTTTCTCTTCTTGTTCACTCCATGGCATTCTAGTAAAGATATTATACTTTCCGATCACATTTAATGTTCACAAACTTTCTCAGTATATTTGATTTCTTTAGGTACAGGGCCTATTACTTTTCAGCATAAGAATGCCAACTTTTGACATCAAAGCCACCGATATGACCTAGGAAAACGTGTTATTGATTTAGTAATACATTTCGAGCTGCCTATTTTGGTGACAAATTCCCAAATATATTCACCAAGCTCACAATTTTAAACCATGGTCAAATGATATGGTTGACACCAGAGATAACATGAGATAACATTCCTCTTTTTCCAAACAGCCTCCCCATACCGATGGAAAAATAACAGTCCATTCGGAAGATTTACTTAAATAATCTTTCTCAGCAGGACTGTTTTTGGATAATTCAAGCATCGACCCCGGAATGTTTTACCACATGAATGAAGTCTTTTCTTACCAAATTAGCATTGGCTCTATTTAATCTGCTGCAGTTTAATTTAATCCAAATCAATAAAATTTGTAAAATAATAAATTCAGCTATGGACAAATAGAATAAGTAGAAAAATGGAAATAAAATATTACCTGTTCTTTCTTGATTTCATGCTTATAATTACTCACCTGACATACCTTGGGAAAATATATTTTATCTCCTCTTTCTTGCTATCAAAATATCATTTAACGTATGCGTTCAGCCTCCTTGCTTAATTGCCCATTATCTATAGTTAACAAATATGAGGCAGAGAGATAAATGAAGATCCCTAGCAGACAAAGGGTCAGGTAAATCAAATATTATTTTTATTACAATTCTGTTTCCGTTCAGCTATATATATTTTCTCTCCGCCACTCGTCATAACCTTCTGCCTCAAGTCGTAAATTCCGCTCGTAATCTTCCTCCGAGTTTTTACGTTTGGCGATTACCCCTAACCTGTGCGTATGTGGTTCTTTGAGAAATGCCCCAACTGCCGAAAAGAGAAGGGTAGTGGGGCATTTACGATGACCATTGGGGATGGTTAGTGCGTATTATTTATTTCTTTTTTTTTTTTTACTATCTTTATCTTCTTCTGCTTGTTCTTTACTTTTTTTGGCACAGGAGGTACATTGCCATAAAAAAGGCCCAATCGATATTATCAGCCCCGTTGGAAATGATTACGATGAAACCGTCCACAAAATGACGTTTTTATATATTTATCTTTTCAGCTGGTTTTTGGGGGTACATAAAGAATGTATTCTACTGAGGTTTTTTTCCCTCCAAAATAGTTTTTTGTAGAATTGTAAAGAAAGATAATTTGATCAGACTTGGTTGGTATTGAGGAGACATGAAGAGTTTTCAATGATTTTGACTGTAATGGACTCTAGGAATACTTAAGGATTTTTTGTATTTCTTTTCTTAAGAACAAAATGGAAATGATACAATAATTTAAAAAAAAAATTCGTGCAATTTCGTAAATTCGATTGAGATTTCTTTGTTTATATTTATGAAAATTTAATAAAAAATAAACATAAAAGGTTTTTTAAAAATCTATTTTTCTAGTGTTCTGATAAAATTACTTTGTAAGTGAATATAAATTCTCATAAAAACAGATACAGTTTTTACTTTCAATAATTTCCTTCATTCATATTTTAAATAAATTATAACAAGCATTTGTATTACCTTTTATCTACATATATCATACTAGAACTACACTTTAGATTAGGAAGGGGAACTCTGGAAACATCATAAGAACTACACGAGGCCAAGCGAGCCGATTTCGTCTCTTCTAAAAATTTTTTGTCCAATTATAGAATGACTTTAATGCCAACAAATCTAAATTGCTTAAGTCTGACTAATTGACGATTTCTCATTATTTTGGATCAAGATCTAGTTTAAAAAAAAGCAAAACTTACAAGAATGATTTAAATTGTTCCTTTAAAAGCTGGAAATAATAAGCAAATACTAAGTGAAATGAAGTAAAAATATACATGTTGTTTGTTCACTATTATCAGTTTTTACATGCAAAAGTTAATTTGATTGGAGCCTCTTATATAAGGGATTCCGAATTACCAAAAACATCTAGCTTCATGGTAATCGAATTGTGAAACTAGAACAAAGCACTAACCACACATTTGTACTATTAGCAAGATTTGCATATAATATTTAGAGATAAGTTGTAATATTTAGAGTATTTCGTGCAGTATTTTTATAAAAATAATGTAATTATATGTATCTGTTTTGAATATTCTTTTTCATACATTTAGTTTCTGGAAATCATATCTTCTCAACAAATATATTCCAATTTATTTTTCGAGGAATTTGTCGATAATAGGCTGATGGTAGGGAATTTGTTTGATGATAAGTCACTATAATAACTGCTTTCCAATACGAACTTTAGACTTTTTGTCGAAAGATTAGATATCGTTATGTCATTAAAAAGGTCATCTTCGAAAGAGATATAAAGGATATCATAAGTGTCTTTTATCACCCCTCCATTCATATGCTTTAAATATGCTATCAGGATGTCTAATTCTTGTAGTTTTTCTGATTCCAATTTTTCCGGTTTTTATATAATAAAAAAACAATAAAAAACCAATTCCCTCTCTGGTTATGAACGAATCTCAACAAGAAGGATAATTTTACATCTTTACAAATCACGATGCTTGTCATTTATTTCGTTTGATTATACCATAATATTTTTCTTTTGCTGTTACCATTAGATTTTTAGTTAAGTAGTATAATTTAAAAATTAAGTATAAAACAAATAAGGGACTAATTTTAAAAATAAGTAAAAATTATTGAATATATTGACAAAATGCTTAAGAAATAACTAATTTTAATTTATGAAGGCTGAATAAATATTTTTTTATTGTGAAGAATTTTATGAAATACTCTTAGTTAAAAATTATAACTTTATGAATTTCTTTAGCCATTCTTTTTGTTACATTAAGTTTCCAACCGAAGGCATCTATTAATTTGTAATAACTTGATACAATCTGTAATTTTTAATAACTGTTTAATAAAGAGATGGACATATAAATGGTGACTTTCGTTTCCAAATTTATATACCCAACCAATGAAGAAACACTAAGATTTGATTAGTTAACTTGGATACATTTTCTAAATTACAAGTATTATGCACTTTTGAATTGTCTACTTTAATCGACAAAAATAAATTTATTATTTTATTTTTTTACATTTAACCACCATGATATTCATTATAAACACAAGTTTCGACTTCATCTCAAATATACGAATTATATGCATGGTTGCTGTTCATCTTATCTAGTGGTCAGAGTGCCTGACTGCGTATAAGGATATCCTGGGTTTGAACACCAGTTTGGCCATGGATGTACTTTCTTTTCTTTGCCTTTTCTTTGTATGAATGGGTTGGGAATAGTTGCCTACCCTATAAACGGGTACCTATGACATGTGTGTATTATGAGAAAGTCGGGCTACACATGAAAATATGGTTCAGTTGGAAAAGCAGCAGCTCAGTCAAGCAGCGCACCCTATAATGGAAGCCTAGCTGGCACAAGACAACAACAACAAGATAAGCATGATTAAAGTGCTGAAGGATGTATTTTAATTATTCAAATTATATTTCAATTGAGAAGTCTAGTGACTCTGCAGATTCCATTTTTTTATTCTTTGGATTTTGAAACACTAGATTATAGCCATCAATAGCAACAGAATTAAATATTGTTTGATTCAAAATCAACTAATGCTTGATTTAATTGGTAATAATGAACATATCTTGATGTTTGAGTATTTAAAGAATAAAAACAGGAAAAATTTGATTCCATTCCTCTTGAAATATCATTATTTTTTCAAAGAATGAAAATTCAGAATGTCTAATTTTGCTTCAATTATCTAAGACCAGATTGCATTTTAATAATATTGTATTTTAGTATATTAAAGATTTTTAAACTTTATAATAAAAATATATCAAATATTAAATTCGCCGTGGTTTTATGGTAGTTCCCTGTTCTTCAGAGTGAAAGATTTTTGTTTGATACCATTTGATACTGAAGAATGGGTGATGGGGGTGTCATATTTCTCTTTCCTGTGGGATTGGCTGCTTAAGTACTTCCAGAGCTTTTTCTGTTGCAGCATGTGAAAATGGCCCACCATCAATTAGAATTCTCCATCGTCAGAGGATACTTAAATGACTTTAAACTTGAACTATAAAATAAGGGGAGAAAATTAAAAATAATTATAAAATAACAATTAATTATCTTCTTATTGAAAAACTAATGAAACATTAGTCTTCTTGAAGAATTTATCACTTCACTATAAAAATAATAGCACATGTGCCGTATAAACCAGGATTCCAAATTCTGAAGTTTTTTGGCGATGAAGAAATGTTGCCAAGATGACGTATCGTGACGTGACGATGACGTAAAAAATAGGGTTACCAAAATAGAACTTTCTGCTTAATTCTTAAAGGTTTTCATATTTATGACGTTATAAAAATGAAGTTACCAGATACATAAGAAATCCGCTAGAAAATCTCCAAACTCAGATGTTGGCATCCTGGATTTAAATAATTTAAAAATTGTACTTATAAAAGAAATTTTAAGATAAAGTTTCTAATATGTCTTTAAATAAAGTATATAATATATATATATATATATATATATATATATATATATATATATACATATATATATAATATATATATATATATATATATATATATATATATATATATATATATATATATATATATATATAAATATATATATGTATACATATAAATATATATATAAATAAATAAATATAATATATATATATATATATATATATATATATATATATATATATATATATATATATATATATATTTATATATATATATATTTACATATATATATATATTTATATATATATATATTTATATATATATATATATATATATTTACATATATATATATATTTATATATATATATATTTATATATATATATATATATATTTATATATATTTATGTATATATATTTATATATTTATATATATATATATATATATATATATATATATATATATATATATATATATATATATATATATATATATACATATATATATATATTTATATTTATATATATATATATATTTATATATAAGATAAAATATGAAAAATATGAAATTGGAAAAACAGTGAAATATAAATAAAATAAAACATGAAAAATATGGAAAAGCACTGAAATACATGAAACAGATGAAAAGAAGAATACATAGGGGCCACGTCTTCATCAGGAGGGAGATGGCCAGCTATGCTAAAAGAAAGAACACTCTTTTCTGACATGCTCGAAGGACAAATGTCTAAAGATCTTCGAGCAATTCCCCCAAAGAGTGTTCGTATTCAAAGAACCTAGGTTAAAACATTTGAATAAATATAAATCAGAAAATTAGAAATACCTATAAATTAAACACAAATGCAATTAGAGATACTCATATAAATGAAACATACATACAGTAAAAATTTAAATACATAAAGCCAAAGTCAGCAAATTAGATGGGATTTATACATGAAAATAGTATGAAAGTTGCCAAAAGTAATTTTAAAATTATAGTAAAGAAGTGTTGCCAGTTGTAATTAGATTAAATTTAAATTTAAAATATAAATGTAGGTGTTTTAAGGATTCTTGTAATAACTTCAATGCTTGGGTGGCCCTTATGTAGTTATAAAAACTACGCATTACTTCAATCTTACAAGCGATTCCCTACTTAATATCTTATAGTGTTTAATTTATAGGTATTTCTAATTTTCTGCATTTATATTTATTCAAATGTTTTAACCTAGGTTCTTTGAATACGAACACTCTTTGGGGGAATTGCTCGAAGATCTTTAGACATTTGTCCTTCGAGCATGTCAGAAAAGAGTGTTCTTTCTTTTAGCATAGCTGGCCATCTCCCTCCTGATGAAGACGTGGCCCCTATGTATTCTTCTTTTCATCTGTTTCATGTATTTCAGTGCTTTTCCATATTTTTCATGTTTTATTTTATTTATATTTCACTGTTTTTCCAATTTCATATTTTTCATATTTTATCTTATTTATATTGGCAAATCTTTCTTTAGCTGCTTTATGCTGGCTAGATTTCCTATTGTATTGTATATTTTGTATTGTATTTTTATATATATTTATATTATTATATATATTTATATTTTTTATATATGTATATATTTTTTGCTTTATAATTATATATATTTATATATATATATATATTTATATTTATGTATATATATATATATACATATATATATATATATATATATATATATATATATATATATATATATATATATATATTTATATATATATATATTTATATATATATATATGTATATATATATATATTTATATGTATACATCTATATATATTTATATATATATATATATATTTATATATTTATATATACATATATATATATATTTATATATATATATATTTATATATATATATATGTATATATATATATATTTATATGTATATATCTATATATATTTATATATATATATATATATTTATATATTTATATATATATATATATATATATATATATATATATATATATATATTTATATATATATATATATATATATATATATATATATATATATATATATATATATATATATATATATATATATATAATGATATATAATGTTGCATGAAATAAAATAATACAAGATATTTATTTTGCGGAATTAAATTTCTAATCACTGCCTACCGAAACAACAAAATTCGCTATTTTGAAACCTATTAAGTAACAAAGTTACTATCTAAACTTCTCACTAAAGTTCCATGTGTCAAATCAGAAGAAGAATGTGAATATTTAACACGTACATATTTTCCAGCAAATTCATATAAAACCCTTACATTTCTGCTTCTCGTATTTTTCCAACAAGCATACCATGTATTTCTTTATGAAATAATTCCTAACCCATCAATATAAAAATATTTAAAAATAAAATAATACATTAAAAATAAATAGTAACAAAAAAAGCGTCATAAAAGTGTGTAGAATGTGTAGTAAAGTAAATACATACATAATTTGTAAAATTGCAAATACTTAGAAAATAAACTTTCCTAGCTTTTTAAAGGGTTAAAAATATAACAGAAAATCTATCATATTACGTATTTGAAATTTTTATTTCACAGATATAATATGCAAAATTTTCTGTGATTCGTTTAATCCTTTAAAAGAGCGAGTATTTTATCTGATTTGCTTAAAGGGTTAAATGAATCACAGGAAATTTATCATATCATGTACCCGAAAGACATAGATCAAGAAGAAAGTAGAGTCACCCCACAAAATACCCAAATGCAAAATATATTTATTCTCATTATGTTGCAAATAAAATTGCATGAATTAAGAGAAGTGACCATTGAACCTAATTACTAACAGAGTATTTTATTTAGAAAGTAACAAATGCTATGCGCTGTGATTGAAAGAATTACTCTTTTATTTTTAATTCATTATTTCTGGAGTCACGATTGTTGATTTATTTGAAAGTTCTAAAGGTTATTAACTTTGGAAACATTGTAAACACAAAAAATGTAATAGAAATGGGGAAAAGGTTCAAATTTTCATTTGACCTCCGTTTCACACCCCAATCTTTCTCTGGAAAAGGTCACTGAACACATATTTTATCTAGTACCACTTTTCATGTATACGCTTAGCAATTCTTCAATTTAATTCACTTAACACACTGTTTTTTTTAAAATGAATTTCGATTAATACAAGTACCCGTGAAATTAAAAAGAAAATTAGTTACACAGCTCGTGAAAAAAAAATGAATGAAATATAACTTTCATTTGTAAAAGTTAATTGAAACGAAAGTTAAAATGAAAAAAATTCTAACCTTTAAAGATATATAGCTTTATTTGCATTTTAAAACATAAAGTAGATATTATAATGAGAGATTGAGGTAACTAATAATTATTTTAATTTAATTATTATTTAATTTAATTAATCAATTTTGAAAGGAATTTAAAAATCAAGGTAGGAAAAGTCACAGCTTATATGTATTTGTAAAAGTTATTGTGTTGTACCTACATATGACACACTTGGACAAGCCAAGCAGGCTATGCCGTTGGTTTTGCGAATTTAAGTTAGTAGGGTGCGTTTCTCGCATAACAAGTGCACCACAAAGGTGAAATTACGACTTTCCTCTAAACTTCCCTGATAGCCGAATGGTTAGCGCTCTTGCCTTCAGTTTTACAGTTCATGGGTTCGAATCCCACTTTGGGCATGGATGTTTGTAGTACTTCGGAATACACTTTAAACCGTGGGTCTCGGTCTAATTAGCCCTCATATGCCAAAAAGAAATGACCACTGAGCGACAAACAAACAAAACAAACAAACCTGATAAATGAGTGTACCTGAGAATTCACTCCCTCAATTTTGACATTACTCTGAAAGGGAAGGAAATTTTCTCCATACCATTACACCCATGGTAATTGCTCAACGACAGACCACGGGACTTTCAATTCCACAGATTTAACGAGCACACGTTTATTTGCAAAAGTGAAATACTTATATAACTGAGACAATTTTTTATGTAATTAATATAAAATTATTTTTCATTTCATAAAAATGTTTGTAGAGGGAAATGCATTTTAATAAATAACATGGACTACTTTTTTAAGATAAAAAGTATCACATAATTTTATTGAAAGATTTTACTGAATACTATAATATATCTTAAGGAAAATATTTTAATTTGCAAAGAAAATTTTTAGACCTGTTTTTTATTTGCCGTTTAATGGCGAAAAAGTTATTACTTTAAGTAACTTAAGACATCTATTTATTGATAGACACAGTTAACTTCAATTATATATCTAATTGAAAACAATTAACTAGTAGATATTTTTTAATACTGATTTTTCTCTTAAAATTTCACCAAGCCTTTTAAATTGTACGGATTTTTGAAAGTAAAAGTCCTTTTTGAAAGCTCTGGATTAATAGTTGCTTTTCTGAGAAGTGTTTAATGTACTCAAACGCACAAAAACCAGGGCATCCGTTTTGATTTCTCATATCTATGCGTAAGATGTCATTTAGTAATAAATTGTACTACTTAATAATTTTACAATTGATTTATTCCATACCTAATTTTTTTGAGATAAGATTGATAGCTATTCTGAATTTTAAAATTAATAGCGCTACCTATCTTTGTAGTCCCCAAACACTATTCTATAATTTGACACTTTTTAAAGACCATAATTTTCAGAGTCCTAAATTTAGAGGACTGAGAAAGGAGGATTTTACTAGGCAAATCGGATTATTATGTGCATATTTATAGTTAGCAAGTACTTATTTATAGTTATATTTATGAAGCATGTGTTTAAGTTTTAAAAGTCTTGGTGAGATTAAAAAAATTAATACTTTATTTAAAAATAATGTTGTATAAACTTAAATATTAATGATGCAGCTTCTAATAATTTTTTTACAAATTAAAAATTCTGTATTTAAAATATTTTACATTTTTCAGCATTTAAAAAAATGAGATTTTTTTTAGTTTCGCGGAAAATATTGTCCTTTTCATTTTGTGATATCTGTAGGTGTGTGAGAATAAATCTTCTAAAAAGATGAATCGATTTACTTTAAGAAATTAGGTATACAACCCTGAAAAATTTTAGGACTACCTAGTTGAAAATGCTGTCGTATTTTTGAATCATAGTTTATCTCTCTTTTCATACCTTTTAATCACTTATTAATAAACTATAAATTGAAATTTATTAATAAAATATAATCTCTTAATGTGAATTATTTATTCCTAATTTTTACTCTTGTGTGAAAAAAAAAGAGACTTTCGAGCTACAAACCAAATTAAACTTAATTTTTACTCACTATGCAAAGTATTTGTCAAGTAAAAAACTACACATATTATTATTGGAATCAATATAAGATTTTTATAAGAAAATTTATAATAAAAAATATTGATAAGCGAATTTTTAGCAAAATGAGAGGTAATTTTATTGAAAAATAAGACATTTGAATTCTTTTTTTTTTTTTTTTTTTGGTGTTAACCGTGATTAGTATAAAAATGAGAGAATACATATTGCAATTCAAGGAGAAAAATAAAAATTCTATAGAATTAAAAGCTTCCTCATTTGTGATAAATAACAGGAAAAGATTGAGATAGTAGGATAAGTCATATATTTTAATTTTTTATTCTGCGATTAGGAAAAATTTTTCAGTGAGTACAGAAAAACCTGAAAAAAATAACTTTAAGTAATTAAAGGACTATTGCTAGTTATTATTGCATATAGTTACTATTGCATATTTATTTGCCTATTTTAAGCAATCGTGTAATAATGTTTTGGTATGTGGAGCTTTTTTTCAGGAACTGTAATTTTTTTATACACTAGACGCTCATTTATAAAATTCGTAGGAACCGGTAAAGTAGTTCTTAAAATCAAAATTTCATAAAATAAAAAAAAACAAGTGTTAGATCTTACAGTTAAATTTTTTAAATCCAAAACTGCTCCATCTCCATGAATAAAAATATTAGAAACTATTATTTAATATAAACTATATAAGAAACATGGGCAAAATTAAATATATTTTTAGTAACAAATTCTACCAAAGTTTTTTTCCAGAAAATTCAAGCAAATCATAACGTATTTTTTGTTTCAAACTGACATCTTTAAAAGCAATTATTTTATTTATTTGATGAAGGAAAGAATTTTATTGTTTTCTCAAAAAAGTGCTACTTCAGTCTTGACAACCATTAATTTATTTGTTTTGAAAAGGATAACACCACTGTTTCTCCTTTTCTTCTTGTTTGATACATGAAAATTATCCTCCTTCATTTATAATTATCTGACATTTATTACTTTTAATTATATATAAGTCTGTATTAAAAAAACTTGAAAAAAATTTGAATACCAGAGGATTTCTTTATCAAAGTTCCCGGATGGGAGCTCATTTTCAGACAAATTGTCTGTTCTTGGTGTTTTACAGTTACAGTGATATCTTTAACATGGATTGCAATGTTAAAATAGGTTATTTGGCAGCATTATTCCAAGCAAAGATTGACAAGTACATTGCGCCTAAAGTTCCCATTCCACCAGGTGATTCCAAGGCATGATCACACCTGGTGAAAGTGCCTGACGACGTTTGCTCTTGAAGCTATTGATTAGACTCTAATTCATGGGTGATAAGACGAGAATTAGATACGGTGTGAGAAATTCCTCAAGAAGTGCTTCGAAAAATCTAAGATTTAAACACAAGCAGTGCAATTAGTTACTTATAATTCAAATGATTTATATAAACCTAAAAAAAAAAAAAAAAAAAAAAAAAAACGTTTAAGTTTTTCAAACATAAATTTAAAAAAAAAATCAGATGGTGAGGAATGTAAGTAAATGATGTATGAAAATGAGTGCACAAAAAAGATATTTTTTACAGTTTTATATCTAAAGTTTAATATCGTTAAAGAAAATTAAAATTAAAAATGTGTCTATATGACACCATGTTAGAGACCAGCCACTGGTTCATAAAATCGTAGATGTAAATTAGAAGTTCATAAAGATCATCTATTGTAATATGTCTACAAAACATTATGATTTATAAAAAAATATCATTTATGCAACGTATCAGGTTCTTTTCCTTAGAAAGCAAAAATATATTCACATCGTTGTAAATAATAAACCTGATTTTCAAGAAATTAATCGAAATCAATAACAATAATCAGAAATTCAAACTAATTTTAGTTCTTTTTATAAATTCCACATACGATATGTTTTCAGAATCGAACAATACCTACTCAGAGCATTTTTCTAGAATATTTTTCTTTTCTTTCTTTCTTTCTTTTTTTTTTTGTCTTTTGACTGGCCATTAAGAATTTCCTCCTTCGGCGCAGTAAGGGGTGGAATTGATGGCAACTTATGCAGTGGGGCACCCAGTGGGTTGCCCTCATCGTTGCGAATGTAGTTGAGCCATCATAATTTAAAAGTAGAGACCAAATAGGAGACCCCATAGGTTATTTTCCTAATATACTGTAATAAAATAATTCCGGACTTAAGAAATGATGCCCCAAAGATAATTTGTTAAGTGTTATAAAAAAGTGTTTAATAAAAGAAATGGTTTTATTGGAGGGTTGTAACTTTTCTATCAATAATATAAATACCTAATTATATATATATATATATATATATATATAAATATATATATATATATATAATAATAATAATAAATACATTCAATCCCAATCAGTATTGAACAAAGAGAGGATGTATGTAATCCTTTGAATGCACGTCTCCTGGGATGGATGCGTAGGAGCTTTCCGAGTTTCCTTCCTGTTAATACGTGAATACACGACTATTTAGAAAAACTCCAGAAGATAACAACATGGTAGACGTTAAAAAATGGCTTACAACAGTCCTGTATCTCTAGGCAGCCCGTAACCTGGTGTCAAAAACCCAAGTTGTAAGATGTATTCTGACCTTCTTTGATGTTATAATTGTCCTCACTTCGATGGTTTACAAAGCTCATAATAAATGAAAACATATAGCCGTGGGTTGCTGAGAAACTGGCTTACCACCTCTGTAAACTGTTACATCTGATGAAATTTCGCATAAATCTGAACCCCCTCCATGAGTGCTCTGTTTTCATTCTCTAAATCCAATTCGATTCCATGCTTAACTTAGTTAATAGCGTTTTAGTATCTAGTGATAGCAAGTTTTCTGCTCATTCTACTGTAATGAAAAACAATAATTGCCTTCAAATTTAATCAGTTTATTTTCAGGGTATACTATTTACTTCTATAAATTTCTTTTATTTACATTTATTATAAAAGTGTTGGCTTTTTAATTGTGAAGAGTGTACAATAGATTTATTGGAATTTCTCTGACTAGAAAATAATCATCAGCGGAATTTTCATTTTCAATCTTTACCTGGAAGTTATTTCACAAATGAAAATGACTCGATTTCTTAATTTACTTTTAATGATAATAAATTTTTCATGTACACTTTCGTCAAAGAGATGAATAACACCAAGTTTATAATTGAAAAATTTTATTTAATCTTTTTTGTTCTCGAGTGTTCAATAAACTGAAAAATGTAAATTGTTTATGATTTTTTTCACTGGATTGAGTACTGTGTTTTTTCTAAATTGACAAAATATAATTGGATAGAAGAACTATAAAAAGCGGGTAGAACTCATAAGGACAGTTTGCTGGGCTTTGGCCTCAAGTGACCTGATTCTAGGTTTTGTGATTTAAAAAATTAATATTTACTATTTTTAATGATAATTATTTACTCGCTATGTATAAAATATTATTTTGCACTTTGAAATGCAATATCTCATTTAGATCAACTTAAAACAAATTAAATGTGGTTTGGAACCCCTTGAAAATTCCCTTTGGCTAGAATATTTTTAAATATTAGTTCTCTTCCTCATTACAATACATTTTCAATGCACTTCATATTAGAAAAAATCAAAAACATATTCACTAAGGTAAAAAAAAAATTTAAAAAAAAATAATAAATGAAAAATATAAGTACTATTTTCCTTATTAATCACAATGGAAAACTGTAGAAAAGGATGATCAACGAAATGTTAATTTGTTTTTTCAATCCACAGAGCTTGAACATAAGTTTAAAAAGGAGAAAGAAAAAACACACTTCTTGAAGATCTCCAGAACTGCGTACCTGGTGTCATAAAAAACTATAAAGAATTCAATCAGCGTTCATTTCGATTTCATTAATCACAAATATTTTCATCAAAATTTGGAACGGCAACATAGCTTATGTTTTAAGTTAGCCAGAGGAAAGCAGACAGTCTGATGTAAGTTTTATTCCATTCCATTTCCTGCAGCAATTTTTAGCGCAATCTCGAATAAATATGTGTGGTACACAGAGCAAAAAAAATGTACTTAAATAAATTGAATTCTTTCAATAAGTATTTACCTTATATTTTAATTATCTACCCTTTTTTTATTGGAGTATTATTTGCAATTAATTGAGTGGAATAAATTAGATGCTCTCATGTTTTGATTATTTTAGTAACGACAATACTATAGCAAGTCATTGCATTTGTGTAATATGATCAGTGATTAGCTATTATGCTTCTCCAGTTTAATGTACTTTAAACTAATTTTAAAAAAGGGAAATGTTTGACTGAAAAACTGGACTTGTAATTTTTTTTAAGGGGATTGAACATTGAGATTTAAACACCGTTGTGTACCTTAAAATTATAATTCACTGATCTTATGAACAAGCAAAAACTTATAGTGAGGTTCTACCAAGTCAAAAAGAAAACTCATAAACCATCAACTGTAGTTTATTCTCTTGTGATTTACAGCTTTGATTAGCAACCACTTCCAGCTTTGGTATAAACAACAATTGTTATATTTTGCCAAAAATATTTTGCTTTTTGGATCCTCATTTGCATTTTAGGGTCTTAAGTTTTCCATTTCTAAGGTTTAAGTCATTAACTGACTGTAAATAGCACGAGTGCTTAATATTGTTTTCACAAAATTCATCTAAGACAAAATAAGGAAAAGAATACTTACTGATTGAAAATCTTTCTTTCGACTTAAACTTACCAATAATTATAATCGTAATTCTGTTTATTTTTATGTTAGATTAGTTTATTTCGATACATATCTCACCGCCTCTATTTCTGCTGACCGAAGTATCTAAGCACCCATCCAAACGTTTTCTTAATTCTGAACCACCGCGAAGTGATAGGTCGGAACTTTAGCTGCTTTATTCCTCACCATATCACACTATATCAGTAAAGGAATATTGGGCCCTATAATTTTTAACTTGTATGTCTTCTCACCGTGACTTTGGATAAAAGAGATTTGTTGTATTTGATGTATATAATTTACTACAAGTTTAAATGGCTGAACAAAGGCAATTAAGCACAGCAAACACCACGTCGCTTGTAACTTCAATAAAATAATTGTTAAAATTGAATCTGATAATTTATTCTACTCACCACACCACACCACACTAGTGGAGAGATACTGGGTGCTGAGTGATGATTACTATCTATAAATCCTGGGGATATGAATGTTTTCACTTCGGACACCTAAATTATTGCTATCCAAATAGAATAAATTCTTTAAATTTATAAAAAATTGAAAGCTATGATTTTTTCAGAACAAAAGTTCATTCTTCAAATTTGCTATCACAATGGAATTTCTCAATTAATTAAAAAAATAAATATAAAAAATGTCGATACGTTTTGATTTTTTTACTTATAGTAGGTTCTGGAAACACGTTCATTGTTTTATTTTACTGGCTATTTTTAATAATTGGAAAAATATTGGTCATTTTGCTGTATAAAAACACCAATTCGATTTTCGAAAAAGCCAAAATCACAATTTAAGAGCATGGGAAAGATATCATTTCTCATTTTACAATTTAAAAAAAGGCATCAGAGTATTGCTTAAAAAATAAATGTAATTATTGGCAATATCAACCCTTATTTTTATTCTGGAGGGCAATATTTATTTTAGTTATCAGAACTGGAATTTCATTTTATATTTTATGAAGTGGCTTTTAACAAACTTAATTGATAAATAAATGGATGAAAATACCTTCATTTGGTCTTGTAATAGAAGAAAGTTTTTGAAGATTTTAGCACAAAATGTCTATGAAGAAAAATGGATGAATTCTACGCGGTTTTTAGTGATAAAAAACCTTCAGCATCATCAAGTTGAAAAGTTCATTTATCCAATATGGGAAATGTTCATCAGAAGGGAAGGTAATATTAATCCAATAAGAATAACAGTAAAAATTGTTTAAGGTATTACTGTTAGTTAACAATGAAAATGAGGTCAAAATCCCGATTTTGGTATATTTATGGTAAACCTTTTTATGATTTTATACTGGGTTTAATATTTATTGTCAAAGAAAATGACACTTCTTTCAATGAGAATTTTTGGATATCAAGACTGGACTATTTATCGAATAATTTGGAATCCATGTTTTCAAAAGAACTTTTTCTGATGTTACCATAAGATGCGGCTCTTTTACAAAGAAAGCTCACAGAATTATGCTGTCTGCAAGATCTCCTATATTCAAGGCAATGTTCACAATTCCGATGAAGGAAAGCAAAGAAGAGTCAGTCGAGACCACAGATTTAGAACCAGTAGTCTGCCGTGCAATGCTGCTATTTATCTACAGCGGTCGTATCAAAGACGCTTCCACAACAGAAAGTTGTAGGCTTTTCTATGCAGCTGAAAAGTACCAAATAATGGATCTAAAGTATGGTTGCGTAGACCATCTGAGGTCCATCATGTCAGAGGAAAATGTTCTACAAATCCTCAAAGTGGCTGATATTTTTGCCAATAAACTTAAGACTGATGCTATGGACTTCTTGATCGATAGATTTAGTCAACTAAAAAATAGTGTTAGTTGGAAATGCTTTAAAACGCAGTGTCCGGCACTGGCACTCACATTTAGATGAAGATTTGTGAATCCCCAAATCACAAAGTTGCTGTTAAATACTTGATAAATGGTAAAATTCGTACTTTTCTATTTAGGCAAAAAGAACAAAACCAAATGTAAAGAAACTTCCTCGTCAAAAATAAATAATCACAGTTATCTGTGCGATATTAATTGATTTAAAGGTTGTTTCTCGTATATATATATATTTTTTAAATTTCCAATTATTCACGGTATTTTACAAGTAACTTTGACAAACCTGTCAAAGTAAATAAATGTGACTTTTTAATATAAATTCACATGAGAAGTAAGCTTATTTACCCTGACAGGTTAATTGAAAAATATCAAGATATTTTGTACTCGTGACTTAAAATTTTATTGTTGACTATTAGTATAATCTAAATTTTTTTCTGAATATATTGTGTTCAGAAAAATAAATACTTCAAAATGTTATGTAATTTTTAAATGAAGATTAAAATTATCTTATATACACTTAGATTTTGTTTAATAGTATGAATTGCGTTTTGTTAGATAATGGTTTTTATGGAACTGTAACAATAAAACAATCCATATATTAAATGAACCAATTTCAAATTATTAATATTTTCTTAACAGTTTTTGTTAATTGCTTATTTCTGATTTGTTTAAACGAAAATATGGTGATATGAGTCATACAACATGAATATAATTATGTTCATAGTTAGCTACTATAAAATCTTTGAAACATATTTTCTTAATGGATAATTTTTGATATTTCATTTAAAATTAAAAATATACGGAGAAAACATATGCATTTAAAATATCGAAAAACTTAAGACAGAATAAAAAGCTCTTAATAATTCAGTTTACAAAATAAAACTTCAACTTCAGAAAAAAATTCGAAAATATTACATTATGAATCTGTTTTAAAAGTATTTTACTATGGGCATGAAATTTATTTTCAAAAAATTTAAGTACCAATATATATTTTCATTTATCTCGTAAGCATTTAATACAAAAATTTAAGAATTTTATTTCTACAGGGAGAACGATTGCAAATTTAACACACAAGATACAATAAAATATTATAAATTACTGTTTTTTTGCGAAATTAATAATGAAGTATTATACAAATATAATATGAGGTATGTATAGATATTTTTAAGCATTATAGTTTGTAAATTTTTAATAATAATTCAGATACATTTCTTCTTAAATTTTTAAAAAAAGATAATTTTTGTGTAAAGGAAAAATTGTTAGAGTGGGAATGTTTGCAAAAATGTTGAATAGAATATCATAAATATTCATCAAATCCTGTAAATCTAATTTAAAAAATAAGATACATGTTCAATTTATTAAATTGGCTAAATAAATTTGACACTAGCATCTGTAAGGAACAAATTTAGTGAAATTATAAAAATCCAAGTTGAGTCTTCAGAAATGTTTTTTTTTGTCTTGTGCCAGCTAGGCTGATAATAAGGGGTGCGCTTCTCCACTTTTCCAACTGAACCGTATTTGGTATGTAGTCCAACTTCATCAGCACACACATGCCATAAGTTCCCGTTTATAGGCAACCGTTCACATCTCATTCATACACAGAAAGGACAAAGACAGGATAGATAGAGGGAGAAAGTATATCCACGCCAGAATCGGGATTCGAACCCAGGACCTCCCTATCCGCAGCCATTCATTCTGACCACTAGACAGGGTGGACGGCTTCAGAAATGGTTGAAATTTATTTCAGTTTATTTTAAGAAATATTAATGAGTGAAAATAAAAAGATCCACTATATTTCTTTACTAGCATTATTTAGTGATAACACATCATTCAACAGAAAAGACATTTTCAGCACGTACGATCAACAAGTTTGGTCAGAAATATTTTCTGAATTTCTGGGTAAGTATCCTCGGTGATTACACAAGGAGGATCTTACATCGTTTCAGACCCTTTCATGGGCTCAAGAAACCGAATCTTGACACAAGAGATTCCCAGACTATTGCAGGCTGTGTTCCCTAGCAGAGACACGTGTTTCAAGCAAGCAGCCCTAGCATATTTTTCCATCATGGTCATTAACTTCTTGAATGTTACATAACCAGAAAAATTGATCCCTAATGCCGATCCTGTGGCTTGACCCCTGGACTGTTTCATCTTCGATTGAGAGGACGCAGTCATTGTCAATAGTGTAACGAACACGCATATTCCCACTATTTTGAGCACCTGCTGTGAGTTTTAAACTTAATAATAAATGTGATTGGACAACTTTCGATTCGCTTTTATAATATTGTAAGTTCAACTTGAAATTTTAAAACCACTTTTATGCCTTTACAGGCAAATCCAATTGTCCAATTTTTACAAATTGGAATGCAGCCCATGTAATTGTTTGTCTGGATGGATACGGTCACTCTTCTTATACCGAGCTGGCAGCCGAATGGTTTGCTCTTTTACCTTTGGTTCAACTGTTTGTGAGTTTGAATCCCACTTGAGGCACATGGATGCCTGTAGTGGTACAGTATCCATTTTAAGCCGTAGGTGCCTGTCTAATTAGCTTTAGTGTGCAAAAAAGATCGTTCAGCAAAACTCCCCCTTTTAAATTGTAAAAACAATTTAGAATCACCCTGAATGTGTAGGCATAACATGTAAGCACACCAGAGCTTTACTCGCTTTACTAAGCTTTACTCGTAGTATATTACTTATATTACTTACTTTAAGTATATTACTTACTTTAATATTAAGCATTACTCGCTTTACTTATGAACAAAGCATTCATGTGGTCCACGGGAAGAAACTTGGAAAACTCACAAGCATTCTTATAGATGTGCACTTAGAAAGCAGAATCGCATCATTTCAATGCATAATTTATTTATATCTATCCTGGGAACATCCATTATGTAAAGCACAACCTTGTCATTCGGTTTAACAGTTCAAGGGTTTGATTCCCACTTCAGGTGTGAATATTGGTAGTGGTTCGGAGCCCACCTTAAATTGAAGGGCTTGGTTTGATCGACAATCCCGTGCAAAAAGTGTGATTGTTGAGCAACAAACAAACCAATCAATCTAGAAAGCAGTTTTTTTACAACGAATCATCAAACCATTATAATGCTAATAATTGTTTGATGATTAGATTTAAGATATAATAAAGATATGCAAGTAAAGCTATGAGCAAAAGCTTTGTTATTCGAATATAATCGTATGATGATAAGAAAGAGATTTGTAAAATAAAAATGTTGCATTAACAGTTTCCATGCGGTATGAGAAACAACTTGAAAAAAACTCAAGAAATTCCCTCAGCTCGTTTTTTAATTGAATCCCACACATTTCACATTAAAAGATTATATATACTCCTATAAGATTATATATACTCTCATTACACATGTGACAATAAGTGCAGAAAAGGTCTGCAAAATATCTTCTACCGCATTTGCCCAGCTTATTGGCTGGCCTAATGAGATAGAATTTTTTTTTCCGTATGGTCATTCTATTTTATATAGATTATTTTTTTCCAGCCAGTAGTTATTTATTGTGGTACAACTTATTTTATAACTTTAATCAATTGAAATAAATTATAATTATCACGTGAGTAGTTAACCAATGCATATTAACAAAACATGAATGTTTGAAATAACATAAGTAAAATAAATTTGTATACATTTAAATAGACTGGTAATTTTATGATTTAATTAAAAGCAATTTTTAACTATAAAAACAAAGCCAATTTCTGTACACATTTTAGGTATGCATCTGGTAAGAAAAAAATAATAACTACATTGTTAAAAAATAATACATTATTTAATTTTTTAAGTAATTAAACTATATGATAACGATAATTAAGTACACAAACCTTCCAATAGCGAACACCCTAACCAACTAGGCTACCACGAACCTACTATTGAAAATGTTTGCTGAGCCTCAAGTTTTGTAATTTAATTTTATTATTAAAATTTATTAAGCTGTGTAAATATAATCTACTCAAATGAATCATTTCAGCAAAGTGATAAAAAGTCGAGTGAATTAATATATTTTAATCGAAAAGTTAATTAAACGATAGATATAGCATTTTGTAATCTTTTTTAGTACTTGTTTTGTAGAAAGAAAAATGATAAGCATTGAATAAAATTACTTATTTTTTCCATTGCTGTTAAGCGTACAAATACAAAGTATTAACTATTTGGTAAAAGGAAAAGCTGATTTGCAATATCTTTGTTTGCTTCTTCAAAAGTAATTATTATATTTACAGTTTCTATATAATTTCGATTTGTGCATTTTTTTTATCTTTAGTGAGGGATGAATAGCAACATTTTTATATGGTCCTGTAGCAGAAGAAAATTTGCTCAAGTTATGGCAAAAGATGATGAATATCAAGAAAGATTAATCTATAAACATAATTCCGTATGGTATTTAGTCATAAAAATAGGAGACACTTTTACAAATTCGTTTGGAGATAGAGTACGTTCAAATCATCCAGTGTGGGAAATTTTGCTTAAAAGAGAAGGAGAGCAAAAAACTACAACTGTTATTGCAAAAGTTATAAAAAGTACATCCTTTCCACATACTAAACAACTCAGCTTCTCTAGAGGAGATCAATTGGTTTTCATTGGTAAAGCAGTTTGGCAAAATATAAAATCTTTCTTTCTAGATATAGTATTGGTTTTTGAAGGAAATGATGGTACAACCGAAAGATATTTATATGATAGCTTTCAAATATCCAGACTAGAGGACCTATCTTCCGATTTTCAGTCCATGCTTGAAAAGGGACAGTTTGCAGATGTCGTCGTAAAATGCAGCTCTTTTACCATGAAGGCTCATAAGAACATTCTTTCAGCAAGTTCGACTATATTGGAAGCCACGATTATGAATACAATGAGGAAGAAAGAAGTTCCTGTGGTCGTCATCGATGATATGGAACCGGATGTGTGTCGCGCAATGCTTACTTATATATACTGTGGTCGAATCAAAGAAATATCCATTTCTAAAGTTTGTGGTCTTTTATCTGCCGCCAAGACATTCCAAATTAATGGTCTGAAAGACTCCTGCGTGGAACATCTGAAGTCCATTCTGTCAGATGAGAATGTTCTACAAATCATTGAAGTAGCTAACTTGTATGACAAGGGACTGCAGGCTTTTGCTATCGACTTTTTATCCCGTCAATTTAGCAAACCAACAGCTAAGGAGGATTGGGAGGCTTTTAAATCGAAATATCCTTTATTGGCATTAGAAATTGATTCGTATAGGAAAGAAAATAATCAGTAGAAAGATAAAATGTGAATCAACCATTTAAGTAAAACTACAGTAGTTTACGGATGTACATTTGATAAATTGAGAATTGATTGAAATATTACATGTAGTGAAACTTTTTGAATATTTCTAAGAATACAAATTATAGTAACGTGTGTGCTTGCAGAACATAAGCTTTCATATGAAATGTTACAATTTGTTTTGTGATATAAAACTGAGTAAGGTATCTTATTCTCTCTGTTTTATATTTCTGCTTTTAAAATAGCAGTTTTTTTTTTAATATCTAATAGTAGTTATAAAAATATATCTAGTGCAATTTTGTTTAGATTTTAAGTATAAAATCAGAATTTAAATGTTTATTTTATGTTTTATAAAAAATTGTTTTATTTCCCTTCCAATCTTCACTCTTAATAAAAACCTCTTTATATTTCACTGACGTAATTTAATATTAATTTTAAATGTTATGCATATTTGTATATTTTGAACAGTAATATTTAAATATTCTTAAAATAGCTTGATTTTGAAGTGATTAGTTATTGATTTTGTTCCCTTTTGGAATTTCTTTTGATATAGTTAAAAATCCAGATAATATTGTAAATTATACATAAAAATTTACTGTACAGTTAGTAAGAGTTCATTAAAAAATTCTATCTTCCTTGGAATGTGATTAAAAAATATGCAATATTATATAAACGTTAACAAATGTATATGTGAAAGTTGAGTTTTAAGAATTGAACTAGTAAGCTTAGAATGATTAATTTTTTGTGATTATACTTTTATATTTTGAAATAAAATTTTTTATTCTTGAGGTTAAAAATCTTGTTTACAGATAACTAGCTTTCCTTGATTTTTATGCTTATAAAAACTTAATTTAATTACTTTGATTTTCGTATTTTAAATACATTACATAGATTGAAAATCTAATTAATTGAAGAATAACTTCAATTAATTAATAAATCTAGTATTAAATCTATCAATATTTTAGAGTTCATTAATTTATCAAATTCTTTTATAATTTTGAAAATTGGGGCCAAAAATATGATTTATATTTTTAAACTAAAGACTAAAAACCAAATAGGAATACTTATATATCCCATTCACCTTCCTTGATATTTCATTGAAATTTAACTCTTCATAATTAAAGAGGATATTGATATACAATTAAATTGTGTGTTAGTAGAATGTAATGTGAAACTATTTTGTTATGTTAATATTGACATACAAATATTTTAAAGTTTTTATTGGTATAATTACATCGTTGATAGGAGTTCAAGGTGACAAATTGTTGAAAGTAGTAATTACAGGAAAATAAAAAAAAAAAATTAAATCAGCATTGTTGAAATACGTGGTTATAATATATTAATCAAGAAAATTTTTAAATATAACTCTTTTATTAGAAATATATTTGCAAGTTTTTATAAGTAATAGTTGCTTTAATTCCTAACATTCTAAAACATTTAAGAAATCTGCGCGAAATTAATTTAACAAACAGTGCAATTCAGTAAACTTTTGTAAAAATTCTTACAGCTAGTGTAAAAAGTATTTGTACAGTAAGACAATTGATATAAGGGATCCGTTCATAAAAATTATAAACATGAAGTCCATTTTAATTAATAATAAATTCATAATAGAACATATTTTCAATAGTTTCATGCGAAATTTACAATAAAATAATTTTATACATGAATAAATATTTACAAAACTGTTACAATCCAACATCTTGTGGTGTAAAAAGTATTCGTACATTAAAAGAAATAAAATTTTTTTAGTTCTATTTTGTGATTGGTTTAGCCATTAAGATGTAGTTAATTGACGTCATCTTGTAAGTTATTTAAAAGTTTCTTCAGGGGAAATTTTAATGTAGAGAAAAACTAGAAATTCTGTAATGGATCGTAAAAGTAGAGAAGTGTTTCCGAAAGAGAACTGATTTTATATTTCCGTAAAAATGGTAAATCGTACAAGATTTCTGACGTGGTTGGTAGACCCCGTTCAACTGTGCAGTCAATCATAAAGTTTGCTGCCACTCTAACGGTTCATAACAGTTCTCGTATTGGGCGACTATGTCTATTGAGATCATCTGACAGACTGTTTTTGGTACGTTCATTAAAGAAGGATCCCAAAATAAGTGCTCCTACATTAACATCAGAACTGAGGAACATGGGAACAGAAGTCTCCGTAAGTAGTGTTCGAAATGCGTGCAGAAATGAAGGTTTCCATGGCCGTGTGGCGAGACAAAAGTTCTTTGTCAGTGAGAATATTCGGAAGCCGAGATTGTCTTTTGCCAAGCAATACGTTAATGAAAGTTCAGATTTCTGGAAAAAAGGTTATCTTTAGAGACGAAAGTAAATATAACATATTTGGATCGGACGGGAGACGAATGGTATGGAGAAATTGTAAAAAAGAAAGGCATCCTAAGAATTTAGTTCCAACAGTGAAACATAGGGATAGAAATCTGCTTGTTTGGGGGTGTATGAGTGCTTCTGGGGTGGGCAAATTAGTTTTTATTAAATGCATTATGAATTGTGAATTTTATATTGACATTTTAAACAGTAATTTAGGACCTAGTGCAACAAAAATGGGCTTGAGTGGTGATTGTTTTCATGCATGATAACTACCCCAAGCACACAGCCCTAAACACAAGGCTCTGGATACTATATAAACTCCAAAGTTCCTCTTTACACCGGACCTCAACCCCATCTAGAATTTGAGCCGTTTTTGATAAAAATATTGGATCGAGACATATTTCTAATAAAAATGATTTGGAATCAGCTCTTAATCAAGAATGGGACACCATATGTATCTCAATTACAGCAAAATTGGTGGAATCTATGCCAAAGAGACTCAAGGCAGTTATTCAAGCTAAAGGAGATATCCTATAAAATTTTAGCTCAAATATGATTGTATTGGCCAATGTATACCTGTATCGAATATTTTTAACACCACACGATTTTTGGATTGTTTCAGTTTTGTAAATATTCATTCATGAATAAAACTGTTTTTTGTGTGAATTTCACATGAAACTAGTGAAAATATATTCTGTTACATATTTATAATTAATTAAAATGGAATTTATGTTTATAATTTTTATGAACGGATCTCTTTTAAATCAATTGTCGTATTGTACGAATATTTTTGCCACTCACTGTATTTTCAGGATTTTTATTGCAGTTTCAGATGAATTAGATCATAATATGCCTCACACAAAATCATAAAAATAAATTAAAAAATGTATGTAATACAAAATGTTAAAATTATTAAATTGGTGCTAATAAAACTGGTAATATATGTGGAAAACTAATTTAGAAATAGTAAATATAAACAACATAGTTTTTTTTCATAAATGTTGGAAACTTGGGGCTTCAAACTTTTTTAAAAATTAGTTCTGTAATCAATACTATTGCTCTGATTGCAAGATTTGATATTCAAGTGAATTAAACGTTGGATAGACTTGTTTTGAACACTGATAGCGTATGTCATATTCACTATCAATGTGGGAGGAAAAATCTTTTTTGTAATTTGTTATGATCTTGACTTCAAATTAAGCGACAATATCTAATCCCAATGATGAAACTATGGGGTAAATTAAATTTTCAATAATGTCTATTGTAATCTATTGAAATTGGAAGCTAATGCTTCCAGTTTTATCTTTAACCGAAAATCATCTGGAAGGTGTACATAAAAGTTTTAGAGGTTAAAGTAACTGTGAAGATTTGTAAAATTTAAAGCGATGGATGTGAGAAAACTCAGATATAAACTTCGCCATTTAAAGATTTTAAATATTTTTTTCATATTTTGAAATACATCCAATACAATCATAGTCTTTTGTGCTTCACAAAGATGCATAAATAATCATAGACCAAAGTTAAAATAATTCACGCATTGTGTAAATTTTGCATTTGGATAAATGTAAATCGAGCAAAGCTTTTATATAAAAAATTGCATTGAAATATTTGAAATTGCATACATTAAACCAAGTTTTTTAATAAATAATAAATCAAGAGAATGTAATAACTGTTTTATAAACTTTCTTCGGGTTTCAAGACGTTATAGCTTATTTTGCTATTTTCCACTGCACGTAGCCGATAAACTAGCAATTGAAGGCTATTGTAATATAGTTGAATATACGATTCTCGACTTTTAGGACGAGATACATATATGGATAATTGGTAGTGCTTACGTCACGCAATAATGGAAACTTTTAAATACACAAGCTCTAATAAAGGCACAAGTAGAAGTATGTTAGTCATTTCGAGGGGTTCAACAGTGGTTATTATTGGTTTAGATTTGCAATCACGAAAAACCCTGTTTAATCACTGACTCACATTAAGCTCAACATTTGTTAATGGTATTATTTAATTTGCTGATATTTAAATTATATATGTGCAAACAAATTGACTATATTGAAATTTGATTCTGTATTTAAAGATGTCTATCCACATTTCCATATTTAAAGAAGCGTTAAATTAAATTTTGCATTAAAGAAGTCAATATTTAAATATAGGCATCAGTACAGGTCAAATAACATTCCAACAAATGCAGTGTCATACAGTCACAATGTAAAAATTTATTCCTACGCTGCCTGACATTGAAAATGCAACACCAAGCAGAAAGAAGAGTTGCAAGAAAGTGACGAAACTCGGCAAACAGAGAACAATAGTCAGCCAGGAACAATAGGTAATATGAATTTCAAAATGATATGCACATAATACCGAGCGAGAACAAGGTCAAGTCTGTAGGTTACGTTACCACCGTCGACGGCGATACAAGGTCTAATCCCAGAGTTAATGAGATTACGGATGGCGTGTTCTGAGGAATGGCTCCCCAGTGCCTGTCGAACACTCGCCAAAGCACATCTTCTGAAGGAGACAGTTGCAGGTTTCACAAAGCCGTCCAATCATATCCTAAACATGTTCGATTAGTGAGAGATCTGGTGAGTACGGTGGCCAGGGAAGCAGCTGCACACCTTGCAGGGCATTGTGGAAGTCCGGCGTTATCTTGCGGGCAAATTTCATTTTGCACTCCCTGAAAGTAGGGTAGTGTCACCATTCGCACCACATTTACGATGTTAGGCTATCATAGTGGCAGGAATACTAACTAGAGCTGACCTTGAATCGTACGTAATGGTTCTCCAAACTATGATGCCACGCTTCACGTAGTGGGGCGTTCCTTAATTCCAAGAACACTGGACCTGTCTCCACATATATGCCACACTCGTTCGCGGTATCTATAACTGAAGTAAAAGAAGCCTGGCTCATCTGAAAAGACGATCCTGGACCATTATTGATGTTAGCATTCATGCTGTAGGGTCAATGACAGTTATCTTAACGGATGAAATAAGCCCAAGTCACTAACAACCAATAAACGGCAAATGGTTCTGCTTGATATTGGCACATCTAGTGTGTCTTGCACATGAGGAAGAAGTTCGGTAAAAGTGTTGGTGGGGCCGCAACCACCTCTCATTGGACATGTCGATCCACGCGTGCTTACGTCAGTGTGAGAGCAACAATGACCCAGAAACGTTCAACAGTTCCCTGTTCTAATCATCTTCCATCAGCCAATGGGCTGTGGATGCGTGCATGTATCTGTCAGCTGCGATTTGCGGTAAACACCAACCCGCCTTTCTCAGTCCGATTACAATGACTCTCGTAAACTAGTTTGTCTGTTGGAAATTATTCCATCGATGATGCTCTGACGTTATCTGCAATTACAGGCATCCTTTGGAACAAGAACAAACTTTCAACGATTATTTTCCAAGGAGCAATAACGGAGCGAATATTATCCTCTCTGCTGGTTAATCACCTTATATTTTATGTGACGTGTACTGGAGAGTGGTGCATTTCACATCATTGCATAACTCGGTAAAGTGCGTCTTCCTGAACTTTTCATAATTTTCTGGTAATTCCTTCTTTGTGTTGCATTTTCAATGTCGGGCATTGTATAAAACGTATTGTTTTACACACTATATATATATATATATATATATATATATATATACACACACACACACGACGGTTACTCTGAAATTTTTAAGATACGCACAGACGAGAATTTAAAAAATAAAAATAACTGTCTAAATTTAAAATATAAAGTATTTTAACACAGAAGACGATTTTTTACTGACTTACTTCAACTTGTTTAGCGTAGAATAAATTTTAAACAGAAGAGAAAATGCAGTTGAAGTGAGAACATATTCGCGCTAAGATTTTCTACGATTTTCAAATCAAGAAGAATGCGTTTAACTTGGCAACTAGCATTTGGTGATGAATCTTCAGCTCGTGCTACTGTATTCAGATGGTTTAGAGAATTTAGAAGAGATCGCCATTTTCTTCAGGATGAAGAACACACAGAAAGGCCGCCGTCGGCAGTAATCCCAGATAATGTGTCTGCCATATGAAAAGTACTAATAGATGATAATCGCTGTACCTATCAAATGATACAGAAGGAACTTAATATAGGATTCGCAGCCATACACAAAATCATTCTCATAAAGAATTACATATGAAAAAAGTAGTTTGCCGTTGTAATCCTCATAATCTGACTGAGCACCAAAAAGAAGAGCGTGTCAGAATCAGTAAAGAAACTCTTAACTTGCTAAGTGATGGTGGCCATCGCATCATTTCTAAAATTGTATCAGGTGATGAAACGTACATACCGTTTTTTTGACGTTAAATCACGTCAAGAAAGCAAAGTATGGGTCTTTGATGATGATCCCACGCCGACAATGGTGAAAAAGCAACGCATACTGAAAAAAGTGATGCATGCCGTTTTCTTCAGAAGTACGGGATTGGTCAAATCCATAAAGTTGGAATTTTGGCCACCAGGGTATATATATATATATATATATATATATATATATATATATATATATATATATATATATATATATATATATATATATATATATATATATATAGACACACAATTTCGGAACAAATTGTCAGCACACAACTTGCGTTGGAGGATCGACCAGGTATGAACTGGTTTATGCAAGATGGAATTCGACCATATCAAACAGAAGGTTTTTCGCTTTCTTCATGAACATTTGTGAATAAAGTAATTGCGTTAGATTATTCGAAATTCACTGACTGAGGAATAGATTGGTCTCTATATTCTTCCGATCTGACTCCTTGTGACTTCTTTCTGTGGGATGCGTTAAATAACACTGTCTATCAAAACAAACCCGCTACTCTGGATGATCTTGAATCGGCGATTGGTGTATCATGTGATTCCATTTCTGTCAAGACATTGCAAGACGTGATGTACAATTCCATTGTTTGTTTACGCCACCTCATTGTTTAGAAGGTGAACATTTTGAAAAAAATTGTTTCTGATTGCAAAGACTGTTTGACTTAATTATTTTTTAGACTCTATTCCGAGAAAGTTTTTAGCGCAGAAAGCTATCTGTTAACAATTTTTTGTTACTAAATTTTCGAAACTTGTTTACTTCATTTTTACAGTTTTGCCAATAAATGTACCGTTTACCACCTGATTCCATTGATCTTTCTTGTTGAGATATTCAATTTTGAAATTAGGGCTTATTTACTGATCAACAGGTATATATATATATATATATATATATATATATATATATATATATATATATATATATATATATATATATATATATATATATATATATATATATATCTGTGTGTGTGTGTGTGTGTGTGTGTAAGTAAATGCTATTGCATTTAAGACATAATAAAATATTGTAAAATAATACACAAAATATATTAAAATAACAACTTTCAATTAAACTTCAAAGTGTAAATAATGTAGCAAAATATAGACAGTAAAATCGAAATAAATTCTCAAAATGTTTCTTCGAATCCAATAAGAATGGAAACACGACGAATGTAATTTTGTTATCCCATGGTGTATAGCGTAATTGCCTAATCTTATTACAAGGCATTCCACACTAATATCACTTTAGAGAAAGACGTTTCATTGACACTGGATCATAAGCATGGGTAAAACGGGTCGAAAATTGGAAGAATCTTAAGCACCAACCTCGACAGAAGTTAAGAAAAAAACATAACACTTATCTCTTTTAATTCTAAAGTGACTTTAATGGACCTTGGGATTTTTTCCTCTGATGACAGGTGGTTTCTACCAATAAGTTAAAACGAAGAAAGAATTTAAAAAAAACCACTTAAAGTACCTAAATAACTTTTAATGGAAATTTTGACCAAAATATGAAAAAAGAAAAAAAAAGTTTTTCTTGTCTGATTATTTAAGAAGAAACTATTTCCTACCAACCTCTCTCTGATCTGAAATTTTGAAGGCCTTACATTGCGCTTCTATTTTGCACCGATGTCGGGGTTAGTGCTTGTTTTCCGGATTTCCATCCTTTTTTTAAGTGAAGAGAGCTTTCTCCCATTTCATAAAATTATCTTACAACAACCTTAGGCACTAAGAAGTCCATAAAGCGGTGTCAAAAGATGGTTTGATGATTAGTTTTGAGATCGAATAAAGATTTGCGAGAGAAAAGATATGAGAAAATGCTCTGTGATTTGAATTTAATCAGATGTTGAAATGAGAGAGAAAGAGATTTGTAACATGAAAAAAGCTGCATCAGTACTTTAAATGAAGTATTCGAAGCAACTTGAAGAAAACTGAAGAATTTCTCACTTTTGTTTTAGATAATTAATGTGTAATTTTGTTAAGTAAGATAAGTATGATAATGTTTAAGTGTTTCCTTCGCGAATTATATATTATATTATACATAATTTATGAATGAATATCATATTATTATAGTATTTACCACTTAAGTTTGTGTACCTAGATAGACTACGTATTTCTTTTGCAGAAATGAATGCAACATTGCAACACATTAATACACATTTCTCTCCATCCATTAACATAACATAAATTACTTTTTTATAAAGTGAATCTTAACCGCCAATCACGAGATCTCTAGGTAATGAAGTATTCAACCTTTTACACTATTTAGCAGTAGCTGAATAATTCATTTATCACCAGAATAAACTATTTGACACTTACCACACATTATTAAGAAGCAATTTACTTTTATCAAACTAAGTCAGATGAAATGCGTTTTGTTCTTTTTGAAATGTCTGGATTCTTAAATAATTATCAACAAAATAAACATTTTTATTAGTAGCGTATGTGAGAATATTTCATAGAATTTCAGTGAAGTAGACTATCTTAGTGTCAAGATACTAAAGTGCCGTGGAAAAGAAATTCTTTATTTTTGCGTGAACTCGTCAAGACTTTCCTCCCCTTAATTTAATGCTAAGGAGATAGAAAACTATTATTTTTGTGTAGATAGCTGCAGTGATCAATATCTCGAAAGTATGTATCAAATAATTTCAGGATTTATGCTCGGTGAAAAGTGAAATTTTGAATTATGGAATTGTTTTACTAATTATTGTTTGTCCGTTCAGTTTTGAGTTGCAAAGTATTTATAATGGAAGTCAACTAAAAAAAAAATTGGTGCATTTCATAGTATTTCTTTGGTAAAAGTGACCACTGTGGCTTATGGGGTGATGAGCAAGCAGACATCATTGTAAAGAAATTACCCGGGTTTCTTCAACATCCATCCTGGTATTGGAAGATTAAATTGTTTCTAAAACATCTATTTGCTTCTAATGCCTCATGAGACATATGGTTTCGTATGACTCAAAAACATTGGCGTGATTTAGATCCTTCTCTTATTCCTGATTTACCAAGACGAAATGGAGTTGCCACCTTTTGTCTAACAACTGGAGATGACTGCCTAGCCTCTTACTTGAAGCACTTGGGCATTCTTACTGTTCCTATTTGTCCACCATGTGGCTCTGGAGAAGTAATGAACATTTGCCCCTATTTTTTTTTGGGCTCTTTGCTGCTCAACGAAGGAAGCGAGATATTGGAAGGCAATATAGCTCTTTAGGCAAATGACTTCGGTTTATATATATTTTCTGTAGTTCACTTTTTTGTATACTTTAATTATTTGTATTTTGACAGATCATTGGAAATAAAAAATAACATCTATCCCAATGTTTGGAATAATCTATTTTTCATCTGGGAAAAATTTCTGACCACTGAATTGTAACAACAAGTACAATTTTTAAATTTAAAGGAAATTTAAATACTTTAACATTATTTTCTTTTAGTGTGCGAATCAATAATAAAGATGCCATTGTAAGAAAATATTTTTACATGATTAATTTCTTTTCGATTACGATTTTCTACATTGGTTCCCCGCTAAGAATTTACAAATAATAAATTTGACGCATTTCGATTAATATAGCATCTGTTTTTATCATTGAATTAACGATATTTTGAATTTTGTGAAGCGAAACAAAGAGAAGATGTTTAAAAAAATTAAGTATTTAAAAATCCTAAAATTTCCTGTTTTTTTAATGATTACGATGCTTTCTATATCATAATGCAGTGACTATTTGATACTAAATTTAATTACATTTTTTTTAATAAATCATTAGAATTCAGTGATCATTCTAAAATTTCTGTAGCATAATCAAACAAGGAGTTGTAGAAAAAATAAAGTTAGATTTAAAGACATCAACGATATTCTTCTAACAAATGATTTTTACAGAAAAATCGCACGTATTTTAGTGTGAGAAAAATTTTAGAGAGAAGGAAAAAAAATGGACTTGAGGACATTATGAAGGTTGATAAATTTCTCTTGCGATTAAATCAAGAAGAATTCCTCGAAATTTAGAGCTTAAAGATAAAGGCCTATCTCATATTACCGTATTCGAATTTCTTACAAAATTTCAGTGACCACTATAAAAAATATAGGACGCATTGGAAAGCTGTTTATAGCTGTGATACTAGACATTGCTCTCATTCATAAAAGTATTATCAATTACAACACATATTGTTCATTCATAAAATTTTAATCAACTATACAAATTGATATTTATCAAATGACTCAGGAGGAGCTTAACATTGATTTTTTTTCCTACCATTCATAAAATTAACTATTCATCAACTGAAACTGAATAGAAAAAACAGAGTTATTTATAATTTAAATATGCATCAAAAGAAGTTATCTGCTAATAACATCATTTTAAAAACCGTAACTAATAAGGATTTTAGGTCCATAGTCAATACCGAATTTAATATGGTATTTTCTTAAAATTGCAAAAAAATCAATAAAGTGAAATGTGAGACTTTGAAGAGGATCTTATATTACCAAACGTAAAAAGAACGTGTTTTGAAAGAAAATAATCTATGCACAGAAATATACGTGGCCGACAAATTATCTGGAATAGTAAGAAACACTCACTATTAACCTTACTAAATGACTTACAAAAATTCTTTCAAAGGGGAATGTTTCATGCATAACGATTACAAAATGTGCCGTTTCATTCAGCAATGTCAACAGTCATAAATTGCTTGAAGAAAAATCTCTACGGGACAGAATTCCAAAATATGTAAATCTGATTTAGATATGTATATGATTGTTGACTGTTTAACGATCTTAAAATAAAAAAAAAAATTCCAAAAATTGTAATTAATGTGGTTATAAATGCATTGTTTTCATCTATTAACAAAACAATAGCTTGAGATATTTAACTTTTGAAAAATTCCCTATCCAAAACTGAAATATAAATTTTATAAGTAAAACTTTTAAAGTCTTGGCGTATCTAAATAAATTAAGAGTTATATATATATAATTAAATTTTTCAATAAATATATTCATTCACACACACACACACACACACACACACACACACACACACACACACACATACATACATATATATATATATATATATATATATATATATATATATTTTAAAAGTCTTTTTTACAGAAAATTGCTACAAAGGTCTTTTAACTCAGCTTAATTTATTGTTTTAATCAAACAATAAATATTGTTTTAATAAAACAATAGGTATTTTTAATATTTATTGTTTTAATAAAACAATAAATAATTAAAATACCTTTTTCATTCTCTTTTCAGTTTTTATAAAAATGCTCTAAGAATTTAAAATACTTGAAATCAAAATATCCTTGTATCTGTAGAAAATGTTCGTACTTAAAACATTTTTTTGTGTTTATTCTATCACTGGTGAAAATGATATGAATTTTAACTTTACATTCACTGAAGATTACATACATTTCTTAAAAAAGAATGGCTTGAGATATTTAACTTTGGCATCAGTAATGAAATTTAGCGGATATTTTAAACTTAATATACCAATAAACTTTTTCAAATGATATATTTCTAAATTATTTATTTCATATTTAACTCCAATGGACCATTTAAAATACACAGTAATATTTATTGGTAAAGGAAAATGACCGTTTACTGTCATCATTTATCGTTACCGACAAAAGATATTATTAATTACTCCATTATTAAAATTTGGTAACCATTAATTGATTCCTTATTAACTTGACTATATTTGTCCATGAACATTATTGAATTTTAGAACAACATTTTCTCCACGAAGACAATACAGCTGCCGTATAATTCGTTTCTTTTCAAAACTATTTGTAAAATTGCAGACACTCATGTAAAAAAAAAAAAAAAAAAAAAAAAAATCTCGTTGATTCAAACTCAGGCAGCTCAACATATTGAAACATTTATTGTAATTATAATCAATGTTTTATCCTAAACACTCACTAGAAGTGAAGACCTAATGAGTGTCAAATTTCGGAATCGACTTTTATTAAAATTTATGGAGCTGTGAAATGCGATCAACACAATTCAAATGAATCATTATAGAAAGCTGATATGAAGATTTGTTTTGAATCCAAGAGTATTTTCAAGCGAAAAGAAAAGAGAAAAATCACTTAAAATAGCTGACAACCTGTACACTTTTGGGGTAGCGAGAGAAGTAGATTAACATTCAATAAAATGTATTATTTTCACTACCATTGAATAAAACGTATTCCATAGAGCCTTCATTAGCGAACACGTTGTATCGTCATTTGTCCCGTGATTAAAATCTTATCATCTGTTGCGTTCACTGGTTGGATATTTTTTGTAAATTGACTAAATTACCCAATTTTCTTCCTTTCTGGAAGTCTCTTTTTATATTTCCTGTAAGATTGTATCCCGCATTATTCTCCTATTTCCCCCTTCCAGTAAGAAGATTGAGCTTGCAAAGTACTTGAGGCAGTGATTCTCAACCTATGGGGTGTGGCTCTAGGGGGGAGTGATCACATTAATGGGGGGTGTGTGAGCATATCCAAGAGAAAATGTTATTTAAAAAAAATGATTAAGTGACTGAAAGTAAAGAACACACACATGCAATACAAAATGCATTTCGACATATTTAATAATTAACTTATTAAATTAATACTACTTACTAAATTAAAAACAATTTAATAATTATTAGTGGCTTCCTTGTGCTTGTCTTTCAGAGCAAAGTTTTTCGAAGGAGGGTTTAATATTAGAAATGGACATTCTCTGTTCTTTTTCTATATTTAGCTGAGATCTATATTTTTTCTTCAAAGAAGCCACCGCAGAAAATCTAGTTTAGCAAAGGTAAGATGTTGAAAATGGTAGCAGAATGCGAAATGCCCTTGTTTTTAGTGAGGAAACCTCATCATCCACCCCTGCCCAAAATTCTAAGATTTATTTATTACTCAATTGTCTTTTGGTTTCGCCGCTTGCCATGAAATCTTTGAAGGTTTCTTCCTCTTCAATTGAGAGTTATTCGGGAGTATTTTGAAATGGATCCCTCACCCACTTGTAACTTGATATCAGTTTGTCGTCAGCCAGAAAGTACTTTTTAAAATTCTTTGCTAGCATTGCTAAATGATTTTCAATGGTTACAAAAACAACTTTTACATCTTGTTCTTCAGCTTTGTAAGTTTTAATACAATCATTCAAATTTGCAAACATTGTTAAGTTTTCTTGCTTTAAATTTCTGCTCCACAATTCCAATTTCCTACAAAAAGCATTAACTTTATCACTCGTACCCAATATATGTGTATTTGTCCTTGCTGTTGAAGATTAAAGTTATTTAATTTCTCGAATATGTCGACCATGTAGCTCAATTTCATCACAAATAAACTATCGCAAAAGTTCTCAGCTTCCGGTCTGTTTTTCTCTTCTAGGAGTTCTATTGGTTTGCAGAAAAATAACTCTTCTATTATTGACAAATCATCACAAAATCTAACATAGGCAATGTAATGTGCACCTTTATTATTATCTGTTGCCTCATCGAGTACGGAAAACAATTTGTCACGCAACTTTGACAAAAGATGACATTTTACATCTTCAGCTATATCAGCAATTCGACGTGCAACAGTATCATTTGAAAGAGGTATAGACTGCAATTGTTTTGCAAAATTATCTCCAAACATAATTTCTACAATTTCAATTGCGGCAGGCAAAATAAGCTCTTCATCAATGGTGTGAGAATTTTTACATCAGGCTATTTTATATGAAACTTTGTACGAGGCAATTAAAACTTTTTCATTCAGAGACAAAGTTTTTTTAAACAATGATTTTTGCTTTTCATATAACTTTAATTTTAATTCGAAGAATTCTCTGGGTTTGTTCACGTATTCACTATGAAGCGTTTCCAAATGTCGTTTAAGTTTATTAGGTTTCATACTGTCTGCCACCAACATTTTTGAGTAAATGATACACAGTGGCCTTCCTTGTTCATTTACTTCAGTATTAGTGAACTCAAAATTTAAGTATTCTTGAGAATATTTTCTTGATTTTATTTTCGAAACCATGCTCGTCTGTGTACTTGTTGATGCTTATCTATCGTCTAATGCTCGCTTATGCCTGCTTAAAAATTTATCCATTATTCTACATAAGTCTGCTGCCGTGAATATTTAATCCGGTGAATTGCAATTACACGAAAATATATATAACATACACATTCAGAATAGATTCAATAATGATAGAAGGATCGACTCGAATGAGATTGTCTGGAATTGAATTTGGCGTCATAGAGCTTTCTCCTTCTCACTATGTGAAAACATTTGTTCACATCTGCGCATGCTCCTAATTTAACTTTTAAGCTGACCAAACAAATTCCAGACAAATCGAAACTTCTTGCGAAACCGCTAGAATGCCCGAGATGGCGGGACGCAAGAGCAATAAAAGATCATAAGTTTCTTGTTTTTCAATGTTGAGGATTGGTGATGCAAAATGTCAATAAATGTCCGTATTCTTGGTAATTTGTAAAGTTTAAAGTTAAGGCTGTAGTGTAGGCTTAGCACCAAAATACTCAAAATACATTATTATTGTATACATTTCATTGTATGTGGTGGGGAGGGGGCACGGGGAAAATTATGATTGAAAATTGGGCCGTGAATATTAAAAGGTTGAGAAACACTGACTTGAGGGATATTGGTTCCAGAGAGAGAGAGAGAGGGAGAGTGAAAGGAAGGGGAAGATAGAAGACATATGATGGTTGCAGATGGTAGAAGCAGTTACAGAAAATGCAAAGATGAGAGTATGAATCCTAAACCGCCAGAAACGAAACTCTGCTCGTTGTTCAAACCCAATCCTAGAGATTACGAAATCACAAAGTTGAAGAAACAAAATCCTATGAGCTCTAAGAAAAATATAAATACTTCTATATCACGTGTGACAATAACTGTGAAAAAATGACCACAAAAGTAACTAAAAAAGTTTTCGAAATGAGTTTTGCTCCAACCTTTCTATCTTGTAAACTTGAGAATGGGGCACTTATTGTCAACTGTGCAGATCTGGGGAGCTCAAAGTGGCTGTAACTGACTGTCACTCAAATAAGCCCCTGTCAGGAACAAAACCTCTTGGTGGCTGAGGCAAGGAAACTTGTCAGAACCACCAAGATAAATGCAAAACTACTGAAAATCTGCAGTAAAATGGAGCCTAAAGAGGTCCTGAGGAAAATCGAGGCACAGAACGGTGGGATCACTCCAACGGAGTGGAATGTTCTTAACATCAAGAACGACCCATCTGGGCATACCATCGTTCTTAGTGTACCCGAACTAGATGCTATGACACTTGGTGCAAAGGGATATAAATTTCATATCGGACTTCACTAAGTGCAGGCAAAAGTGCTTGACAAAACCCTCTCCTGCTGATGGGGATGAAGGTAGTTCAAGCCAACCTCCACCACAGTAGAAGTGGTACCACTAACCTCAGTAAGAAGTTTCTTGCTGGGGATATACACCTGGCCCTGTAAATGCCAACCTCCACCACAGTAGAAGTGGTACCACTAACCTCAGTAAGAAGTTTCTTGCTGGGGATATACACCTGGCCCTGATTCAAGAAACCTGGATGGTTAGGGGAAGAATCAGTGGCCTCAAAGGTACCAATAGTAAGCTTATCTATTGTACCAATAGTAACGCTAGAACTTGCATACTTTTACATAAAAACATTGAGGTTTTACCCCTCTCTGAATTTATCCTTAGAGACCTGACAGCTGTGAAAGTCACACTCAACATAGAGGGAGGAGACAGAGAATTGTTTTTGGCTCTGTGTACCTGTTCTATGATGAAAAGGCTTTACCTGACCATTTTCTGCACAAGCGCATGAACTTTTGCAAAGACAACAATTTACAGGTAGTCCTAGGACTAGACTGTAATTCTCACCATGTTATCTGGAAATCATGGACACAAATAAAAGAGATGAGTGCCTTTTAGAATTCATTCTAAACTACGGGTTAAATATTCTAAATGAGGGCAACTAACCTACTTTCATTACTTCCAATCGATCTGAAGTTTTTGACATTACTATAGCGACAACGCTAATTAACAAAAATATCAAAAATTGGAAAGTAGATGGCAGACCTTCTGGCTCAGACCATCAAAATATACATTTTGAAATCCCCACTAATGTGTGTCTGGATCGCATGTTCAGAGACCCAGTTAGGACGGACTGGAAGAAATTCCAGGAGGATTTGACTGGGTTGGTTGAGCTCGGGAACAGACCTATTAGAGATAACTACGATCTAGAAGTGACAACAGATCTTCTGCATAATATTCTAGATTCTTATCATAAAAATTGCCCTATTCACACTAGGAGAGCTGAACTCCAATGTCCTTGGTGGAATGACTCTCTAGCAGCCGAAAGAGCAAATGTTAGGAAACTTTTTAATAAAGCTAAGGAAAATGGTGAATATGAGAACTATAGAACGTCCCTCATTAATTATAACAAACTTGTTAGGAAAAGCAAAATAATTTTCTGGAATATGTTCTGTGAAGAGATAGATTCTATCTCTGAAGGAGCCAGACTCCTCAAAAAGGATGAACCTATTTTGGTTGGCACCTTAAAGAACGAGGAGGGTAATTTTGCTGCTTCCGGGAAAGAGCTTGTTGGAATTATGATCAAAACCCACTTTCCAGGTGCTAGAGATATTTATAGCAACGAAAGGGAGTACTGCATTGGCTCTTTGCAAACAGTCAATAGCGATCAATGGATCCTCGATAAAAATATCATTAACTACAACAATGTCAAATGGGCAATCTCTGCCTTTAAACCTCTAAAAAGCCCAGGGCCTGATGGAATTATGCCTATCATGATCCAGAAGGCAGAGGAGGTTATCATACCAGTACTAACTAGAATTTACAGAGCTAGCTTAGCACTGAGTTATATACCAAAGATATGGCAGAAGACCAGGATTGTTTTCATTCCTAAAACTGGCATAGACGCCTATGACCAAGTGAAGTTTTACAGACTCATCAGTCTTTCTTCACACTTTCTTAAAATTATGTAGAAAATCCTTAATCGGCATATTACAGATTATTTGGGTAGTAACAGTCTCTTGCATGCTCTTTAATTTGCCTAAAAAGCCGGTAAAACTACTGAAACTGCTTTACACCAGATAGTTTCTAGGATTGAAATCACTCTGGATCAAAAAGAAATTGCCTTGGTAACTTTCCTCGGCATCCAAGGTTCCTTTGATAACACTTCCCATCTGTCGAAGGCTTCAAAATAGGCCGGATTATGATGTAGAACTTTCTTCCCTAACTTTATTTTTTTCATATAAATTGTTTTTCCCTGTCAATAGCTTTTTTTATAGTGGTACAAGTTAATTTATAACTTTAATTCATTTCTGTAAAATATAATTACCATGAGACTATTTAACAACGCTATTAGTATTGCTTGAATGATTGAAATAACATGTAAAATAAAATTTTATATACGTAAATGGATTGATAATTTTACGATTAAATTAAAAGCAATTCTAATTATAAAAAACAAAGCCAAATTTTGTATCTATTTTCTGGTTTGAATCTGGGAATAAAGAAATATATACACACACAATGTTCGAAAATTAATATAATATTTAAATTCAAAATATTATTTACAAACCTTATATGATAACTATAATTAACTACACAATACTTTCGATAGCGAACATCCTAACCAACCAGGCTATCGCGTCCCATGTATTGAGAATATGTGCTGAGCCTCAAGTTTTGAAATACGCTTTAATAATTAACATTTATGAAGCTGTAAATATGATCAACGCAATTCAAAAGAATCACTTCTGCAAGATGATAAAAAGTCGAATTTGAATTAAGATATTTAATCGAAAAGTTAATAAAACGATGAATTGCATTTTATAATTTATCGACTTTCTAGAAACGCATTTTTTAGGTTTTTAATACTCTTTGTAGCAAGAAAAATATTAGCTTCGAATAAAAATCTGTTCTTCCCACTTCTGTTAAGCATACTATTCCAAAGTATTGCTACTTTGAAAAAAGGAAAAGCTGATTTGGAAGACATTTGTTTACTTCTTCAGCTTATATTCAGTAAGTAATTATTATAATAATCAGCAAGTAATCAAGTGATTGTTATATTTATTTTTATAATTTTGATTTATGCTTTTTTTATCCTAAATGAAAGATGGATAGCAACACTTTTATATGGTCCTGTAGCAGAAGAAAATTCACTGAAGTTATATCAAAAGAGGCATATCAAGAACGATTATTCTATAAATTTAATGCAGTATGGTATTTATGCATAAGATCAAAAGATAGTTATAGAAATTCGATTGGAGATCCAGCTCACTCAAAATATCCAGTGTGGGATATTCACCTGGAAAGAGAAGGAGGGCAGGGAGCTATAACTGTTACAACAAAAGTTATCCGAAACACGTCCTTTCCACATCCAAGAGAACTTCGTTTTTCTAAACGAAATGAATATCTTCAAATTGTTGAAATAATTTGGTCAGATGTAAAAAATTTCTTCCTGGATATAGTATTGATTTTTGAAGGAAAAAGTTCTTCGCATGATAGTTACCAAATATCAGCCCTAGAGGTTTTATCTTGGAACATGGAGTACATGTTTTACGAAGGGAACCTTTCCGATATCACAGTGAAATGCAGTTCTTTTACCATGAAAGCCCATAAGAACATTCTGTCAGCAAGATCGCCAGTGTTTGAAGCCTATTTCAGGAGTCCGATGAAGGAACAGGAAGAAAATGTGGTCATCGACGATATGGAACCAGATGTGTGTCGCGCTATGCTTTTTTATATATACTGTGGTCAAGTCAGTGAAAAGTCCACGTCTATGGTTTGTGGTCTTTTATCTGCGGCAGAGAAATACAAAATTGGGTCTCTAAAAAAGGAATGCGTCGAACACCTGAAGTCCAAAGTGTCAGATGAGAATGTTTATCAAATCCTTGAAGCAGCTAACTTGTATGACGAGGGGCTTAAGACTGTAGCTATCAACTTTTTATGCAATCGATTTAGCATACTGTCAGCTTCGGTGGAGTGGGAGACTTTTAAATCTAAATGTCCCGAATTAGCATTAGAAATCTATTCCGGTTTGAACATAAATGATCAGTAGTACAGAATGTGAATCGTCCATTAAAGTACAGCTTTAGTAGTTTGCTGTTATACATTCGATAAATTAAAAAAATGTTTAATATATTACGTGTAGGGTAACTTAAACAATTATAATAATACAAATTACTGACGTGTGATTGTAGAATAGAATCTTTCATATAAAATGATTGTTTTGTTTTGAAATATTAAACTGAGTGATATATTTTATTCATTTTAATAATTTAGCTTTAAATAATATATATATATAAGTATGTTTTAACAGGTAATAGTAACTATAAAACCATCTGATGCAATTTTATTTGGATTTATTACATATAAAATAAGAATTGAATTATGTGCTTATATTGATTTATTATTTTATAAAAAATTTTGTTTTATTCCCTCTCAATAATCTTCTCTTAATAAAGCACTTTTTATATTTTATTGTCATTCAATATTCATTTTAAGTGCTGTGCATATTACTATCTTTTGAACAGTAATATTCAAGCATTCTTGACATAAATAACTGATCAACGTGAAATCATACTGTGTTTTTTCCTTTTGGAATTTCTTTTTGGTATACATAAAATGTGCCAGAAAATTTTGTAAATTATGTATAAAAATTTATGTACTAAGCTATAGTAAAATTCATTGAGGAAAAAATATTAAATTCATTAGTGGACATGATAAAAAAAATTCCGCAATATTATATAAAGTCTAACAAAAAAGGTAAACTTTAAGTTTTTAGAGTTGAATTATTAAGCTTAAAATGATTAATTTTTGACGATTATATTCTCTTTACATTTTGAGATGCAATTTCCCTCCTTGTAATTAAATATCCTTTTTACAGATACCCAACTTCCTTTGATTTTTATACTTGTAGGAAAATTAAAAGCTGTTTTTATTTTGTCTTATTTTAAATTTATTACATAAATTGAAAATCAACTTTATTATAGAATAACTTGACTTAATTAAAACGAGTCTTTTTGAATCAATGTTATGACTAGTTTATTAATTTATCATTATATTAAATATTATTACATAAAATTTGATTTACATTTTTAAACTAACGACTAAAAACCAAATAGGAATAGTTCTATATATCACTGAAATTTAATTCTTCTATAACTAAAGAGAGTTTTCTGATATACAATTAAACTACGTTTAAGTAGAATATAATTTGAAACTATTTTGATATATTAATGTTGAAATAAAACTTACTTTAAAGATATTTTTATTTTCATTGGTATAGAAAGAAAAAAAACGAAATCAGTATTTTTGAATGATCTTATTACTTTATATCAATATATAAGCAATATTTACATTTAACTTTTTATTAGAAATTTCTTTGCTAATTTTTGAAATTGTTGCTGTAAATTTTTTTCATTCTAAAACATTTAAGAAAACAGATGCATTTAACAAACGCTACAAATAGTTAAAACTTGGGTAAAATTCATATTTTTAGGGATTTCTATTTTTATTTCAGATGAATTAGATCATAATCTGCCTTGAAATCACTTTGAAAAATATATAAAATACAAAGTGTTAAAACAATTAAGTTTGTGCAAATAAAACTTGTTATGATAAGTTTGAAAGAGGAATTTAGAAGTAATGAATATAAACAATGCCAAGCTGAGTATTTTTTTTTTCAGAAATGCTCAAAATTTGAGACTCACTAATTTTTAAAAAATTAGTTCTATTTTCAATATTATTTTGAATAAGATTTGATTTTTAAGTAGATTAATTGCCGGATAGACTTGTTTTAAACACTCATGACGTATCTCATATTCACTAAGATGACAACTGAGGTATTAAGGTTGGCATTTAAAGATTTTTAATATTTATAACGATTGATTTTTTTTAAATTTTAAAATGTATCCAATACAGTGATCATTAGACTTTTGTGCAGTTTCAGATTTACCAAGATACAATTGGCAAAGAAGTATTAGAATAGTAGAAATTTCTGAGTTCTCAAGGTAATAAAATGAAACATTTGTCACATAGTATGTATATTATGTAATACTTTTACGTAATTACTCGTGGAGTAAGAAACAAATACTTAAAATCGATAGGATTTAAAAAATTAAAATAAAAGATTTGTGCTTTGCAAAAAGAGGTATTAGAACATCGAACTTCAATATTGAATCATTTCTAAAAAAATGAATAAAAATTCGAACGTGAAGTCATTTAGCTGAAATTACTGCATCCAGACGTCTTGGCATAGATTCTACCAAATCTTTGACGTTTCACATCTGGTCCAGGCATCTTGCAAAGCTTGCTTTACTTGTTATTGGGAATTTTTTCATCTTATAGATATCACAAATGTTCGATAGGATTCAGGTCTGGGGACTGTGGGAAGCTACCAATCTTCGGGGAGTATTATATAGTATAGATATTCTTTGGTTTTTTGTTGGCAGTATGTTTGGGATCTCATTTTTGTTGAAAAATGAATGCGTCTTCTCTAACGTTAATTTCTTTGCACTATCTCTCAAGTTATCTCGTAACACATAAATACATGATAAAGCTGTCATTTTATCATCAATGAACTGGAGATTTCCAACTCCAGTCATGCCATACCACCCCAGACTATGACATCCCTTCCTCCGTTCTTTAGTTTTCAGTACTTTTTGAGACTGGAGAAGAAAAAAACTGCTTTTCAAACTGTGAGCACGCTTAGGTTTAAAAATTATCTAATTTACTCTCGTCGGAGAAAATTACTTATTTCCAGAAATCTAATTATTTATTTTTATAAAGTTTGGCAAATTCTAGGCGTTTTTTCTTGTTGATTTCTAAAATAAAGGGTTTTTTTCCTTGTCCGTCTTCCTTTTATACAAACATTATGAAATACATTTCTAACTGTTTGAGGTGTTACAATCTTTCCTGAGATTGATTCAATATTTGCGACAAACATCCTTGCACTTTTTGTCGGATACTGTCGGGCATCTTTAATCACTTCTCGTTTTTCTCTGTCAGCTTGCTTGGTCTCCCTGATCTTGGCCGATTATCCACAATACCAATGATCTTGGCCGATTATCCACAATAGAACCAGTTTCTTTTTTAGAATGTTGTGAATTGCGCAAAGTGAAACATTCAACTTACTGGAATTTTCTCGAAATGTTTTGCCCCAACTGTGCAGGTATAAACGATTTGTTCTCTCTTCACAAGTGAAATCTCTTTTATTTTGGATGCCATGGTAACAAAAGTTCACTTAAACTGAATTTCTACAAATTAGCAGTGAATGAGACGAGCGTCTTTGACATTGATACGGTTGAAAGAAACCGTGAAGTTTAGTGACATCATCAGCGCTGTAATTTGCACGTTTCTTCTTTCTAATACATTTTTTTGCGATGCAAATTGTTATTTTTATTTTAATAATATTGTAATTATTTTTAAATTTTATTTTTTCTGAGTTATAATTTTCTAAGAACATTATCATTTATAAACTGATTTATAAAGTTTTACTTGATTTTATTAACTTCAAAACTACAAATTTCTCATTGTTCAAATGCTTTATTTTTGCCAAATGTATATAAATAAACATAGACCAAAGATAAAATAATTCCCACATTGTAAATTTTGCATTTAGATAAAGGTAAATTGAACAAAGCTTTCATGTTAAAAACTGTTTTGAAAAACTTCAAATTCCATACATTAAACCAGATTTTTTTATAAATAAAATAAAGAGAATATAAAATCTGTTACATAAATTCACCGTGTTTCAAGACGTTATAACATATTTTGCTATTTTTCATTGCACGTAGCCGATAGACTACAATATCCTTCATCTGCTATTTCATTTGAATATTCGACACATGACCTTGAAGGCGAGATATATAAAGATAACTGGTACTGCTTACGTCCCGCAATAATGGGAACTCTTAAATACCCACTTCAATAAAGGCACAAGTAGAAGCATATCGGGCATTTCGAGGGGTTCAACAATGGTATAAATAGCCTATTAAACGTACTTCGAAGTTTGAAGCTTGGTTTGGTTGATTGGGTTTTATGGCGCTAAAATTCAAAAATGGACAAGTTGCGACAAGATTAAGATTTTTGTAGTTTTATTTTACTTTTTTTCTCAAAAACCCAAGCAACATTAAAAATTTAAAAAACAAATATCAATGTATATATTTTAAAATCTATTTATAAAATATAAAAAAGGAAAATAACAAATATATGTATAATTTTAAAATCTAAAATATAATTAAATAAAATTTATGAAACCTATTGCCCTCAAGAAAAAGCGAATAGGTTTCAATGGAGTGGGTTTCCTATTAAATTAAAAAGGGTTAAAAAGTTTTGCTGATATTTAAATTATGGAAAGAAATTCTATTTCAATGTTAAAAAAGCGTAAACATTCTTGGTTAAAAGCATGACATGATATTAAAATATTATGAATAGTATAAGGTTCATCACATGTCTCACACCATGGGTTTAATTCATTTAAAAACAAATGTCTGTGTGAAAAGTGTGTGTCCGGTACGAAGGTGAGTCAAACGAACATCAGCACTTCGTAATGGTAAAACTGATTATAGAATGACATATGGAAAGATGGCATAGTTTATTGGCCAGAGAGAATAAATGTACTTTTTTTACAACCTTTCTCACATCTAAAAAAGGGACAATTGAATGAATTAAAGATGATGCAGCTTTGGCAGCTGCATCAGCAAATTCATTGCCCTAAAGACCTACGAAAATCCTTATTTTTGTGAAGAGAAACCACTGCTTTTGCCTAAAGTGTTACTGAATGAGCTGTACTCTCTGTATTACTATCTTAAGCACCAGAAGTATTATCAGCCACTTCTTCATGCAAGAAACAATTCAAAACGTTATGCTACAATTTCAGAACAATTTGTCAGCACACAACTTGCGTTGCAGGATCGACCAGGTATGAATTGGTTCATACAAGATGGGGCTCGACCACATGAAACAGACGGTTTTTCGCTTTCTTCATGAATATTTTGTAATAGAGTAATTGCTTTAGATTATTCGAAATTCACACACACACACACACTGAATGAGGAATAGATTGGTCTCTATATTCTTCCGATTTGACTTCTTGTGACTCCTTTTTGTGGGCCACGTTAAATAACACTGTTTATTGAAACAAACCTGCTACTTCTGGATGATCTTGAATCGGCCTATGGTGTGGCATGTGATTTCATTTCCGTCGAGACACTGCAAGATGTGATGTACAATTCCATTGTTTGCTTATGCCAAATCATTGTTTCGAAAGGTGAAAATTTTGAAAAAATTCATTTTGATTACAAAGACTGTTTGACTTAATTACTTTTTTTAGACTCCATTCAGAGAAAGTTTTCAGCGTAGAGCGCCATCTGCTAACATTTTTTAACTAAATTTTCAAAACTTCTGTACATTATTTTTACAGGTTTGCTAATAAACATACCGTTAACCGCTTAATTCTATTGATTTTTGCTGTTGAGATATTCAATTTTGAAATCAGGGCTTATTCACTGATCATCAGATGCGTATATATATATATATATATATATATATATATATATATATATATATATATATATATATTGAATACTATAAGTAAAAAAGCTATTACATTTAAGACATAATAAAATAATACAAAATATATTATATAGAATAACAACTTTCGATTAAATTCCAAAGTGTAAATAATGTAGCAAAATATAGACAGTAAAATCGAAATAAATTCTCAAAATGTTTCTTCGAATCCAATAAGAATGGATACACGACGAATGTAATTTGGTTATCCCATGGTGTATGGCTTAATTGCCTAATCTTATTACAAGGCATTCTAACATTCCACGCGTAATATCACTTTAGAGAAAGACGTTTCATTGACACTGGATCATAAGCATGGGTAAAACGGGTCGAAAATTGGAAGAATCTTAAGCACCAACCTCGACATATAAAGAAAAAACATAACACTTATCTCTTCTAGTTCTAAAGTGACTCTTATGGAACTTGGAATGTTTCGCTCTGATGTTAGGAAGGTTCTATTAATAAGCTAAAAACAAGGAACAATAAAAAAACACTTAAGGTACATGAATAACTTTTAATGGAAATTTTGACCAATATTTGAAAAAAATATTTTTGGCTTATTATTTAAGAATAAACAGTTTCCTACTTATATGTCATGTCATGTCATTGGAATTTTTCCGAAAAAAATCTCAGATCTGAAACTATTTCACTTTAAAGAAACAGGAAGCTCAGTTTTTGAAACCGGAAGTTTTCTAAAAATTAAGTTTTTGTGTGTGTTTCTCTCTAGTTTTAGTTTCAATTTGTTTCCACTATATCTTACTCCTTTATCCATAAATTCATCAATTATGGTAATGGTGATTTAAATGGATCTTTGAAACTGAAAAAAATGTTTATGGGGATAATGTTATTTCTAAAATGGAACATATTGACCATATTCAGAAACGAGTGTGATCACATTGTACGAAAATTAAAAATTAAAGTATCAGCCCCCTCTCAGGAAAAGAAAAATAGACGGATTCCCTTATTGATATAAAATTCAAAAATATTATAGAATTGCAATACGTTGTAATTTGAGAAATTTAGAAGGAAAGCAACACAGCACTACTGTTTCATTGGGTATCAAATTCAAACGAATCCACGCAAGGGCAGTGACTGATTGTTAGATAGCTGCTGGTATTCTCAACGAGCACTAAGTGAAGGAAAACGCGTGAAAGAAAGTAACGCTAGTCTTCCCCGATATATACAGAATATTGTTACACCGTCTTACATAACATTAAGTGTTCCTGAACTTCTTACAAGTTGTCTTCTTCAAAAAACTCGAAATGCTGATGTATCATTCAACAATGCCATTAAGAAGAATGGCAAAAGGTATATTTGTCAGATTAAAAGCACTTAAAATTGGAGCATATGATGCCGTCGTAGAATTTGATGATGGGTTTTCAGGATGTGCCTCAATGCTTAGGTATTTGAATGTAGAAAATGTTGACTAATATAAACTGAGGTTTTTTACATTCCGGATATATGTTGTATCATCGATTGATCATCGTTCTACTGGTACTGCAAAAAGTCGCAAAAAATTCCGAAAGTTTTTAGAAAGAAAAATTATAGGATTATTTCTAATGAAAGAAAAGGAGGTTTCACATGTAAATTAGGTGAGATTTAGATTTCTGTGATTATTAAAAAATAATTTCTAAATAATACTGTTTTTCTTGTTTTCTCAAATTTATTTATTTGATCTAAAAATATGATAACTAAAACGTGTGCAGTTGCGTAAGATTATGCGAATGATGATCCATGCCACAAACAACCCGATCGAGATGAATCCACAAATATTTAATTTGGCTTAAGTCTGGTAGATTTGCTGGCCACTGGAGAATGGTAAACTCATCCTGATGCTCTTCGAACCATGCGATTAGACTGATATCTGTAAGACACATCGCATTAACATGCTGGTAGATGACCTAATCTTGAGTAAAAAATAAGGGTGGCCATCGTCCGTAAGGACATATGCTTACTTGTATTGATTCATCGTGGCTTACACAATGATAAGTGAATCCAGAGAATTCCAGGAAAACATTCCTCAGACCATAATACTCCCAATTCCAGCTTGTACCATTCGTGCAATGGTTGCAGGGTGTTTGCTTTCAGAGGTTTCATGTATACACCAACATCCATCCGTCTGAAGGAACATAAAACAGGATTCATCATGAAACGCTGTCTCCACCGGGCTAATTACAAAGAAGCATGCTGAGTCGACACTACCACCTGTTACCACACAGTGAAAAAAATTGCTGTATTTACATGTAAATTTCGGCGCTTGTCACAGATGAATGGCAGTCACCATGAGTGCATGAACTAGGTGTCTGCTATGTTGGTCGAGACGCAACAACGTTGTTGAACAATAGTTAGTAGACATTGTTCCTTAACGATAACGTGTCTATTCATCCTATACCATCTCCACAGCCATAGTTCACTTCTGTCATCTATTTCCGTGGTGCAAATTAACCGTTTCTTAAATGATTCCACCCTTGTTTTAAAAGCCATTGATCGTGCCCTTTTGGACGCCGAATAAAGTGTTCCGGTTCTTTATTACACCTACGATTGCTATGTTTCCCGAAGCCCTCTTACACCTTTTATAATCACTCAACTACACTGTACTGTCATTTGCCTTCGATAATTGGTTATTTGACGTTGACGACGAAAATACGTGTTGGTCACATTAATGTGACCGAACTGTGTATTTAAATTACACAGACTTTGCTTAGGAAATGTAACTGCAATAAGAATCTTGATGGCTACCATCCTTACGCAAGATATCTCCAAAAACGTTTCTGAAACCCACTTCATTGACAGTTAAATTTGAAGTAATCATACATAGACCCATACAAAAATGTAACAGCAATAGTCACCTTCCTGGAGTAGTAATTATATTTTGTTTCTTTCTATTTGCCTCTCTCTGATTAGCCTTCTAATGTACAAAAATGACCATTGAGTGACAAATGAACCAAACCATTTGTTTCTAATATGAATATTCAATAGCAGCTTACAAGTAATTGCTATTGGAGTAGTAATTATATTTTGTTTTTTCTCTATTTGCCTCTGTCTGATTAGCCTTCTGTTGTACAAAAATTTTGAGTGATAAACAAACCAAATTGTTCATTTCTAATATGAATACTCAATTACAGCTTACAAGTAATTAGCAATGCATACTTGATGGGAAATATAGTGTATTATTATTTAAAATTACACTAGATGCTTATTTGCCTTAAAAAATTTAATATCAATCCTTTCCATGAAGAAAAACAATATTGGTTTTTTTTTCTTTCTCATGTTAGTTAAATGTTATGCTGATACTAGGAATGCATTTAATTGTTGCACAATCAAAGCTTCTATTTTAATAATATACAGGACAAAAGTTTTAAAATAAATGCCAAGCAATCGCTTTTAACAAAATGCTTAATGCATTAAATAATGCACAGTAGTTGCCATGCATAAATTAATAATACACACATTAATAATTAAATATCCTATGTATTTACAACCACATGATACGTTTAATCAAATAGATTTATCTGATCTCGTAAGTAGTTTCCTCAGACCATTATATATAATTCATATATAATGGCCTGAGGAAACTACTTAAATATATTCAGATTAATTAAAAGTTCTTATAAAAATGTCTTCAAAAGCTATATACATACAATTTCAACAACCACTAGTATAACTTCGTAATGCCTCGTAATCCGCCTTAAGCTGAGGAATTTTGTTTAATTGACAATCGTGTGCAAAAGATGATCGTTCAGCGATAAACCAACCAACCAACCAATCAATCAATCAATCTGGAAAGCACTGTTTTACAGCTGAGTCGGATTGATTTCAACATTTTTTTTATTCAAGTTAATAAAAAGTGCACGTTTAACAAAATATACATTAATGTTGAGTAACGTGAGGTGGATATTTCGCTTCTGCTTGCACATGTGTCGAGGTGGGTACTTGAGAGTTTTCTGGAGTTCTACCCTTTCTTCAAGTGAATGTGGCTTGCATTGTTGCCTAACAATAACACCAATCACTAGGCAGTTCATAACGTGGTGTCTACAGATGGTTTTCATGATTAGTCTTAAGAGATAAAGATCTTCGAGTAAAGCTATGAGCAAAAGCTATGTTATTCGAATTTAATCGTATGAATAATAGTAGCGAAATAGATTTGAAACATAAAAATATTTCTTTAGCATTTGCCGTGAGGCAATAGAAGCAACTTGAAGAATTCTCAAGAAATTCGTTTTTGTCTTAAATAATTAATGTGTGATTTGTTATTATATCAGTTAAGTATGATAACGCTTTAATGTTTTTATATTTAAATTATACTATACATATTTCACAAATAAATATTATATTGTTGTATTATTTCATACCTAGATGGACCACGTATTACATTTGCAGATATGTATGCAATATTGTAACTAATATATGCAATATAATTCCAATATCATCCGCATTTCTCTCTTAAGATTAACACAATGTAATTTACTTTTCCATAAAGTGGTTCTTACTCTCCAAAAACGAGATTTTAAAATCATCAGTTATTCAACTTTTTACAATATTTAGAAATAGTTGTATAATTCATTTATCACCAGAACAAATCATGTGTCACTTATCACACATTATTAAGAAGCAATCTACTTTTTCCGAAATCTGAGAATGCGTTTTATTATGATTGAAATGTCTGGATTCCTAATTGTTTATCAACAAAACAAACATTTCTATCAGAAGCATATTAGTAACCTTAGCATTGCATTGGAGCTAAAGATCGACCATAAAGCATTTTTAATCCTTTTGTACAAAGCAAATTGGAATCATGTTAAATAAAGTTTTGAAAATTCACGTAAAAAAATATATATATATATATATATTATATAAATATATATATATATATATATATATATATATATTTATTTAAAAATATATATGTATATATATATATATATATATATATATATATATATATATATATAAATATATATATATATATATATATATATATATATAAATATATATATATATATATATATATATAAATATATATATATATATATATATATATATATATAAATATATATATATATATATAAATATATATATATATATATATAAATATATATATATATATATATATATATAAATATATATATAAATATATATATATAAATATATATATATAAATATATATATATATATAAATATATATATATATATAAATATATATATATATAAATATATATATATATATATATATATATATATATATATATATATATATAAATATATATATATATATATATATATATATATATATATATATATATATATATATATATATATATAAATATATATATATATATATATATATATATATATATATATATATATAAATATATATATATATATATATATATATATATATATATATATATATATATATATATATATATATATATATATATACCAACTTAAAAAAGCTTTATCTTTGTATTGAATAATACATATAATACGTGACCACCTTTTTTTATTAAATTTCATATATATTTGTTTGGTCTTAAAACTAAATAATTAAACTACTGCTTCATAATCATAAGTGTTAAATGTTAAATGTGAAAGCTTTTTTTTTGTCAAACTTAGATGAACTAAAAAGTAAGATATTGTTCTCAACAGTTAAAAATTTAAAATTAGCAATGATTATCATCATTAAGAATATTCTCGATATTCTAACATATAGGCTAAAAAGATAAATATCATTAATGAGCTTTATCTGTTTTGTTTTATCATCATGAGCCCTTATAGTTACATAATGATCAGTAAAGCAAAATGTCAGCAAATAAAATAGTTATAGATACCTAAAATTAAAAAATTGATTCAATATCTTCTCAATAAATTTGTTGTGTAACCACGCTTATAATATTAGTTACTACAGTTTTACATGTTCAAAAAAAATTTATATAATAAACATTATTATAATCTTTTCTTGCTGATATATTTTTAGAAGATTTTATTCCAGCTCTAATACATCTAATTTTAAAACTTTTATAAAATGTAATTTTGAAAGAGCATATGGAAAAAGTTATAAATTGTTATTTTTTAATTGAAAAAAACTAATTATTTTAAAGAGGGAACACATTAGGAAATGAAAGCTAATAGTTGAAATTTTAAGTTTATTCTCTTTATCGTACAACTACCCCAAAGCCTGGAATAATCTATTTTTCTTCTTATAAAAGTTTCTGAACACTGAATTGTAACAATAAATAAGATTTTAAAGTTATAAAGGCACTGTAAATGTTTTAACATTACTTATTTTCTTTTAGAGTGTATCAATAATAAAGTTGTCACCGTAAGACAAGATTTATATGATAAATTTCATTTCGATTACATTTTTCCACATTTGTTCCCTGTTAAGAATTTGCCAACAATAAATCTGATGAACTTTGAATATTATAGCATTTGTTTTTACCACTATAGTAATTATATTTTGAGTTATGTGAAGCGGAACAAAGAGAAGATGCATAAAAAATAACATATTTGAATCATAAAATTCATTGTTTTTTTATGATTACAAGGCTTTCAATAAAGAATATTTTTCATGGATGATAAAAAAGAAAATAAATATAATTATTGACTTTTACAGATTTTTACTGACGAATCGCAAATATTTTAGTGTGAGAAAAATTTTAGAGAAAAGGAAAAATATGGAATTGAGGATATTATGAAGGTTGATAATTTTCTCTCGCGATTAAAAATCAAGAAATCGTAGAAACTTAGAACTTGAAGATGAAGGTCCATCTCATATTCCCGTATTCAAATTGCTTATAAAATTTAAGTGACCAATATCCAATATGAAGTACGTACTAGGAGGTGTTAATAGCTGTGATCACGGACAATATATTGTTCACTCATAAAATTTTAATCGATTATGTAAAAAGAATATTTATCAAAGGAGTTAGGAGGAACTTATCATTGGTTTCCCTAAATTCCATAAAGCTATTCTTCAAATGAATAGGAAAAACTGAATTGATTATAGTTTATGTATAAATAAGTATAAAAAATGTACGTTTCTCAAGGATACCAGTCATAACACCATTTCTAAAATCTCAACTGATAACGATTTTATGGGGATATTTAATAGGAGATTTAACATAGTACTTTTTTAAAGTTGCAATAAATCATTGAAGTGAAATGTGAGACTTTGAAGATGATCTTATATTACCAAATACGAAAAGATTATACCTTGAAGGAAAGTAAGGTATACGTTACAGAGGCAAATTATCTGGAAGGATAAGAAACACCCATTACTAATACATTACTAAATATGGTACAGAAATACTTTAAAAAATGAATATTTCATGCTTAACCTTTACAAAAGACGTTTTCTCATTCAGAAATATTAAGAGTCAAAAATTGCTTGAAGTAATGAAAATCTCTAAGGGACAGAATTCCAAAACATAAATCTGATTTAACTATACATATGATTGTTGACTGTTTAATGATCTTAAAATAAATTTAAAAAAAACTACTCATTCCAAAAAATGTAATCGATGTGGTTATAAATGCATTGTTTTCATGTATTAAAAAACAATAGCTTAAGATACAGACTTGAAAAAATTGCTTGAGATTCTGTATTTAACTTTTGAGAAAAATGTCCTTTCAAAAAACTAAAATATAAAATTTATAAATAAAACTTTAAAAGTCTTGGCGTATCTAAAAAAAATTAAGAGATATTTGAAATCAAAATTTTCAATAAATAATTTTTTAAAAGTCAGAAAATTGCTACAAGTGTCTTTTAATTCAGTTTAATATTTTATTTTTTGATAAAATAATAAATATTAAAAATACTTTTTTTATTTCCTTTCCAATTTTTAAAAACATGCCCTCTTTCTCTCTCTCTCAAAGAATTTAAAACTCTTGAAATCAAAATGTTCTTTAATCTTGAGAAAATGTTCGTACTTAAAATTTTTATGCTTATTCTATCACTGGTGAAAATGATATGAATTTTAACTTTGCATTCACTGCAGGTTACATACATTTCTTACAACAGAATGGCTTAAAGTATTTACTTTGGCAACAGTAATGAAATTTAATAGGTATTTTAAACTTATTATACGAATAAACTTTTCCAAATGATGTATTCTCTTAAATTTAAATTATTTTTTCTCTTATTTAACTTCAAAGGAGCATATAAAATACACTCCAATATATATTTCTGATTCATGAAAATGTTTGTTTATTGTTATCATTTATCATTACGGACAAAAGACATTATTAATTATTTAATTTTAACTTTTGATAACCATTGATTGATTCATTATTAACTTGAATATATTTGTCTACGAAAATTATTGTATTTTAGAACAATATTTTCCCCACGAGGACAATACAGCATCTATGTAATTTGTTTCTTTTCAAAACTATTTGTAAAATTTGGAGACACTCGTGTAAGAAAGCAACAAAAAGGGAATGAACAAAATAAAAAAAAATGTTTCGTTGATTCAAACTCAGGCAGCTCAACATATTGAAACATTTATTGTAATTATAATCAATGTTTCATCTTAAACACTCACTAGAAGTGCCATCAAAGAGAAGACCTAATGAGTGTCAAATTTCGGAATCGACTTTTATTAAAATTTATTGAGTTTTAAAATGCGATCAACACAATTCAAATGAATCATTATAAAAAGCTGATATAAAGATTTGTTTTGAATCCAAGAGCACATTTTCAAGCGAAACAAAAAGAAAAAAATCACTTAAAATAGCGGACAAACTGTACACTTTTGGGGTAGCGAGAGAAGTAGATTAACATTTAATAAAATGTATTTTTTTCACTACCATTGAATAAAACGTATTCCATAGAGCCTTCATTAGCGAACACGATGCATCTTCATTTGTTCCGTGATTATAATCTTATCTGTTGCATTCACTGGTTGGATATGTTTCGTAAATTAACTAAATTATCCAATTTTTTCCCTTTCTGGAAGTCCCTTTTTATATTTCCTGTAAGATTGTATCCCCCATTATTTCCCCATTTCCCTCTTGCATTAAGAGTATTGAGCTTGCAAAGTACTTGGGGGATATTAGTTCCAGAGAGAGAGAGAGAAAGAGGGGGGAAGACACGGTGGTTGCAGATGGTGGAAGCATTTACACAAAGTACCAAAATGAGAATCTGAATCATAAACCGAGGGAAAGGAAACTCTGCTCGTTGTTCTAACCCAATCATAGAGATTACGAGATCACAAAGTTGAAGAAACAAATTCCTATGAGTTCTATGAAAATTTAAATACTACTGTATCAAGGTGTGACAATAACTGTGAAAAAAATGACCTCAAAAAGAACTAGACAAGTTTTCGAAGTCTTCAAAATAGGCCGGATTATGAGATAAAATTTTCTTCCCTAACTTTTATGTTTTTTTCATATAAATTGTTTTTCCCTGTCAATAATTTTTTATATTGTGGTACAAACTAATTTAAAACTTTAATTAGTTAGTTTCAATTATAATTACCACGGGACTATTTAACCATGCTTTTATCAATACCTGAATGTTTGAAATAACATATGTAAAATAAAATTTTATATACGTAAATGGATTGATAATTTTACGATTAAATTAAAAGCAATTCTAATTATAAAAAACAAAGCCAAATTTTGTATCTATTTTCTGGTTTGAATCTGGGAATAAAGAAATATATACACACACAATGTTCGAAAATTTTAATATAATATTTAAATTCAAAATACAATTTAAAACCCTATGTGATAATGATAATTAACTACACAATACTTTCGATAGCGAACATCCTAACCAACTAGGCTATCGCGTCCCATGTATTGAGAGTATATGCTGAGCCTCAAGTTTTGAAATACGCTTTAATAATTAACATTTATGAAGCTGTAAATATGATCAACACAATTTAAAAGAATCACTTCTGCAAGGTGCTAAAAAGTCGAATGAATTAAGATATTTAATCGAAAAGTTAATAAAACGATGAATTTTGCATTTTATAATTTATCGCTTTTCTAGAAACGAATTTTTTAGGTTTTTACTACTCTTTGTAGCAAGAAAAAGCATTAGCTTCGAATAAAAATCCATTCTTCTCACTGCTGTTAAGCGTACTATTCCAAAGTAATTGCTACTTTGAAAAAAGGAAAAGCTAATTTGGAAGACATTTGTTTGCTTCTTCAACTTATATTCAGTAAGTGATTATTACATTTATCAGCAAGTAATAAAGTAATTATTATATTTATTTTTATAATTTTAATTTATGCCTTTTTTTTATCCTAAATGAAAGATGGATAGCAACACTTTTATATGGTCCTGTAGCAGAAGAAAATTCGCTGAAGTTATGGCAAAAGAGGAATATCAAGAACGATTATTCCATAAATTTAATGCAGTGTGGAATTTATACATAAGTATAGAAGAGAATTATTTTGATTCGTTTGGAGGTCAAGTATGTTTAAAGTGTCCATCGTGGTTTATTCACCTGGAAAGAGAAGGAGGGCAGGGAGCTATAACAGTTACTGCAAAAGTTATACGAAACACATCATCACCAGATCCAATAAAACTTCATTTTCCTAGTGGAAATCTATCTCGTCAAATTGATCAAATAATTTGGTGCGAAATAAAAAATTTCTTCCTGGATATAGTATTGGTTTTTGAAGAAAAAAGTTCTTCGCATGATAGTTACCAAATATCAGACATGAATTATTTATCTTGGAACTTGGAGTACATGTTTCACAAGGGGAACCTTTCCGATATCAGAGTGAAATGCAATTCTTTTACCATGAAAGCCCATAAGAACATTCTGTCAGCAAGATCGCCAGTGTTTGAAGCCTATTTCATGAGTCCGATGAAGGAACAGGAAGAGAATGTTGTTGTCATCGACGATATGGAACCGGATGTGTGTCGCGCTATGCTTTTCTATTTGTACTGTGGTCGTGTCAATGACGTGGCCACATCTATGGTTTGTGGTCTTTTATCTGCGGCCGAGAAATACAAAATTGAGTCTTTAAAACAAGAATGCGTCGAACACCTGAAGTCCAAAGTGTCAGATGAGAATGTTTATCAAATCCTTGAAGCAGCTAACTTGTATGACGAGGGGCTTAAGACTGTAGCTATCAACTTTTTATGCAATCGATTTAGCATACTGTCAGCTTCGGTGGAGTGGGAGACTTTTAAATCTAAATGTCCCGAATTGGCATCAGAAATTTATTTACATTTGAACATAAATGATCAGTAGAGGTACAGAATGTGAATCATCCATTTAAGTAACGCTTTAGTAATTTGCTGTTTTACTTTTGGTAAATTTAAAAAATGTTTCATATATTACGTGCAGTGTAACTTAAACAATTCTAATAATACAAATTACTGACGTGTGATTGTAGAAAAGAAGCTTTCATATAAAATGCTTGTTTTGTTTTGAAATAATAAACTTAGTGATATATTTTATTCATTTTAATAATTCAGCTTTAAATAATAGTATATGTATGTTTTAACATATAATAACTATATAACCATCGGATGCAATTATATTAGCATTTATTTCATATAAGATAAGAATTGAATTATATGCTTATATTTATTTATTGTTTTATAAAATTTTGTTTTATTCCCTCTCAATAATCTTCTCTTAATAAAACAATTTTTATATTTTATTGTCATTCAATATTCATTTTAAGTACTGTGCGTATTATTTTTTGAACAGTAATATTCAAGCATTCTTGACATAAATAATTGATCAACGTGAAATCATACTGTGTTTTTTCCCTTTTGGAATTTCTTTTTGATATATTTAAAATGCTTGAAAATCATGCAAATTTTATATAAAAATTTTCTGTTCAACCGTTATATAAGGATTCATTTAGAGAAAAAATATTAAATTCATTATTAGAAAAGATAAAAAAAAAAAAAAAATTCCACAATATTATGTAAACGCTAACAAATGTGAAATTAAAGTTTTCAAAATTTAGTTGGTAAGCTTAGGATTAATTATTTTTTGGGAATATATTGTCTTTATATTTTGAGATACAATTTTCATCCTTATAATTAAATATCCTTTTTACAGATACCCAACTTTCTTTCATTTTTATACTTATAATAACAGCTTTTTTTTTTTTGTCTTATTGAAAATCAATCTAATTGTAGAAGAACTTCAATAATTAAAAACATCCAGTATTGTATTTATATTTTGAAGAATTTATTAATTTATTATTCTTTTATATCTTAAAAAATTGTAGCCTGAAATTTGGACGATACTTCTAGATTTTATATACAGTGAGTGTAAAAAGTATTTGCATAGTACGACAATTGATTTGAAAGAGAACCGTTCATAAATATAAATTCCATTTTAATTAATTATAAATGCATAATAGAACACATTTTCACTAGTTTCATGTAAAATTTACTTAAAAATAATTTTATATGAAACTAGTGAAAATGTGTTCTATTTACTTAAAAATAATATTATACATGAATAAATATTTACAAAACTAACAATCCAATATCTTGTGGTGTAAAAAGTATTCGTACACTAGAAGAAAAAAATTTTTTTAGTTATATTTTGTGATTGGTGTAGCCATTAAGATGTAATTTTAATTGACGTCATCTTGTAAATTATTTAAAAGGTTCTTCAGTGGAAATTTTAATGTAATGATAAACTAGAAATTCTGTAATTGATCGTAAAAGTAGCAAAGTGTTTCTGGAAGAGAACTGATTTATATTTCTGTAAAAATGGTAAATCATACAACAAGATTACTGATCTGATTGCTGGATCCCGTTCAACTGTGCAGTCAGTCAAAGTTTGCTGGCACTCTAACGGTTCAAAACAAGTTTTCGTATTGGGCGAACATGTCTATTGAGATCATCTGACAGAAGGTTTCTGATACATTCATTAAAGAAGGATCCCAAAATAAGTGCTCCTACATTAACATCAGAACTGAGGAACATGGGAACAGAAGTCTCCGTAAGTACTGTTCGAAATGCATGCAGAAATGAAGGTTTCCATGGCCGTGTGGCGAGACAAAAGTTCTTTGTCAGTGAGAATATTCGGAAGCCGAGATTGTCTTTCGCCAAGGAATACGTTAATGAAAGTTCAGATTTCTGGAAAAAAGGTTATCTTTACAGACGAAAATAAATACAACATATTTGGATCGGATGGGAGACGAATAGTATGGAGAAAGTGCAAAAAAGAAAGGCATCCTAAGAATTTAGTTCCAACACAGTGAAACATAGGGGTAGAAATCTACTTGTTTGAGGGTGTACGAGTGCTTCTGGGGTGGGCAAATTAGTTTTTATTAAATGCATTATGAATTGTGAATTTTATATTGACATTTTAAACAGTAATTTAGGACCTAGTGCAACAAAAATGGACTTGAATGGTGATTTTTTTCATGCATGATAACGACCCCAAGCACACAGTCCTAAACACAAGGCTCTGGTTACTATATAAACTCCAAATTTCATGAAATTTCCTCTTCAATCACCGGACCTCAACCCCATGTAGAATTTGAGCCGTTTTAGATAAAAATATTAGATCCAGATATATTTCTAATAATGATTTGGAATCAGTTCTTAATCAAGAATGGGACACCATATGTATCTCAATTACGGCTAAATTGGTGGAACCGATGCCGTAGATATTGTTCAAGCTAAAGGAGATATCCTAAAAAATATTAGCTGAAATATGATTGTATTGGCCAATATATACCTGTTGTAGGAATATTTTTTACACCACAAGATGTTGGATTGTTTCAGTTTTGTAAATATTTATTCATGCATAAAATTATTTTTGTGTAAATTTCACATGAAACTAGTGAAAGTGTGTTCCATTATATATTTATAATTGATTAAAATATGGAATTTATGTTTATAATTTTTATGAATGGTTCTCTGTTTTAAATCAATTGTGGTACTGTACGAATACTTTTCACACTCACTGTATTTAAACTAACGAATAAAAACCAAATAGGAATACTCATATATCCCATTCGCCTTCCTTAATATTTCATTGAAATGTAACACTTCATAACTCGAAAGAGGTTTTCATGATATACACACTCATGAACTGCATTTTTATGTAATGTAATGTGAAACATATTTTGATATGTTAATATTGAAATATACAAATATTTTAAAGATGTTGCTTTTATTTTCATTGGTATAAAAGATCAGCTTTTTTGAATATTTTGTTACTGTATATCATTGTAAGCAATTTCTGAATTTAACTTTTTATTAGAAATTTATTTTGTCAATTTTTTTTAAAGTAATTGTTACTGTAATTTCTATCCTTCAAAACATTTAACATATGTTGCAAATCAAAAAAAACTTTGTTAAAATTCTTATTTTCAGGAATTTCTATTTTCGTTTCAGGTGAATTAGAGTTCTTAATCTGCATCGAAATCATAAAAGTAATTTGAAAAATATATAAAATACAAACTGTTGAAACTATTAATTTTGTGCAAATAAAACTTGTTATGATGAGTTTGAAAGAGGAATTTAGAAGTAATAAATATAAACAATGCCAAGCTTTTTTTTTTTTTTTTTTTTTTTTTTTTTTTCAGAAATGCTCAAAATTTGAGACTTAAAATTTTAAAAAATTTGTTGTTTTCAATATTATTGCTCTGATTACAAGATTTGATATTCAAGTGGATTAAATGTTGGATGTACGTTTTACAAACACTGATAACGTATCTCATATTTACTATTGAAGTTAAGGCCGAGGTATCCTAGTGGTTAGGGTATCGGCCTTGCATCCGGAAGGGTGAGGTTCGATTCCCAATGCCCCAATAACCCACCGAGTACATGCGCTATACGTGCTCATTAAATCTGTGAAATTTAAAGTCCTGTGGTCGGTCGTTGAGCAGTTACCATGAGTGCAATGATCTGGGGGAAAATTTATTCCCCCTTCAGATGAATGCCAAAATTGAGGGAATGGATTCTTTGGTGCAAATATCGATAGGTGGATTTGAAGAGCTAAGACGTATTTTCATCTTCGTGGTGATCTGATTAAACGAAAGACGCTCCCAAATGATTTAAATTCCCATAGCCAAGGCACAGCGAGCTTGGCTTGTCCAAGTGTCAATAGTAACAACAACAATTATCGAGGCTGGAAGTGAAATCATTTTTTGCTATTATCTTGACTATTTAAGCAAAATGATAGTAACCAATCTCGATAATGAAGTATCTATCTTGCAACAGGAAAATAATACTTCTAGATTTCACTTTAACCAAAAATCATTTGGAAGAGATGGATAAAATTCTTAGAGTTTAAAGTCACTGTGCTAGTGCTTCGTGAAATATAAAATGATTGATGACATCTGGTATATTAACTTCGGCATTTAAATATTAATATTTAAAAGAATTATTAATACATCTTCGTTATTTAAAATACATCCAATACCATCCGTAAGCTTGTAGCTTAATGAAAATGTATTAATAATTAAACACCAAAGGTAAAATAAATCGCTTATTTTGCAATTGAATAAAGATAAATAAAATATAGCTTTCGTGTTAAAAATTATAAAAACGAATTTAAAATTTTGAAATTCTATACATTAAATCAGATTTTTAATAACAAATAAAAGATAATTTGAAATCTTCAAAATATGCTTTCTTCTGGTTTCAATAGGTTGTAATATTTTTTGTAATTTTCCATTTCGCGAAGCAGGTAAATGAGCAATTGAAAGAAGGTATATAGTATATTTACATATCAGATGGAAAGGTTTAGGAAAGAATTTTTTTTTCTGAATAATAGGCAAAGCTTAATTGACCCAAGAAAGAAAACTCCAAAATATGCAAGCCGATAAATGCCCAAGTAGAAATCAGAAGCATGTCGAGCTTTTCGAGTTGTTCAACAGTGATTGATAATGATTTAGATCTGTGATTTCGAAGAGCATGGTTTAATCACTTAAATCACTGGTTTAATCAGCGGTTTATTCACACAGTAAGCTCAATATTCGCTAATAGAAATATTCAACTTGCCGATACTTTCATTTGTGATTTCTGCTTGCTGATCTCTGACACCTGCTATAATTTCTGATATTCAAGCGTTTGCGCTGAAATTTTGAGGTTAAAATCAAATATCTTAAAACAGGATATGCGGGTAACCCTACCTCAGCCGTAAGATTTACGATGATGGAAGAATTCATGGATGGCATTTAAAAGCTGTAGAATATTGAATACGGGGCAAAAAAATGATCTTGGGATCATTATGTCTTGGAGCACTATCGTCGGGTCTTACTTTTATTTGTGTACTTCGTCATTCAAGAATTTTCATTTCATTGATAAATACCTTTCATCTATTGTTTTCAGCCCCTACACAATGGTATCTGCATGAGTAGATGGTTGTCCATTTCTCCACCTTCAAGCAGATACTGTGACCACGTTAGAATTCTTCCAGTTAAGTAATATCCTTGACAATAATATCGTAATAATCTTAAGGATCCTTGACAACTGACTAAACGCCTTCAATTCAACAGTTCAGGAGTTCAATTCCTACTGTGGACATGGATATTTGTAGTGGTTCGGAATTAACCTTAAATTGAAGGGCTTGGCTAAATTGGCCCTTATGTGTAAAAGTAATCCTTAAGCGACAAGTAAAACAAGTAAACCGATCAATTTTTAAAGCACGGTTTCACTATTGAATAATATTGACTCAAACCTTATTAAAAATATGCATTTCAATTGTATTAGAAAGTTTTCTCCATATTTAAATAGACATTAATGTAAATTAAATATTTTCCTAACAATCTCACAATAAGTTCTGCAAACATTTACAACTTCATAAATTTGATTAAAATTATAAGTATATGCAAGTTATTTTAAGCATCAGATGTGTATACTGTATATTTTATAAGAGACTGTAATTGCGAAATATATTTGTCTATTAAATATGTTAATCATTTTGGATTATGTTTTTGTCGTTTGGATAATATTTGAGTTTGCTTACTATTCTAATTAATCTTTATTAGACTCTCAGCTCAGAGACCATGGCTGCGGCTTCCCTTGACGCTGCTTCATAGACAAGAGCGCCTTCAATGGTGTGATCAACGACGAACCTGGGCTCACGAATGGCGAGACGTCATCTTTTCAAATGAATCCAGGTTCTGTGTACAGCATCATGATGGTCGCATCCGTGTTTGGCGGCATCGTGGTGAACGCACACTGGCAGCGTTCATTCGTCATCGTCATACTAGCCCATCACCTGGCATGATGGTATGGGGTGCCATTGGTTACACGTCTCGGTCACCTCTTGTTCTCATTGACGGTGCTTTGAACAGTGCACGTTACATTTCTGGTGAGTTACGACCCCGGCTCTACCCTTTATTCGAGCCCTGCGAAACCCTACTGTTTCAGCAGGATAATGCCCGAACGCATGTTGACGGTATTGTACGGACCTTCCTTGATACGGAATATGTTCGGCTGTTGCCCTGGCCAGCACGTTCTGCAGATCTTTCACCAATAGAAAACGTCTGTTCAATGGTTGCCGAGCGACTGGCTCGTCACCAAACGCCAGTCACTACGATTGATGAACTGTGGCATCGTGTTGAAGCTGCATTTGCATCTGTACCTGTACATGCAATCCAATCTCTGTTTGACTCAATGCCCAGGCGTATAACTGCTGTTATTACTGCCAGAAGTGGTTGTTCTGGGGACTGATTTCTCAGGATCTATCCAGCCAAATTTTTTGAAAATTTAATCATTTGTTATTTCTAGTATAATATATTTGTTTAATAAATATCATTTTGTAATCTGCATTTCTTCCTGGTGTAGCAATTTTAATGACCAGTAGTATAATATCCATGTTTCATTAAATTTTTGTTGGAATGCTCCTCCAAAATCTGAATTAAATTTTGTGATAGATGAAGAAAATTTAATTAGCAGATCTGTATTTTTTTTTTTGGAATCCATAGAAATTCACAGTTCTGCTAATTCGCATTTAGCATAAAAATTATTCATACTCAAAACGGAAGTATAAATTTTTCACAGGTGCTGTAAAATCCATGATGCCAAATTCTGATATTGGTGATTTTTTGGCGGATTTTCTTATGCATCTGGCAACCTCATTTTCATTATGTCATACATATGGTGATCAATAAGAATTATGCAAAAAATTCCATTTCGGTAACCCTAATATTTACGTCATCGCGGCACGTCTCGATACGTCATCTTGGCAGCATTTCTTCATCGCCAAAAAAATTCAGAATTTGGAATCATGGATTATACGGCATCTGTGCCATTTTTTTCAACATTTGATAAGTAGTATTTTGTACGACAACATGAGCTTTATTTTTAAAAATACAAAATATTAAAAAAAAAAAAAAAAAAAAGCGGAATCAATCTATTGTTCTCCGTCTTCCATAATTAGTTAAACTTATCATACTTGCAATACATCCATGAAATATTTAAAAGGTTTTGCTTACATTTATGAAGCTCAAAAGTAAATATGAGCTGACAACAATAAAAAGGAATTGCAAAGTAAGGCATTAAAAACAGAATTTTAACATATTATGAAATTCGCAAAATATAATTATCTTCTCAGCATAAGAGAAATATTATACACAATTGTCAGTACCAATCTAAAAAAAGATATTCAGATAATTTAAATTAAGAGATAAATATGTAAATCAAATATCAGAATCTAGCAAATAAATTGGAAAAAAAACTTTTATAATCAAATTCCAATTAAAATTTCTATTATTAGAAATGACAAAAATTAGAAAAACATCAAGAAACATTAAAGGAAACAACAACTGAAAATCTAGTAAAGACAAAATAAACTAAAATTTTGAATTTTTTTAAAAAAATAATTCTTGCATTTTTATTCTTAACTTATCAAAATATTAAAAATGACCTAATCGTTCTACACAGTCCCTTCACATTAATGTAATCACCAGTCAAAAGCCCGATATTTCACAGAGCGGACTGCTCAGAGATGTACAGGAAGAGAGACGGTTAAGTTACTGAAAGTGTTCACTGTGATGTTAACTCATGCCGACTTCAGTGCCATTGACAACTGCGCGAGATTACTGAGATTACTTGGATGAAGACCCATGCCACAAACACCCTAATCAAGATGGTCCCACAAATTTTGGCTTAAGTCAGGTGGATTTCCGGGCCACGGGAGAATGGTAAACTCATCCTGGTGCTATTCGAATCGTGCAATTAGACTATCACTTGTATAACACCTTGTGCATTATCTTGTTTGTAGATACCATCTTCCTGAGTAAAATATGCGTTTTAAAACAGTCCCCAATGACAGATGCTTACTTGTACTGATTTATCATGGCTTTTACAATGATTAGTGAATCCAGAGGATGCCAGAAAAACATTCCTCAGACCTTAATGGTCCCATCTCCAGCCTGTACCATTCCTGAAATGGTTGCAGTGTGTTAGCTTTCAGAGGTTTCATGTATACACCAAACAGCTCATTTCAAGCTTATGGAACTTAAAATGGGATTCAACAATCCCATTTTAAGTTCCATCAGCTGTCTGATGGAACTTAAAATGGGATTCATCAGGAAGAGATTTTTAGAATTAAAAAGATTATGTGATATACAAATGAAATGCGTTTTTGTGAAACGTAATGTGAAAATACTTTGTTATTATAATGTCGAAGAGTACAAATATTTTAAAAGTGCTTTTTTACAGAAAAGCTTACGCAGTTAATTTTCAGTTAAATACAACTAATTATTTTAAGTCTATAGTCTTTGGAAGAGAACAAAAAATGAAAGTAGGATTCTTGATGTATCATGTTGCTGTATTAGTATAAACAAATTTGAGTTTAATTTGTTTTCATTATAAATTTTTGTAAGTTTACAAATAACACTTGCTATCGTTTTGTTCATGTGATTTGTAAGTTTACAAATAACCTTTGCTATAGTTTTATTCATGATCAAGAATTTAAAAGAAATATAACCAAATGAAAAGAATCACTAAACAAACATTACAAACTAAGAAACATGGGCAAAAGTCTTATTTTTAGGTAGTCTTCTGTTTCATTTCAAATGAATAAGAGAGTTCAATCTGTATCAAAATCTGATAAAGATAACTTAAAAATTTGATATTATACAAGTGTTAAAATTATAAAATTTGTATAAATAAAACTGTTACGACTATACGTGGAGGATTCATTTACGGGGAGTAAATATAAATTATACCAAATGGAGTTTTTTCTAAAATGTACATAATTTGCATCGTCAGAATTTAATTTAAAATTGATTGCTTTGTCACAATATAATTATTCTAATTAAGTGAGATGAACATTGGATATTGTTGTTTTAAACACTGATAACATACCTGATATTTACTATCGAACTTGGAGTAAACAGCTTTTTTTATAATAAAAGCTCTCTCTGCAATCGTGGTAATTTAAATTAAATGGTATCAAACCTCTATTTTGAAGGTTCATGGTAATCTGGTATGTAAAATTGTCATCTTACGTGTAACTGTAAGATAATACTTTCAATTTTTATCTCAATCGAAACCCTCTATAAGAGTTATGGATAAAATTCTTAAGAGTATATTATCGGTTGAGCTGATATATTATTTTGTGCAGATTAAAGCGGTTGATAACACTCAGTTCGCCACTTAAAAATTATTAATATTTACAAGAAAATCTTTTCATATCTCTCTTAAAATACATTCAACATCAATAATTTATTTGGCAACTTTAATTGGAGGAAAATAAACAAGAAATCACATTCATCAAAGTTAAAATAATTCGCACTTAGTGATATTTTGCCATTGGATAAAAGTAAATTAAATAAAATTTGCATGTAAAAATAATAAAAAATGATCTAAAAATTTTGAAATTGTCTACACTAAGCCAAAATTCAAATAATAAACATAAATCTTAAGAAAAGATAATGTAAAATCTATCATATAAACTTTCTTCTTGTTTCAAGAGATTATGAAACGTTTTTTATTCCATTTACCTAGCAGCTGAAAGATACTATAAGGCATTTGAATATCTTATGCACACTGCTTTAAGAACGAATTTTTATTTTTATAATAAACAGTGTTCACGTGACGCATGAAAAAAAAAATCACACAGAAAACTCACAACCACCCTCTTCGAAAAAAACCAAACTAGAACCACATCGGGTGTGTTTAGTTGTTCAACAATCTCTGTAATTGATTTGAATTTACCAATCTGAAAATTGGTTTTCTCTCTCAAGGATCATTTTTTACTCACCAGGCTTAATTTGATCAGAACTTACGGTTTCAAGAGTATATTTCCAACAACTACAAACATCCAAACCCAAAATGGGATTCAAACACTCGAACTGTTGATCTAAAGACAAAAGCGCTAACCTTCGGCTGCCAGTTTGGTTCTATTCCGAAGAGTCCGCTTTGATCACTGAATCTCAGAGAGCTCAAAATTTGCTAGTGGAATTGCTTAATTAGTTGATGGATTTAAATTGTGCAAAGAAATTGACTATCTACTTTTAAATGTACACTACTGGCCATTAAAATTGCTACACCAAGAAGAAATGCAGATAACAAAATGATATTTATTGGACAAATATATTATACTAGAAATAACAAGTGATTAAATTTTCAAAAAATTTGGCTGGATAGATCCTGAGAAATCAGTACCCAGAACAACCCCCTCTGGCAGTAATAACGGCAGTTATACGCCTGGGCATTGAGTCAAACAGAGATTGGATTGCATGTACAGGTACAGATGCAAATGCAGCTTCAACACGATGCCACAGTTCATCAACCATAGAGACTGGCGTTTGGTGACGAGCCAGTCGCTCTGCAACCATTGACCAGACGTTTTCTATTGGTGAAAGATCTGGAGAACGGGCTGGCCAAGGCAACAGCCGAACATGTTTCGTATCAAGGAAGGTCCGTACAATACAGGCAACATGCGGTCGGGCATTATCCTGCTGAAACGTAGTGTTTAGCAGGGCTCGAATAAAGAGTAGAGCCACGGGTCATAACACACCAGAAATGTAACGTGCACTGTTCAAAGCACCGTCAATGCGAACAAGAGGTGACCGAGACGTGTATCCAATGGCACCCCATACCATCATGGCAGATTATGGGCCAGTATGACGATGACGAATACACGCTGCCAGTGTACGTTCACCACGATTCCGCCAAACACGGATGCGACCATCATGATGCTGTACACAGAACCTGGATTCATCTGAAAAGATGACGTCTCGCCATTTGTGTGCCCAGGTTCGTCGTTGATCACACCATTGAAGGCGTTCTTGTCTATGACACAGCGTCCAGGGAAGCCGCAGCTATGGTCTATGAGCTGAGAGTCCATACTGCAGCAAACATCGTCGAACTGTTCGTGCAGACACTTGTTGTCTTCCAAACGACCCCGTTTCTTGACTCACGGCTCGTGACGTGGTTTCACGATCCATTACGGCCATGCGGATAATATTCCTGTCTTCTGGCTGCTAGTGATAGGTGGCCGTTGAGATCCCGCATGGTGTTCCGAATTACCGTCCTGAACCCATCGATTCCATATTCTGCTAACAGTCATTGGATCTCGACCGACGCGAGCAGCAATGCTGCGATAAGATAAACCGCTATCCAAGTACGCTACAATTCGACCTTTATTAAAGTCAGAAACGTGCTGGTACGCATTTCTCCTTCTTACACGAGGCATCACAACAACTTTTCACCAGGCAACAACGTTCAAATGCAATTTGTGTATGAGGAATCGGCTGAACAATTTCCTCATTTAAACGCAATGTAGGTGTCGCTACTGGCGCCTGTTTTGTCTGAATGCTCTGAAAAGTTAATCATTTGCATATCACAGCACCTTCTTCCTTTCGTATAAATTCCACGTCTCTAGCATGTCGCCTTCTTGGTGTAGCAATTTTAATGGCCAGTAGTGTAGTTTATATTCAAAGATTACTCTGCATCTATAAATATGCCCTTAAATGCATTTTGTGTAAAAGATGTCTACACGAACATCAGTAGAATTCAGATAGCATACAATTTAAAATAGTGCTCAAAACCTAACATACATCACTAAAAAGAACTATTCAATTGAATATGTAAAAAATATTGAAAAATAATAAGTGAAATTTACTTGTTTTTAAGCTTAGTAAAAATATTGATAAATAATACACATTGTATTTAAATTACAATCCTCAATCACTCAAATGTATGAATAATGTAACAAAAAAAAGTAGTGTAACCAGAAAATCCTATTCAACATATATCTACTGAGTCAACATGAGTCGACTCAATGAGAAGAGAGTAGTTTTAACTTCCCATAATAGACAGATTAATTGCTGAATATATACAGAGTGTGGCACATCAAACCGGCGCGTAAAGTTAAAGCATAAAATAAAATTGTGATATATATTAAAAATATAATTATCCCACTTTACTATAGGTGCTGAAAATGCTCTCTCTCTGTCTGTCTCTCTCTCTCTCTCTCTATATATATATATATATATATATATATATATCTATATATATATATATATATATATATATTACAATTGTCAAATTTTTGTAAATATTTTCTTTATTTATTTTCTGTTTGCATATTTATGTGTCAGTTTCCCATATATTATCTTTTTATAGTATACCTAGTATATATATATATATATATATATATATATATATATATATATAATAAGTTTTATCTTATAAAATTAATGAACTTTTTTCATAAAATAGTTGTATTTTTTCAATAATTAAGAAAACATTTTTTGGTACTATTGCAAAGTGTTTTTTTTTTTTCTTTGAACATTTGGAAAATCTTTAAATATTTCTATAAGTTTTCAACATAAATCTAACCGTAAATTACAATATTTTCACTAATTGTGAATTATCTTTGATTTTCAGATATAGTTTCATAAAAATTTTCCTAATTTTTTATTTTCAATCGGAATTATTTTGTAATTAATATTTTTGAGTGATGTAAATATTATGAATATTTGAATAAGAATGTTATTTTAATACTAAAATATCCATTTCTATAAATATGAATGTAATTTTTAATTACGTATATTAATTATTCTTACAGAAATTATAATTTATGTGCTTCGATATCAATATATTGTATCAGATATTTGCATGATAATCTTTTCAAGTACAATTATTTTTAATCTTATCTTGCAACTATAATATACCGAAAAACTGACTTTTTAATGTATTACGTAACATAAAAATTTACATGAATTTTTCTTAAAATTGCTATGTTTTATAAATATGAAGTTCCTTTACATTTAATAATATACAGAATGAATTACAAAATCATTTTTAAAATTACCATGGAAATATATATATTCCCCCCCCCAAATATATGATTCTGTGTAAAATTCTGTGTCTATGAATTTATATCTTGTTGTTGCATCAGTATTCTTCCCTGTACCTAACCCTAAGTTGGGGTCCACCAGTAAGATTGAAGCAGCCGGTAGCTGCCTTCGTGATTTTGAAGCCGCGACCAAGCAGAAGACATCCAGTACTAGACCAGTTACCCACAGAAGTATCATTTCGCATGTAGGATATTGCGACCGCGCCCAGTTTTAACGTGCCCCAACCGCCATTTGTGAACACTACGTATTTTCCGTTAAACCAGGAATTTATATCTTGTGAGCAATTACATCTTTATTTTTTTTCCATTTTCAATAGAATTAAGTTTTTTTATATTGACGACGATTAAATGACATAAAAATTGTCTTATTGCATTGGAAAAGGTTTTTGCATTTGTATGACATAACTTGAGTTTTATAACTTAACGTGACTGCAAATGCGCAAAATCGGTTTTGTCTGCTAGTAATCTTTAGCATTTGTGATTAATAGTTTTTTAAATTACAATTTAAGCTTTTAAAGTAGATGATTTAATGTTTACAGTCTGAAATTTTTTTTAAAACGTTAAATTTTTGAGTTTTTTAAATAAAATTTATTTGGAAACTTATAAAATATATTTATTTTTATATTGTTTTCATTATTTTGAGTTATTATTTTCTTCGCGGAGTAAATATAGCGACTTAATTCTCCCACCGAAAACGTTGTGGCAGAATTTTTGAAACCCTAAAATCTGCATTGTGTACCGATCAGTGCTGAGGATTCTTCAAGCGATGCTTAGGTTAGTTATTTTATGTATTTAATTAATATAGAGTTGTGTGTAATATTTTATGTTATATATTAAGTATTGTTTACAAATATTTCATGTATATACATACATGTAGATTTATGCAGAATGTTAACATTGATTAATTAGAAGTTCTATTTTTTTTATAAAATTGTATGTTTACGTTATAGATTTAGCTTTGTTGTACAGTTCAATATGGGACTAGGGTTACACTGAAATTTTTTAGGGTGAGCGCCACCGACCAAAAAATTAAACTTCGAATTTTTGTAAAAAAAAATGTTTGTTACTTACGTTATTAATTAAGTCTGGTCATCACCCATTGTAGATCATGTGATTCTTAGTTTATAATGAAATATTTGTGAAATTAGTTTTTCTAGTTAATAGCATTCTTAGCATTCTAATACTTTTCTAGTAATGAATTATAAGAGAAAATATTTGAAATTTAAAATAACTCGAGATTGCTATACTTAGAGTTAAGTCTTAGCTCGATCGATGTTTTGAAACAGAATATTGCGCGAAGTGTCATGATTTAGGTTGGAGAGATAACTGTGCTGTGCTTAGCGCGAAAATTAAAAATCTCGCCAAACCCGCACAGGAAGATAGGATTTTTCCAATGATTGTTCTGAATAATGTTTTCAAACCCTTCAAAATGACTAATCTAGTGGTTACCAATCTGATAGCCAAACGGTTAGCACGTGTGTTCATACATCATATTTGATTTATATTTGTGTAGTAGTTTGAAATCAACATAGTCCTGATCTGATTAGTCCTCGTGTCCAAGTAATGATCGTTGAGCAACAAGCAAAACCAATAAAACTAAAGCTTCTCAAGTAGTCGTAGTGGGAATTTCATAACTATCGATAAGTTTTTCCTTAATCGATAATATTTATTTAGACTTCTATTTAAAAAAAATCTTTTGGGTATTGTATGAAACATCTATTCTTTCTAATATGATAAACAAAAATCACTGTAAATACTGATTTTTTTTAGGCAATTAATATATTTTCTGCAGTATTATACACTTTTCGAACTATACTGTTTGACGAAAAAATATTTTTTTTAAAATTATTTAACTTTTCAAAGGACATTTCTTTTGCTTCTGATATAAAGTATCAGTAAATTTCAAATATATTTGGAAAATTTAATTCCATGAATGTATTTTATATTATATATTCTTTCTTTTTCTGTAGAAGAGCTTATAGTTAACGAATAAATAAAGGCCCTTTTCATAAAAAAATTTGGAGATACTGAGTCTAAATTCTTAACTTTGAATACATTTAACCAGTTTGTTTCCCTTTAAAACTACTGTTATATATATTAGAAAGTATACCATGTGACATTATTACAGGAATTGAAATTAATATTTATTTTATTTTAATTTAAATATTTTATTACTTAAATCAAATCCTATATACAACATCATACAGGTTTCATTTTTGTATGTTATGTGTACTGCATACAAAATATTTCATTTTGATTACATAAGGAAACATAATTTTGAAAATAAAATTTATAAGAAACATTCAATGACCAATACAAGAATGAAATATAACATTTTATTTTATATGCTTAAAGAATTTACTTAGCAATTTCAAAATTAATTAAAAAGTAATAAAATTGATATCTCTTACTATAATCTCTCTATTATAATAAGAATTAATTATTAAACTAAACTTATAAGATTTATTTGGAAGCTGTTTTCACATTATCTGAGAGTGATTTTTAAGACCAATTTCCAAAAAGCATTTACTTGAAATAAAATATTATAAACTGATATTAATTATATGCTCTGTTTAAATATCGGACTGACACTGAGTCTTGGAATGTTCGTAACAATTGCTTCTAATAAGTGCCAATATAGCATAAACATTTCCAAAGTTATTAAACATTTTTTAAACAAAAATTTCATATTTTTTCTTCTTTTCATTATTTTATTTCTTTTAATAATGGGTTTAAAGTGTGAAATCCTTATATTTACAATTTTTATATAATATATTTAATTAATTGCATTAGTATATATTATGTTTTTTTAATCATAATTAGTTAATTAATAAAAAATGAATACAAATATTTTTCGTCATTTATTTTGACACTATTTTTATCAATTTTTTGTATGGTATAATTTAACTAATTTGCTATATTTTTTAAAGTTCAATAAAATGAGTTTTCATTTTTCCAAATTAATTTGGAGTATATTCTTGTATATCAAAATGTGTATTATGTTTTAAAAACAAATCCTACATAATGGAGTTCTCGCTCAATCAGTAGATCAAGAATTTGTATATCACGTTAGTTCGTGTTGTATATTACGTATATATATATATTACATTAGTCATATATTACGTATAAATATATTACATTTATTAATTATGTAAGTCACAATGGCAGATCAAGATAACAGAAGGAAAATGATTTGTAACAGAGAAATAAAGGAAATTCGCCAATATTTCAGCTAAAAAGGAGGATAAACAAATAGAATCTGAAATGTGCGATTACAAAACAAATTAATAAATAATCAGCAGAATAAAATTAAGAGAGATTAAATTGTGTCAAATGGGAACAAAATATTGATCGAATAAAGAATGATGCACATCAGATGAAATCATGGGAAACCTGAGGAGAAACTTGAAATTTTTATTGCTATTTATTTCTGGTAATTGAACCCATTTATCTATCAAAACTACTTCATGATTATGAACAACGAGGTTGACATCTGAATTGGTAAGCAACCACGAGCAATCTTTTTCTTAAGGGCTCAAGTAGTCCTGTATTAGTACGTAGTCCGGATTGCAAACAAACATTGCAAAGGATATCCATGTAGTAGTTATAGTTACTCTACTAAAAGGTGTAAAATGGAAAGATCCCTGAAATTGTTTACACTTTAATAATTTGCTTAGATTTTTAAAGCTAACGCGCTCCTACCTTTTATAATATAATATGAAAATAATAAATTAAATGTGGGCAAATTATAAGAAACAAAATGATTAATGCACTATTTCGTTTAATCAACCCTTAAACGAAGAGTTTTGCATCATCGGAAATAAAAGGAAAAAAAAAAAAATCCACACATCCAGGATTGCGTGACCACATTCATCTTCGGGCTCGATGCTCAGTGGATTCAACGGAGGAAGCAATTCGAAGTGAAGATGTTTTCTTCTATTGAAACAAGTGAACGTCACGTTTGACTTTCTTTTACCTCCGAACACCCTCCCCTTGAAAACAAGCGATTACCGAGTTAAAGCACGAGCCTATCCTTCCATTTCCACTGTCATTCTAGTTTCTAAACATTAATTGAGAAAACTGTATTGACTCTCATGTTACACAAAGTCTTGCTGCATCAGTGTAAATACCCGTAATTAAGCTGGAAATGTAATTCTTTTCCCTTCTTTCTCTTCATAAACGGAGAAAAAAATGATTGCTTAAAAGTTTTCACAACACCAACCTTAAGTGATTAATTAATTCAGCAAATTATATATAGTTGATGCATATATGCTTGTATTTAAAATCGATCATTCGCAGTTTTTTTATTAATTATCTTTTTTTCTTTAAATATTTCAGTATTTTTCGAGGATCTGATACTAACACATGCAGTTATCTGCTTTGCGTAATTTCTTTTAAAATTTTTTTTACTTATTTATTATTTTATTATAATTTTTTTGGTTTCTGTTTACGTTAATTTTGTAACTCCTTCTTTTTCCTCAACTCATTGGCTTTGGGAATAATTTATTTGTATGTATTTATCTATTAGGATCCTGTTCCTTACAAAAATGAATTCCCGATCCCGCGTAAAAAACCGCTTCTTTTGTCACTTGTTCTCCCGATGAAAAGAAGCAAATTTTTATTCCTTTTCTTTTCTTTTTTTTTTTTTTTATTTTACTTCTATTACTTTTTTTAAATGTTTTTCTTTGTATTTTAAATTATCTACTTTTTTTATTAAAAACTTTTTCAATTAATATTTTTTCCCCTTTTTTTTAGTTCCTTTATATTTTTACTTGTTTTGTTAAAAAAATTTTTTTATAAGCTTTTATCTTTTTTAATTAATTAATTTACTAAATTTAGTAATTATTTAATTTTTAGTTTCTGTAAATAAAAAAATCAATGCATATACTTATGGTTTTAAATGAAATTATACACCTCAATTGCATTAAAAACAACACACAGCTATACAAAAACTATACAGTTTAATCTAGTTTAATAAAACTGAAATCATATACAGAATATATTAGAGTGACGAAAATATAATTATGCTTTTCTTTCATTAAATGGTCTCTTTTGCATATATTATAAACAAAGTAAGTAAAATTTTTTCTATGCCAATAACAGTTTAATACACAATACGATAATAGTTTGCAACTCTCAATTTCAGTTAATAGGTTTAAATATTTGATCCTCACATAGAGGATTTTGACTGATTTAAATTATTGTTTCTGATCATATGAATCATCGTTTACAAAAATAAAATTGTAAAGGGACAAATTAAGAAACTCGAGTCCAGACCAATATGCACATTAGCTGGTAAAAATTCCTATCATATTTTGAATTAATTTACAAAGACATCAACTTCAAGATTTAGTATCATCTAATTCAGAACAACCAACAATTCCATTAGTTTATTTTACAAGCATTAAAATTAATTTTGTTTATTTTTAATCAATTCTATAAACTCTCTCTCTCTCTTATAACATTTATTATTTCCCTTCATACAATTTTATATAACATAATTTTGTATCATTCTTTTCCCATTTCTATATATAGACTCAAGACACAGAACAGCGAATCGTTATAAGTAAGCATTTAAATTTAATAGAATCTTTGAAACCAAAATAGAAAGCTTTTTGTAGACAACAATGTGTACTTTCTCGAGGAAAATAGTTCTAAATTTCAAGATCCTTGGATATTTTTTTTTAGATTTATTCTTCTATCCATAGAGAAAATTAAAACTATTATCCATATTAAATACTGACGATACATTATTACATATACTTGCTTATGACCTCTTTCCTATAGAAAAATTTTTAAGATTTTATCCTAAAATGTATACTAGTAAAACTATAAGAAATTATAATAGCATGTGACTTAGAATTATGGTGACTAATATAGTATACATATGTATTATTTCATCACTTAATTCTTTTTTAATAGAAAGCTTTCGCGACCATATAAGAACCAGTTCACAGAAAATCTAACCAATTTTTGATATACATATAATTTTACCACAAACTTTATCCTTTTTGTTTTTTTTTCTTAATGATCTCTTAATATTTGAGGGATAATTCGACAAGGTGTAAACGGGATCTCAAAATATTTCATGCATCCTGAAGTTAGGATCTTAAAATATTTCATGCATAAGAAGTGAGGATGAAATCATTACACTATCAAACTGAAGAAAAGTGTTATTAAAAATTGCATAATTATAGAGTTGTCATATTTCCTTGCCAATATGAGCACGGACAAAAATTTTTCCTCCATAATTAAATTAATTTTTCGAGGTTGAAAATAATTTATGAAATAAGTTTTCATTCAAATATATATTAAGGGTATACAACAATTGAAAAAACACGTATAATTTTCTTTTATTCTTTTAAATTAATGTTGCAGCCAAAAACTTTCTAAATTGTTTTATAAATGAGCAAAATATAATTTACTTCAATGTATATTGTTAGAGAGCTGAATTTAGGAAAAATCCCTTGAATTTCTTCTGCTTGGAGAACGAGTGATTTAAGAGACTGGACACACAGATCTTTACAGCTCTGGCGCATCGGAGAACTCGCCAACTCCATTTATAATCGAGATATCTCACCTGGTGATCTGAACTTCATCAGTGCGGAAACCTTAATTACAACGCTTGGCTAAAAAAGAGGAAAGAATTAATCGCCAAATCAAAATTTCGGCTCTCATTCGGATTATCGATTAATCAAACTTGTAATTGATTATTGCTCTTCTTGGAAGGTGAACGCCTCAACGGTATTGAAGTAAATCGATTAGAATTTGATGCCATAATGTAGAATATTTGTGATATAAAGCACCACTTAAGAATATTAAGAATATCTCTGTGAAAATAAAAAAAAAAATTAGCGTATTGCTTCTTAATATACATCGCAAATTTTCTGGGAGGAAATATCAACAATTGCTATACATTTATATATCATCTTTATATATCATCATTTTTATTCACAGATTATTCTATTTCTTTAAGTTTTTGTTAATAGCACTGCACCAAGTTTGATCTGAAAATTATTTTCATTGAACAAGTTTATTTTTTGAATCCAAATTGAAATTTTGAATAGAAAATTGTATTTAAGTTACATAGCTTCAATGTTATGAAAGATATCTTTGTATTTTTCCGCAAAATCAACTGAGTAAAGAACTTTATGTTGTATCTTGCTACGTGGCAACCACTTTTCTCTATTAGGTATTATTCTATCTTTAGACAACATGTATTCAAATAGATGTCGTCTAAACATGTATAGAAACAATCAAGTTGATAATATTTAAATTTTATTTAACATTCTTCTACACCGAACGATTCCGTTTTCTTTAACAATGATTTCCCACATGAGAGGTGTTTTTCCATTAATAAAAGCACCACATTCGTCTGTAAAATATTAAAATAGAAGAAGAATACCTTTTATTTTTCCAATGAAATATTACATTTCATTGACATATGTTAACCTCAAACTTTTTTAATGTTTCAATGTGCTTTTTATTAAAAACAATTCAAATAAAATAAATGCCATTCCTAGCAATCTTTTCAATATACGTAGATGTATGTAACACCTGATCTTTGAACAATTTTGTTTTGGAGGAGTATACTGAAGCAATATCTTTGAACAATTTTGTTTTGGAGGAGTATACTGAAGCAATATCTTTGAACAATTTTGTTTTGGAGGAGTATACTGAAGCAATATGTTTGCTTACTTGCATTTATAGACATTTTTCGTGAACTTTTTTCTTATATCCAATCGATTAACAGTGAATATATTAAATTTTTGTTAAATTTTTTTAAATTTCTTTTCCTTATTTTTAATAACTGATTTAAAGGTTTGTGTATGCTTTCAAAAAATGGATTTTTTTAATAACAAATTGATAATTAATAAACGATTTATATAAATTCTAACTTTGGTTTGGAATTAAAAAATTTATTGTCATCACACACATATATTACATGATTGTAAATTATACAGTTTAATTTTCCTTATTATCTTATTAAGATATTCACTGAAATAAATTTGCCTTGTCATGGACATTCTGAATTTTCCTTAGTTAATTATTTTTGGTAATTTGGGTTAACATAAAATTATCTTAAGCGCCTAAGTTTTATAACTCACTGCTAATGTCTTGTTCTGCTCAAGTCTTGTCACTGATTAAGAAAAATGTCTTACTCTGCATAAATCTTGTCATTGTTAAAGAAAAATGTCTTGCTCTACTTAAGTATTGTCACTGCTTAAGAAAAATGTCTTTCTCTGCTTAAGTCTTGTCACTGTTTAAGAAAAATGTCATTATAAAATCATTGAGCCTAAGCAAAGTAATCTGTATTATTTGGTAAATTTTTCTTTTATTATCTAAAGAAAACTAATTGGTAAACTAATTTCTGACATTAAGCCTAGAGTTACAAGGAATGGTATTAAAACATATATTTAATTACTGTATAGTAAAGAACAGTAAAACTGCGTTTTGTGAGGGTTTGTTGCATTTAATTCTAATGAAATTAATAATCTTTTAGTAAAAATAATATAATTATTTTAAGATTTTTATCCAAAATGATTCCTATCAAATAAAATGCATTGTTTATATTATAGCTAAAGAGATTTTTGAGATTTAAAATATTTCTTCAAATATCTTTATTTAACTTTAATGTAATCATTTTTACCTTAATACGATAGAGAGATTAAATTAATAAAAATGACATTTAAATATAAGTAATAGAATAATTAAACATCAAAAATAATACAAAAATGTCTCTTATTTATCAAATTTATATCAATTTTATAATTTAAAGCCCTAAATTTTTCAATAGCCAAATTAAATTCTTCTTAAAATAGGTAAAAAACATTAATTGTGTGCTAAGCAATAAAGTATAACAAAAAAAAAAACTTATTAATTACCAAAGAGTAAAAAATGGTAAGAAGATATTAATTTGTGTGAAGCAAAGATTTATTGTATAAGAGTTCATTTCATGTAATTAAAATATGACAGATATATTTTTATTGGAAATAGTTCATATTTATTTAAATATATTTCTCGATAAAAACTGAGCATGAGGTCTTTTGATTCCAACAGTTATCGGACATATGCTGGCATTTAGCTTATAAAAATAATTTTCTCTTCCAATTTTCACCAAATCAGTGATTAGGCTCAATTATTTTGCCTGCAATCTTCAATGATTATATTTCAAAACAAATAAATACACAAAATTCTCCAAAACCTTATTGCAATATATTAAATTTAAATGAATTTTAAATTATGTCCAAATTTTTCAACAGCAAAATTGAACTCTTCAGAATAAAAAAGTGAGAATTCCGATTAAAAGAAAAATCCTCGTATGTAACCTATCGCAAGAGATTACCATCCTAAAAGGACCCCATAATAAATTTAAAAGCAATATTCGGACGAAGCCACTTATCAGACTCGATTTTCTACCAAAATCCGAAGAGAAAATTCATTAAGATTTTTCCCCCACAACCCATCTTCTCTTCACCGAAGGGATGTTGTCACCCCAAAAACATGATTTATAGTTGGACATTGTGACAACTCTGTGAAGGCGTTAACAATGCGTGGTTGGTTGGACCCATCTTATTAGCAGCTGGAAAAGTCAAAATGTCACGTAGCAACCGAGGAGGCAGGGAAGAGGAGAATTCCTTTTCTTCTGCTGCTTCTTAAATAATTAAATTGTCGGACGCCGAAAAAAGTAATTAATTAGGAATGGATCAAAGTTCCTGAATGGTGTTTGTCTATTATGTTCCTGCGCGGGGAACGCTTATTTCTTCTGACGATAATCCCTTGTTTAGTTATGGATGAGGAAACTCCGAAAGTGGATCGTCCACAAATTTAGTATCTTAATATAGAGGGATGACTTCACGTTATCATTTACTTTAGAAAGAATCATTTTTAACAGAAATGAGGTAAGACACGTTGCTATAATTTTATTTTTCAATAATGTATGGTTTGAAAAAAGATGAGATAAATGTATTATGTTTTGTGAGTGATTAATCGCAGAAGTAAAACATATTCTTTTTTTTAAAAAAAAATTAGATGGCAATTAAAATTAGTTTTAGAATTGGCTTGATAAATCAGTTTATAATTCCCATAATAAATATCTTCTATTTATGCTGCAACTGTAATGATATAAATAATTCGTTTCGGTCCTCGTTGTTGTTGCCTAACAAGTTGAAAGCAATTCAAAGGTATCTACATTCTACATGTTTGGCTATCGGGGTGATTTTTCATAGGTATTGGGCTTTGTTCCCATGTCGTTAGATAAGAAATTGAAAATTATCACGCATCCAACAAGACAGGCGTGCATATCCTAATCAGAAAAAGCTCAGCCCATTTCCCAGCTTTCAATAATAACTGAGTTTTTGCAAACTAATTATTTTTGTAAGAAAACTTCTAAATAACTTGATTTCTCTAATAACAATACCTTATTTTAAACAGAAAAAAGAATTTTCTTATTCAAAACGTTAAATATTGTTGAATAATTTGTAAATGCCAACGATTAAAATTTTGGAATATGATAAAATCAACAATTTTTTTTACATTGAAAACTAATTTTCAATACAGAAATTGTTACAAAATAATGCAAATTGTGAATAATATCGTTAAGACAAATTTTTTTCTACCAAATTTATCATAATTCTTAATTTAAATAGAGTCATTAATAAACAAAATAAATTCTTCAATAATGTAGTATGTAAAATTAAACAAGCAAAATAACAAATCGCGAGAAAAATAGTAGATTTACTTTTATATACTTTTGAATTAATAAATATATTGTGAATAAATATCAAACCAGGTTATAAAAATTTTTTGTTTTTGGCTGAATTTTACAAAGAATTCAATTATTTGGAAAAGCACACAGTTTTATTTACTTTGTAAGGATTTATTTTGCATTATTGAAGAGTATTTTGTAATTAAAATTAAAGATATATGAGATAAATAATGCAAAAATTACTTCTTTCATAATTTTTGACAATATATTTTATTAAAAATGTTATTGAAATTTTAGGTAAAATTCATTTAAAAACTTTTGAAGTATTAACCTAAATTTTATAGAATTATGCTTAATATTTATGACTCAAACAAATTTATTTATCTATTTTAAAATGTATAATTTTCAATGATTAATAAAATAATATAAAACATTAAAAATTATAAAAATAAAATCTTTTCTTTCTTTAAAATTAAATTTTTACTTAATATTTACTACCAGTTTCCTCGAAAATGAATTGAATTGTACATAATTTTGAAGTCAAGTGAATTTTTTTAAGCGCTTTTGAATAGTAAATTTGCAACGTCTTAGTTGAATGGATATATTTCTAATAACTATCGCCCTAACTGTTGAAAATTGTCACAAAACTTTCAATCATATAACTCATATTATACTCCCGAAAAACGTTTAATATATGTACAAGAATTGTATTCAAGAATTGCAATTAGAATTATCAGAAAATTCTCTAGCACTCCTTTCTACATATGTAAAAGCAGAAACATAACATTAATCTTGATTTAGTTCAAGGTGACCGGGATTGAACCTGAGATCTTTCACTTTAATGACCATAATCCTACCAGTAGGCTATATTAAAAGCTCATCTAAATTATAAATTTATAAAACTGTACACCGAATAATAAATATTTTTTAATACAGTGCTTTTAAATTGTGCTTACAATACATTTTTGGTGCTTTGCAAATTGTTTTTATTTATGAAAATGTAATTAGGTTCAGAATTAACCACACATAAATAAATGAATGTCTAATCAAAAAAGATAGTTTAAAAACTAATTCTGTTTTTATTCTTTTTTCACTTGATGATATACCTTTTTCGATTATTATTAAACACTTATTTGCAATAAAATATTTAATATACATTTGTTGACACTGAAAAACAATTTTGAATTTTCTGAAGATTTTGAAGATTTATAAATGGTACATGGACTTCCAAAAAGATAAGTCAACTGGTAGTTTCGGACAAATGTAATTAACTGGTCTGCTGAAAGTACATGAGAATTTCAATTGCGCAAAATTCAGTTAATCTATTTCTGTTTTCTAATGTTGCTTTGATAAAATTTTTATCTCTGATTTCTTTCATTTCTCAAATATGATTTTTAATATGAATTTCTGGGATTAAATTATTAATTCATTATTATAAACGTTGACTTTTTTTCATAAGCGAAAAAAATCCATACTTCTAAATGCAAATATAACCTATTAATAAATATAAAAATCAGTCATAAATGCTTAGCATTTATTTCATTGAATGTAGATCTTACGTCTACTAATATTATTCCATGTTATGTCAACTTTTATCTCATCGCATTTTTCCTCTCAACATAATATTTATTAATGTTTTATTTGACATGTTTTAACATGTTCATATAATGATTTTATTTGAACTTTTATTACAATAGAATATGTTGAATTCCGTTGAGTGGTTTATTAGTGACTCTACGACAATGCGTAACTACGAGAGATGCACGATTTAAAATGAACTTCAAATTACTACGAACGATTCATCTGGTGCAGGACTTGAACTTACGAATGATTGAACTGAAGCAGAACTAGAGCAGAAGCCATGCAGCTAATAACTACAAGCAGGTAATTGGCATAACTGTAACAAAATTGTAAAAATTTTATTAAATTAAACTGAACAATGGGTTATTGATCAAGAAGATAAATGAAGTAATGCACTCAGAATTTAGAAATGTAACAATGTAACCATGTTAATTCGAAAAAAAATATCTAATTTATCAAAAAGCGTTAATTTGTAGTTATATAAAATTTTATACAGTCAATAACAACAGTAAAGTTTAAGAACCATTAGTCTATATCGCACACAGATATAATTTTTTTTTAAAAATATTTCATGAATTGAGTCAAAAAATGTTATAGTTATAATAAAATGATTAAACGAAATATGTTTTATTATTTACCTCATAATATTTTAAAATCTGTATTTAAGCAAATGATTTGAAATAGTTAATATAAATGTCTAAGATTCAATGCATTAATTATGAATTAAAAATTATTACTAAAAATTAGGTTGAGAAAATATAAAAAATTAAATATTTGTGTGTGAGTATATTGTCAATGTTACAAATAGAAGATGAAATTTTCTGTGTTAAATTTAAAATTAATAAAATTTGATAAATTTAGAGCTAAATTTAATAATCTATAATTAATTTTAATCAATAGTTAATAAAAAAAAACTCTTCAAACGAATCACTGATATTTTCTTCACTCATTTGAAAACAAATTATTCAAAATTCAGCTTTGTTTTCATTTTCTTTTCTGCACATTATTTTCGAAAATTAAAAGCATAAATTTGATCAACGAAAAAGACTCGTAAAAGAAGTAGCAAAATATATGATGAGCATTTGGCCTTGTAGTGAAGGTGGACTGAGGAAGAACTGAACGTTTCTGCTGACTCGCAGGTGTCAACGGTAATCTCGATTAATGAAGCCCTAAATTACTTGTCACATTCTGGCAGCTGTAGAACTACCTGGTCACGTGATTAGTTCTCAAGTCTCGTTTGCGCCCCTCCCCACTCCCTCTAAGTCCCTATCTAATCTGCAAGGCTCAGCGATGAATGTTGGTTGTACGAGAACGATTTCATAAATTCAATAATGTCAGTTACTAATCATAAAGTATCTTCATCTTTGAATGTGAGATAATTTGAATTACAGATATATATTTTTTTGAAACTGACATCTTTTTGTAACTTTTAGTTGTTTTGAAAAGTGTAAGCAACTGAGGATTCTATTTCGTTCTTTCACCATCAGACTATTATTATTATTATTTACATACCATTACATTTGTTGGATTATTTAACTCATATTTGAGTTCTATCAAAGACTAACTTCAGTTTAAGAGATCGTAAATTTGATTCTCAACTACGTCCTGCGTGTTAATTTGCAATTTACTGTAAGCCTTAGTTCTCAGATAAGGTATCTTTCGTGTACAAAACTAATGACTGTAGAATGACAAACAAATCAGTTAAACCAACCGAAGAATATGGGTAAACTCACTACTGATTATTAAAACAGCAGAACCAGGAAGGTATGATCGCAAAAAAAAACTAAAACAACATGAAAGGAAGAAAAAGGTTAGAATACATACAAATGATCATCATTTCAGTGCATTTAGTTGAAGTAGGTGGAACAAGAGACATTTAAAGCACTGCGCAAAAGAAAAGTTGTTCGATGGATTTCCTATTCGCGAACCACTTTGCAAGATTATATCACGCTATGCTTCGAAATGGTTACCAGCAAGTGTTAGAATTCAATACAATCACAATAGTTACCTATCAAAGATGAAGATTATAGCTTTGTGTTATTGCCACTCTCACTGATCTAAATCTAAATCACATCCAGTGTCTTACGAAATTGACTTGTTTGCAGCAAGTCTAGTATTAAATACCAGAATGTTTTGATGCCACGTAGGAGAGAGTTAAAAAGCCCAAAGCTATTACTACACTGTAAATTGCCTTCCGGGAGAATGTATTGAAAGACAGATTATATTTACGTGTCACAAGGGTAGAAGCCTGAAAAATTCCCAATCAATAACCCCGACAAACTTGCCTTTCAGAAAACAGAAGCTCAACATCAATTTCTCGTTGTACAACAGCGGCTGTGATCAAGCCCAGGACCTTATGATCTGAAGACTGCTGGCATATCATCAGGCCATGTGAGCGCACTGCGTTGGCGCTTTGATACCACGTAGCCGAACATCCAAAGCCATAGTAAGGCATTTTAATATCCACCCCACATATTGCCTTGCGGAAGGCTTTTTATAGTAAAGTAGCCGTATTCACGTATCGCAAGAGAGGAAACCTGGAAAACACCCAAGCACTCATCCCGACAAACGTGTAAACAGAAAACCAAAGCGTTACATCCATTTTTCGTTGTTCAACTATGATTGGGACCGCATCCGAGATTTTATGGCCCAAAGAGCGCTGTTCTATCATTAAACTTTGGTAAACCCAGTATGACAGAACTTTAAAAATAGTCAACACACTGATTATTACTTCGATTTCTCTTGATAATGCAGTATTGAAATAGACAGCAACTCTTCCTCGCAAAGACAAAGCTGGGTTCATGAGAGGTACAAGTTCATCTTTTCAGCGAGTGTCGTTTCTGCATAGATAGCCTTGGATATACGAGGAGAACCCTCGTTTAGTTGCATTCGACATCGTCATAGGAAACACTAGTTAAAAATATTTTTTTTATCGTTATGTATTATCGCATTCCTCTATAAGCCGGATTTTTTAAATGAATGAGTTCATTTGAACGGTATTTCATTGTAACTATAATTAAATAAACCTAGTTTGCGATTCATTGTCATAAAATTTGAATTGATGGGCATAATTCAATCTATTTTCAAATACTTCCTAAATCCTAGAGGTAATTTCCACTCCCTTTTTTAAACTTATTTATTATGATTTGCTGATTAATCTTAGTCTTAAGTGCTCCATTTAAAAAATAGAAATTTAAGATAAATATTTATAGAAAGATTTTATTATTCATAAATATATTAATTCATTATTTCAATATTCTGCACTCATTCCGGACACTTTTTACACAAATATTTAATTTCTGACTGCAATTATTCATATTGAGAGAAATTCATTGTTTGCACTGCGTTCTTCCTAATGTTGCTTAATTAATTCATTTTATTTGAGATAGTGGCATTGGGAGTCTTATATTCATATTTGTAGTTGTAATTTTTGTATAGGTAAAAATAGTTTACTGAAAATTATATTTATTACGGTCTAGTCAAATAAACTGAGGCATATCTGCAGAAGAAAGGTATAAAGCATAGAAATTTTCAAAATTTCTAAACTTGAAAAAAGGTACACTTTAGTATATATTTATCTTATTCTCGAGAGATAAAAGTATAAGAGATAGTATAAAATATCAGTTTTTCGTAATTTTCCTAAAAAATATGAAAGGTGTTAAAATGATATTTCCCAAAAACAAAGTATAAAGGGATGTTTCAGTAGTGAGATTTATAATTTATCTGTGTAACTGACTCTGTTGAAATGGTTCGATAAAATTTACATTTATTTTTAACAATAATGATTTTCCTTGCTTCCAAACTAACGAAATTAACAAGTACGTATTTTTAATATGCAAACTTAATTTATATAAATTTCTTACATCGTTAGAAATTACTTTTTTCAAATTTCATGAAAGATTTCCAAAGAACATTGTGAATCATTCATCATAAAAGAACCATCAATTTAAATAGATTTTCCTCATTAAAAATGGAAATTTAATGCATCAAACATCAGCTAATTTCTCTCCTATTATTAAAAAGCAATCAGATATTTTTATTTCTACTTTTACAGTTAAGAAACTGAAACCATTAGTTCCAACGATGCCTCCGTCGTTTTGTTATACCCCAAACATTAAAAATTAACAATATCATCATAGCTGCCTAAGACAAAAATTACTTTTTTTTATTCAAAAATCAAAAAGATTAAAGACTCCTTTAGACAGTAATTATGGTAAATGTGTAAACACACCGCATATCCTCCACACACCTATATTAACCAAATATCGGGGTTGTTATCATTACAATCTGCACTGTTTTTATAGACACCACCACCTGTACTTTACTTACCAATAATTATCATATTTATATCATTAAACCTTCTCGCTTCATTTCTCCATAAGAAAAATAATGCTCAAAAGCAATTTTCTCTAAATAAGCATTAATCTGAATATTGCTTATAAACAAGTGTAATTATTTTTATTCTTCCTGAAAAGAAAATAATACTTAATCGAAAACAAAGACGAATTCCGATCAATACCTATTTAGGCATCGTTTATCGAGATATTTTAAAAAGTACAATTTTGTTATGTTTTTAAATTTTTTTTAAATCTTAAGTAAGATTCTTATGGATTTAATAATTTTTCAAATGTTTTTTTACATTCGTCGTTTTACATATTTATATCCTGAAATTTAAATTGAGAGATATTAGATTTGTGGTGGGTTATCTCCTTTATTACGGGATACATTTTAATGGAATTTGATTTAAACATACTAAAAATAACTGTTCAATTAGTCATAATACACTGGTTTGGTAGTATGTAACATGTAGTGGAATCGGAAATTATGAATTTGCTTATAGGATAAAAGAAAAAAGGTAATAAAGAATATCGTTTCCTTTAACAGATATAAAATGTTTAGCTGTTTAAGTTTACAACTGATATGAAAATATAATCCGTGGGTTGAGGACGTGTCTACGTTAATATGTGAAATCCAAAGTACTTCCGCTGGTGTGACGTGGATGTCGAGAGGAGAGTTCCAGCTCAGGTGTGACATCATCACCTGACAGTGGTTCAAAATTACGAGGCACTTGGTGATGGGTGAGTATTCCAAACCCGTTTTTCTAAAGTTACATTCCGGGACTCACCTGCACCACTATGTATGTGGAAATATAATAACTATTGCAAAAAGTCAAGAAAATTAGCAGAATAGTCAAGGGAATACAATTTTAACGTGCTACATCTGCTTCGATAGCTTGTTCGTCTACTCGCGCCACCCACGCCACGCGCCATACATATGCTTGCCATACGTAAATTTGTTTTTCGATTCGAAACAGCTTTAAATTTCGCTTACCATTTTTCCTGAAATTCAACAGTACGCGAATTCTCTTAATTTTGAACGCCAGTTTAGTTTGATATAAATATAAAATGTGCAAATAAAAATAGCAGTTCAAATTGTATACATATCAATTTTTCTCTCAATATTCATTATTATAGGAAAAATTCACAACACACTCCCCTTGCATACGACTTGATTTAACTTGGGTTTATCACTCCTTAATTGTTTTCGGGGCACACAAGAATTATTTTAAAAGATTTTTGTATCTTAAGGTTAAATTCAAATTACAACCGAAATTGGTATAGAACCCGAGAACGGAAATCTAAAACTCATTATTCATAGACCAATGTAATTTAAACGGCTTAAAATCTAATGTGTTGACTTTTAGTCAGCCAGTCATAAATTTTAAAAACATATCCACCTGATTTAAAATAATTTCAAAAGATTCTATTCATTAAAATAGTGTTTGCTTTAGCAAGGAAAGGTGACATTCGAGTCTGGAAAGTAGTAGATTCCATAATTAACATCAAATACCATTCTGCTCACAGGACCTATAGAATTTCTAAAATTCAATGGTGTTTCTATGACTTGATATGGCTTATTCCATTAGTTTATCATACATGAAAAGAAAAATATGAGCTCAAAAGTTCAATTCCATCACTTGAATGACTTTAAAATTACAAAGGAGCTTTTCAATCTGCATTCCTTACATATGATAGAAATAGGCAGTCAAATGCGTTGCAATGACTTATTATATTTCAGATCGAAAATCACCTATATTAGTATTGCTATCACTATACTAATCACTCTATCACTAATTACTATTGTTATCACTATATTAATTATGTTTAAGAAAATTTATAAGCTAAGGTGAATTTTTAGTAAAATTCATCTATATATATATATATATATATATATATATATATATATATATATATATATATATATATATATATATATATATATATATATATATATATATATATATATATATATAAAATTGTTGTTTATGTTAAAAGTAGATTCTCCATTCAAAATGTATTGTAAATCAAATATAGTTCTAGATTTAAGCAGGCAAAAGTTTTTATTTATCATTACAAATAAAATCCTTATTCTATTAGTCCACCAAAATTTCTTCTGGAGTTGAACTGAGAATAGCTGTACCGAATGAAGCGTTGCTTATATCAGGATAATATGCTTTAGATAATTTAAAATTAAAAACAGTTTACCTATGGAATTTTGATTGTAATCAATTAAAAGTTTTATATTGGTTGATTAGAGCTGATTTGAATATCGTATAAAATTGCCTATATTGTAATGAAATTAATTTTAGTGACATAACATTTCATTCTGAAGTTCTTCTCGCTTCAAGAAAGATAAAAACTCTTTTCCTTATTTTTAATTGTTATCTATCTATGCGTTTTCCCTAGATATAGTGAAAAATTATTACAGAATAGGATACTCTTTCTTTCAATGTTCTCATTAAGTAATTTAAAAAAATTGTGTATTTATACTATTTTTCCGATAATTTGAAAAAAAAAAATGTGTTTGCCTTCTGTGACGAGTGAGAATTCCCCTTTCTTAATACATCGTTAGTTGGAAATACATTAGAACTCGGATGAAAAGTTAAATTTTATCCTTCTTTAATTAGTATTAAAATTGTTTTCAAGCATTATCAAATTTTTAATTAATATATAAGTGAAACTTCACTTTGTGACGCAAAATTCTTTTTAGATCTATTAACTAAATTATTTTGTAATGCGTAGAAAATAATTTAACTAATAGATTTAGTAAAGATCTATGTGTTTTAAACTACATTATTTCATATTTTCAAGTTCAAATTGAAACTGCAGTATAAAGCAGTTATTTGAGTTTTTTTCTTTGTTTATTTCTGTATGTTGTAAACAAAAATATCTAATATATACTCTTCTTCTGTTTTTATTGCATTACTTTAACTTTTGTCTCTCAAGCTCTTAACTCAGAGGAATTCTAGAAATTCAGTATTCTTGTTTTAGTTTAGATTTTTAGTATCTCTCCCCTGTAATAGTTTTGATATTCTGTGATAAAAAATAAACTAAACAGGTGTTTGATAATTTAAATTTAAGCTATAAACTCATTAAACAAGGTGTAAAATGATTTAAACTGAACCCAAAGAAGCATGTTTTATTTCACACGCAACTATATATATTATATATATTTCTTAATAATTATATTCAAAATATTAAAGTTTTAACAAGTCCATTTCGTTTTTACTATGTTATTTATTGAAACGATCTGTTGTAGAATAACTTGAAACAATTTGACTGAAGAAGTATTACATACCATTTGTTTTCAATCAAAATCCTTAAAGCAATTTCTTTTATTGGTAAGAACGCATTTCCTTAATATCATAATCATATTTTTTTATGAAATAAGTTACAGACTGCAATGTTTACTACTCTAGAACAAAGATAGACTCTGCGTTTGTGCGCATTTGATGGTGCTTTAACTTTGGTGTTCTTGAGTACTTTGCAGTAATTGCGCACCTAAGCAAATCCTCTGGAATGCAAATTGTAGTGCATACTATAAAACATTTTACAGAAACTTTCACCATTTAATTCTCAACTATGTGATGTCAACATGAACATGGGGTAGAAAAAAATGCATAAAACTAAGTGGCATTAAAAATATATCAAAAGGACTTTTAAAGCAAATGTAGATTCCAGCTCACATTGACCGAATGATAAAACTGAGTTCTTTAAAACAACAGTTCTCATGACCAAGAACAAGTTTCAATTATATAATCACTTTAAAAACCTTAATGAGCAAAAAAACTGAGAATATTTTGTAAAAACAATACTAGTATTGCGAAAAAAATAACCATGCTATTATATCATACATCATCCATGTCTTCGAATTCACTTAGAGAAACTAAAGTTTAAATGGTCTATTCATATTACCATTTCACACAGTATATAGCCTTCATTAGAGGAGAAGTTTGATTTGTTTCTTAAGTATCAACTTCACCTTCAATTACGATTCAAAGTTATGACTTTCAGCTCCATTTTGCATTTTGAAATTTTGATCGTCTAAAATAAGTAAGTTATTGACGACAATAAAAAATGCATACACTCCTTTTAAAATATTATATCTTAAATATGAACAATTAAAAAAAATAAATAATAATAAGAGCAATGAACAAAAAATTTAAAAATGTAATTTACATTCGATGCTTATTAAAAAAGCTCCTTTATTAAAGAAATTTAAAAATCTCTTTATATATTACAGTTTAAATGTTATGATTAAATGAATTCACTCAATACATCAAATATATAGCATTGGCTAATAGCTCCTTTTTTACATATGAAAAAATATATAAATAAAACATTCGCACATTGATATGCAATGCGGTTTCGATTTTCCTTATTTTATTTTCGAAACAGGTGGGGATGAAAAATATCGACGACTAATTCGTGGTTGTATATTCATCACTTTGACTGTAAAAGATAAGTTTATCTCATCAGTCAACCGTCTTCTAATCTTTGAACTGGTGACGACTTCTGCTGCCGCGTTCCTTCCAAAAAACCAAATCGTAGCTGCTGCAGCTGCTGTCCTAACCGTGAGTTTTTGAAACACCTGGTAGCTTATCGATGCTAATCAGGATTGCAGCTTTTCACTATCTCTTACATTATTTGTATTTTGATCAAATCAAAATGGAGTGTGGTATAAGTACCCAATTACTGCTGAATAGTGGGTGGTCAATAATCAAACGAAACTGCACGAATGAAAGAATAAATCTCCACAAATTAAGAGAGTAGCATCAATAAATACAGAAACTCATTTAGATAGCATAATATAAAAATTTATTTATTTTTAGTCTATGTGCGATAATAATTCCAGCTGTTATAGGTGCCATGTTATTTAAAACAAAGAATAAAGGGATTTGTATATTTTAATGTGATATTACTTAAACGTATAATTCTTGCATTGAAATTAAATAAATTTTTGTTGTACATATAAATAATATAGGAAAGTTTTCCCATTAAGTGAGATATTACTTACAAATTTTATTTTATTTATGTGACTTTGTATTTATAACACATTTAGCAACAGGTTTTTCTTGGTAATTTGGAAAGAATTTTGTTCATATCTTAGCCGTATTGCTTGGTAATAAAAACCATGATAAGGCAGCACATTTACGCATAACCAACAATAGAAACCAGTCCAGCAAGTTTGTCAATGATCTCTTCTTATATATAAGTCAGATCGTACTTGCTCTCAAAAAGATCTTATAGAAAAGCATTTCAAACACTGTGTGATGTATCACCCCTAGATAGCACAGCTTGTCCTTTTTAAGACTTTGCACCAAAAAAATGCAACCAACCTTACTTATTAACATAGTCACACTTAAAATATATCTGATTAATAGGATTTAGGGCACTACCAGTGTAATATATTCAGATTGTATTTAATTATCTCTAAGCAAAACGAATTTAAGAGTTGGAAAGTTTCCATAGTAATAATGAACTAATTGTTTTTAGAATGTTTCTTTTAAATTTGTTTATACACGAATAGCGCAAAATATTGTTCTTTCCTACGTATAATGTTTCTCCTTTCATCCTAAAGTTTCATTTGAAGTTTTCATTAAAATAGGGTTACTCAAAGAGAACTGAAAGTTGTATAACAGTATCTCTACCTCACCTACACCCAACATTCCCTTCGGATAAAAAATCGCCACAGTTCCAACCGATCCATATTAATTTATACTCTTACACAACGATAAATGCTCCTGGTGCGATAACTCTGAAGTTCGAAAGATAATTTTGTTGGAAATGAGAAAAAGAATTAAAAAAGGAAATTTCCAGCCTATGTTCGATAATACAAAGTCATTAATCAATGTCAAAATATAAGATCCTTGCCCTCCACTTTTCCTGCACATTTAAGAGTGTGTATCATAAAACTGGAATTTCTTTTGAGCAGAATTAAACCAAAAATTGAATTTTCGCAAGATCAACTATGTTGTTCTGATTATGAATAGTTTCTTTGCATTTTTTGTATAGATTTTGAAAACGTTACTCTTATTCTAGCCAAAGTAAAAGTTTATCATTTTCAAAAATAAATATGTATGTTACAATGAATAATATTTATTGTAACTCTATCTTGCTTTGATACTCATTTTTCTCGGATTATTATTATTGTATTAAACCATTTTTTCTTTTCTTTACAAAAGGGAATAACTATAATTTATTCCTAACTTAAAATGACTTCTTTTCAAAGGATACATTATAAAATACGTTGCAATATTTTGTTAACCCCGAAAGTTACTTTCAGTGAAATAATATTTTTATTATTTATACTATTATTTTGTCTTATGGAGATGTTTTCTTTATATAAGCTGGTGTAACAACAACCTGGAAGCTCTGTATGTTTTGGAGAAACAATTTTTAATTTTTCTTGCTTGGCATAAACATCCTCATATTCTTTTCAGTAAAAGTATTTCTTTTATCATGTTAACTAGAGAAAAATGAGAAAATTAAAAAAAATAAATATTTTAAAATAATTGTTCTGTAATGATATTAAAACACAGTAAGAAAGAATAATTAGTATATTAGCTAAATTAGACGATCTCTCTCTCTCTCTCTCTCTCTATATATATATATATATGTATGTATATATGTATATATATATATATATATATATATATGTATATATGTTATGTATGTATATATGTATATATATATTAAAATTAAGTACTATAATAGGATATCATATTAGTTGTTCTAGTAAAACATCAATCAGGCATATTTATAGTACTTAACAACAAACTCATTGTTCTATATTTTGCTTTTAAGAACAAAAATTTTATTTTTAGTGTGTCAAAAAAACCACAAAAATTACATATTTATGCAAGGAAAAATACATAAACTTTTACCTACTTTTACCAAGAAGTTACAAAGCTGCAGTGACATGATTGATTAGGGTGTCGTTCTCATTAAAGCAAGGTATAGTTCGAATCCCGCTTAACCAAATGTCCATAATTGTTCTAAGAGTGAGTATGAGTCTTTAAATAGGTCACATATACGATGTCCACCTATTGAAATGATTCTTGACTATGAAGAGACACCCACCTAGTTGCTCTTCCATCTAATTAGTAGACCCCCCAACTCTTGGCTTGGTGCAACAATCTAGAAATTCTAGACTTTTGAAAAATAACAATTATTACATTTTACTATTTGCAATGCATATATTTTAGAGATATTCTTTCGAAAAATATTATTTTCTTACCACTTACCACAAAAAAATATTTATGATATAAACTGGGGCTATTGTTATTAGTGTTAATCATGACTATTGTAATAGAAAAATCTCTCGTATCATTTTGTGAAACATATTTTAAGTTAAAAATTACCCATCACTTATCATGGAATAAGTTTTTCAGTTATTTTGATTTATGCTTTAAAAGAGAAAATAAGAAATATTAACCACTTGAATTATTCGGGAGGATGAGATAATACAAACAGTATGCAGATTCTTATTTAAAAATTACTGATACGATTCTATCAAATAATATAAAAATTTTTGAATCTCTACTTAAATTTAAAATATTAGCATTATTAAATATGCATTAAATTGAAAATTAAATTTGGTGTGGGTGTTAAATTAGAAAAAAGTATCTTCATATTAAAATTTTCCCACGTAAATATGAAGATATCTCAGAAAAATACATCCAATAAACACTTTTTTCAAAACTCAGCAAGTATTAATTTGTATGTAAGATATATGTAATTTTTTGAAACCCAAATGAATTAAAAATAGGAAGAAAAACAAAATTCATGAGGGACGAAAATAATATTTTTAAATTAACGGATATAAAGTTAAACAAATCTTTTATTAATATTGTTTGTGTTTTTCTTTTATTTATTTATAATCTTCTTCCTTAAGAAAGAGATTTTTTAGTAAATTAAAAATTTCTGGAAATCATTTTGCAACTATTTCTAAAATATATTTGTAGGTGAAAGTTTTATTAAAGGAATTTTTAATATCTCCCAACTAGATATTTTTAAATTGTTCAAGGAAAAAAAGTCGGACATTTTTATTGTAAGCTTCAAAACGTATTCACGTATTTAACCCCCCATAAAGATTTTCAAAATGACTTAAAATTTCTAAGTGCCTAATCTTAAACTAATAATAATTAATAATCATTTAACAATATTATTATTATAATTACTGGTAATAATTTAGAAAAAATTAAGTGGATAATTAATCATTACTAGACTCTTGTAATTTATATAAATAATGTTCCTTATTATTGGTAATATCCATAATAACGAGCTTGATTACGTAAAATACATAATATAATATAGATAAATATTACAATGTAGTTAGTGATACAATTTTCTATAAGATATTTAAGAGTTATCCATTTTCATTGGTTCATGGCAGACATTTTGGGGTTTATTAAATTATTAGAAGTTCGTTCTTTGATACTAAGGATTACAGGCTAAAAATGCATTTTTATATGTTAAAATGTAACAAAATTTCTCAAACCCAATATTCATATAATGATATATATTGATTATTCGCACTCAATGATGTTAATTAGAAATTATATCATAAAAAACTAAATACCTGCATGTAACGTCATCTATCTGTTCTCAACCATGCTTTATTATGTGATTTTGATTTCGTACAAAATTTTTGCTTTCACTCCAAAATTTCAGAGTTCCAGAAATCCTTGTACTTACATAAGGATTTACTTATTGTGCTGAAGCCTGTAGGAAATACGTAGTTAACATTACCTTCTGTTGCATTTCTCATTTACTAAATAATTATGTTTTTAATAATACTAATGTTTTCAAATTACAATTAAATGTCTTTACTGAATAAAATAACTCTAATAAACTTTCATTTACTAACACAAATTATATTTTTTCTTTTCCCTACAAAATGAGATCAACTGATAAAAATGATTCTAAGAACTCCGCCATTTAATGACACGGAAATTATCCGCACATACAAAGCGATTTTAAAGTGTTGCCATCAGTCCCTATCAAAAAATAAGTGCAAAAACATATTCTCTTACGATGACCGCTCATTAAAGAAATTCATAAGAATGAGGGTGAACTAATACAAATACGGGCAATCAGAAAACGTAATTTTCTTAAGAAGACAACTGACCAATTAGACACGCGAAAGAAGGGGAAAAAAATGATTGAATGTTTCATTCATGAAGTCTTCTCAATGAATGCGGCTCGTTAAATGTGGTTTCGACCCGAATTCATCTAAACTTCCTGTTTATTATTGGAGTTCGAAACAATGTTTTAGGAACGTTTGAAGTCAATTTTTAGAGATAATAATTATGTTTATTAGAGCGGATTATTTAAAGAATATTTTGAAAGATATGTGCAACTATTTCATCATATGTTTTATGATGCGAAACAAATGAAAAAAATATTAAAAATTCAATTCCTCCAAAAACATTTTACTCATTTACAAAGAACATTTTGGGGAATTGACACAAAACTGTTGAAAAGATATATATATATATATGTGTGTGTGTGTGTGCGTGCGTTACTCAAAAAGTTCCGTTGTGCTAGAAGCTCACCCTCTCACAAATACAACGAAGAATAGAAATCGTTTAGAGATATACTTTAATACAGATAAAAATATATGGCAAAGATTTGAAATAAAAGTGAGAGAAGGACTCTCTCTGAGTTACTTCAAAATGGCTTACAAATCAAATATGAAATTAATGCTTGAAATTCTAAATATAACCTTTACTATCAAAAATAATTAAACTCAATATATCTATAATAGACTAAAATCACATATACACTACTGGCCATTAAAATTGCTACACCAAGAAGGCGACATGCTACACACGTGAAATTTATACGAAAGGAAGAAGGTGCTGTGATATGCAAATGATTAGCTTTTCAGCGCATTCAGACAAAGCAGGCGCCAGTAGCGACACCTACATTGTGTTTAAATGAGGAAATTGTTCAGCCGGTTCCTCATACACAAATTGCATTTGAACGTTGTTGCCTGGTGAAAAGTTGCTGTGATGCCTCGTGTAAGAAGGAGAAATGCGTACCACCACGTTTCTGACTTTGATAAAGGTCGAATTGTAGCGTACCGGGATTGCGGTTTATCTTATCGCAGTATTGCTGCTCGCGTCGGTCGAGATCCAATGACTGTTAGCAGAATATGGAATCGATGGTTCAGGACGGTAATACGGAACACCATGCGGGATCTCAACGGCCACCTATCACTAGCAGCCGAGAAGACAGGAATATTATTCGCATGGCCGTAATGGATCGTGAAACCACGTCACGTGCCGCGAGTCAAGAAACGGGGTCGTTTGGAAGACAACAAGTGTCTGCACGAACAGTTCGACGACGTTTGCAGCAGCATGGACTCTCAGCTCGGAGACCATGGCTGCGGCTTCCCTTGACGCTGCGTCATAGACAAGAGCGCCTTCAATGGTGCGATCAATGACGAACCTGGGCACACGAATGGCGAGACGTCATCTTTTCAGATGAATTCAGGTTCTGTGTACAGCATCATGATGGTCGCATCCGTGTTTGGCGGCATCGTGGTAGGCGTATAACTGCTGTTATTACTGCCAGAGGTGGTTGTTCTGGGTACTGATTTCTCAGGATCTATATATATCTAGCCAAATTTTTGGAAAATTTAATCACTTGTTATCTCTAGTATAATATATTTGTCCAATAGATATCATTTTGTTATCTGCATTTCTTCCTGGTGTAGTAATTTTAATGGCCAGTAGTGTATTAAATCGATGGGCAATTATTGATGATAAATTATTCAAAACCAATAATTGATTATTCAAAGCAGAAATTGTCATATGAAATTACTTAGTACATATTTTATTTGAAATCATTGAATTTTATTTTTTCCAACATATTTGCATGGCATAAAAAATTTATAGATTATTTATAATAAAGAGCCAAGATAATTTCAATTTGTATTTAAATTTGAGTAATACAATTAAATTCCTTTTAATCAATAAATACATATTTTCTAGCAAAAGTATGCTCAAATGATATTGATTACCATACATATTCTTGCCGAAAAGCACGTGTTATTTTAATCCTTAGAGATCTTATAGTTTCTGTCATTCATGCTAACATCCATCGAGTAATACTATCGAAAGAACATTTTAATAATCATGGGTAATATTTATTGGTCACAAGGGAGGAATCTTGGAAAAAATTCCTAAGAATATACCTCATTATATATATGCAAATGGAGAAAACAGAAGCTCTTGTTTTCAGTAGTACATGGAAACAAATTCTTGATTTTCCTAGAGCACAATCGTTTTATTTTGACCCAGTGATGTAAGGGATTTGGTATATAATGAGACTTGGAAAATTCGGGATCTAATTTTCAATTACTCCATTACAATTTTGAAAAATAAAGATTTTTTTGCTTACTGTAATTTCAATTTTAATTATTGTGAATTGTTAGTTTATAATTTTGCTTATCATTTGAGAGTAAATAATAAAAGTGTGAATTAAGTGTATATTCTAAAGAAATAATTTAACATATTATAACATCTATTGGTATATAATTATTATATTTTTTCCATTGTAACATCTATTATTTATAATATCTATCGGCGAACATTCATTGGTATACCAGGAATAATATATAAGTAAATGTGAGTCATTTCGACATAGAAATTAAATCTTGGTAACAACAGACAATCATTTCTCATAATTTTTTACATAAATGAGATTTGAAACAAAGCATCCCTTTTTTTAAACTATAATAATTTTACTAATGTTTGGAATTAGCCCTTTGTGAGGGAACATTTCTTTAATGATTGTTTCTTTCAACAATATCGAAAACAACAACATACAACAGAAAAAGTGAAAAATAAATAGAAATTTTCAATCCACTATTCATAACAGAAACTTAGTCATGAAGTAATCTGAGAGTATCTCTGCAATATCATCAGAAAACAAATCATAGTTTTTGAGTCATTGAAGAGTTGCAAAAGTTACCACATAGAACTTTGGAGTTCTGATTTACATAGAATTTTTTAATCCATGAGAATTTGTTATTGACAGACGAAAAGTTTCATTATTTCTAAATGTCGGATAAATTGAAAGTGGTGTGATTGATTGGATATTCCAAAACAGCATTATTATTTCTGTTGCAGAATTAATGATTGGTATTCGTGACACGATTGGTAATTTCATAAAAGTGCGTGGAATGTACGACTAATTGAACTCAAACTTTGAAAATGTTATTTTTATAGAGCTACAAAGTGCATAAAAATTTGTCTTCAAAATTAAATTCTTGGTACGTTTCATTGCATATAAGTATTCAATATTTCTAAAAAAGCATTAACATTCTTTAAATATAAATTGATGGATACAAAAGTCTGTTTTTTACAATAATTGTTAACTATTGTAGTTGCTTAATGTGCATTTCTTTTTGTCCATCAATTTTATGCGCATTTTATTAAAATCCATTTAGGAATCAGTGGAATATACTAGATTCTGTTCATGCTTGAAAATTTTCAGTCTTACAGTTTCAGGGCCTATTTTTGCATCAGATTTCTAATGTTCATATTGCCATGTTCGAAAGAAAAAATGTAATATGACGCAAGCAGCATTTAAATAGTTGCGTACAGACCAACATGATGACGTTCCTATGCAAAATGAATGTTGGCATCAATCTACTATCAGCATTAAGGCATGAACAGGTGGATATGACATTGTTTCTGGATGTTTAGGACCATTATCACAATAGTATTAGCATTTAGCAGTTCTTAGTTCAATCTCTTGGATTCAACATCATTTGCGTGAGTTTTAAAATTTTATCAATCAAAGAAATATTTATATTTCACCAACTCTTTTTAATTGTAAATTGTCTATAGTTTTAAAAATTTCTCTCCCCCTCTACAGATTTTTCTAGCTTCAATTACATTCCTTCGGTCAAATAATATTTCAAGTAAATTGTTATAAATTAAACACCATGTGCTGCAATTGCACCAATTAAACACCATGGCTAAATTTTGTTGCAGTTTTTGTGCAACACCACACAAAAACTGCAACAAAATTTAGCCTTTTCCTCAAATAGACATTCTTATGCTGATATATTTGCTCTATAAAAAATTCACTTAAAGTTTATTTCAAGGTTCAAGTTTAACAATATTCTTTTGTTTTCAAAGCTCAACTTATTTTAGAGTTAAGTTATTCTTTTGGAATGGTTTCCAAAAATATTTGATAACCATTATATTATGAAATGGCAGAAATTTCTTGGAAATGGAGAATGAATATAGGTTACTTATTTAAATCAATCCATACTAATTAAATTATATTTATTCAATTTTTAAACAATTGCTTAATTTTTTAAATACATCATTATATTTTATTGCTCTAATACAATTTTGTTTCACAAGCTTAAATTTCTTTGGTAACGATTCATCAAACATTCATATAATAAATGTTTAATAATTTACAGGACTTTGTCAAAGGAACATCAATTGGCATAAACCTTTGATACTTTTTTTTAAAAGAGATACTAAAATATTTGCTAGTACACAGTTTGAAACTAATTGCTTAAGTTCCCTGATACAAAGAGTTTCCTATTCAAGTTTGGTTAAAATTTTGCTAATTATGATATTAAGTCAGATTTTAATAATCAAACATAAGATATAATTTATACATTATTTTTTCTATGTTGATATTTAGAGTTAGTAAGTATAGTTTTACTATTAAAGAAATATATATTATGAAAAAAATACAAATGCAGGTCTTATGTATGACGTGAAATTTGTTTCTTCTTTATAATTCAAAGCTTTTTAAAATCCTTTTTTATATTTTCAAATTACACGTATATATTAAAAAATAATTTTATTATGTAATTTCTTTAATTAGTAACTCAAGATTTTGCTATAAATTTTTCTAAGCATTTTTAAGCATATTACTTTTTTAATTTCAATATCTTTGCTAATTAATATTCAATAATTTGAGAGTGAATTCAGAAAAAATCTCCAATGTAAAGCAATATGCACTAATATCAATTTTCTGGAAAAGAAATTGACTCCATAAGCCAAAATGTGAATGATTTTAATGCTGATCATTTTAAGAAAATTTTATATAATTTTTACCAGAAATTTTAATTTGTATATAAAACTTTTATTATTTTTTTCAACATTCAATCAAAATTATGATTTTTATCTCTGGCTTAAAACTCCCAAAACTAGTCTCTGATGATTGAAATTTGTTTCTAAATGTCCTTTACCCTTAATTATATTAATAGATTAATGAATATCTCTAACAAGAAATGACATTGCTTTAATTTTTACACTGAATAAAAATTATACGCTGTGATTAAATAATAAACATGAATAATATGATTTGATGCATTATTTATTTTACAAATGTAAGCGTTTTTATATTTTCCCTAAAAACATGCTCTCTCATTTAAGTGGTGATGTTATTATGGAATGCATGGCCTGTTTACAAATCAGATTGTACTGCAAGTCAGTTATTTATTGAGTTGAGGTGAGTTTCCTAGAATCGCTACTCGTTTGATGAATGCAAATCTTAAGTAATAACTACATTGGTGATGACATTTTTGTCGTTTTAATTCACCAATTACTTGTTACATCAATTCTGATTAGGGTATTATGTGCCTAATCCACAAGAATAAATAAAGACATTCAAAATCAAGCCACGAATCTCCCTTTCTTGTCCTTGACCTTCAGCCAGAAAGTTCTTCCACCTTCCAATCACAACATCGCATCAAGAGATAGCTTCCAACAGATTAATAACAAACATCCATTTAAGTAACGCGTCCAAGTTTTAACCTTTGAGCGGGGAAGACACATAATCGTTTCGTTACATGGTCCTCTTGGCAACTTTTTTGCCATTTTGACAACGAGCGCGTATTTCTATACTCATTAATTAACGACTTCCGCCTCAAGAGAAGCAAAAAGTTGTGACACCTATTGTTTAAGGACCCGAATAAGAACGCGAACTTATCAGACCTGCCTATCGAACGGTTTTCGAGCTGATAAATGCATATAAACGAACGCATTAGCTGCAACCGTAATTGGCTTGACTATCTTTCCCAACCGATTCCGTATTCTGGTGAGATAACTGGAAGGGGGGATGTCCAAAACAATAGAATGTGCAAGGAAAAATGGAGATTAAGTATAAAATTAAAGGTGATTCAGAATAGAGAGAACGAGTTGAAGATTGCTATCAGAAGTTTTGCTTTTTACTTTTCTTTTTTATAAATGTCACTCGCTTAGTTGAATAATAAAAAAAATAAACTTTTGGTCATCTGTATTCCGAGAAATATATTTTAATATTTATGAAGTGAATATCGCAGTTATTTTTATATCGTTGAATTTCTTTTCAGATAGAGGGTCACTATATAAAATTTATGCATTCCATTTTACTCCTTAAATGATCAATATTCTGCTGAAGTACCACTGATAAATGCTGACTTTTAAAGAAACAATGGTCAAAAATAAAATAATTTGAAATATTAATATGTATGTAAGTTGCTAATACAGCTTTGTGCTAAATCATAAATATTTTAAACTTATATTTAAACTTTTTATACTCTACAACTAATTCTTTAATTACATCAATTTGCAAATAATTTCGAAAGCTTTTTCTTTGAAAAATTTGAATAATTTTTACTTTAGCTAAACATAAGTTATATAATCAAAAATTCGCTTAGACAATGTACCTTAATGTGATTTCTTAAAATTGAAGCTCCGTTGAATCATACATTTGATTATTTGATTAGATATTTCATTTTGATCTATCACAAAATTCATTACACATTGAATATTTAATAATTTTAGTTAGCTTTTATGGAATTTATTTTGCATATGTGAAGACACCATATTTCAAAATATTTATAACACTTTCGATAAAGATCGTTGCCATTATTCTTTACAGTAATAATACGTCTTCACAATTGTAGCTTTGTGTGAAATTCAAATAAATTTTATTGAATATAGTAACAGTAGTAGATATTCTATTATTCTATAGAAAGGAATAGTAAGTAGAGAAAACCATAACTCTACGACGAATTTAGGATTTTTAGAATGTTGTTCGAATGTTCCAGACAGAATATTTGCTTAACAGTAATCCCGACAGTCTGTTATCTGAATGATTAGCATTCTATGGTTCAATACAACAATTCTTGTGTGTTTAGTTTTCACCATTATATCAGTTTGAATTGTATGTCTTGGTCATGAGTAAACACTGATTGTAGAACAAATAGTTTATATTTCAGTAAGTATGAGATGAATTAGAATTCTTTAAACTGTAAAATTTAAGCAAAAATTTTTATCGAAATGTTCATGCTACATTCCTAGTAAGATTTTTACTAGAATATTTATATAATAAAGGTAACTCATTTAATATATATATATATATATATATATATATATATATATATATATATATATATATATATATATATATATATATATATATATATATATATATATATATATATATATATATATATATATATTTATTTATTTATTTATATATATATATATAACTATGTTTATAAGTAATGAATAAAATAGAAGAGAGAGAGTTTACTATTTATTAATAAAATAATGTTAACAGTAAAAGAATATTATTTAAAAAATAATAATCTTAAAAATATTAATATTAAGTTTTAAATATTGCTATGCAATAGCTTTAAAAATATTTTGCTTGAATATTGTAAGTAAAATTCAACTTCTTAAAAAATAATTATTGAAACAAATCAAGAAATACAATTGACATATTGAAAATATTTTGAAAACATATTTGGGATTTTCTTAAACTGAGTATTTCCGCCAATTTTAATTAAATTATCAGGATAATAATGTCTTACAAATTAAAGAATATTGAACAAATTGTATTATAATATTTGGTGCGCAAATATTTTTGAACAATTATTTTTGTGTATAAAAAATGAAACTTTTAGTAGCAATATCTAATTGATAGATTTTAATGTGTCATTGAACTCAACATGAATGCTGAAAAATACCACATGAACATGAAAAAAATAAAGAAAAAGTTCAATTCATGTATAGTAAATCGTTTCAGTTTAAAAAATAATAGCAAACGATTTATAAATATCAACAAAACGATTTCCATTTAAAATATTACTATAATTTCATTTTATTATTTACATGGTAAATGAAGGATAAATTCTATTTACTTTTTTATTGCTGTTACCTATTTAATTGTGAATTAAATAGTAGGTTGGCATAACCATTTGAAGGGAGTTTAAGTTCTTTAAAACTCTGTCATTATATCTCGGATCACTTTTAATGAAATCTTCAATCTCGAGAATTTATTAATTACGGTAAGCTTATTACATTTTTATGTTATAAAATATATTTGTGTAATTTTGTACTGTAAAAATATGTATTTTTAAAAATTTATATATGTTTCCATAGACCAAACACTGATAAGAAATACTATGTTTTTATTAAATTATAATATTTTTTACCACCAAATACAAATAATAGTGATTAAAAAAATGAATTTTTTTACATTTTTAAAATACAATGTATCTAACATTTTTAATGCAAAAATATTTGATTAAAAATATGTAACATTATAACTGACTATTTAAATTATATAAACCAGTTTTAAAACCTAATTCTATTTTTCATATTATTTCAAGTTTGAAAAAATACCCCATATATACAACATGAGATTACTGTTTCTGAATAAATTTAAAATTTCTCAGTTTAGAACTCTGCAAATTTGGTTTTATTGAAATTTTATTCTTATTAAACACAAAATGAATTAACTTCTTTTATCACAAAACAATCGCTTTAAAGCAATTTTTCCAAAATCTCCACCCTTCCTCAATCAGCACGATATCTCATGTAATAATAAAGACATTTATATCAAACATTGCCTAAAATTTTTAAATGCGATTATTTATGAAATGATGCAAAACTTTGAATATATATGAACAACTTTTTCGTTTACAGCCATTTTTAAACGGAATGTTAAATAAAATTTTATGAAATGTCCATATTGGCGTATATTTTTTAACCATATCTTCTTTATTGCGTAGTATTTTCTTATATTTTGCTTTATTTAAAACAGAATTGTCAAATAAACCTCATGATCAAATTAAATTAAGATTGATGCATCTCTATTTCCGGTAGAATGTTAGTCGTTTTGTTAAAATTGCACTAAAATTTGTCAGAAAATAACCACTTTCCCAAACAATAACCAATATATAATCAAACTTTTGTCTCATTATATGTTTTTGCATCATAATTTATCTAAAAGCAAGATAAAATAAAACTAAAATGATTTTTAAGAAAATTTCTCAAATGAAGGTAGATGTGCAAAACTTTTTATAGAAATCTGGTGACAATTCCCAGATAGCAAACAACATCCAAAGAACGTCCCTCGGACGTCCGGAACATCCATTTTTGATCCTCGGACGTCCTGGATGTGTCTCGGACGTCCCCAGGATGTCGTTTGAGTAAGTGCTTGGGACATCCTAGTAAGGACGTCCTGAGTACATCTTTTAAGGACTTGGTTTGGACAATCTGCTAATAAACCTCCATGGAAGGTACTTTTACATCCTTTTATGGTCTTTCTTCAAACAAACGTCTTGAAAACGTCTTCTGAGTTATATTTAAAGTTGAAAAATAATTCAGTGTTAAAATTTACTTAAAAATGTGGTCTCTTTAAAAATCAAATGTCTTTTATTGCGATATAATTAAACAGCTCTATTTCAGAATTTGGCAAAAGAATATTCTTTAGAATACATGAATTTAAAAGATTTTCATGAATTACGACTCCAAATAAGAAAATGTAGTGGATATTCTAAAGTTAATTTTTATTTATGGGTATTAAGATAATTTATAGATTATATTATTTGTATATAAAAGACAGATTTTTATAAATTAACTTTAAATAATTTTTTAAATTATAGAATTTGAATGAAATTTTAAGAAAATATTTGTGGCAATAGCTCTTTTGTTGATACTTCGACACACGGTGGGAACTACGAATTATTAGGAAGGACATGTTTAGTTAATACATCAATTTTATTGCAATAATTTATTTTTCAGAACAGTATTAATCTAAATTCAGAACAATGTAGCAAAAAATTAACGAAATTAAAAAATTCCTCTCTTTAAGGAGAAAAGAGAAATTCATTCACTGAAAAAACAAACTGCGAATTTCACTATTTGAAATTACTACTCTAAAAAATAATTGAAAAGAACTTTATATGAAAAATGTTATAAACTAAAATACATAAATTACTTGTAAATAAAGTATGTAAGCTTTATTTTTATATAATAAAATAAAGTTAACTGAAATATTGCTTAAAAACAATGATAACTCTCATTTAATTAATAATAAAAATATATTAAAAATCTTATGGCTATTATCTGAATGTCCAAATATACGCCAAACTACGTCCAAATAACGTCAGTCTCGGAGGTACGTGGGACGTCCTACGTACGTACTACTTCCGGACATTGGGATGTCCTATGAATGTCCGTAGGACGTCGACGGACATCCAGCGGACGTTCTTTCACATCCAAATTACGTCCATTTGGTTCGGAAAGGACGTCCTCTGAACGTCCCAAGGACTACCGTTTGCTATCTGGGAAGTTCTACATAGTAAAATTTTATTCTTATTTTACTAGAATAGTTTTCCATAATCAGAAGCACTTTGATTCTTGAGACAGTAATTTAATGAAAAAATAGTCTTCATTTAATTTTTAGCCTTTGAATAACTGAGTTTTAAGGATATGAATAATTATTCTAGATTGAAGTTCGTCTTTGGTAAAGTTAAAGTTACAGGCAAGAGAGAACAACAATTTCAGAATTTCTTATAAAAAGAGAATAGTAAAATTCGTTAACTTTCCTTATTCCAAAGTAATTAACATTGCGTAATGTGTATAGTCTAAAAACATGGGCGTTTTGTAAATTTAATACCTGAAATCTAGCAAACGTGTTTAATTTCAGAAATAATAGATGGTAATATTTCCAAATTTTTTTTAAAAAATTAATGATGGTATTGATATTTTAAATTTGTCATATATTGTGTTCCTTCAGAGTTAACATTTTACACATTTTTTTCTTTTGCACAAAACATGTTTTTGAAATAAACAACTCCTAGAAAACCAATTAGATACTGATGTTTAAGATAATATAAAATCTAATCAATAAATTGTTCTATTGTCGGTGTTCCAAATTTTTGCTCAAGCATTTTTCATGTTCATAGAAATTAGAATTTCATTTACGTATTTTTGAAGTAATGCTTAAGAAGAGATAGAAAGAATGTTACCAATATTTTTAATTTTTGGTAAGTTTTTGTGATCACATTCAATTTTGTCTCAATTTGTTCAGTTTCTTGTTGCAATATTTTTAACATATTTTTGTCAACTATATTACTCAACTACCAATAATTGCTTTTAATATTTAAAACCAGCTAAAATTAATTTTTCTAATTTTTAATTTAAAATAAATTATTTTTTATTATATTTCCTTAAATTATTCTCTTGATAAGTTAACGAAAAATATCTTTTCCATCATATTTATAAGAAAAATATTCTTATAAATATGATGGAAAAGATATATATATATTATTGTTATGTTATTGATTTGTTATATTGTTAAAATATACGTCATTGCTTAATTTTCAACAAGTTCAATTCTAAGCAAATAAAATATCAAACTTTAAAACAAAGAGATATGTGAATATTTGATTATGAACGTTTTTAATTAGTACTCGGAAAAGGAAATAATTTCCTAGCTCCGTCGAAGAAATGTATTGGTCTGTTTTCTTAGTAAATTTTAATAAATTTATTTTTACGAAATATATTAATTTTACTATCAACAATTTTTAATTCTATATTTTTATATAGAATTAAAAATTAGAACAAAAAACTGATAAAAGATTACAAAGATTTAAAAAAGAAATTCTTCATTATTTCGTAAACTGCATATTTTTAACTAAAAAAAGTTATTTGATAAATTGGAATTTAGCTCTCAATTTTAGCAAATATTTTTGAATCAAGGAGAATTTCATTCAGCATTAAATTTACAACGACACATGCTTTTTTTAATATTGATTTGTTATTGTTTGATATTTTGAAACAGTGTTTATATCAGTATCAAGAAAATTGCTTGCTTAAAATGTTTGAAAGCTTTGGAAAGAAAGGACGCTATTATTCCTTGAAAAAGAAATTATTATAAAATTTGTGTAAGATCTAAAGTTTAACTTAAAAGTTACAAAAACATTTATACATATGTATCAGCAATTTTTTAAGTGATTAAATACATACAAAAAATAATTTAATTCATTTTATTTTAATTAAGCATGCTTATATAAAACTAGTATTTCTACAAAAGAAAAAATAATCTTTTTTAAAAAAAATTGAACCACTTATTTAATTAAGAGACAATTTTCGTTTCAACATGTTTTAATGAACTATAGACAACAAAAAATGAAGTACATAAGAAGCTTTTTTTAAATTAGAAGACCATAATTTGGTATTTTATGCCATCGCACAAACGTTGCGACTATTTCTGGCCTCATTTTTCATGGGAATTTTATTTTTATTTAGTTGCTCTGTCGCAATTTTTCACTCCAAAACATAACATATCAGAAAGATATGATTGGTGACCGTAACAAAGGTGGAAAAAATAAAATATATGTGTTGTGATGAGACCCCACACTGTCGACCCCCATTCTTGTTGCATCTTCCGAAAAACCTTCGCATCTTGCAGTGACATACAACCTGCGGGGAGTCATTACTTTCCGCTGTGCTTTTGTTCTAGTGACATTTCTTCTTCTCCCCTCCTCCTTTACCCTCACGGTTTAGTCGCAGACAATTTTTGAAAATCTTTTTTTTTTTTTTTTCCTTTATCCTAAGAGTCAGTAATTTTTTTCCCCACTCATTTGTCTTTTAACGCCTCCGAAAAAAAATTGGAATTATTGGTAGGTTTGTCGCTTACTTTTTGACAGATGAATCCCGCACAGTTAAGCTGACAAACCACCTCAGGGAATTTTCGTCGACAATGTCACATTTTCTTCCATTACACGTTTTATGGCTTGGCTTTACAGTTGAAATGGAAAAGCTCTTAAGTACAAGAATAATGAAGATTTGGCTGCTTTTAAATATGATATATGAATGCGTGTTAATCACTGAAACGTGTGTAATTTTGAGTTATTAGTATTTTCTGGAATTAGTAATTAGAACTTTCAATTATCAAATCAAGTTTACTTGAAGCTTAAAAGGACACATATTAAGCAAGCAACTCACTAAAAGTCTGTGTGCATAATTATCTTTTTTTTATTAATGTTTATAAAGACATTTCTTTTTATTTCGTTTCAAAATAGTTTGCGTGATTGTCTTTTTCGTTAGAGGCTATAAAATATATTTAACTTAGAAGAATTGTGATATTGTATGTATTTTTTCAATACTTTACACAATGATTAAACTATTATTGATTGGTACTTGTATATCGTCATAAATAAAATAAGTATTTGAATTTTATTATATTTGTTTAATCTAATAGAGAGTATTTCTCAAGAAAATTAAAAATGATATTTTAAATGTCATTTCATTGATGATTTAGGATGTCGTTGGTGTTTGGTTGGTGTTGGTGTATAGTGCTTAGGATATAGGTAAAAATGAATCGTAGCACCTAACCCAAACCTAAATTTATGATTTGTCAAAGAATCATTCTCATTTAATGTAATGAGAAACAATCCGACGCCACTATTTTAATGACGATTATGTATATTTTAATCATTTTTCACTTCGTCATCTAATATCTTTTCTATGATATAAATGAGAGTTTAAATGAGAGATAAAGAAAAATGCCGATTTCTGTGACAACTTCGTTATTTGACAGTTATGAGCATTTATGCAACAATTGAATACATAAGTGGCTTTTAAAAGTATTCACTCAATTTTAAGCAACTGAAAGATGAGTATGCTTCTAAAAAAAAGAATTGGATATTCTCAGGAATTGCTTTTTGTTCATTAGACGCAGTGTGGCATTTTGATACAGTGTTGTGGATAACTAAACGACAGAAGACAATTATAAGTTTCTTTTAAGCATATAACGCATCGTTTTATCTTTATGAATATTTAACTACGTATATAAGGAATTTCTAGGGTTAAGGGGTAATGCATGTTCACTTTTTACAAGAAAAATACCCATTAGTCTCTCGTATGCTATTTCCAACGGTTAATCTTGAAGAAAAGAGAAATGAGGAATATATTTCGAGTTTCTTAACAGTGGTTGGGATAGAAAATATGGGATTTTCCATGCTATCCAAATGTCATTGTCCACAGCTGCATCATATAGAAATTTCAGTGTGGCGTTTGCAGGTAATTGCGAAAATAATTATTCTCAAAGTTTTACATTAGTCATTTAAAAAAATCTATACTACATTTAAATAATTTACCAAAAATACTTATAAAAACAAAATACTCTTTTTAGAAAAAGTTATTTGTCTTCTTTAAATCAATTAGATAATCAACGGCATGTATTTGCCGTTGATGTCTAATATAATTATTTATGCATAGATAAAGAGCATTGCATAAAATTTTGAATCATTCATTCTTGTAATCAAATTAAAAACACAATAGGTGAGTGTATTTACTTTCTCTTACCTTGTATAATTTCCATAGACAGTTTTATAATGGCTACTGATTGACAGGACTGATTTTCATACTTTATCTTTCATATTAAATAATAATTGTAAATGATTAAAAAAAAGTTATTCCATAATTTCGCTTGTAATATATTTCAATAAATGCTAAGAAACTTGTACGAAATTTGATAGAGAATAATTATTAAATATAAACTAATAGGGAATAATGAATCTCATTTAAGTAACATTTCTTTTTTAGTCTTCTATATTCTATAGTTTTGTGCAATATTTGAATTCGTAGGCTTTTATACATGATTTCGTTTTCCTTGCAAGATCCTACCATTTATCGATCCCAAATATATCATAAATAATTTAATTAATATGGTTTATATTAGTATTTAAAGTAAAAAAAAACTAGCTAAATGAAATATCATGGTGAAATGCTGTATTTTTAAAGAAAAGAGATTATTAAATTTACTTAAAGGCTATTTGAAAGAATTAAATAACTTTTATGTAATACTGTGTTCAGAATACAGGAATACAATAATGAATTCAAAATAAAATATCAGAATTAATATGACCACAATAATGAGTTATGCGAATTGCTTAATAATTTGTCTTTTTGACAAAATATAGTTAAATTCCTTTTTTATCCCTTTGAGTTTCACATATTCACTCTTTATACGTATCTCTTTTTATTTTCTAATGCCAGGCAAATCCTGTGATATTTATCTTTTGCATTTGGTGAAGAGATCTTCCTTTTTTCCAAGATGTACAATGACTCTAAAAATATCTAGTTTATAATATAGAAGTTTTTTACAATATGTTTTAAGAACAAAAATAACATCAATCAAGAATACCAAACATTTAACTAAATTCCATCAAAAAGAAAAAATATAAATTTTATTAAATTTTGATTTCTGAAATAAAAAATGCAAATAAAGTAAAAGATTTTATGACCATTTATGAGATTTTTCATCAATTCTATACTTTAATAACTTTTTATATTTTTCACTTCCTGTTTATATATGCTTTTCCATCATAATCTTTCCCATCTTTCCCGGGTGAAATCAAATCTAAATGTCCTTAACGACCATATCCTTTTCTTCTAGAAACTCATTATTACAAATTAAAATTTTTGCTTTTCAAAAAACAAAATTATTTGTGTAAATTCATATATTATCATTACAAATTAAAAATTATGATTAAAAATATTAAGTCTAAATATAACTAAAAATTATTCTTATTAGTTTAAAGTAAAATAGGAGCAAACACTCAAAATATGAATTTTTGTATTAGTTGTACTTTTGTTTAATATCAGTCTAACACTGAAGGTTTCAAAGTACACACTTTTTATACTTAAATATACATGCCTGTTATCAATAGTTAATATAAAGCACATTTATTATTTAGTAGTACTAGTACACACGAAGTATTCATTATTTATTACAAAACTGGCCATATAGATTTCTAAGAATTTTATGCATTATTTTATATTATGCATTTCTACGGTTATTTCAATAATTATCTAAACTATCTTACTAAGAAAGAAGAAGTTATTTAAAAAAATTTATCCATGTATTTATCTAAATATTCAGTAAAAATATTTAGCACAGACATGTGTAGGGAAAATTAAGAAAAACTAAACCATAATTCATTTTATTAAATCCTTATAAAGCAACAGATAAGAAGCTTACTTTTATTCGGACTTTGCTAGATTGACTCTGTAACAAATCATCCACCAAATATGTTTGCTCGAGAATCAGTAAATGTCCGCCAAAATATTATATGAGACTACACTTGATAAAATCTGTTAATGGGTCCAAGCAATTTAAATTAAAATGTTTCCTTACAATCTTATTAAATAATTTCCTGTATATGTTAAAATGTTTCAAACAGATTGGTTATTTTGTAAATAAAATACGAGAATTATTTTCTCATAAAATTTCAAATTTTATAAAATATTGAGATATAATTTCTGAGATATATTCCATTGTAATTGGGGTTTGAAATACATCAAACTCAAAAAACTTATAGATCGATATAGCCGAGGACATTTTTGAATGGTTTGGTAAATTTATAACAATGCAGTCACTTTTTACACATAAAGGTTAGTTTGACCGAAATATACAGTTTAAAGTAAACTCTGAACAAATCACATTAGATGAGGGAATCGAACCAATGTTGTTGTTGTTCTCGTGTGTCATCTAGGCTTGGAAAATTGGGGTGTGCTGCTCCACTTTTCCAACTGAACTGTATTTGGTGTGGAGTCCGACTTCTTCAGTACACACACATGCCATAGGGACCCGTTTATAGGGTAGGCAACCATTCACACGCCATTCACAGAAGGAAAGGACAAATATAGGATAGATTGAGAGAGAAAGTACATCCATGCCTGCAACGGGATTTGAACCCAGAACCTCCTTATCCATAGTCAGGCACGCTGACCACTAGACAAGTTGGGTGGCAATCGAACCAATGAATTATTGAAATGAAGCCCAAAATGTAAGTCCTTCAGCTGCCAACTAAGCTCTCATTTTTGCTATATACAATAGTAGAACATATATGGTAACTTATGTTTATGCAATAGCTTTTAATGTAACAGGTTTTAGTCCCAGGTAATGATACAGCTACACCAAAAAGCTTTTATTTTTATAATAAAATATTATTATTATTTGTTCACACTCCTAAGTAAATATTATTAAATATCGTTAAATAATTGGAATGAATAACCTAAATATATTGACGATTTATCACAAATACACAACTTAAACATATTACTAATTCCAATTTTAAGAAAAGCAAAATTATGGTATAAAATACTATTTTATTAGACTCTTGTTGATACCTGGTAAAAAAGATTTCCGTAACAAAATTGAAGGGAAGTAAAATTAATGAATTTCTATCGTAATATATTGTTTCATAAAGCGCAATATATTTCTATAAGAAAATTAATTGATTTCTGACAAAAATAAGCTTCAATTACAAAAAAGTAAAAATAAAATGCTTCAGTCCTCACACCTTGTTTTCTACTCTTCAAGTATTAAAAGTAAACACTCACAAAAGCTCATAACAATACACTTGTGCACTATATAGAAATATGTACCTTCAAAATTAAACTCATGTTTTGTAAGTGACAAAAATTCTCCTTATTTTTGAAGCAATTCATGAATTTTGAACTGGAAAAAATTTCCTAATTGAAAATATCAATAAGATAATCAATTTAAATAAAATAACTTCAAATTTCTAAAACTCTCAGAAATCTAGAAAAATTCTATATTAAATTAAAAATAACAACATAATTTAGCTTATATAATCAGCATAAGTGTAAAATAAGAAAACATGTATCATTTTTTAGAAGCTTAAGATTTTGCTCAAAAATTCTTAATGTTTAAAATTTAAAAAAAAAATCACACTTTTTTTTTCTATGGCAAGAACTAAATACATGTAATAAAAGTATAAATACTCTGTCATAAAATTTTTGAGCAATAAAAATCAATATCTAAATAATATAAGCGAAACTAGTTTCTGCAAATATTTATAAAAAAAATCACGATGAAATTAACCATTTTGAAATCAAGAATATGAAAAAAAAATAAATAAATAAAATAAAATAAAACATTTGCGATCCGTATAAAAGAGAACTTATGTTTTATAAAAGGCTTTTGAGGGATATATTTCCTATAACGGAAGCAATACTAATTTTTTCCAAAATAAATACTTATTGCTGTTTACAAGATTTCAGCCCATATCTAAATTTATTAATGAGGAAGGAATAATAAAACCTTATTTCATTGAAGGATATTGAAAATTTTTGATATAGACTATTTTCAAAATGTTGGACAATGTTTAATAGAAAAAGTAATTGATATATTCAAATAAGCCTTATTAATTTCTTTAAATTTCTGACCTTCTGCCACCATTCCTTACACATGGACTTATTTTGTTAAATATACAATTTAAAGGGGACCGCTACTATTTAAAGTAATGTAATATAATTATTTATTATCATATTTCAATAATCTGTAATACACTTTTCACAAACATCTTTGATTGAGGCAAGAGTGAAACACCCGAATTTATTTTTGAAATTTATCTTGTTTCTTTTAAATTTTCTTGTAGTATTTTTAGCGTTAATTAATATCTCGATATATAATTGATTATCTAGTAAAAATGTTTAATTTTTATCAAGATTACAAATTCTGTGAAAGTATTAGAAAAACAATTTCATATTCAATATTAGCTGATTTTGATATTCAAAAACAATGAAGATAAAGTTTTGTGTAATTGATCAGTTTATTAATACTTCAGAAAAAGTAATGCAGCGTTTCATTTTATTCCTTGTTTTCATTTATGGTCAACTTTAACAACTGATTTCACTCGGAAACTAATTTATATATAGTTATTGAAAACTTCAGCATTATATAAAATTGTGTTTGGTTGTGATTACATGCTGAAATTCTTATTTGTTACTTTTATTGATATGCAATATGTAAATGACAACAAAGTAAACAAAGATATTTATTGAAGACTGTAGGAAATAATTCGTGCTACCATATTTTATGCAATTTATGATTAAATAATTTCATTCTGTTTCAAACTGACTTTGTTTCTCCGTGTAAATAGTATTTTGATTTATTTAAAATTTATGTCAATGCATTTTAAGTTCTAAGCTTCCTTTTATTTCCTCAATGAGAATTTATGAATAAAATAAATAAAAATATTTTATTTACCTTAAATACAAATATATTTAAAATAAGAAATTATAAATTAACAAATTAAATAATACCAAAGTTGGATAAAAAAAAAGTTTTGACTTATTCATATTCTTATTAAAAATATTTTGTGATGCTAAAGCTTCTATTTTACATTATTTCTTAATGTGTCTGTGTTCAGTTCGAAGTAAAGAATTTGGATATAAATTTGAATCACCCTAAGCTTGATTTAGAGGGGAAATTTTCCCCGTGTTTAACATTATATTTTCTTATAACCTTGCGCATTTTAAGAATTTTCCGGGAATTATGTACGTAGTTTAAAAATCTTTCATGGAAAGATATTCATCAGTTTCAAATAGTTTTCAATGTGATTATAGCAAATAAAAAAAGACAATTTAGAAAATTTCTTTTTATTTGTAAAACTAAAATGTCCTACATTAAGAATGAAAGTTATTTCAAGACTTCAATTTTATTTTAATTCTTTAAAAATAAAATGAAAAAATCACTTTAAAACTCATTAAAAAATTTTACAATGAATTCTAATCTAGTATCAACATTAATTAAAATAATTTGAAACATTCTATTTTTAATAAGTTAAAATAACGTTGAAAAATACTCGCTTTTCACATTAAATATGAACATGCATGTATAAATCTAAATATTTGAAATATTTATTTTGCAACAAAAATATTGCGTAATAAATATTTCAAATATGATTTTTGAGAGAAGGAAACGAAATTTCTAAATATACTGATGTTATTTTTCACACATGAAATATTTTATATCATAATTCAAGGAATGTAATTAATTTGAATCTCGTAAGAAATACTTAATTTACTCTATATAGATTTATAAAAAATCAAATAATCTGTTTATTTATTTATTTATTTATTTTTGTTACTGAAAAACAGTATACAACTATAATTCTTAGCAAAGTAGAATAACTTATGACGAAGTTTTAAAAATGAATAAACATGTAAAAATTTTAAGAAATTTAACTTAAATTTAGTTGCTTTTTAAATATTTATCAAATTCATAACCCTTTTATGATATTTTAAAAATTAAATTTTGGATTATATTTAAATGAATATTTAATTTATATAAATTTTTATTACATTGACCCGATAAAACTGTTATTCATTATAATCTAATTTAATGTGAAAATATTCTAATATAAGTAATTGTAGTAATTTTCATTATTATAGTAATTTTTTTAGATATATTCAATCTTAGTTTAAAAAAAATAAATTTTATAAAAAAAACTAAGGTTATACTAGAAAATGGATATAAAATCATGACTTTCCAGACTAAATAATTAAAACAAAATTAAACTCGTAAATTAATTTTTTTTTTTTTTTTTTTTTCTTTGCTTTCACTAATTTCATAGAAATTACGTCTATTTTCATGTGCAGAAACAATTATTTTAGCATTTAATCTATTATGAACTACACTTTTACTGTTTTTAATGTATTAAACACCTTATTCAACAATATGTTATAAATAAAAAGTTTTATTGTTTTTATTTTTTGCATCTATATGTATAAGTTATTTAAATATGTTATAAATTTCTTTAAAATAAAAGCATAAATTAGTTTCAATGCATTTTTTAATATCCTGATTTGTGAATTCCTTAATCATAATTGCTGTTGATGAGAATTATTTTTTATTATAATATATGTATGTGTGTTATAATGAATTAGATTTCAATAGAATTTAAGACACAGGAACACTATACAGGAACTCGGGAATCACGATGTTTAAAAAGCATGCTAGGAGAAATGCTGGTCATTCATACTTTCCTTTAATGGGAGTTGAATACTGAAAATTTTTTTAAAAATTAATAAAAAACTTTAAAATAAGAAAAAAAAACTAGAGACAGAAAATGAAAACTAATTACATTCAATAATATTCATCAACAAAATTATTAATGAATATCATTATATAATTTTTGATAATTTGTTGACACAAATATTAAATATTCATCAATAATATTTGTGTCAAAAATTATCAAAAAAATTTACTGTTAATGTTTATAAAACTATCGTAAAATGTTCAGGAAGTAGGAAAAAAAGCACATCTCCGATGCCACATCCCATTTTCTATCAACTTTTGCGCAATAACTGGACATCCAAGTAACTCCTTATCTGGACATCACCGGAAACTAAAAAGGGGGTGGCATGATGGATTAAAAAAAGGTGGGGAGGGGGATGGCTCTTGTCGAGGAAGGGTGGAGACAATTCATTTCTCCTCAATGGAAAATTACGCTACAAGTGAACGTGATCCTCTTACTCTCTGATTCAAAATGATAAATTATTTTTACTTTTCTTTTGGCGCTAAAGTCGCGATAGAGTCTCTTTCTGGACTGTGAGGGAATCCTGCTGTGATTGTTGTGGGATTATACCTTGACGCCTGAAAAGACCCTTCATCAACAGACGGGCTGGTTGGCTTTTCGTTTTCCTTCTTAGCATTCAAGAAGGTGATCTGTTGACCGTGGTAGGGTGGGGTGGGGGAATAATGAGTATCAATCCGTGACTATGATGAGTTGGCCTTTGTTTCCGAGCTTGTTATTAATGAATGATCTGTGACCAGTCAGTCGTACTTTATATATCGATATCTTTATTTATATTGACTGTGAAACGGATGTTCTTTTGTCTGCACAACGTCACTTCTTTTAAATTTTCTTCGACGTGATCAAAGTGAATAGCACTGTTTGCTTAAAGAAAAATCTGAGTTTATCTGATAAAACTAGTTTTGTTTACTTAAAATATTATAAGATAAATATAATAATTAGATTGAGATTTTTCATTCATTAAATATAAATAAATGATTTCAAAGAAAATGATTAATATAAAAAACTATTGAACTTCTAAATACCCAATGATGCTAAACACTAAATGTTTTTTAACTTTTCATTATTTGGAAGATAGGATTGATGTGGAAATATTCAAAATGTGTGCCACAGGAATTAAATCAGAAAAATTTTGATAATCGAGTCATCACATGTCTATCTTGGTTTAATCGGAACAATATCGAGCCCTTCTTGAATATAACTGGAGATGAAAAGTGGATTACCGACGAAAACATCGTAAGGAAAAGGGTATGTTGTAGGGAAAATCTAGCCCTTCCAAATCCAAAACAAATTGGACTCCGAACAAAAGAATGTTGTGTATATGGTGGGGCATTTGAGGACCAATACAGTATGAGTATAAAAAATTGAACGAAAAGCTCAATTCGGAAAAGTATTGTCAGTAGCTTGATAAGTTAAAGGAAGCTGTCCAAGAAAATAGGCCGAAAATGTTCCAAGAAAGATGCCAAGAAAAGAGTACGTCAAAAGAATCGCAGAACTAGGCCGGTAAATTCTATCTGATACATTATGTTCCCCGGGCTTATCACCCTTCAACTATAATTTATTTTCGTCCTTACAGAATTTTTTGAAGGGCGAAAAATTCAAAAATGGAGAATATATCAATCAAACACTGTTTCCAATTTCTGCATGAAAAGCTGAAACATTTTTCTAGAATGGGGTGTACAAATTTCTCTCACACTGGCAAGAAGTCATTATTAATAATAGTAATTATATTATTTAAAGAAACTTATTGACTTTACGAAAAATTTGTATTTTTGTTTTATTCAAAAAGTGGACAGAACTTTCCGGTAGGCCTAATGAAAAAAAATTTTGCGAAATTCTCAGTTTATCGTCATTCATTTTTGGGATATTTTGAATGAAATGTAAGTTACTTTAAAGTTTCTAAACTTTGATGAACACTGATTAAGAAACCATTTCACTTTAGTTTCCATAATAAAATTTAGTTAATATAAAAAGTTTTTATTTGTTTGCAATCTTTAATGTAAATTGCACTTTTTTTCGGAACTCATATCAAAAATTAATGATAAGTTTAATTTTTCTTATAAATTTTTAATTTTAACCATAAATTTAGTTCAATTCTTATTTAAGTTAGGGAATGTAATCATGAGAGAATTTTTAAGAAAATCGCTCCCAACTGACGCTTTTGCTTTTTAAGTAGGAAATCGACATTTATGTAACTGCTATATAAATTAATAAGTGGAGTCGTGGTAGCCTAGTGGTTAGGGTATCGGCCTTTTATCCGGAAGGGTGGGGTTCGCTTTCCAATTCGATTCCCAATACCGCCAAGGACCCACCGAGTACATGCGATATATGTGGTCGCTAAATCTATGGAATCGAAAGTCCTGTGGTCGGTCGTTGAGCAGTTACCATGGGTGCAATGGTCTGGACAAATTTACTCCCCCTTCAAACCAAAGCCAAAATTAAGGGAGTAGATCCTCTAGTGCTGCCATCTATCTAAGGGTTTGAAGAGCAAAAGTCGTACTTTTACCTTCATGGTGCTCTGATTAAACGAAAGACGCTCCCAATTGACTTAAATTCGCATAGGCAAGGCACAGCGAGCTTAGCTTGTCCAAGTGTCATTAGTAACAACAACAAATTAATAAGTATGAATTAATATTTCATTAATTTTTTGTAATAAGACTCGAGCTATATATATATATATTTTTTTTTTTTTGAAATAAAATTTCTTTTCAGAATGCTAGTTCAAAAAGTTAATTAGGAAATTGCATATCATGTTAAATTAAAAAGTACTACATTTTATGCAAACATCACATTTGCTTTTATTGAATGCATATAATTCTTAACTTTGATTAATTTAAGTACATTAAAAGACTTAGAGTGGAATCACGTGGAAAAATTCACGACCTTTCATAAATTTATTTCGTACTTTTTTAATTTTTGAATGAGCACACTTCAAAAATGAAATTTTAAATAAAAGCTTCTTATACACATTTTTTTAAAAGAAACAACATATATAACATAATTATAGTAAAAATTGGTATTTATAGCATAATTAGTGAAAATTAACACATATAATATAATCATGTATTATTTATTACAAAATAAATTAAAATACTAATTTATTTGAACCTCTCTTTTTGTATATATTTCTTATTTTAAAGTTAGATTACTTGTTTTTATCAAATGATGAAAGATTATGCATAGATAAATTTTATAGTATGTCTTACGACATACTTTTTTAATTGGGAATAAAACTCTCTTTTATAATTCTAAAATTTTGTTCCATAAACGAATATTATATAATGAAACAATATAATTTATTTTAAGGATATTATTGAAAAAAAAAAACAATATATATTAACTTCTCTTAATAAACTCAGATATGCATTAACTTCTCAATTAATTCTCAAATCTTTAAAATATTACTTATATGAATTCATAAATGAAATAGGGATAAATACTTTTATGCTTTTTAAGTTTTCTTTTTGTATTGCATTTTTTTTTTCATTTGCATGACATTTTTTTATATAATGAGCTTCTGAAGTCCATCAAGAATACTTTTATAAACGTAAAAAGAAACTATCTAATTTTAATTTCTGATCAAATGAGTTATTTAAAATCTGTATTTGTACCATTTTCAACCTTCATATCATACAAAAGAAATTAGAAAATATATTACTTTAACATACAACAAGGTCATATCAGTCTACTGATTATTTGCTAGTATCCATCGAACCTAATTCCATTAATTTCCAGAGCCATCATATTCCTCTTAGAAAAACTATTCCATTGTTACAGTCAAGTTGATCTACTGTACTTCAGTAGTTTCACGCTGATTCCTTTAAAATTAGCCAAGTGAAGCATGTCATGCAGTCGCTAGCGACTGGGAAAACGACCACATTCTCTCTGACGGCGTTATAGGAGCTCTGTCGGTTGGGTACATGTCCACATTAATTTGTGACATCCAAAGATCTTTCGTTGACTTAACGTGGATGTGGAGAGGAAGCTGACAGCTTAGGTGTCACTTATTCACTAGTCCATGCCTCAGAATTATGAGGCGCTTATATATTAGTGTGTATTCCGAACCCGTTAATCTTAGGTACATTCTGGGGCTCACCTGCACCGATATGTATTTATGCAGTCAAGTTAGAGAAAATTTTGCGCTTATCATCAGCTTGTGTTCAGATTAGTCAAACCCCCCATTTAATAAAAAGAAGGTACGTGCATGAACTTGTCTCTTAGTATTCGTTCTTCTTATGAGCAGCAATACAAAAGCATCAGTTATGCAAAATAACAATTACATTAAATTTTTTTTATGATGTTTGAACACATTTTAATTTTTGAGTTTTACTCATTCTCCAACTCTAAAAGGAATTAAAATTATGATGGATTAAAAGTTTCAAAATTCTGACATTTAAAACTCTTAATAATACTTGGAAATGTTAAATCGTATACGTTTCTCAATAATTAAATAAACTTATTTATTATAAATTTTAGAGAGAGATCATTCTTTAAAAAAAAACTCTCTTTATTTGAGATATATGAATTCTATATTATTATAAACAATTTCATTTAACAAAAATAAATAAATAAATAAAATAAAAATAAATAAATAAATAAAATTAATAAAAAAATAAAAATAAAAATAATAAATAAATAAAAATTAATAAAAATAAAAATAAATAAATAAATAAAATAAAACCTACAACAAAGGAATTTTTGCTTTTTTACAATATATGCTATGAAGATATTTAAGACAAAGATTTGTGTATGTATTATAAAGCCTATAGTATTGCATAAAGACAGTAAAAGAAATTTAGAGGCGTTTTCCTCATTTATGATATGAAATACTATTTATATAATTAAACTAAAGAAAAATTTATTTGATACCCTTTTGCTGCTTCTTAGATTATAAATTACTGTACAGATCTATAGTGGAATAAATCACTTAAAAAGGATGGTCACATCGGTGTGCAATCGATGCCATCACCTAAATTTAACGATGCTGTAATTTTGTAATTAGAGGTCAAGAGACACTTCGCACTCATAGGTCAATAGACTTTGGAGAGGGCACTGATTATCTGGTGACAAATGTACTCTCCACTAACCTTGATACCGCAATCTAAAAAGAAAGAGCAAAATAAAAAGTTCACATTAACATCAAACCAAATTTCGTAACTTTCCCACGTCTTTTACCTTTACCAATTAAGTATGCACAACTTCCGAAATGAAAACCACAAACTAAAATCTGCCTAACTTCCGATGTCGTTTCCTGGCCTTCTAAAACGAAACAACCCTTTCATCTCTTTTGCGATCGATCCCTTGAGGGATTACCCTACATTAACGATGCGCCTTTATTATTTAATGAAGGTAAGAAATAGCCCAGGGGCCGGAAACGGTCCATTGCCCCCAGGGTCCTCCCAACTAAAGCACAGAGAGAGAAAAAAAAATTGTAATCTCCTGTCACAGATTAAAAAGACGTGTCTTTTCTTTCCTTGTACCCCGGCAGGCGCCACATCAGACTTTATTGCCGAAGTTCTTTGCTCCTTATCACTTAATTGTATTTGATTCTGTTTTTCACCAGAAATTAATTCTTCCTTTGCTTCGTAGATGGACGATTCAGCGGGAGAGATTTAGCACTTGCTGCCCCGTTGATAAGACAGCGGATGAGAAACTAATTCTGAATTCCGTCGCTCTTCTTAAACCTGAAATATCCGTTCATTCATGTCCTGTTCTGTTCAAACGGAAGAATGAAAGACCCCAAGTTGCTCTGTCAGGAAATTCAGCGAGATTCCTTAATTGACTTACATAAAATCGAGTGTTTGGTATTCTGATGGTCTATTTCGATTTGCACTGATTTTCAACTAGATCACATAAATTTATCCTAACATTGTTCTTCGTTCAAATGGGAAATCGTATTGAAATATAGAAACGATGATTTTTTATGCTATGAAGTAAAAACTAAGTACTGTTAAAGAGAATGAAAAATATACTAAAAATATGTACTTTTCAAATGCAATGAAATATGTAGATTTCAAATGCAATTCATTAAAATGCCTTTTTTTTTTTTTTTTTTTTTTTTTGCTTGTATAAATTTTTATTTAATATATATTACAATTGAAAGGTGTTTTTCGTTATTAAGTGTATAATAGTTTTGATCTAATCATGATTGATTCTAAAAAGTCTCCCCTTTTATTAAGTTTAAATAATGCAATTTTGTTTAATTTCAAAAATCATTGTTTACTGTTTTAGATCTTTAAGACTTTCTTAACAATAAAATTAATTAATCTCATCCTTCATTCACTGATCTCCAATAAATACAATTAGTATTGCCAATTAAAGCATTGAAAATGATTCAATGGTTCATTCCCAACTACAACATAGGCACAGGTGCCGTATAATCCATGATTCCAAATTCTGAATATTTTTGGCGATGAACAAATGTTGCCAAGATGACGTATCGTGACAAGCGCTATGACATTAAATACTAGGGTTACCAAAATAGAATTTTCTGCACAATTCTTATAGGTCTTCATATGTATAACGTAACAAAAACAAGGTTGCCAGATACATAAGAAAATCCGCCAGAAAAATCGCCAATCTCAGTATTTGGCGTATGGATTATACGGCACCTGGTCCACAACATATAACCTTCTTAAGCAATTTGCTTTAAACAGTAGTACACATTCATGTGTACCATAGAACGAAAGTCCCAAGTAGCCACTTTGGCAGATGTGAAAATAGAAATAAATAAAATAACCGTATCCCCTTATTTAATAGTGAAGAAAATCGAAATTGGAATTATAAATTTTGAAAAAAGTGAGTCTTATCACTAGGCAGTAAGGGATCCAAGGAATAATTTTTTTATATTCTGTGCGTTTAGTGTAACTGCCAGTTCAAATTCAAAACAAAAAGCATGTATTTTGTTCAAGCTTTAAAAAAGACTTTTCATACACAGTAGTCTGCTTATGCACGTCACAAGGAGCAAAACTCAAAAAATGTCAGCCATTACCCCTTATAGAGGGATATTCCAAAAGCAAAAGCATGAAAATCACTTCTTATTGTTTTATAGTGGCTATGATCAAACGATGCCCATTCCAGTCTAGCATTAATAAACTAAAAGAGAATTCCCTGTAAAAAGTTATTTTTTTAATTTCAAAAATACAAAATAGAATTTGATTTTTTTTTTCTACAATAGTTTTTGTGCCAAAGAATCGTTTTAAAATGTCTTGCATGCCTTGTAGTAATATTATTACTATTCATGGAAGTTTAACGATGAATATATACAAATTTTGCTTTATTAAATTAATTTGTATAGTAAGTATTTCAGGTCTATCACTATTCATTAATAGCCATTTTTATGACTACTGATTAGTTCTCAATAAATTTCTGCTTTGAATGCAAACTATTTTTGCATTATTATGTTGATTGCTTATAAACACTTCAGAAATATGCTTCGCCCAATTAGAGGAAATAAATTTAATTCAAGAAAACTATCCTCAGCTATAAATGATATGGAATTTGGATAACAGTCATTTCAAAATATTGTGTCTTATTTATAAATAAAAATAGAAGTTGTAATGCAAATCAAACTTAAGTCAAAATTTAATACAATTATAAAATAGAAAAGGACTGTATTTGCAACATAACTAAGTAATTTTAGTAAAATATCCGATTAATAGATTTCAGCAATGAATTACAATTAACAGTTTAGACAAATTTACATTAAAACTCTTTTGATTTCTCTCTGTTACAATTCATCAATTAAACTAATAAATTTTAAGTCAAATTGTACTGCTACTGTTTCTTTAAAGATATAGTTATATATTCAGATCATAAATGCTCAAAATGTGTTAAATGTAACAAAAATATTGCCAAAAATTGTGTACTTGTTAAAATCATCCATAAATATTTAAGTTAACAAGTTTTCTAAATGATATATTTTTCTTTGTTTATATATTGTATTATTTTTTTTCATGGCTATTATAAGAACGCATAATTACTACAGTTAGTTATAAGGGCGTATAAACTTCATTATTAAGCACACGCATTTATAGTTTCTGAAAAGGGAAAAGTTTCTGACGATAATATATTATATTTTTAAGTTTCTAGAACATATTGCTTTTTTATGTACATCTTCATAGAAATTGAAAAAACAAATTGTTCGATGCTTATTTTACAATTTTTGTTTTAAATGTGGTGATTCATAAATTTATTTTAAATAGAAGTATTTATGAAGAACATTAACAATTGACAATAATTGTCAAAAAAAAGATTAAAAAATTTTATGAAAGAATATTTTCTTAACTGTAAATAATAACTGTATTATTATTGTTAAACAAATAAAAAAATTATATAATAATAAATGCAATTTACATTTTTGATCAAACAATATTATTGCTCTGTTTTAACTTAATTATTTTTAATTTTAGCTCAATTTTTCCCTAATTAATTTTAACTCAATAATTACTTCTATTATTTTAACATTATTATAATTTAGAAAAACGAAATGAAATTATTTCAATAGTTTTAAAACAAACTGAATGTTAGGAATTTTCTTAATACTATCTGAAAATATTGATCTTTTTAATGAAACTTTTATGTATACATTCAGGAATGATTATTCAATAAAACATTTCTCCTCTAAAATTATGCTATTTAAACATAACTCAAAGACAATATATTCTCACTTTATTAAAAATATTTTTAAGATATACGAATATTTACAATTTACAGTTATAAAACTTATATGCAATACAAAAGCTAATTAAAATTTTTTGAATTCTATGTATAGTAATAAAAGACTCTAATTACAAAATAATTTTTAAAGTATAAAATTTTGTAAACTAAACATGATTTTATGTAAAAACAAATAAAAACTAAAAGGAAAATTAAAATTTAAAACAAAATTTAAACCCCAATACAAAATTAAATTAATAATTTTTCCTTATATATATATATATATATATATATATATATATATTATATATATATATATATATATGTGTGTGTGTGTGTGTGTATGTATATAATATATATATATATATATATATATATATATATATATATATATATATATATATATATATATATATATATATATATGTGTGTGTGTGTGTGTGTATATATATATATATATATATAAGCCTTGAGGAGTGCGAAGTGACAATGTATTTATGTTAAACAAAGATGATAATATATTTTATCGAAGAACGATAAATTAGTTAAGTGTGCACACAATCAATAACTGGCATCAGGAGTCGTCGAATCGAAAGTGGACACACAATAACTGGCTAATTGATATACAATCTCCCCCTTTTACTGGCAGGCAATAAACCACTCCAATTGCCAGTAATGAACCAGGTAATCTGCCGAGCACGGTTGCATTTCCCACGCGTACTCGCAGCAGCGTGACGGCCAGCAGGACAGTGCAGAACAAACTGTCACAGTCCACTGATGTCCGGCCTGCAGTCTGTCATTTGGGGAGGAGAACATCTGCCCACAAACAGTTGAATCTATTTCAAATAAAAAGTCCCGATACGATCGCTGAGAAGAGTTTTGAATGGAGGTCTCTTCTTCGTCAAAAACCAAAGATACCGAAGTTGATATTTAAAGAACCATTTACATCTGAAAGTAGGAGGTATGATGCCTTCTGTGTGGTCATTGCCGACAAGGGTTAGTTTGTATTTCAGGGTTTTAATGAAAGCGTAAACTGTCGAATCACGTAACAATTCTCAAAGATGAATGGCGCTTTATAATTTCTTTTATGAAACCACAAAGGAACGCAGAATATGCAAGACAAAGGATCTTTCATACTTTTTTTCTGTCGATTGATGGATTGAGTCTAGGGAAGCAATTGCTATTGTTTTAAGAAATTAATGGCTTTGTAGATTTAAATTATTAAATCGTCTTAATTGCATTTTTGTTATTGAATATCACTCAAAATTTTAAGAATAGTACAGTTCTCTATCAATCAATCGGTATATATTTTGTGGTGATGCAATGGCTTGCAATAAACCACTTCATATCAATCAAGCATTTCTAAAGACTCAGAAGCAAGCCTTGATGAATTTTCATGTATGAATTCTTACAAAAAAAATATGTTTACCTTCTGATTAAATTAGTAACTATTCCATGCAATACAGAAATAACAAAATTAATCTATCTTTGTTTCCCGATATAAAGTTTTATAAAACTAATGTGATTACATTTGAAACATATCATTGAATTCCTTTGTGGCAAGTGTTGTAGGCCAATAACGTATGAAAAATGTTTACTAATACAAGAAACTGAATTTTACATGCTATTTCATACGTATGATATAATTTCAGATTTATATTTATTTAGATCTTAGCTTTCCCCTTTCTTGCAATTTTCTTACAATCACACTTTTTAATTTTCTATTTAGCATGATATTATATTACATTATTGAATACACACACACACACATACACACACACACACACACATGTATACATATATATATATATATATATATATAGATATATATATAGATATATATATATATATATATATATATATATATATATATATATACATATATATATATATATATATATATATATAGATAGATAGATAGATAGATAGATAGATAGATATATTTGCTTAGTTTTCTCAAGACAGCTAAAAAGGAATTATCTGTTTTTAATATTTGAAAAATAAAACTATCTAAAAGAAATCAAGCATATATATCGATATTTGCTTATTATGAAGCATTAACACACTTACATGCAATATTTATAAATGACAAGAAATAAAGTGTTCAAATTTATATGTTTATTTGAACTGGAAGTTATTTAAAATACTGATTTTATGCCTGTTCAGCATATTTTTCTCAAAAATCTACAAATAGTTGTTTTAAGTTTCAAACACCATTTTCAATGCAGTCAAAATCATTAAAGTTATTGATAATAATTAATTTAATGTGCAATCACTTATCAATATTTTTCCTAAAACAAAATATCGCAAATAAAAAAAAAAAAAAAAAAAAAACACGATTTTTTTAAGCAAATTGAGAGGTTTTTTTACCAGAAAATTTCAGCCCCTAATCACTTGTTCTAAAAATAAATTTGTAAGAACATATTATAATATACCTTGGAATAGATATTGAATCTAATAATTTTGGAATTAATGGAAGATTTTAGAAAAAAATATTGTCAATAATTCACATTATATTGTTATATTGTTAAAAGTTGAAGCTTAATGTAGGTTTTTTAATGCTCAGAATAATTTTTAATTGATTTCACAGATTTTTATTAATTAATCATTTCGGGTGTATAAAAATAATGATTACAAATATTTTTATTTTAATTATTTGAGCTTGATTTTATTTTCTCAAAATACTTATCTGTTAGTCATTGTTGGTCAGGTCTGTCCAGTAGAAAATAATATTCTCACAGTACAGAACTTCCATATTAAGAATACTAGGCTTTCTGATTTACTATTATTTCTTTAAAATCTCTCTGATGCTTTTTCAGTATAATTCCATTATTCTGATTTTATTGATACGCTAAGATACTTACAGAGAAAATTTAATATTTCTCTAAATTTTAAAAATATTAATATGTCCTTCATTTCTTTAGTAAATTTCTCATGGTTAACAAAAAATATTCTGAATTTTCAATTTCCCTCATTTGAAACACATTGAAAAAATAATTATAATTGATAATATGCCTACATACATGTTTTTCGTATTTACAAGAACAATATAATTACACCTTTAAAAATACCGGAAAAAAAACCCCGCAAAATTAGCGTAAAAATGATATTACTTTTTTTATCAATAAATTTACCCTAAGTTATAATTGCCATTTTATGACAAACTAAATGATGGAAGCTCATTGTTATTCTTCGTGTAATATGAGCTTCAATTTTTTATTTTTAATTCCGTACAATCTTCAGATATATATAATTTTTATTGATTTTTTAAATTTTAACAGAAACAAAAAATATTTTTTCGAATTGTTTAAATTCAAACATTATAAATAATTTAATTTATTCGTACTGTAACAAGAATTATGAGCATTTTTTATTGTGAAAAATTTATAAATATTACTTTATAGCGAAAAAGTGGATATGTTGGAAGTTTTAAAAAATTTATATTTTACTTATATGCATTAGATCTCAATACACATGAGATATTGCATAGTTTAATTATAGAAAACAATTACTTAATGCTGCAGTATGAAAAAAATGTGTAATTTTGTATACAAACGGATTTTTAAGGAACACTCAAAGATAATTAGTAGAACTGTTGTCAATACTCCAATTTGTTTGGAAAATTAAGTTTTAATTCGATATCGTATATTTTTAAAATCAATATAATATGTTAAAACATTTACTTACTTAATAAATAGTTATCTTTAATCTAATTTCATTTCATGTTATTATTTTTCAATGCTTAAATTCAGAGTCCGATAATAAAAATTTACAAACGCTTTTACTATATATGTGAAATGATACTTTGAAATTTATAACTTAATTTATGCGTTAGTAAACACACACACACATATATATATATAATATTTCAATTAATGAATTATCTGATAGTTAATTAGAAATTTTTTGCAAAGATTTTCTTCTTTCGTTTGCTTTTTACTTCAAAATTTTTAAGAATTGTAGCCAATTTTCTTTATATAGGAATTTTTGATTTTACGTGATCTACGAATTTTACATGATTTTTAATTACATAATAAGTATTTCATACATAAAGATATTCTTTTGAAAAATTTATGTATAGTAATCCTTTTGTTATATTATGATTATTTGCAATTTAAAATTTAAAATTTCTTATGCTTTTATATTATTAAAAACTTTCAAAATTAATTTAGAATGTGATAAAAATTAATAACATTTCAACAATACATAAAATTGATATGGTTATAGGAAATATTAAAAAGTTAAGTTTGTTTCCAAATATCTTTGATATGAAATGTTATTCCTAAATTACCATTTAACCGTTATTTAATAATTATAGGAAAGATTTTATGTGCGTATGATCTAAATAATAATTTAAAGTAGAAAATATCGCTGAAAAATAAAAATGTTAACTTTAAATAATAAATATTTTTTGTCCAAAAGACTTAGGTTAAAATTTCCGGCCACTATTATTGAAGTCATTTCATTTTACGTAAGAAAATCTACACGACTTATGTAATACATTTTTTATAATATGATAAAATTTAAGACATTAGTAATTTATAAAAAATAAGAATTTTTTTTTCTTTTCCTTTTAAGTAGTTTTAGTGTTTAAATAAATAATAGCAGCTAAACAATTACACAAACGCAATCATAAATATCAATAAGTGATCGTATAAGCAAAATTCACTTAAATTAAACAACAAAAATTAATTTAATAAAAATGAATATACACAACTTCTTTTGTATTCTGTTTTTATTTTAGTATATATTGTTAATAAATAAATAAGCATCCCAACAGCATTTTCTATTTAAAATCTTTATCTTGTTTGCGAAAGTCACGCTATATGCATCTGTAGTAGTTCAACTAACCCCTTTGACAATTTCAGTGAGGAAACATGCAGGGTTTCGGGTTGTTGACTAATTAATACAGATGACCATCTCTCCTACCACTCACATATTTTATGTTTGTCTGTTGAATAGAGGAGGGCTTGATTTCGTAGTTCCTGGTTACAAAATAGATGCGAACATAAAGCGCTCAGAGTAACAGTTGTCACTACTCCAATTCAAATTTTCTTTGAATCGCCTTCATTGTAGTTGGACATGGTTCATTGCAAGCGAGAGGATTCTGACCAATTAAAAAGGGAACAGGTGACATCACAGTATTGACAATAGTGTAAGGTTTTGAGATCACAAATTTCAACTCACGGAATATAAAAACGGTGTAAAATAAATATGAAAACAATCTAAATACAAATATGCAATCAATAAATGTTAATGCAATTATTTTAAGATTGCAATTGTTTGTTCTGCAATGTATATTATCATGAGATTTTTAAATCCTTCATCTAAACTAAATAAATATATGTAACTGTTTTAAAGATATTGTACAACAGTGAATTTTTTGTTAAATAGAGTGAAAAACACATTGAAAGTGCATCAAAATTTGAATAAATTGCGAAGTTTTTACAAACGATAAAAGATGAAACCTGAAATTTAAGACGAATCCTACTTTTTAATAAGACGGACAAATTCTTTCTAATTAAAATTCGAGCATAAGCTTTAAAAAGTTCGAAAATTAATTTATTTTTAAGCAATAATAAGATTTAGCACGTTTCTGTCATTAATTGAAAATATTTTGAAAAACTGTAACAAATTAATTTTAGGAGAAGAGAAAATTAATCAGAAGAGAAAATTAGGTTTTCGCTTAGTAAAGAAAATGATGACATTTATGTAAATTGCAGGTTAAAAATCTTAAAAATTTTAAATATGTCGTCATTTTTATAAATTCATAACACCTTCCTTTTTTTTAATATTAAAAATATCACTTTTTAAGATTTCACCTGTTCCACCTTAAGTCTAATTAGATGTAATCATTTCAAAATTGTGTGTATGTTTATATTCAGGAGATATGACATCAGCATATTACCTTTATTGCCTAATCTTAACATAACCTACACAATACTTCATAAATCCCCTTAAACCAATCTTTGAATTTTTTCCAACCTTTTCAGATGTAATTCTAAAGTATTTTAATTTAGAAGAGAAACAAGAGCTATTATAAAAATTTTTGTGAACCAACTTCATTCCCAATAAAACCACATTTACTTATTTAAATACTTAATAATTTTTACTTATAAAAAATATGCAAGCTAATCTCTTCGCGTAAAATATTAGAATAAAAAAATAACTTTTAGATTTATGTTATTGTTTAAACATTAATATGTAAACAAAAGTGCTATTCATTACTTCATTTACTGGAAACAATTTCATGTATATTAAGCCAGACGTTACATTTGGTTATTGACAATGACAAATAAAATATTCTCAGTTCCTGAATAATGACACAATTAAATAATCATAAATTACACAGAGCTCCAGAATTTTGTAAATTATTTTTTGCAAACAGCTTTTGTGTTTAGTTTTTTAAGAATAAAATATAAAATCTATATTTTTTAATTATACATTTTCCTATGCAATTGAATAAGTAAACCAGGTAATGAGTTTCATCATGGAGTGTAATTGAGTTAAAAATACATATGTGATAGTATACTATTCTTTATTTTAAAAATTGAACGAATGAAATAAACTGGATATATTACATTTAAATAAGTAAATGGTTTTATTGGGAATGAAGTTGGTTCACTAAAAATTTTATAATACCTCTTGTTTCTCTTCTAAATTAAAATACTTTAGAATTACATCTGAAAAGGTTGGAAAAAATTCAAAGATAGGTTTAAGGGGATTTATGAAGTATTGTGTAGGTTATGTTAAGATTGGGCAATAAAGGTAATATGCTGATGTCATATCTTTTTTTTTTTTATATATAGGAGAAAAAAAACTTCTTATCATGATTGTGCTCTCTTTTGAGTTATTTGAAATTTTCTACACTAAAATTATATGCATTTTACTTATTTTGCGTATGTAAATATGAAGTAAAAAATCAGCTAATCAGCTTCCTATTACCATATTTTTATCATTTTTTCCTAGATTTATTTAAACTTTCCAGTCAAAATGTTAAAAATATTTTAAAAAATTTAATTCATTCTTCCCGATTTAAACTAACCATAAAGTGGATGTTTTATTTATTTTTTTTTTCCATTTTGCTTTTTCTGCTGTTCTCTTGTCAATGTGCTAATGACTTGAATCAATCGAAAACGGCTTCTCAAACTTATGCTTTGGTCCTTATATAAGAAATCGTCATATTAACAGAAAGAACTTCCACAATATTATCAGACATTCAATGGTGAACTTCGTTCTGTTTGCTGCTGCTGCTCGAAGAGTGCGATTTGAAGCCAAGCAGCAAATGCTGCGACATTTTCTTAATACGATGTGACGGTAGATGAAGCGTTATCTGACGTCATGGATATTTTAAATTAATGAGAATCTTAATAAAATGGCGTAGTCAGGATCTCAACGTAAAACAACTTAAAGTGGTTGTAACGAAAGAAACAACCACTTTAAGATTAAAAATCTCAGCTCTTTGCCATTCAACTCAAGATAATTAATTATATTTGTAAATCGCTATCTATAAGAATATCTTCAACGGACATTTAACTATATATTTATATAGGACTGCAATGGACATTTGTATATGAAATGCCTGTTTTCTTCTTTAAAAATACTATTAAATCTTTTGAAAATCATCTAGAAATTAAAAAAAATAAATAAATGTAGATTATTAAAAACTAAAAAATATTGCCTTCTTATTTGAGAAACACATAATTCATTGATGTCATTTAAAGAAAAATGCTCGCTATTTTTTCGTCTTTCCGCAATCAAATTGAGTGAATGAGTCACGAAATCGATTTCTTTAAAACAAACATCGCATCCTCTCCATTTCATGCATTTGTTGAGCTATTCCGCTGAATAAAAAAAAGAGTGAGAAAGCTCATTCATCAAAAGAGACAGATGAAATACGAGGCATTGAAATTTATCATGAAACTTAATCTCTTTACAATTTATTATCAGAATTCACTGACCAAAAATGTGAGTTAATATTTTTTTTTTTGTGGATAATTGTAAGTTATTTTCTAGTTAGCAATCTCATATTTTGAAATTAAGAATTTAATTTATTAAATCGCCGGAATATGAATGCTTTATTTGTTAGTATGATGCATCGTGTTCACAATTACTGTTTTTCTGAGATAAGTTTTTAATACGCTTTATCAGTTTGAATGCAAGATTTTCATACTTGCTTTTAAGGGATAAGAATTTTAAATCATACATTTCTTGATTTTATAATCGCGGGGGCCTGGTTGGTTAGGGAATTCGTTTTCGTTGTTGGAAGATATTGAGTTCGAATTCTGGTCCAATCAATGATCGGCTATATTTGCAAAGGATGGGAAAGGTACGTAAAATATGCCGTGATCTCAATGCTCTCCGTGTGAAACAATACTTCTGAGGATGGTTAGATAAGTCCGGGGGTTTTCTGCTTGGTCCTTACACCTAAATTGAGAAAACCCACCAACCTCGGAAGTCCACGATTCCATACCCCTGTGTGCCCCACTAGACAAAGTTCCACCCTTTCAACCCCTTGTAGTGATGAAAAGGGGAATAAAAAAGAGACCCTATCACAGCCGGGTATTAAAAATATGATACATTTCTTGATTTGGCATTAAAGCACATTTTTTATATATTTAAAAAATAAAAATGCGATATTTATTAAAGTACATATACTTTAAATAATTAGAAATCGTAATAAGCTTTTAGAGAAATAGATCATGTTTGAGTAATAACATGCTCAATGCTTGATCTAGCAAAGATAATCGTACTGGTATATAAAGTTTACATTAAAAAATTTTTATACTTTTGTTCTCTTCTGGTTTTATGGTTTTATGCTTGACTTTTCAAAAGAAAACACATTACTTATTCTATTTATACACACATATATTCTCATTATACACACATTTGTGTCACATTACTTATTCTAGTTCTTGATTACAAACATACTTAGGAGCTTAAAATTTAAAAGTTTCAGCAGAAATAAAAATAGCAGCTCTATTAAACATTAAATTGTATATTCAATCATTTTTAAACTTATATTTTAATGTTGTGATAACAGTCTTAATCATAATTCTAAGCATTCTTTGTGTAACCATTTTGTTTTGTGTGTATGGGATTCTTCAGATTCGATTTCATACATTGAACTTGAATGTTTTTGAATGAAGATTATTCTACTGGGAGTGTGAGAGCTTGTAGACTGTAATTGTAAATGTCTTATAAATAATCAAAAAGAATACTAAAAGGAAAAACTATTTTTTTAATTTATAATTTAAAGAATAAATTTTAATTATAAAAATTATTGCTTTTTTAATAAAATTCAATTAATTTTTAATTAAAATTGCTAAATAATTTTAAATAAGAATTTAGTTTTCGTGCGTTTTTTACGTGTTTTTTTTATCCATCTTGCTAAAGTATATTGAACTCTCTCTCTCTATTGCAGTTCATCAATTAACTTATATCTTTATAGCAGTATTTGGAAAAGTGCGGATCTATTCCCGTAAGCTCATTCGATGGCAAATCATAGTTCAAGGCGTGACTCTATATAGGGGTAAATACTTAAATATAAAAGTGACTCATACTTACAACTTTAGAAATAAAACCTAACCAATCTATTCGATACAAACAAGTCTTACGAAGAAATCAAAGCATTGCTCACTAAAAAATGATTAAACAAAAAAATCACACCACATGTGCTGATAAAAAATTTACATCATAAAACTGTTATACGAAAATATGCAAATTTTATTTCTTATTCAATCAAATATACTTTAATCAATTACGAAATAGAATACATTTAATTAAAATATTGAAATAAGCAAGCATTGTTAAATAATTAGTTGGCATACTGCATTAATTTCTAAATTAAAATATAATAAATGACAGTAAAATACATTAGAAAAAATATTTATATTTAATTATAGAGTATGCAGATGTTGAATGACACAAAATTTTCTTTACGCTTAACGCTGAGCGATAAAATGAGAAGCCCATTCATTTCATTAATTATTGTTCTCAGTTTATTGCTTACATAATTCTTATAAACATCCTGTTGTTATGAAATCCTGTTTTTATTTTAAGAAGGTGTCAAAATTTATTGCAATTAGTTTTATTTACGATCAAAGTATTATGTACGTTTTCCATTTTATTAACACCTGTTGATGTTTTCTCAAGTGAATTTAAAATATAGCTTTCAAATTTTAATTTTATTAGTAATTTATGCATTGCAGATGCTCACTATAAGTGAAGGTATTTGAAATAATAAACAAATTAATAAAAAAACCAATGTTAAAATTATTCACAATTTTGAAAAGTAAGTAAATAATTTATGAACACGAGCCCACCACTTTAAATTACAACTGTTTTGATTAATAGATTTTGCTTAACCTATTGTAGGGTTAATATATTTTTAAATGATTAATTGTTTTTTGTTGCATAGTTAACATTTATAAATTCTGTTAGAAATTAATTAAGCAAACTAATATATTTCCCTTCATAGAATTGAATACAACTAATTTTATATATTTTTTAAAATTTTATTTCCTTGCAGTTAACATATGACTCCTTTCTATATTTATTGTCCATTGCAGATATATTATTCATATTTAATGAAAATTTCAATAAAATACTTGAAATAATTTAGCAATTTGCAAAAAATAACTATATTTAAATATTATATGTAAGGAAACTTTTGGATAACTTTCATAATATCAATTATTTTTCATCTTGCTGTAATAAAAATTAAGAATTTCGATTTTGAATAATAGTTCATATCACGATATTCTTCTTAAAAATTTTATTTAGAAAAAAGACTTGATTCTCTTGATTTAATTTTTGTGATTAAATTACATGCATTTTAAAACGACATTAATAGTTTTAAGAATTAATTTATTTTATTATTGTATAAGAATAACAAATATGAGTTTATATACATATGCATTTATATATATCTATATATATACACACACACATGTGTGTATGTGTGTGTGTGTGTGTGTGTGTTAGTTAGTTAGTTAGAGAGAGATACGAATATGCTCATCAAGAGTAAAAGAAATGTAAACCTAAACAAATAAATCAAAAAGTTCAATTTTTAGATAAAAAAATCAATCATTTGGTAAAATTTTTTAGAAGATATTCACAGTTCTTTTTTCTAATCCATTGATGATGCTAAAATAATTCATGGATTCCCTAAGAAATTAAAAAGAGGCCGAAAATTTTGTTTATTTTTTAGTTAATGGAAAGAAATTCAAAATAATTTATTAATACCGATAAGAATATTTAATAAAGAAAGCAATAAAAAATTTATAACTTATCACTTACATAGTTATCCTATTTAATCGTAAAATTAATTTTTAATTCTATTTTGATGACGAATGACCCATTTTATTATTGTGGCATATTTTTCACTGGGGATCAAAGCCACTGGCTGCTGACACCTGTTCTGTTTTCCCATCGTTTTTTCTCCCCAAAATCAAAAATAAATTCAAAGCACATTTCGCCGATAAAATTAAAGATAGCCTTAGAGTAGTTTATAATTTTAAAAACACCGTTAATCCCAATAATCAGTTAGTGGCAATAAAAAAATCTTGTTCTTATTTCTTGCTTAGTTTAACTGCACCATATTATGCTTTTCTCCGATTAACTCAGATGTGTCAGGTTTTATGGACATCTTAATACTTTGCTGAGGGGAGATAAAAGACTTTGGGCCGTAGCTGTCAGAAAAACACCTGGCTCATAAAGGTATTGATGTTTGCTTTCGATATGAGTTTTCTTTATTCACTTTTGTAGTAGTTAATATTAAGCTATTATATTATTCGCAGTATTAAGTTATTCGCGTTAATATTGATGGATATATATATAAATATATATATAAATGCTTAAGTAGTAATCCTTTTTCGTCAAAAATCGTAAGTTTTAGGAAAGTTTTGAGGAATATATTGTTCCCAACAATCAACAAATATAATCAAAAATCAGTCGGAAATATTTATGGAAAGCAATAAGAAATCCCGAATATTAATTTCAAATTTTCTACAAGATATTAGACATACTTTCATTTTTTACTATTTATTTTTTAAATTACCTGAAGAAATGATAAAAAAAAGCATAATACAAACATAAAATTTAGAGTTTTGCTAGCAAATGATGTACTTTTAGTGTAAATTGTAAAATATTTAAAACTATGGTTTTAAATGTTTTAATTGGAAAAAATTTAAAAACTTCGTTTATAATTAACCATTGCTTTCACGTTTCCACTTTTTTAAGCAAACTTATAATCTTTTCATAATCTGACATGTTATTATTCCCATACCTTTTTCCATTTTCAAGTTTCTCTTTTATTGTGTATTTATATGCTGAAACATTTTCTTAAATTGTAAAATTTTCAAATCAACTTTCAATGACTTTAATATAGTTTTTTTTTCTTAGAAGAAAAATTCATACTTCACATCAATTCTTCTTCCATAATTTCAAATAGTGCAAATTACAATCTAGGTCGGATTGCATGATTGTATAAATACATCTCACATACCCTGTCCCAAAAAAAATATAAAGATGCCCTAAATTTAATTTTTTTGTTTTAAAAGTATCTTGAAAATATCTTTTCTTTTGAAAAAAAAAAAAAAAAAAAAAAAAAAAAAAAAAAACAGATTGAATGATGAAAAACTCACTTCTTTTCTTTATATGTACGATTAATCTAAATATAAATTTTGATATAAACAGCTAATTGAATTTATTACGTTTCGTCATATTCTGAATTTTTAAATACATTTAAACTTAAAACCAATAAAATTTGCATATATATATATATATATTTAAAATAAGTATATATATATACTTATATATTCATACTTATTTTAAATTAGAAACTTTTTTAAAGTCTAAATCAATAGAAGCATTAAAAGGCTAGCAAAACTTTCTTTATACTCAACTCATTTTAATTTTCATGAATTACTAGAGTTTTTGATGACTATATCATTGCTGTGCTTCAATTGCTAGAGGAATTGTATTCAATGAAACAATTATATTAAACTTTTTACGAATTAATATGTCTATACATTTTGTTATCTCTTCTTCCAACAAAATCTAGTGCATTCTTTAGAACGATTAATTTATGATCAATAAAGTTATAAAAACGTCGTAAGAATGTAAAAATATGAGTTAATCTCAATTTTTTTTTTAAATTGTTGGTGTTATTTTGAATCTTACATAATTATAATTCATATAAGCAGTACACATATCCTAAATATATATATTAATCTCATCTAAAATGTGGACAATTTAAAACTGCTGCAATTATATATTTTATTAATTGTTTAAGCGGGGGCGGAGTAATTAATAATCTATTAGAGTTATTACAAATAGTATTTAGTTATTACTTTAATTCATGGTAATCGAAAGTTTGACTTTTATTGTAAAGTATACAAGAACAAAAATATACTTTGAAATATCGGAAATTATGAATTTCTTTACATTTTTAAACAAGTTGTTGAAACTTTTATGATTTAGTTTGTTCAAATTCTATTCCTAAATAAATTATGATTATTTACTATTATTACATTTACCTCAATTATTTTTCAGTAAGTACAGAAATTACAGGGATTTCATTAAAATTTGTCATTTCCTAAAAAAGACATTAGGAATAATGTATTTTTAAGACCATTTTTATCGAAAGAGGAAAGAATAAATATAAAGTAATTTTTGTCAGACGGAAGTGACATAATTCTTTATTACATAAATAATATTATAATATAGACTCTATATATAATTTCTTAAAAGCGAATTTTTCCCTAATGGAATAAAATTTAATGTCTTATTATTTTTAAAATGCTAGATTATGATATTCATTCTTTTATATATATATATATATATATATATATATATATATATATATATATATATATATATGTATATATATAGCAGTGCTTTCGTTATTGGTTTCTTTTATATCTCAGGGTTCAGAATAGTCATTTTCAGAAATGCAGCGATATAGGAATACATTATGAATATTTTCAACACTTTATTTTACTTTGGAAACCATTTCCGTGGAAAAGCAGCTGCAAATTGTGTATAGCTTATGACCGAAAGAATAAAACTGAATATTTAGTTTCAGGTGAAAATGTATTTGCCTTTTAAGTATAACTATTTGCCTTATAGTTAAGAGAAATTGGCTTGGGGTATAAGTTTTTGTTATTCCAATCCATTTCGGTCTTGGCTTTAGTATTCCTGACTTTAAAAAAAATTTTAAATTTCTCATACATGTTGAGGATTTATTAAACTTTAGACATTTTAGATAAGATATTGTTCCGAAAAACGCATTTTTAAATTTTGAAAGTAAAAACAAATATATGGTTATTTAATCTTAAATAATGTTTTTCTAATATTTTATTTTACTTCTATATTTCAAACTGTAATTATAATTAGTACAATTTTTTTAACTTTTATATATATATATATATATATATATATATATATATATATATATATATATATATATATATATATATATATATATATATATATATATATAGTTATATCAGGCATAAGTAGGCATTTTCATATATATACATATATATATATATATATATATATATATATATATATATATATATATATATATATATATATATATATATTTGTTCAGATTAAAACATTACAGTAAAATAACAAAATTTCAGGTCTTTATTCAGATATTAAACACTAATTTAGGAAACAAAATAAAAATTCACATCAAAATAAAAACGTATTGAAACCACATTCCTTATAAGATAATATTGTAATCATTAACAAAGTAAATTTTTAAAATCAAACAAAGCGAAAAGCTAAATTGATAAAATATGCAGTTAGTTTGTAGCATTTGATCCTATTTTCTGAAAAATGATCAACCACTGTAGAACTACGTAACTTTCATTCCACTTGTAGAACAGTTACTAAGTCTATGAGTGCAACTATGTGAGATAAACTAAGTCTATGTGTGATAAACTTAGACATAGCATATTCTAGGCATCGCAAAGATCTTCAATGAAATTAAGGTGGAATAGCAACATCGGTCACTTCATACGCTCAATCCCCTAACATTTTTTATAGTTGTGACAATATCAGCTCTAAGAAGACATGTGCATATTTTTTCACCGCATAGTAGCTGTATTTCAGCAGTCATCTCGTTAATTCCCTTCCTGGGAGACTTTTCACAGATAGTGTGCCGTATTTACATGTTGCAATCGTAAAAACAAAGAAAAATCCCTAGCTGAATGGAGAAGTCAGGAATTTAATATCCCTTTTCGTTGCTCACTAGAGACTGAGATAGATTCTAGGACCTATTACTGGACCATAGTGATCCTAAGTATTTTGTACTATTGTAGTGTATTTTATGTTTTTTTGTATAACCAACATGAAAGTACTTTGATAAGAGCGTATTTTGTTGAGAAATCTTAACAAATTCTCTGCTTTGATCAAGATAATTCATCCTAGGAAGGCTTGATGTTCGACGATGTTCTATGAAGATTGAGTTTTCTGTTATAGGATAAATTTTTACTCATACATAAACGTAATTTTTTTCCCTTATCAAGCTTAATCCAGTTGGTATGTTGGTGATAACACTTTAATCATACATATCTGTATTAGAGGGATGCAGATATGCAAACTTGCATAATCCAGTTTCAATGCTTATTATTGTGTAATTCCTCACACATAATGGTAACTATCATTTTACCATATGTTATTGTGGCCACAGAAGTTCTATTTATGAAGGTCATCTTTTTACAAAATTTATATATGGAACTCCTGTGAGGATCTTAAGCCTTTAGTGACCGAATACATGTCTTCAGAGAATTGATTGGCTAATTTACAATTGTTTTCATAAATGTGAGCGGATATAAGGATGAACTTCAAAGATTCAAAGCACATAGTTTATTTCCCTTTAAAGCGTTAAACAATCATCAGATTTTTTAGTCTTCTGAAAAGTGTAAAAATATATCTCTTGAAATTAAATTAAATTTCTAAGCCACATCAGATGGCTAGGCGTATTTTAAACTGTGACAAATTGGACTCTATTGAAAAGGTGACCTTTACAAGTGTAGAAGGTACCAAAAAAGAAGGAAACCTCGCTCTGGCAGTTAGGATTGCATCGAAGCAGATCTAAGAGTATTTAAAATAAACCGTAGGCTGACTATAACATCTATTCAGATTTATTAGAAGAAATGCGTTGCGACAGCCTTGGCCTATGTGGGGCTGTACTGCAACTAAACAAGAAGTAATTTCTAAATTTCCATTTTTTATTTATTTTTACATACAACCTTTGTAACTTTTCTCGAAGCTGACTTCTATACAATTCCATCTTTTCATACATTTTCCGATACGAAATGATAGTGGTTGTTACGTAACATATTTGCGTCTACAACAGCAACGAACACAGTTTCACTAATTTAGATTGATCCTAAAAATTCATATTTCTTTTACATGTTTAACTTTTAGATAAGTATACAGAAAATTTTGCAAATTAGACTAGTTACTAAAATAAATCAAAAATAATTATTATTTATTTTAAAAATAATTATGAATGAAGTAAAAATAAAAAAATAAATAATTAAATTAAAATGAAGTATTAATAGTAAAGAAAATGATTTGTCTTTTTTTTTCACCTTTAACTTGTATAATATAAATAGAAGGTAAGATTTTAAACCATTTTGGAATAAAAAAAGGAATTATATTATGTAAATAAAAAGTTTTAGAACGTCTTATGAGATTTTACCCTATCATTAAAAGTTGAGAAAATGCAAAAATTGTAAAAATAAACTTATTAAAATAATAACAAAACCACAACATAAAAACCTCTCTGAGTCTTTAGATTCTATATAAGATCTATTTTTTTTATTAACAAATAGGCATACGTTATTTAATAAAATGCTTGATTATTTAAAAATATAAATTAATTGTGTTTATTGTATTTTAGATTGAAATTATTAGAGGCGAAAAATCAGTATAGATGTAAGAAAATAGCTCATTAGACCAGATATTCACAACAAAATATATCATTTGACTTTGATACTTTTATATTCGATATATTTTTAATAACCTCAATTTTTTAATATTTTAAGATTTTATAGGATATTAAAACATATCACTATTGATTAAGAACATAACGAGAAGGGAGTCACAAAGTTGATGGCTGCGATTGTGTATTACACTGGAAGTTATACTCATTGCACATTTTTTCTGAGTTGTGAGTGAGTACATAAAGTCATTCTGTGAAAAAATGAATTTTTAAAATTTAAAATTGAATTCTCTCTTAAGATTTCAAATAAAGTAAAAAAAACGAAAAAGTTGTATTTTCAAATCTTGATTTACGAGATTAAATGATTCATACATTTGAATATCGGAAATAAGCCATTTAATGCTATTTTCAAATTTTAATCTATTAATCTAACATTTTTTATTAATACTTAAATTTAATAATACTACTAATGCATTACTTTATTTCATAATTAATATATTTGTATAAATAGAAATATTCCAGATTAAGCGAATCACTTTTTCATTCTATAGACTCGAGTATCATTAACATTTTCCTATGATTAGAATATTCTGCTTGGGGTATTTACATAATAGAACAAAATGAGAGAGAGTATATATTCGTAATTTGTCAATTACGATTCTTAAGACCATAGGATGGTTGCTCCCACTTTAACATTCCGTCCCATCTTTTCATGGCAATTTCCCTAACAGCAGGTGTGAAATCACAATAACAACTTTACATTTTGACCTTTAGTGCATTCTCTCAACGATTCCAGATAAAACTAAATATTGCTTTAAAGCGGTCTGAGCGATGTAAAAGCGATGCCGTCTGCGTCACGTCCGAAAAGCCTTTTCCTCTTTAATTAGAAGTCTTGTCAGTCAAGTGGCCACTTTGTCCCACTTTAACCGATTTTCAAGCAGATAATTTGTGCTGAAAAGCGAATTTGATAGGTTCCCGGTTGAGGAGCGGTTATTGGTTGTCGTCGAAGTGCCAGCGCGGGAACTATTGACAAGAAAATTGGACCCGAGAATTCTACCCTTTCTGGCCGCAATGGCAAATGAGTATTTAGGAGCCACGAAATGGCAACGGTAAGCGATTTTCTAGTGGGAGGGGAAGCAATTAAAGCCTAATTCTCCAAGGACATCATTGAGAAAACATCAATTTGTAGAATGATATCTCTTTGATTGTTATTTGCGACAGACTTTCTTATTGAGGTCAAGGAAGACATTTAATGTTGCCAGTTCATCGAATAAAAATCATAATAATTCTTGGATCTTTTAAATCATGATCAATGAATAGTATATTTAAGTTTTAAAGCATTATTTGTTTAACAGAAGATAAAAAAAAAGTTTAAAAATAGTAATATGATGCGATACTTATAGTTTAAAACTTTTCATCCTTCATATTGTTTTTTTGTTTTTCACAAAGCTAATTCTGTAATGATTTAATGACATACAGCATAATAAGTAGAAGAGATGATTAGGGATTTCATTAAACTTAAACAATCAGATTTTTAGATCAATTATAAATTTGTTTTCAGGAAACGAAGTTGAATGTTTGTTACAGAAAAATAGAGATTTATAGCTTGTCAACAGACAGTAAAAAATCTTATTCAGGTAGCAAATTTTTAAAAAATTAAAGATAAATGAGATTTTTTTTAAATATTAACAAACTGAGCACATCCCAGTATTTTTCTCTTTTAGAATCCAAAAATATGTCATAATCAATGATGACTTCGAATGAAGTTTAAAATCCCAAATTATTATACATACACATATACATGATTAAATAATGTATTATTATATACACAAATTCGTAACAATAACTAATTTCGCTATCATTAAATTCTTAAAATTTTGCAATTAAATATATTAATATATAAATAGTTAATAATATATTTAATAACAAAGTTTTAAGAATAGAATGATATTGAAATTAATTCAGCAACAAGCTTCGCTCATATAATGACCTTATTAAATTGTACACATTTTAAGAAACAGCATCACAAAAGTGAAATTGGCAGCATTTACACAACAGATAAATTTATGACATAATAAATACTTTCCTTTAAGTATTTGTGTAATTTTAAAAATTAATTTTATCCAATTATTTATTAAATAATTTAAGGATAAAAATTATCATCATATGTAAAATTGTATTTGATAAGTTATTCTATCAAATACAATTTTACAGCTTTTCAGTATAATTTTAGAAGTCACATTCACCTGATAAGATTAGACATTTCTTTTGTGGCCGGAACACAGCGTATTCTGTATTGATGCTATCAGTTATAATCATGCTTATTAGATCGATTAATATAAAGTACTGTTCTGTAATGTAACGTACTTCCATTTAAGTGTAATAATGGTTTGGGGAGGAAAATACATGGATAATATCATTTGACTATGTATCAAAGTTATGAAACATTTTTACTAAATGTGGATTTTAATAGAAATTCCAAATTAAAGTCTATAAGTCAGTTATAATTGTGTAAGCAAATAAAAAAGTAATTTACATTGTAATATAAAACTACTGATTTGATATGACTTCAAAAAAACATTTAACTATTTTTTGATATTAACACATGTATAAAATTAATTAAAATCATTAAAATTCATGATAAAACAATTCAACCATTTCCACTTGTTTACTAAAGGTAATACTATAAAAAAATAGATGAGTAGTATAGAATAAAAAAAATCCCCGAATAGATGGAAAAAAAAAAAAAGAAAAAGAAAGAAGAAATTTCCATAAAAATCGAAACCATTCGACTACCCTGCCATAAATAACATACTCTCACCGTCGCTTCGTCTGTCTTTTTCTGTCCGTTCAACTGTGGCGTTTAGTCACCTTCCGTTTACTAATGGGCCCCAAAACAAGGCCCCGGGGCTTCGAATCGCGTAATACGACGGTTTTTACGCCAGTAATTAACTGCGCCTGTACGAAGGGGTGGGAGAAGAGGACATGCCCTAGGCTCATCATCCATACAATTAGCATGCATTAGCACACAGGACACATGTACTCTTCCATTGGAGGGAGGGTGTATGCGTGGGGGTCGGCATGATTATCGAGAAAGGGGGAAAGGGCGGTTCTCATATACCCCCCCCCCATTTAATGAACCAGACTGCACCTGGCTGCATTTGATTTTTTTATTATATCTGGGAAACCGTTATAGAATCGCGATTGACATTGCAGACCATATTTTTTTTATTTGTTGCATTGCTTCCCTTAAAATTTAATCGCATTGCTCTGATTTGAAACACAATGCTTTGCAATTCGTGAATGAGATATGGGTTTCATTTACAAACTGATATGTTATGTCATAGTGATGACATTTAGAAATTCATTTTTTGTAAGCATACTCTCCTTCCTGACTTAATATTTTTCAACAAGTATTTTATTCAAATTTTCAAAACAATTAGATTTATTGATATGTAAAATAAGATCCTGAAATATACAGCTTAAATATTTATGTAAATTTATATATATATCCATGTACAAATGTTAATAAAAATAGACAAAATATTTTGGCATTTAGAAGTTGTATACGGAAATGTTTGGCATTTCACGAAGGTACTAAATCTTTGCTCAAGCACAGCTAGATTTCTTTTAGTGAATATAGACACAATATGATTATTAAAAAGTGAAAACAGTGAATAAGGGAAGTCAGTATTATTTATAAATAATTAAATCTTTAGCAATTTAGAATATTGTAGAAAAATGTTAGAAATTCACATAGAATCTCTTTCAAAAATTTCAAAAAATTTCTTTTTACTTGAATTTTTTATTTACCAATAAATAAAATACCTCTCTTAATTTGCTTATATATTTTGATATACACCAATGCTCATTATAGTAATATGATATTCTTGAATTCCTTAGAAAAAAATTACATTAGACTTAACAATGAAATTACTGATTTTTTAGTTGAGGTTTTATTTTACTTACAGCTAATCGTAATGTTTTTTTTTTTTTTTTTTTTTTTTTTTTTTAAAAAATATTTAGTAGTAAGTACTTGTAAATAAAAGATGTCGGAAAATATATAAGAAATATTTTCTTAGGAAATTTCGAAACTAGACAACGTAAATAATTTTCAATTCAATGTTATTTAATTTTATTCAGAATTAATTAAAAGTGTTGGATAATCACTTGAAATCTTTTCTACATCTGGAATTTCAAAACCCCTTTAAGTTGCTTTGTGTCCAACATTTAGATGAAAAAAACATCAAGAGCCCAAATGTAATGTTCCCCATGGTCTTGTGATAGGACAACGCTCTTCAGTGATTCCCGGATTTGATTCCAGTCTTTGTTGAACAATGTGAATCACTTTTGCACTTCTAGATCCTGCGTGCATCTTTCTACATCTGATACTTGGAAATTTTCCAGGTTTTCTCCTTTGAAATATGTGAATTCTGCCCACTAGTAAAAAGTGCTAGGAGAAGGCAATTTATGACATGGATATAAACTGCTTTGCAATAGTTTCAGCTGGTTAGGTAGTTTCCTACGTTTTGTGAAGAAATAAATCTCTACTTTAATGTCAAAGTGTAAAAAAAAGAAAAACTAACTCAGCAAAGACAAATTTGTAAATCTGAAATCGAGATAAGGAACATCAACATTTAAACAAAAGTTTTAAAGAAAAAATATCAGTACATGTGAACAATGATCATCAATAAGCCTCAACATTAAAAAAGATAATAACAAAAATCAATATTTACAGAAAAATACAAAATATTAAATAAAAAATTGTTTCAGAGTCTTACTGAATACATTTATTTTGTGAGAGTATAGTTAACATAATTTTAAAAAAAACTAATATTTAAATTAAAACATTAACGTAACAAACATCAATATGCAGACATATAATCAATACAAAAATATCTGCGTTTAAACAAAATGCTGACAAACATTAAGATTTTGACAAAAAGTTAAAAAAAAAAATTAAAAAAAAAAGCGCCATTTAAACCAAAAATTTCAAATGACATTTCAAATAAATAATCATTATCAATGATTATTAATTTGAATAATAGCATTAAAAAACTCAAAATCGAGGAAACAATATAATGTCAAGATATCTAATTTAATGTTTTTTTTTTGAGAAAGAAACTAAAAATAAATATATTATGGTTGTTCTTTTATTTTCATGTGCATTATTCATTAGCTATGACTGTATCATTTATTTTTTGCTAAGTTTCAACTTATATATATATAACTAATATTATTACGTATAGTTTGCGATTTGAGATTTCTTAGAAATCTCAATACATGTTGTATGTTTTGGTAAAATAAACTGAGTTTGTTTGGCTGAATATATTTTGTTACAGAAAATTGAAAATTAATCGAAATCATGATCACGGTGCATAGAATAGCAAGATTTTTTTTAATGAATGGTTAGGAAAACATAGTTATAGTAATTAAAATCTTAAATAAACCCTGGTTTCATTGAAGGATTAAGAAATGTTTCACAATTTTTATGTATTATAAGTCTTTATAATATTTTGGGCTTGCTACTTTGCTTCACATAAACTTATTAAAGTTTTCTGGATGTATGTGAACAGTGTAAAACCATGGATGTTACGTGCACATTAACGTGTTACGTGGACATGGGTGGTTATGAAAAGGTCGTCTAAATTTCATTTCTTGATTTTATTTGTGTTTTAGAAAATAAATTTTAGAAAAAAATTAAACTTGGTACGAAGACTTCATTAGACGCCTTAATCATTCAAAGATGCGTGTGACATATTTATTACTAATATAAATTTACTGTTAAAAATGTGTTGTTGAAACTATAAATTAAATAACACTTTTCTTTGAGAATTTCTAAAAAAATTTGACACGTAAACAATATGGAATTTTATGTAATAAAATTGTTTATGTATTAAACATTTTGTAGAAAACATGTATTACATTTTTCTCAGCACACTTTTGAAATCATGTCTCAAACATTTCTTTAAAACGCAGCTAAGCTATTAAGCTATATAACATTTATCCAATTTTGTGAATACTAAAGAAATTAAAGAGTTTTGAAGAAATGTGTTTATAAAAGTGATAATTTTTAATATATTTAAAATAATGGATTTTCGCATCAGAAACTATATATTTAATTTTAAAAGTTCCACATTAAAAAGTTCTGCTATTTTGGGTCAAAAGAAGCATTTCTTGTAACATTTAGAAACATTTTATGGTCTAGGAAAAAAATTATGCATTTTATTCTATTTATATAACTTATATGCGTATATATATTTTAGAGAGAGAGATTGAGAGAGAGAGAGTCTAAGACTTATATTATTATTTTTGAAATATGCCGACCGAAGGCTGAATTGTTAGCGTTCGTAACTGCTGAGCTGTGGGCCCCGGGTTCGAATCTTGGTTCAGGCATGGATACTCTCTCTGTGTTCCTCTATCCTTTCTTCTGTGATGATTTTTGAATGTTGACAACCCTATAAACGAGTTTGTGGTGGTATGGCGCTGGCAACGCTTCTCGCCTTCATGGGCACCTTGATTCACAGCTGCCTGCTGGGTAACGACAAATGAGTAGCAGTTTCTGACCTTGTTGTGGCATAGGGTTCGTCACCCCAAGGGTCCATCGTTGGAAAAAAAAAATTTTTTTTTTTGAAAAATAATATTCTTGCTTTACAAATTTCAGATATGGCTGTAATTTTCTTATCTTTAGAATACAAATTTTTGAAGTAATATTTAATAAACCATTTCTTGATAAAACAATCTGAGTATAAAAAGTAATGATAGAAATAAAAAAAATTTATTCCAAAACCATTTGATAGTAAATGTTTTTTACAAGAATCTTTTTCTTCAAAATAAAAATAAAAAAACTTCAAACTAAATTTTTAAAGCTGTTCAGATAATTTTTTAATTAAAACAAAACTTGGAATTTATACTGTAAAAAATGTAATTTTTATTCATAATACTAGTTGTTGTTGGCTTATCTTCTTTAAAGTCCTGACGTTTGTCAGATCAACTGAAATAAATTATTAACAGTTAGAAAGTCAATGTCTAACAGGGGATATGAGGATAAATCCTTCCGGGAAAGTCCGATGGAATCCAGAATTTGTTTCGGTGAGGCTGATTGGTCACAGAATTATTTACAAGTGGGATAATTTTTTATACCAAGTTTAAACGATAAAAAAACATTTTAGGCAATTGCTGGAAATGGTAGCAGTGAGTTCCCCCTTAATCTCTATCAACTCAACTTCTGAAGACTGAATAAGTGTCAGGGTTGTGTTCTTTTAGCATAATTTAGACTGAGGTGTTCTATATATAGACTCTGCCCCATTGAGGTGTTCTATATATATAGACTCCGCTCCGTTTGTATTGTACAACTACCATCGGTATACATTTGCATTGCATCGCAGGGGATACAATTAATAATATCTAGTGATAATTGTCTAATTAATATATATATATATATACATACATATATATATATATATATATATATATATATATATATATATATATATATATATATATATATATATATATACATACATAAACTGCTGGCTACCCAAATTGCAATACCAAGAAAGAAAAGATATATCACCACAAAGTTTATTTTATAAATAACATGTTGACCAAGAATCAAAGGATAAAATTTATAAACTTCTGTGAAGTGTGGTTCCTTCTAAAATCAGTTGACAGAGTAGCCGCCAATGTTGGAGATCATTGCAGCCACACGCCTCGCCATTAATTCAAAGAGACTTTGGATGTGTTCTTAGGGTATATCAGACTATGCAGCTTCACACGTTGATATAGTTGATCTGGTGTGACAGCTGGGGATGTAATCTGTGTCAATTGTTGAGCAACCATGGACCAAATGTTTTCTCTCGATGAAAAATCCGAGCCATCCAAGGAAAAAAATTCAATCTGGCGACTGATGAAGAACTCTTGGATAATGCGTGCCACGTGTGGTCGCGCATTATCCAATTGATATATGGCTGTGGGCAAGCCCTGAAGGTAAGGAAGGACAACTATCTCCAACATCTTGGAGATGTAGCACTGGATGTTTAAAGTACCGGCAATGCGTACTAGAGGAGTGCGAGAATAATGTCCGATACAGGCCATGCCATAATACCCGGTACAGGACCAGAGGGCGATGCATAATACAATACAGTTGTTCAACATCTTCTCTCCACAATGTATCTAGATTCGAATGCGATCATAATGGCGTTGCAGACAGAAGCGTGACTCGTCAGAAAAGACAATTTCATTCCATTCTGCCGTCCACATCCTTCTTTCATCGCGCAATTGCCGGCGGAGACATCTGTGGTTCTGCGTCAAGAGTAGGCACAGCAATGGACGTCTTGCGGACAGACCACTTTGCTGTAAGCCTCATCGAATGGTACGCGCAGACACTAGATGATACGTTACAGACGGAATGTCCTGTGTTATGGTCGGTGATGTAACTGAGCGATCTTTCACTGCCATGCTCACAATTTGCCCGTCATCACGTGAAGTGGTGCGTTGAGGGGATGTGTTAGAACACGTCGTTCCGTCGTACTCTCTTGCATCCAACGATCACATATTCGCATTACAATTCTTTGGTTTCGTCCAACATGACTACCGATTTCCCTGTAAGATAATCCACAGTCTCGGTAGACCACTATCCTCCCTCTGTCGAAATTGATACTTGATCAAAAAGTAATCACGGTTTTCTACAAAGCAAAATTAATCGTTAAAAAAATAATAAATAAAAATAAAATAAATAATCACAAGAAAATTACAATTGCTGAACGTGAAACCGTCGAAATCTCCCATCCTTAAATAGCGCTTTGAAGAGGTATCACAGCGCGCATGATGTTCGGCTGCGCTGAAATTCCGATCATTTGCATATCTTACCTCCGCAAATGTATGCTGTAAATTTCATATTATTTGCATACCACCTTCGGGGTGTTACATTTATAGTAGCCAGCAGTGTGTGTATTTATAAATAATATCGCAATCGAAAAATATAAATAAAGATGAACCAGCATAACGTTTAAAGAAGATTATCACACACAAAGCATTTATATATTTTGCTTACTACTTTTTATTTATTTTTTTTCTTATTTATATATTGTATACAATGAATTATTTTTATTTCTTCAGCAAAAATATTCATCAAATTTATGAAGTAACAGGTAAATTATTTTCACTCCAACATTATAGATAATAATTTCCTAAATTAATTAAAGAATAAAACATAAAAAAACATTATAAAACATCTATTTTTAAATAAAATGCTTAATTTTCTCTAGGAAAGATTTTGCAGTGCTATATCCTAAATATTATCATTACTAAGTTATCCTTATTTACAAAATAATCGAAGTATTTAGAAGTTAATTTCTAAAGCGTCGATAAAAAGTAAATAATGTTTATTAATAATATTTCATGCCCATGTATATTTGAATTATTTTACATCAAATGAAAATGTAAAATGAAATTTATGGAATAAAGTAATAGATGAAATGTACAATGTATAAATAATATGTATTTAAACTATTTTCTTACATCAGTTATGGCATATAAGTAGCAGACTTTTTAGGAAATACATATTTCGTTTTATTGCAATATTTTTAAGTATTTTTCATCATCATTTTGCTGTGATCTTATTATGAATTGCATGTATAAAAACTGATAGTTACACATGCGTTATCTCAATAAGTGGAAGTAAATTAAAAACACTTTTATTTTCTTATTTTAAAATTAAGATGCAATTTGTAAATTATGTCGTCATTTTACACATATTTATTTTAATTCAGAAACTATAATCGCTTAGAGTTTCAGTTAAAATCCTCCTTTACTCTATTTTTCTTAAAAAAAAAAAAAAAAAAAAAAAAAAAATAGAAGCAAATAATTCTACTTAGAATTTCACATGTCCCTTCTTAAAATGTGTGGCTGGGAAAGTTAAGAACGATTTTTTAGTTCATAATGATTATGAATATTTCATCACTTGGTAGTTTTTTTCTCTCCTGATGAGGAAAAAATTTTTATTTCCTAGTAATTAGATATAGAATATTTTTTAGACACTTTTTTAATATCTAATGACGTATTTTGCTCATTTTCTTACATATTTTTCAATTTGATTTATACTTTTTAAAGCTAAAATTTGAATTTTTAAATATTTCTTTAAAATACACTAGTATTTTGACATTTTTGCATATGATTTTATGAAAAAAATTTCAATTTTTAATTTTATCTTAAAACAATAAACAAATTATTTTTAATTCTTAATTATTTATAAAGACATACAAGTTTTTTATTTATTTATTTATTTATTTATTTATTTTTATTCATTTCCATTTGCTGACAAATCCTTTTAGAGAGGTTCTATCAGAGGAGAACGACAATTTTTTCCTGGGATGGATTTTGAAAACTCACTTGTGAGGTAATATACAAAATGTAAGTTTAGCATTCCTCCACAAATATATTTTAATTGATTTATTTACATTCTTAGCAGCAATTAATATGTTAATGGTGACGGTCTGAGTTACTTTTAGAAGATGTATTTAGAGATAATACAGAAAAGATTTGAACCAACTAAAGAATTCGGTACCTAAGCAGGTATGCATACATAAACAGCAACTATATTTGCCCACAATTAATATAAAATTAAAATGACAAAGCTTTTGTTAACTACCTATGAATAGTTGCCACGAGGTTTATCTGTGCCATAGTTATTTCAACGTCATTTACCATTACTTTCTTTACATCACACCATTATTTCGTTACCATAACCTTATAACGAAACCATTATGTTCAGGCTATCAAATAGGATTTCCTTCCTATCGGATTACTATTATTCTTTGTTTTAGCAAAAAAATGTCCGTTATACAATTCTTCTAGTTTACTTCCATCCGATCCTAGTTTAAAAATTCATCTCGTTTTAAAATGTTTGCACATTTTCCTAAAATTTTGCACATATAAAATAATACCTAGTCATAATCTCAAGAACAAAACGAGCCTTAATAGAGGCTTTCAGCTCGCTCAAAACATCTGCAGAAAGAAATGTATCTTAACATTAATACAGATAAAAACCAAGTATATCCTGGTGGCGAAATCATCTGTGAGCCCTGGGACCTTTCAAGTTGAAAATCTTAATCTTTAAGCTGATCTTAATCTTAAAATCTTATATTTGAACTGGTTGACAATTTTACATATTTAGATTCAAACGTTGATTCTCATGATGGCATAAGTTCTGAAGTAAATCTTGCTGCTAATCGCTGCTTATATGGACTGGGAACTTCCTTAAAATCGAAACTGATCAAAAGATCTACCAAAATCACGCTGTACAAAACCATCATAAGACCTGTTCTCACTTGCGAAACCTGGACTCTAACAAAGACTCGGTCAAATCAAATTGCAATATTTGAACAAAAAGTCATAAGAATGATTTTTAGTGCTGTACATGAGAATGGAGTTTGGATACATTTTCAAGCTCTGCAGACTTTTTAAGAAAGCTGACATCGTCAATAATATTAAAATATGTCGCTTGAGATCTGCGGGCCATATCTGTCGAAATGACCCCTCGTCTTTGACTTCAAGAATTTGCAATTATAGGTCTATTACAAACAGATCAAGGGGTCGGTCCAAACTTAAATGGACTGATTGTGTAAAGAAGCACTTTAAAGTTCTGAAAGTGACAAATTGGAGAACTGTCGCGTCCCGGAGAAAACAATGGAGGAGTATTCTGAGGAAAACCTTAGCCCACCCCGGGCTGTCGTGCTGAAGAAGAAGAATAAAATACTTTATCTTAATTATAGTACTTTCCTATTCATTTATTTTCAAACTCTTGTTAAAAAGAAAAGTTTAAAAATTCATTTAAATTATATCGATATTTTTAGATGCGTAAAAAATAATTTGATCGATTCTTACAAAAACTAAAAGAATAAAGCATCAATATTAAAACATAAGTCTGGCTTACATTCTTCATAAAAAATTATATGCATCACATATTTGAATGTACACATTTAAGATTTGAGACACGAAAATGTTTTAAATAGAAGTTAAAATTTTGAAATGATCTTTGAAAATGTTTCTTTGATTCAAACTTTTGAATCATTCATTATAAGATTCAATCAACATAAAAATTTGTAATTTTGACAAGGTGCAGTTTATTGACACTTAGTAAAATGTATTTTAAAAGACCTCTTAGTACTTGTACCGTTTAGCATATAACATAATAAGTACCAGAATTCATATTTGATGAATTCTTAATAAAAATTCTGTATTAAAATTTTCTGCATTATAATTTGCTGAAATATTTGTTCGTAATTAGTTGGGATGTTCATTTATTTTAAAGAATATTGAAGCAAACGTTCGATTTTTTTTTTATTGTTCTTCTATTATACTTCATAATTTCTTTTTTTACAGTTCTCCTATTATAATGTAAAAAATTTAGAGATATATTGGAATTTCTTTTACTTAAACAATAAAAATTCTAACTTCATTGATCAACTAAATATCTTGTAACTAAATTCGTGTAACTAATTGCAAATTTTAGCCTTTATTTTTAATAAACTTTTTAAAAATAGCATTCTGATAATTTTTTACTGTTTTTGGTACAATTCTTTCTTAAATTCTACCTCGATTATGAAATAAAACTATCTTATATTTTTAATCATATTCGATAGACTTGATTGATTCAAGTGATTCACAGTATTCAAATTCCTTGAGGCAAGGGGGAAATTGACCAACACCTAAAGCAAATTTATGCAGCACTTTCAGCCGATAAAAAGTGGAACGCTCTTATGAAATCGCCTGTCCCGATTTATTTGCCTCGTGCTGTTTTTACTGCAAATTTTTTACTTTTAACTGGACATGACTTTTTGTGTAAACATCTACACCGTATCGGTGTAGTTGCTGATGATACCTGACCCCTTTGTTTGTCGGGTGAAACTATGGACTTTGATCATTTGACAACTTGCACTGCACTTGCTTTTATTACTTTTGACTCTGACAACTTTACCAAGGCTGAATTTTATTGGGCCGCCAGAAGTCTTATGGCAGATAAATGCCACTGACCGACGTAGTAAAAAAAAAGTATTCAAATTCCTTAAAGGATCGAATTTATGAAAATTTTAATACTTGCTCAAATTTAATGAGAAAATTATACAGAACTGATTGTTACTTCTGTAAATCTTAAATATCGCATGAATACGAGTAATTACCATTATTTAATCAATAATACTGCATTAATATTTATAAATATTGTTCTTTTCAAGTACATTTTCAGGATTTTTTTTTTTCATTTCAAGTTAAATATTGACATTCAAACTTTATATTACATTTAGACAGAGATTTTTATAACAAAATATTTATTTAACAATATTGTTTTAATTTATTAATTTTTTTATATTTTCTTGCAAACATTTATGCATGTTTAGTTTTAAATTTTATGATTATTTCCCCTGGCAATAGCTGATCATTTTTACCTGTAAAATATGGACAGATTAATACATCATTTGATTTGGCTCTTTCTTATTTAACTAATTCTCTTCACCAGAGAAAGAGAATGCTAGTTAATAGCTACTTTTGTTTGATTCAAAACAAACTATATATTTCGTACACTATTATTACTGTCATTTAAGAAATCAGTAATCAAATACACAAAAATATGCTTTGTTATTCTGCGTATATATTTGGTAAAAAATTCCCAATTTATATATATATATATATATATATATATATATATATATATTATATGTATGTATATACATTAGAATTATTTTTCATGCGCGTTCTGAAATATATCCTTTATTATACACATAATTTTTGATGAATATTATTTAATATTACTTAATAATGAACTATTTTGTGAAGGCTCTACTTTTAAATAGCTTTAATGAATGTGTTATTCTCTAGCTCTTAGTCAGACAGTTACATGTTATTTAATGAAATATAAATTAGTCGATTTCTACTGCAGTAGAATACCAATTATCCAAACTCCGTCTATCCGAATCACTTTCAGAATTGTAGAAAAATAAATTACACTGATGGAAAATAAAAAAATATAGAAAGAAAGAAAATGCTCAAGAAAAAGAAAGGTAAGAGAAGTGAGAAGGTGGGAATAACATATCACTTGAGGGATTAAGAAAAATTCTTTTGAAAATTCCTGGATGTTCAGAAGTTAGCGCTGAAGATATAAGAGAATGGAATATATGGGTCAGACACTGGATTTTAAATGACAAATGACTGTAAATTTATTAAAATTGTTCAGGAAAAAGATGACCTTAATGTCCGAGCTGTATCAGACACGGGACCATCTGCTAGTGAAGCATTTTTCAGAATTTGAAACTGCCACATCAAAAGTGGATGGAGTGTCAGCCCGAATGTGATCACATAAAAATTTTCACTGTCAAGCAGTTGCGCGACTCGGCTGCTTGAAAATGCATTTACTATCAATTCCATTTTATTTATCAAAAGACGAGTTAGGTGGGGAAGGAAGTTCTCTTAAATTTACCAATATATATTTACAATTAGGATTATTTACAGACACCTTTTAGCTAGCTCCATCATAGTGAGCTCCTTCACAAATCTCCCTGCTCAATTACATGTACAGTTCTCTTAATATTAAGTACTGCCATCTAGTGGCCACTCATTATTTTTAAACAATATTACATCTTACTGTTAACATAGGATGACATTGAAACAGTTTGCTGTGACCGAGATGTTTAACAAACAGTGACTTTCATTGACGACACAATAAATACATATTGTATTTATGTATAGCACTTATAAGTACCTTAACATGTAAAATTGTTGCCTTTTCCTTTAATTGATTTTCTTTTAAAATATATAGTTTTTACCTCAAATTTTTTTAATTAAATGAACTTTTTTTAAAAAAAGAATCCAATTAATAAAATTTTTGATTATCTGAATGCGGCCCGGTTTCATATGATTCGGGTAGCTGGAACTTTACTGCATTAAACTTTTAGTATGAAGAGGCAACTATTTCGAAAGGAACAAAATAGTGCTGTGCTTTCTTTCTTTATTCTATTCTCCAATAACTGTCAATTCCATCAATGTCCTAACTCTCCCTTTCACTTCTAAAAAAAAATTAAAAAAACAAAACTTCTATTTCTCCCCTGGAACCACAGGGGAGTTCACTGAAGCGTATCCCCTCCTGGCGGCACCGGATCAAAAGGAGTAAATAATATGTCCAAAAAAAAAAATGACCACCTTAAACTGGATAGCAGCCAACAAAATAAAGGCGTGTCCGGTATTAGTTTCCCCATCGAAACTAGACGGACGTTTTGGTAGTGGGCCAAAACAATATTTTTTTAGAGGGAGATACGAAGACCTAATTAAATATATTACAAAGGCCATAAAAAAACATCGCTATAAAGTAGTTTTTAAAAATTTCGAAAATCACGGATATATAACCTTAAATAACATACATGACTACATACTATATGTTATTTTAAAAGAAATTTTATATTGCGTACCTAACTTTTATTCTTAGTATAATTCCGCTATTTTCCAAAAGCTTAATATTTAAAGTCACGAACAACAATGTAGTATTTTTTTTCTTTTTTGTTTTTCGTTTTAGGAAGACTAAAATTTGTGCCACTTATTCTTGTTATAAATTTTTTCAATCTTTAATAACACCAAAAAAATTCAAGCTTTAAAATTTCTTAGCACACATACACAACATATTCATTAGTAAAATATTCATTTTAAACTTCTAAATTATAAATTATTATTTTCAACCATTTTATGTAAGTGATTAAAGTGAAATACTTATTACTTACATTTTTCATAAGTGTGAAGTAATACGAGGGTTACTCTGAAATTTTTGAGATACGCGCAGATGAAAATTTACAAAATAAAAATATTGGTTTAATTTTAAAATACAAAGTATTTTAACACAGAAGGCGATTTCTTACTGTCACACTTTAACTTGTTTAGTGTAGAATGGATTTTAAACAGAACAGAAAATGGAGTTGAAGCGAGAACATTTTCGCGCTATGATTTTTTCTACGTTTTAATCCTGCTTTAAGCAGGATTACATCAAGAAGAATGCGTTCGATGATTTTTTTCGAGCATTTTGTGCTGAATCTCCAGCTCGGTGCTACTGTATTCAGATGGTTTAGAGAATTTAGAAGAGGTCGTAATTTTCTTCATTCATGAAGAATTGCATGTAAAAAAATTAGTTTGCCGTTGGGTTCCCCATAATCTAACTGAGCACCAAAAAGAGCAGCGTGTCAGAATCAGTAAAGAAACTCTTAAATTGCTAAATGATGGTGGCCACCGCATCATTGTAACAGGTGATGAAACATACATACCGTTTTTTGACGTTCCAACACGTCAAGACAGTAAAGTATGGGTCTTTGAAGATGATCCCACGCCGACAATGGTGAAAATAAAAATATTGGTGAAAATAATAATAACTCGCACTGAAAAATGTGGTGTATACCGTTTGCTTCAGAAGTACGGGATTGGTCAAAGCTATCAAGTTGGACATGACAGAAGACAGTAACAGCAAACTGGTATACTACTAAGTGTCTTCCAGAAATTCGACAAGAATTGAATGTTAGAGGACTAATGCCTCACAATAACGATGCATCTTCACATACAGCCGGATTAACAGTTAAGTTTCTTAAACAAAAACAAAATAAAGTGATTGAACATCCACTGTATTCACCTGATCTAGCTATGTGCGACTTTTAGTTTTTCTTTAATCTAAAAACAACTTACGTGGACGTCGTTTTCATTCAGAAGAAGAGATTGATGTGGCTATAAATGCATTTTTTCATCTATTCCAACAAATGAATGGCTTGAGGCATTTAATCTGTTGAAAATTCGTGTACAAGAGTGCATTGATGCTGGAGGAGACTACTTTGAACACACCTAAAATTTTGTAAGTATAACTTTAAAAACCTAGTTCTATCTCAAAAATTTCAGAGTAACCCTCGTATAAAGCTTTAATTGCTTTTAAGAATCCAAAAAACTCTAAGCATTTCATTTAAACATTGATTCATTTCTTATTTGAATTTAACTTTATGATTTCTCTAAATGAGAATTCCATTTTTTTTATTATTATTAAAAAAAATTATAGAAAATGGCTAATGATAACTCAAAAATTCCAATACAATAATATTTCTAAAAGTATATTTTTAATTAATAAAGATTTAAGTGATATTATTTATAAAATAAATATTATAACTTATAATTTTTTATTCTAAAAGAAACAAAAATTCCAAAATTTGGAAATTTCTACAATATTCATTGCTCTTAGTAGACTTGTTATGAATTAAAACTTATTAAGTTGCTTTCTAATACGAAAGTGTCACATAAATTCCGAACATAAATAACCATTTAAAAATTTTATAATACTTAGCTCTTAAATTTAAATATTAATCTTCACCGTATTTTATTATAAAAAAAGATTTTTCGTACACAGTTTTAAACAGCCTTTATATCATTTGAAATACAATGAAACCCAGGTAGATTGTTTTGTTGTTGCCACCAATGTTTTAAAAATTTAATTTAAAAAATTTACTTTTATCCAAATGATTTTACTTTGGGATTTTTATAACATTTTATGCTTTGTGATTTTTACAGTATATTTTTGATAAGCTTAGCATCTGATGACGTCACTTTCAACTATTATTTTAAACTATTGAATCTGTGTGTGTGTGATTTTACCTCACATTTGAGGCATGCTATGTTTCATTTTTCTAACAAATGGAGTCGTCGGATAAAACCTGATTTTTGATAGTCAAATATAACTAGATAAAATCCAATTTTGGATTTTATCGTTTCTTTAACGTATAAAAGGAAAATGCCTTGTTTAATTAGAAAAATATTCATTCTTAATAAGTTGGGACTGGTTTGCTGGTTTATTTGTCGCTCAACGGTCCTTTTTTGCACACGAGGGCTAATTAGACCGGGACCTACGGTTTAAAGAGGATTCCGTACCGATACAAAGATCCATGCCCAAGGTGAGAGTCGAATCCACGAACTGTTGAACCAAAGGCAAGAGCGCTAACCATTCGGCTGCCAGCTCGATTAACATGTTGGGACAGTCGTAATTTTCTTCTTGGAGTTTTGCAAAACCTTTAACTCAAAAATAGAGAGAGAGGGGGGGGAATAAGCAAAATTTTCGAAACTGTAATCATGTAATGTGCATTTTTTGTCTTTTTGGAAGGATTTTGTCAGAACTATATGTTAAAAATTGCTTTAATAAACTTAATTTTAGAACTATTTAATCTTATAATTGTTTTTTGCCTTTTGTTTTTTTACTATTTACGCATCTGAAAAATCTCCCGCCGTTGCTACTCGGTACTTAACACCTAAGAGAACCACATTTTATAAATTAAAACAAAAGAAAATAAATCAAACAAACTTGTTATAAGCAAAAAAGAAAAAGAATGAACCATCACAGAAAATTAAATTTATTAAAACATAGTTCTCAACATGTAATGAGAATGATGCAGAAAAAAAATATTATTTGTGGTTTTTGATCTTAATACTTAATGATACGATTAGCCAACATAATTGACAATAAATGTTAAATATTAAACTCAAAGTTACTTATGTTTCGTTATTTTAAGACCCATTAAGTTTTTTTAACATAGGATTGACAATTTATTAAATTGCTGCGGTAAATAAATCTGTCATCAGTAAAATAACAACTCTTTTACATAATTCCTATACCTGACTATTTTATTAGACTTGGTCAAATGAAACTGGATATTATTTATATACCTTCTTCCGAAAAATGATTAATTCACACCCTAAAATAAAGTCTTACTTTAAAAAGTGTTTATTTTTAAAGCTGAAGGACTAAGTTCGATATCTCAATAACAGCATAATGCTGTATTATGCACGTACCTGTTTTATTAAAAACAAACAGTGACTGTCCAGTTTTGCAAATGTATATAAAGTAATTTATACTTTGATTTAATTAACTTAAACACGTAAAATTCTACTTCGAAACTCTTGTTGCTTCAAAAAAGACACTTACGCATTTATTTTTTAAAACTGTTACTTACATAAACCGCTGAGATTAAAGAAAAAACTTTTGAGAGTAATCTGACCCATTCTTCTTTCTACATTCCCAGTGCGCACTTCTTTTCTTTTTTTTCTTTTTTTTTTCCCCTAAAAAAATTACGCTTTGATTTTTTTTAGATTGGGGAAAAAGTATTGTTTACCCTTTCAAAGAAACGCGTTTTCGCCTTTTCCAACATGTCACAGATCGAAAAAGGATTAGAATGTTTATGAAAATAATCCCAATTTATAAATATTTTTTTTAACATTGTAACAAACAAGTTTTTAATGAATATACACCTCCTTTTTAGCTAATGCCTGGATTAAACTCCATTGCCAGACGAAAAAAATCAGTTTGATTTCCATTTATCACATTATTTTGTACTCTATATACTTTTATGTGTTTAAACTGTTAAGCATTATGCTTTCACATTTAAATTAAAATTTCATTCAGTAATAATTTTTTTTAATGCTTTGAATTTTTCTTTCTTCGGTTAGTCGTATACAAAAGTATCTAATCTAAGTTCTTCTGTTTTTTTGCTTCTGTTACTGTTACTTTTGGGTATGTGTTAAACTATAGAGTTTCATTTTTTCTTGCTACAATTGAAATTTCTGATAAAAAAAATTATTTCTTATACTTTTTTGTTTACTTCGGCCAGGCACATACAAAGGTATCTAATATCTTCAGATTTTTTTTTCCATTACATTATTTTAATCTTTGTCTTTTCTAATAGTATTAGCCAGATCTTTGAAAACATCTTAGGAATAATCCCTAACTTTATTGAACAGGTTGTAAAATGATTTAAAAATAAAGCAGTGAAAAGTGTGCAGTTAGTTAGAGTAAACCCCATTCATTAACTATTCCTTTGCAACTAACTGTAAATTCTAAGATTTATCGATGATTTGTTCATTTTGATGTTAGCGCATTATTTTCTTTATATGATATCTACCTAAGCATTCTTAAAATTAATAAAAATATAAATTTTTACACGAAGATTAAAATTTTCCTGAAAGCATGAAAATATTCCATTGATTCATCAAATTTTTAAGACTTACCTTGAATATTCCTTGAAGTAAAATTATTAGAATCTGAAAGTCAAATAATAATTGAAATTTAAAATACATACTTTGAGTTTCTAAAAATACAAAAGATGGCTATAAATTTTATAATACTGTTAAATCATCATGGAATGTAATACATAAAAAGAAAAACAAAATTAAAAATCCCTTAATATAATATTTTTGTTATTATGCTATGTCTTTTAATATATAACAAGATAGATTCATTAAGATTTTTGCTGAACAGCTTCCATTTTAAATAAATAAAACATTTTTTTCTTTTCAATTATTTAATATTCCCATAACATTTTAACGTTAGTTGGATAAAAAAAAAAATAAAAAAATGAAAATGTGGGATTTAAAAATATAAAAAAATATTTCGCCAAGGAAATTTCTTTTTTGCCTTTTTTTAATAACAAAATAATTCTATCATCCCCCTCCCCCCGCAACAGCAAACACTGTACATCTCTCTTAGTAGAACAAAAAGAAATCTCGTTTCATCCTTCTTTTCCTCCGGAATCTCTCTCCTTTAGCTCATCTCTCCGCAGCTAGAAACGCTTACCAGTGCCATACTCCGTGACGTCATTCCCCCTCCCATTGGCTGCATGTCACCGTGTGGGCGTGGTCCCAGCGGCGCTGGGACTCGGACGCAGAGATAACCTATCAATCAAGATTTGTTTGAGATATTGTGGGGGAAAAGAGAGACACAGCGCCGAGCGAATGAGGGGAGGGGCGGGAGCCTTTGGTGACCCCCCATCTTTCGGCGAAATGAAGAGACCTCCGCGCAGTAGCATGTCAGTGCGGTTCTAGCTGCCAAAGCGACAGGGAGTGAGTGTAACCACAAAGCGGAATAGTAAATAAACACTCGTGTGGACCGAGAAGATTTTTCAGTTTATTGGTAGTGGCATCTCTTTGAATTGGATTCGGATATTTTATTGACGTATAAAGGATTAATATCCGAGGTGAAAACAAAATGATGTTGCGGCGACGGCCAGAAGCCGAAGGGTCTTAAAAGTGCGGCGGCTAGGCTAGGGCCTGGGGGCCGCCCCCTTCTTTAATGTGCAGCCCATTGAGAAGGGCGCCCCTTTGCAACATGAACCACCTCAGTACTATGTATGCTACCAAGAGACGAAGAAGAAATAGTAAAAGGTAAGTCAAATCATGCTTTTTTTCATAACGACGTCTATATTAGCTTTAAGAAGGAAAATAACAGCGAAAACAACATCATTGATGTAAAAAATTAATCTTAAAACAAAGATTTGACCATTAGAATTCAATAAAATAACAATAATATATATATTATATATATATATATAATAAAGTATTTCAAATATCAAAAAAAATTCAGAAATTAAAATATTCAAGATAGGATCATATATTCCAAGAACTTTATTAGATCTAACGTGTATCTAATGTGATAGTTGGAATGTGCAGATTACATTAGATGTGACTTATTTTATTATGGATTCGCGTGACAAATTTAGAAATATCATTAATGAAAATATTGATTCTGAGTTTTAATATTATTATAGTTAGCTTTATCTTGCAATTTGCAATTAATTTAATGCAAAGATTCAAGAAATTTAATTAAAATTAATAAAAATTTTCCTATTCACATTGAATGATAAAATCTTTTAAATAAAAATAAGAAATAAAATAGAGAAGATGTAATATTATTACTTTATCCTTTGTACTCTGTACATTTCTACACATAATTTATTCGGAATATTCATTTTGAAAAAAGAAATATTAATTTATTGAAATTTGCTCTGCTTCTGTTAGCAGAGTTTATTTAAAGAAACTATACTTGTCTTTTCTTGGCAGCGAAGAGGTAAAATTTTATAAATGTAGGAATTAATTAATTTCACTCTTTCTAATACTGTATTTAAATTTTTCAAAGTATTTGAAATTATTATATCTTGCATATGAGCGTTTTTTTAATAGTATTTACAATATAATTAGACATGAAAGAAATTTTAATTGAATATAGCTAATTTATCAATTATTATAATTATAAACTAAAGAAAAAATAAAGTAAAAAATTATACGTTAAAATTTATTCTTTTTATATTTATTGCCAATGAAAACATTTCCTTATAATAAAGTTTCTGTAATTAATGAAGTTCTTATAAAAAGTTTATGTTAAATTGTAGTAAAAAACAAATAACAAGTGAAATGTTTTGAAAAATTAATCTGAAAATTTCTTTTCCAATAGTTAAAATCAATTCTACTCAGTTTATTCAACCTTTAAATTATTTAAAGAAAAATTTAATCTAAAAGTTATTTTGCTAGTAAGTAATTGGTAATATTAATGTTTATTGGAAAATTTTTTTTACGTCAACTTATGTTATAATTTTCTGAGATTAAATTAACTGAACAAAAAAAAATGTAGCTGGATAGATTAAGACAAGCGAATGTTATTCAGTTTCAACAAAACTAAATAACAGTTCAAGTCAGTTTCCCTAAAATGAAGTTAAAGCTGCCTATTTTAGTAAAAGAAGAAATTAAAATTGAAATGTGATTTACCTATAATGAATTATTTGTAATGCTGATAGAATTTAAACTATATTTGACATGAATTAACATTTAGCTCCTTTTGGACTATGAAAATCTCTTAAAAAGATCATAATTAATGTTTGCTCCAAATATTAATTTGCTAGCATGATATCTATGTATAGTATAATATATTAATTAAATATGTATGTATAATTAATAATTGTGAGTTATCATTAAACAAAGTAATAACAAATAATTAAAAAATTGGATCGGATATATATAACTAGAGTAATTATAAAACCTAACTTAAAATTTATGATCATAACTATTTGATATAATGATAAATTTGATATTTTTTATTTCAGTTTATGATTAAATTTAATTTAGAAAAATTTATTAATCTAGTTGTCAACTTTTTTCCTATTTATACTAGATTTTTTATAAAATTAATATATTTGTCATTCAGCTAAATAATTTGTGAACATTCAAACAATATATCTTATTTGGATAATTTTTAGATAAGTAACTAAAAACCAATAACTTTTTGCGCATCAAACCATTCATTTCGTATCGTCCAATAAAAGTGGCACACATTCTAAGTAATTTCTTTAAAAAAAAAACTTGACAAAACATAGAAATACTTGAAATCTTTCATGGTTTTATCATTTTAAAAAAAACCAAATTGCTTGCTTTGTTCTCTGAATTACATTTTCAGCTTAATTCAATATTTAACTCTCTATATATTTATATAACCAAAAAACTGTTATTGCTCTATTAGATGCAACAGTTGTTTGTATTATAAATATATACCATTATTTTTCCGAATGTTGCGTGGAGTCACTTTCATAAAAGGTTAATAGAATCGAAAAGTCGTGCCTCTCGTTTTTCAATGAATGGTTGTAAAATGGTCTCGATATTAAATTTGGAGGAGTGATCGATAAGAATGGATAAAAAAGGAAAGAAAACAATCGATTTACAAGCGAATAAAATCGCTATCATAAAGTTAAATATTAAACATTTCTACAATGCGTAACGCACAGTCGCGTGCTATGTTCAGTTACTGATAGACTTTTAAAATCAATGATACCCAGTGTCCGCCGGCGGAAATGCGGAGAGCTGCGGTTACCGTCAACTTCGGATCTTTTTGAGGGACATTCGCTTTTGTTTCTCTACCGTCGAAAACATACCTTAGTATACATTGTATGCTAATCATTAAAACTTTTAAAACATTTCCGAAGTATTGTTTATTATATTAATGTTTCTAAATAAACAGAAAAACATGTTAATTTAAATTTTTCAATTTCTTACCCTAGATTTAAAAGCACATTTAAATTTGATACATTGTTTTGTTTTTTTCGTAAATTACCGACAATTTAGCAATTTAACAGACAGTGAATTATTGGAAAGTGACCGCATTTCAGTTCAACATTTTTTTCTGTTTGAAATACTTTCCTAGTTTTGGTTAGTAACCTGGATTTTTTTTTTTTTTTTTTAATGATGTTCGCGAATTCTAGTGACATGGTTTTATATCCATTGATATTATGCTGATAACATTTTTAAGTGACATTTATGATTTATTAAATAATAAATTGCTTATATGTAGAGCTAAGAATGTTAAATTATTTGATAAATTAAATGTATAATAAAGTTAAAAACTTCTATAAAATGCACAATCGAAGTTTTCAGATATTATTTAAATTTTACTACATTATTCTCATAAAAGAAAGAAAAGTTGAATAGTTGATAACTGTGCACCTACATTGTAATATTTTTCTAAAGGGAAAATATAATTTTTTTTTATAGAAATTAACAAATAATTGAAAAGTCGTGATTTTTGTGCAACTATTAATGTTACGAACTCGAAACAATAAAAAAAGGAATAATTCTATTTTTGGCAAAATTATATATATATATATATATATATATACATATGTATGTATGTATGTGTATATATATATATATATATATATATATATATATATATATATATATATATATATATATATATATATATATATATATATATATATGTATATATATATATATATATATATATATATATATATATATATATATATATATATATTTATTTATATATATATTTATATATGTATGCATTTATATATATATATATATGTATATATATATATCTATATATATATATATATATATATATATATATATATATATATATATATATATATATATATATATATATATATATATATATATATATATATATATATATATATATATATATATATATATATATATATAAACGAAAATAAAATATAAAATACTATTTCTACGATATAAAACCACCAGCATGCATTTTGTTTTATTCTATCAATTCTTGAGTTAAATACTAATCCTAAAGATTTTAAAAATGTTATTTATTATTTAGGAAATTATGAAACAAGGTAAAAGTGATAATTAAGCAAATAATGCGTTTAACTAAAAATGTTTTTATCGGTGTCTTATTTCTTGAAACTTTTGGCATTGACGTTTAATTAATTTGACAATTTCTGGGTTCAGTTCTTATATCCAGCGTGGGTGTTTATAAAAATTTATAGAGAGTCCACACACACTTTTAAATGTAATACTGGATCTACTTAGTCATGATGATCTAGAAGTGACATCAGATTGACACTTAAATTAAACTTACGTTAAAGATGTTAAATTGAATGTGATAGTATCTTTCTTCAATATTCATTTATGTGAGAATACATTTTTAAAACATAAATTCAAAATATCCTAAATTGAAAATTTTTAACTTTACAATAAATTTTTTAACTGAATTTTCAATGCAGGTACTTATTTTCATTTCTTACCTCAATTCATTAATAATTGGATATTTTCAACCAATAATTAAATTTATAAACCGCATTTGTTAATACAATGTATAATTTAATGGTTGGAAGATGGATATTTAATGCAGATTATTAGACAAATAACAAATTCTCATAATATTTTAGCAAATAAGATAAAGGCTGCATAACCAAATAATGAGTTGTAGATACAGTTATAAACTCCATGATGATGATAAACATTAGCTCTTGAGAAAAATATTATTAGTTGGTGTGAAATCCATTAACAAACAATCATTTCCACTTGACATTTATGAGAATTGAATTCTTTATGAGACTTTATGCAATTTTATGTTTTTACTGTTTGAAAAGTATTACTATTTTTCTTGGCAGTTTTCATAACAATTCTTTTTTAATATTTTTGTGATATAAATGTTTTCTCTATACGGTTAATGTTTTAATTAAATCAAAAAAATCTTCTGAAATAAGTTAAGACAAAAATTTCTCACTTAATTTGTATCTTAAATAGTGTAGAGCAGTGATGGTAATTCTTGATTCCAGTAGAATGATGAATTGATGTAAATTCAGCCTAATAAATTTTCATGTGTATAAAATAGAATCCAAGAATTCAAACTGTTAACATGTTTTTGTGAAATTACAACATGAATTCGATATATTCCGATATTTAGTTAAGTATCACTTCAGAAAAAGTTATAAGAATCAATTTATTAGTGAGTTAATCTAATAACGAAAATGTTTGCTTTAATGATAAGTATGATAAAAAAAATAGTATGCATTTAAATCATTTTAGTTATTCACATAGCATAAATTCAAAACATTCTATTAGTTTATAAGACGTCTAGGAGAAGTTCTCGCATCCACTGTTTGAATTTTAGATTAGTTATTAAATTTAATCTTATTTATTAATTATTAAATATGAGCTTTTCTGAAATATATATAAATTGATTTAAATCTCAAATACCTGTCTTATTTTCTTCGTCGCAAATTGTTTTATAACTATCTAATATCGTTAAAAGATTTCTCGATAATTTAAGTTCTTGTACATTTTCTTCGTATAAAATTAATTTCATAATAATTTCCAAATTTAAATTGCTACAATAAATTAGATAATTCTATTTTCAAACGATACCTAATTGTGGATACAGTATATAAATGCTTATACTTTAGTGCAGTCGTTTAATCTAAAGAAGAAATTCATAAAATCAAAAGTAATCGTTCGTTTCCATTGTTTAATTCTAACTTATTTATTTTTTTTATTCTTATTTGCTTACAAAACTAAATACAATTAAAAACTTGAAATTTTGTAACATTAGAATTGATTAATCATGTAACCTTAAAAATGTAAGTTGTTTGCATTTATAAATTTTATCATTTCCAAACGATTTATAGTGAAAGAAACACTTTAAAATATCTTCAAATTATTCGTTTTATATTCTATTCTCTATATACTGTAGTATACCGTAATTTTTCATTCTCGATTATTGAAATTGATATTTTAAACGAAACAAACAGCAAACAATATTTAATTTTTAAGACTTCTACACATCAAAATTTGTAATCGATATGATTATAACTTGTTTCTAAAATAAAATAATAAGTGAACTGGATATCTTTGCCAATAAGAACTGAAAACTCTTTGAACTCGAAAAAAACTGTCTGTTGAAATCAAATAAGTAAATTGTGTTTGCAAATTTTTTCCCCTGCCGATAAAATTTTCGCACTTCTGATTAGGTCAGTAAATATGTCATAAGCTGTTTAGATGATTGTCATGCTTTGATTTTATTCAAAGTTACTATAACTTTCCTTCATTTCTTTTATTTAAAATTTAGTTCTCTTGGGGAACCTAAAATTTAAGAGCTACCAAGTAAATATAATAGAAGTTTATCATATTCATTGCGTAATGTTCATAGTTATACAAATCAGTTTTATTTAAAAATTAACAAGTATTTACAACATAAGATCTTGCTACAGTTATAAAAAAATTGCTTAAATAATAAAAAAATATTATTAAATAAATATAAATATCATTCTAGTATATAAAGGTGTTAATATAATGTAGTATATAACTGAAAATATGATGAAATAAAATATATAAATATATATAAAGATTTTTATATATGATTATTTTGTGCTCCTTGTGTTAACTATATTCCGCATAATGATTCACACACACGCATTGTGTTCATATATTTTCCTTGAATAATTTAATGATTGGTCATAATTTATTGATTTTTGGAAACAGCTAAGGCTCTGAAATTACAATATATCAATATTCAAAAAGCTTAAAAATAAATAAATAAATAAAATAAAACATTTAAACTATACAATGTTGCATCGAATAAATAAATGAATATTGATTATATCCATTATTTTGGAATAACTACAGAAACTGTTATATTTACCATGATTGACAGTAAATTTGCGATTAATTTACTTATATTTAATTATTTATAACTATTATGCAATATTTAACAAAAAATTATTGCATGCAATTATTCTTTTCCTTCATTAAAAAAATATTATATATCTAGAATAATAGTATACTTCTCTTAAGGTAATTTTTTGTGGTGATGTCAAATTATATCTCAATTGAAATTTGAAAGCAATTTTTTTAAATGCTTTCAATTGTAATGATTGAAATTATGCAAATGGACTAATTATAGCTAATGGTAGAAGCATGCACTTTATAGTGAATCATTTCGAGATCGATACTGATTTCTGTTAAATAACGGATAATGTATATTTAATTTCTATCGTAATATATGCATGAGTTTTCCGAGTTTTACCCGTTGCTGAACATAAATAAGAGCCACTATTTATAAAAAGTCTTCTTATAAAGTATTTCACTATATATACTTAATATGGGATATACAGCAATTAAGTAATTCATTACATCTTCTGTCACAGTACATTATTAACTTAATTAATATATTATTGAATTAAAAAGAGAGAAAAACAAACTCAAGTAAAAATTGTTCATAAATATTGTATTGGTATGAGAAAGAATCATTTTATAAATTATTTCTTTACTTCTGCTTTTTTTTTTTTCTAATTTTCTATAAATGAGCAATATTTATCAAAAGAAAGTTCCAAAATATCCTATGCACATTTAAGTACGCATAAGTGAGATTCGAAGTCCAGAAGAGTAATCAAAACCACTGCAATTACTAGCTTACGATCATTAAAGGGAAAGTAATTTAACCTTAAGTAATATTTCTCGTCTTTGTTTCATTGTGTTGCACAAGCTCTGAAAATTGAATCCATTTCGATTATTTTCATTTTCATCTAAATAATCGTTTGAGGACTGCTTTTCGTTTGGCATGTTTCTACGACTATTTGTCACTATACCAAGGTTCACCTCGCACGTTTTTCAATTTGTGGCTTAATGGCGGTAAGACCAAAATAAATTAATTTATCAAAGTCGGCGATATTTTGTTTTGGCTTGGCGATAATACGCTGACCTTTTCCACTCTCACACAGAGCCAGGTGGTAAGGACTTGCACTCGCCGATATGCGCGTGCCGCGGGTTTTAAGCGACTTCGGCGATGCCGATCTCCAAGCAGTGAACGCATATCTTCAAAGAGATAAATTTAACATTAGAGGTCAAAGAGTACATTTATTAGAAATGGTATTTATTCAGAGAAAGTACACGAGATTTTAACGGTTAAATATTAGATCAAAATGATAAATGATGCAGCTCTTTCGTTCACTGTAATGTATAAATCATTAATTTTAAATCATGGCTATAATTGTAAAACTGCTCAAGCGAAATAAAGAGAAAGGGAAACATTTATCAAGCTTTTGTGAATAAAAGTACAATAAAAAATGGCAAATTATTTAACTGACTTTATTTATTCATACATTTTTAGTTTCATATTTTTAGATTTCTACACAAAATATATCAGAATTAAAAGTCTCACATTCAAATGAGAATATCTTTTTATCCTTCAATAAGGAAATATTTTAAAATTATGATTACAAAAAAAATAATAAAAATGTAATATATATAAACTGAATCTCTTTAAAAAAATTTAGATTTATAATATTGCATTTTCATTCATTCATACATAATTGCATAAAACTGCAATCAACAGTAAATCATATAATTAAAAATTTGTTTATATTATATATTTGCTTATACATTAAAGTTCCAAGTTATAAATCCTAATCTTTTTCATATATAATTCGACTTTCGAAATGATTTTTTAATTTCTGAAAAAACTGGTATTTTTTTTAGGGAATAATAATATAAAATAAGGAAATATAAATTTTTTTAAGCTAAAATAAAAATTTAAGATAATATCTTAAAGTGAAAAATAAGCTTAAGACAATAGTTGTAAAAATAAATTGTCACAAATAAAATACAGAATAATTAAAGTTTATTTATCAAGCACTCAAATATGAAATATTTTAGGGAAAAAATTTATTAATTATTTTATATTTAATTTATATTTTATTTTCAAATTAATTTCTTCACTTCAAAATAATTGAGGCAATATCTAATTTGATTTTAGGCATTTTAATACTGTGCACACACACTTACTCAAAATCGTTAGAAGTTTCTAATAAGTTTCCGTTAGTTGTTTAATAGTTAAAAATAAAATTATCCTCATATTAATATTATTATGATTTTAATAATTCAAATGAAAAAAAAAAACATATAAATATCATATAGGTACAATCTGAGTTTTTGTACTCGGAGAGCTATAAATTCAAAGTAACTAATCTTTAAACACGGTGTGTGTGTGTGTGCGCATGTGTGTGTGTGCGCATGTGTGTGTGTGCGCATGTGTGTGTGTGCGCATGTGTGTGTGTGCGCATGTGTGTGTGTGCGCATGTGTGTGTGTGCGCATGTGTGTGTGTGCGCATGTGTGTGCGCGCATGTGTGTGTGCGCATGTGTGTGTGCGCGCATGTGTGTGTGCGTGCGTGTGTGTGCGTGCGTGCATGCGTGTGCGTGCGTGCATGCGTGTGCGTGCGTGCATGCGTGTGCGTGCGTGCATGCGTGTGCGTGCGTGCATGCGTGTGCGTGCGTGCATGCGTGTGTCTGAGAGAGATAGAATAATATGACTAAATAAGATCCTAAAAAAATCTTCTGAAAATAAGTATAATTTATATTGAAAGATAATAAAATCAGATAACTAGTAACACTAGTAACAAATACTTAATAATCAAATATTAGTTAAAATAAAAAATATATATGGCTTTTAATAATGATTTTTGCCGTTTAGTATAAAATAAATAAAAAACCCAAACAAGCTTAATCATTATTATTCAAAATAAAATAATGAAATGAAGAAACAAAAACAGGAAAAAACAATTTAATAATTTATTATTTGACTAATAAGTAAATAAGAAGAAGGGTAAGCAATTGTTTTGTTTACCAATAGAAAAGTAGGCTAAATAAATTAATTTAGAGAATACTTACGTAGGCTGGTACTGCTTATAAGGAACTGAAATTGTCGTAAAGGTTATCAAAACCATGAAGTATTTCTTGATTAATGAATGTCCTTCCCATACTACTCTTTTTGTTTTGAGCCATCAGCAATAAGCAAGTTCATAAATGGGCTGTTTAAAGACAAGTGTAACTAGATCGTGAAAATTTTTAAATAGAAAAGGGTCAGCAAGAATGTCAACCAAGTTCCAAAACTCTTTAGCTCTGTTTTTAACACCGCGCGACTTCTAATATTTATCATAGACATTTTAATAGTTTGTTGTATTTATCTAACATGAAGAAGTGGAACAGTTTAAAATATTTATATATGCAACAACACGTCTAATATATTTACTGTGAAATATTTTAAAAAAGAAATGCATATATTAATACATGTTTTAAATTCTCTTAATGAATATATTTTCCAAATAAATTTTCTTTTTAATTTTAAGAAATTACTATCTGACATTTTTTTTAAAAATACATTTTGTCCTTTATATATATATATATAAGGGTATGACAAAGTTAAATAAAAAAAATATTTATAATATTACTGTTTAGGGTTATATTGTTAGTATATAATATAAATTTTTGCAATTTTATTAAGTGAGTCAAAATAAAGAAGATATGAAAAATTTGTGGAATGGAAAGAAGATCACTTTGTTATGTTTCCAATGGCGACATTTGAATTTTTAGGGCTTCTGGTTTTTGATGTGTGCGCTCTTAAAAAATAATAACCGATAGAGACAGACGGGACAGGTGAGTCAGAAGCTCTGTTACGCATATAGGGTTAAATACGATTTCTCAGAATTAGAGTTCGTAGACTTAGCGACAGTAGTCTTCATAAATTACGTTTTACGATCTTACGCTCTTCTCCTTCGCTCCCAGAATTCCCTGCGTTTCCCACCCGTGAAGAGAAGCAAGCGCTGCAAAAATAAATAACACACAAAAAATGAAAAAGAAAATTATATTTCCCGTATTCCTCAGCGTTTTTTTTTTTTTTTTTTTTTTTTTCCTTTTACCTGTTAGTTTTTGTTTTGCTTCACTCATTTTTTTTTTTTTTTTTAATTTCCCCTTTAACATTAGGCGTATTAACAGCCCTTTTAAAACCCGGCAGGGGGCGTTGTAATAGAATTTTCAACGCAGCGGTGTTTATAAGTCGAAATCGTTTGAAACAAGATTTTACGACGATGGTGGTGGCAACATTAAAATCTCGTTCTCAGAGAATGCCCGGGAAATTAGAACAATAAAATAATGTTTTTTTTTCCCATTCCCAACGACAATGGAGGTGCGGTTTATCGGTATTCCAGAAGCTCGTTATTAGTGATTGTTCTCATAATCCGTTTTATTATCAACGAGTAAAAAGAAAGTTTAGAGGCAATCACCAGTTTGAAAGACAAAGAATAAGTCCGGATGCAGTAGCCATTTAGTGATGTTTAACATTGTAATGACTCCAAATCGAACTTACTAATTATTAATAAAGTCATCGGGGTCTGAAGATTTTATATTGAAAGTTAAGTATGGCTTTTCCATTGTACCACGGATTGGTTTATACGATTTCTTAGAAAGTTAGTGCATTGCTATTGACTTTCACTGCAATACTGTATACCTTATTAGATCAAACATTACCAAACCATATAATATGATTGCTGTATTAAAATTTGTCAGTATACTTAAGCAATAGTATTTAAATTTGTAATAAAACCATATTACGAAAGACAATATGCATTTTTCATTTTTTTAAAAAATTAATCGGTATTTTTAATCTACCTATCTTTATAAATTATTTTCCTTTTAAATTAAATGTTACTATTCTAAATTTATATTTTTAAATATAAAATCAAAAATATTTTAAGGTTATTACTATATTTATAATTCAAAATATTAATAACCTATTTTATTAGCAATTATATAAGTGAATATGTACACAGATTCCATTAAATTCTTGAGTAAACCAATACATATGTTATGATCTTGGAAAAATTCCCTTGAGTAAAATTTAAAATAGCTCAATTTTATCGCATAAATTACACACCCTTTTCAAAAATATATTCTAAAAATTAATTTAGTAAGATACAATCGTGCTTGGTTTAAAATCTCTTACATTTTTAAAGCAAATTTTAAATTTAAAAAAAAAATTAAATTTCTTACATCCTCTTGGTACACTGGGAAATGCTTGAAAAGAATGCAATTGTCAACAAAGAGCTCCACATTTCCCAGCTATACCGCGTGAATGAGGTAATTCGACTGTAAAGACCCGATCGACATTGTCAAACCATACTCCTTCACGACAACACCAGGCCCCATGTTGCCCAAATCGTCAAAGTCGCAATCCAAGAGTTCGAATGGAAGGACACCATATTCTCCGGACCTTGCACCGACCGATTACAATCTTTTCCACTCCTTGTCAAACTATATGAAGGGCGTTACCTTCGATAACAAAGAGGACTTTAAAAACTGGCTCAACAAATTCTTTGACACCAGACCAGGCGATTTTTGATGAAACGGGCATCAACAAATGGGTCGAGAGGTGGGAAGAGGTTGTAAACAACAACAGCGAATATATAATTGATTAACTTATTGATGTAATTATTGTTTTTTGTTTAAATAAATGTCTTTGGTAAAAGCGCTACAAATTTATTCCCCAACCTAATATGTGATTGATATTCTTCAAAATTTCTATTAACTCGGACTTTGAAAATAAAGAACCTGTTAAAGGCAAATAATTTTATAAATCTTCCCAATTAATATGGTATATTTAGGTTATGAAAATAAATATTAGTGTCTCAAAACAGGATTTTTTTTTTTTTTTTTTCTTTTCTTGAGATTTGTTCATCTTGTACTAAAAAAAAAAAAAAAAAGAAAAGAAAAAAAAAAAAATCGCGGAAAGATTACGTAAAAAATTCTAATGCAATTACAGATTCATGATTAATTCAATATTTATATTGAGAAATATCTTATACCTTCATTTCTCGATTAATTAAACAATACAAATTTAAAATTACTAATAGTAATTTCAGTTTATGTGCATTTCTTCTTTACGATTATTGATGGAAATTTATGTCGATAACACACACACGCGCACACACACAGAATATAGCTTCATTAAAAAATAACTGTTATGATATAAACTGTGGAAAAAAACGTCTAATCATATATAAATTAAACTAATTAATTATTTTAATTTATACTATATTTTTTTGTAAAGCAAATGTGCATTTTATTACTTGATAATTTTTAATGTTAAGAAGCGGGGTGGGGGGGGTACTGATGCCGTATAATCCATGATGCCAAATACTGAGATTGGCGATTTTTTGGCGGATTTTCTTATGTATTTGGCAACTTCGTTTTTATTACGTCATACATATGGGGAACTATAAGAATTATGCAGAAAATTCTATTTTGGTAACTCTAGTATTTACGTCATCTCACATGTCATGGTACGCCATCTTGGCAACATTTCTTCATCGCCAAAAATATTCAGAATTTGGAATCATGGATTATGTGGCACCTGTGCCGAAGCGGGTATCTTACAACAAATTTTTATGATCGCATAATTGGGAACATTAGAAGTTTTATCGCTTATGTATAGGCTTTTTTAAATCAGATGAAATTTAATATATTAAAGGGGACAAAAACTAGGTAAAAGAAATATTGAAAAGAAAGAAAAAGAAAAGTTATTCTTTATTACGAATCCGTTTTTGTCATTATACTGATGGCGGATATTACTTATTAAAATAAAAATTTCAGTATAAGTTTGTTTGACCCAAATAAAACTTGACTGTCTTTATTAAAATTTTAATACCGGTGATTATCTGTATAAAGATGCAGAAATTTGGAATGAATAAAGACAAAAAAAATCATTTCGATATGCACAATTACATTTTTTTACTTTAATAGTTACATATTGCGTTTTAATGTTATTTCAATTACTCTTCTCATCGATGCCATTTTCTTTTCTGAAAAAGTTACCTCGGATAATTAGAAATCAGAATTCAAACACGAATAACTAATAATGGCGAGTAACAAAAAAATAAATAAAGTCGTTCTGATGGAATATCAAACGCAAGCATCTGACTCGAAGCCCACCTTGTCGGAAAACCCTTCACCGAAGTCGGGGCTTATTTCTCCGAGAACAATGTAACATAAAAATATCGTCTGTAAAAATAACAATAATAGGAGATAAGACCTTCGAAAAATGGTTAATCTTTCCGCGTCACTGCGCAGATTTGTCATGCCCCTCGGTAATGACCCTAACGGGGTTGTCAAGAAAGCGAAACAATGGGGTAAAGGGGGGAAAGAATCATTCACTTTCTTCTTTGGCAGAGAAGAATTTGAATTTCTCTTTTATAACCTCTTGCTTCATATTATTTCTATCTTTAATCTGACTCAAGACATCTCTAAAGTAAATAAAGGAAACTCTAAGCATTTTTAATTGCATAATTGAGCGTATCTATTAAAAGTTCAACTGAACTCAAAACATAGGTGAAAATCTTGCATAGCAATTTATATAAAAACACCTAGAACTTCTATTTTTTTCAAAAGACTTTTAAAAATTCAAAATCTTATATTATAAATTAGATTTAAACGAAATCATCTCCAGCTTATTGTGAATAATTAAGTCATTTCTATTGTTGATTTACAAATAAATCAGCAACAAAATATGTATAGTTAGAAAATTTAATAAATCAACTTAAAAGATTTCCAGAAAATTAAGCGTGATTAATTTTATATATCCCTATCTTTCTCCTTTCGATTTTGTTTTCCTAGTTGAGTTCATTTTCTGAATTACTTAGCTGTCAAGTCGTAATGATAAATGTCAGTTTTTTATTTTCGTGAAATAAAGGTGTTTTCAATGAGAAAAAATAATTCTGCCCATTTTATGATTGTATCTTCTCAGTTACAAACCAAGTTAAATCGTAATGTAGTAATTAAATTGTCTTAACAATGTTTTTGATGTGATCCTATTCACAATTGCTTAAAGCCTATTCAGAATACCATAAGTGAGCATAAAGGAAAAGATTATATTACTATTCGATCATGTGATAACCCACTAGACTAAACATTCTGCTATTGGATTCAAAGAGTGAGCACAAGCAGATGTTTATTGGGCATTCTTACGTAATTTATATCATTACTTGTAAAACAGTAGGAATCACAAATATAATTTTTCATGTTTTTATGGCTGCATGTAAAAAAAATAATAATAAAATAAAAAATATGTATTTATAACAGTTTTAGTAAGAACTAGCAGCCTTTTAAAATGTACATCACTTACTTCTTATGATTTATATAAGAATATTGGTAATATCCTAGTAGATCCCACACCCTTGGCGACAAACTGAAGAAAAGCGCCAAGGAATAACAAAATTCCTGAAGTAGTTTGATTTAATATATCTAATCTCGAAGTAGAATTTCTAAGATAGGCGTTAGACCACAATTATCGCCAGCTGAAAACATTCGCGTTAAGGGTGTGGGCTCTGCTAAGATCCAATCAAAAATATATATGCCAAGATGATAAAAGCATTGATGTTGGGAATTGTTATAGCAATGCTTTAATATGTTTTTCTGTCCAACATTAAATAATCTTTTTTAAGCAAAGCTTATTTACCTTTCTTGCAAATTGTTACCAATTGTCTTTCAATTTCTTTCAAGTTGTCTTCAAATTTCAAATCATCAGAAAAAAAAAGATGTACATTAAATTAAATGAATTGGGAAAACTATCATTCCCAAAAACAAATCTCCGTATTTTGAAGGAAAACGCATGAGAAATTGTCAAACGTGACAAACAATAAAGAAATCTATGAAAGGAAATATCTGACCTTTATCCTTAAAGAAAAAAGTTAAAATAAGAAGATACTGCGAACGTGTGATAGTCGTTTCTCTGTAAGGCATATAAAAAAATGAAAATAATTAAACCTCACTCTTCCATCGACCGACATTTTACGAAATGGATTACATCACAGTCACCCAGAGCTTTTGATGATAAAAAAAATAAACAAAGTAAATGCCCAGTGAAGTCTGAGCAGATAAGAAAAGCAAAAGCTGCTACAACTTCGCTATCCCATCTTCTGTGTCTATATGTTTAATGTTCATTAAACTAAGATAGAGGATAAGTAAGAGGAGAGAGCCCGGGGCGAACCACTAATTGCACGTTAGATCTCAATTTAGGGGAGGGGGGACACTTTCCTTTAGGAGGGTGACTCTAGCCGGCAGATGTGACCTTTATTTGGCGCGTGTCTCTGTTGACCGTCAGGTCGAATTCTCACGACGGAAACTTCTGACAGTTTGAAGGCGACATTTATTCCAAACGAATGAGAAGAATCTTTTTTTATTTCTTTTCTTTTCTTTATTTGACTTGTTTCGGGGAGTCGATCATTCAGAGATGGGGAGGTGGGGAGCAAGTGCAAAATTATTACTTTTTGTCTTTCTCACGGACTTCGTGATTATTGGGTGTGTAAGAGGTCCTTTGCGTTTGTGCCACGGAAAAGCGCTCATATTCAAATGAAGCTTTGAAGAGGGTGGCCGGTGAGTGTGGTGGAGGGGTGGTTCTGGGAACGGAGATTAGAGATTCTGTATGAAATCGGTTTATAAATGTCAGCTGCAGATGGAATGTACCCCTGCACCATTCACCATTAATAAATACAGGTTAACAGGCCTTTCGAAAAATGCAATTCAAATGATTTATTTTCATCTATTTCATCTGAATTGTTTTTTTATTTTTTTATTTCAATTTAAAATATTGTCTTAGATGTATTCTTTGATTAATAATAATTAACTTATATTATATCAGGTGTTATTGGAGACAATGCTATTTTTTTGGCTGCTAAAACATGTTCCATATACGTTTGAAACAATTTAAAATTGCTATAAATATTTTAGAATCTTAGTATCGGTTAACGAACACAAATGGAAAAAATCAAGAAAAAAATTTCCCACAGATAACAATTAAAAAAACACAATTTAAACCCATTGTAAGTTATATGACTTTATTGAAAAAAATTGAAGAAATCAATTGATATAGAAAAGATTTAATTTATAGATAAGTGAGAGATACACAAAACCAAATTTATCATTGAAAGATTTACGATTAATTTACACAATAATATATTACATTTATAAATAAAATAAACTTATGCTTCATAAAGTTATTTTTTATTTACATTCAAAATAAATTGCCACTCGCATTATTGTTATAATCAATTTATTCCCACATAAACCAAAAATTATTTTAACTTTAATTTATATTTATGAAATCAGCTTGCACAAAAATTAAAAAAAAAAAATTATTTTACTTTGTATTTTAACCCAATTAGATTGACACTGTGTGATTGCATTTTCTAAGATACAGTTTTGGGAATTGATTTATATAAACAACAATCGAATTTATCTGCAGTCTAAATATAAAAATAAAACGCTTATGTCAAATATCTCTTCATACTGTATCAGTTTCGAAATTATTCATAATATTCTTAAGAGTATATTTAAGAGTTCTTAGCAAATACAATTTATTTTTACAAATTCGACTGGTTAAAAATTTTCAAATTTTACATTCCGAAAAATTTTACATATATAGATTAAAATCAGCATTAAGGATTTGACGATGAAACTGAATAAGATTATAAATTATGTATGACATATGCCTTATGTAGAAAAAAATAAAAGAATAAATTAAAATAGCGCATTAGTATGAAAAACTTTTTAAAAAAATTCAAAACCTACACTTAAGACGACTATCTTCAGAATAAATTGCTTTATCACAAGAATCTAGCTCCTGTCAAATAATTGTACTTATACAATCACTGTTAGAGGAATTACTTGGGAGCTTTCAAAGCTCTTTTCTCTTATATAATTTAAACTCTGCGAATTCTATTTATAAAAACAGTTCTTCACGGAAACAAAACTATGAATATTAAAAACCTGACAACAATTTTCATTATATTGATTTATTGTCAAAAGTAAGCATACTTTTACGATGATAATAAACCATCAAATGTTTTTACAAAGAAAACTATTGATAAACTTAGTCATGAAAACATTGACCCTTAAAAATGCTTTGCCATTTTTTCTGGAATATTTTTTTTTAATTTTTGGATGATACACACAATTTTTATTTATAATCTGATTGTAATGCATGTAAACGATATATCTAATGTTGAATTTCATTTTTTAATTATAGAATTAGAATTTGAGTGCATTAGCGAGAAATTGCCATAAAATTAGGGCTGATAATGAATGTCACTTTCCCTTATTTCTTTTTTATGTTTTGTTCTTTAAAATAAAATTAGATAAATTGTAGTGAAAAACTGAAAATTAAAAATTTGGTCTCAAAAATTTTCCATTATTTCATACAATATATAACACTGATCGCATTTGTATTTGATGATTGGTGAATTGTGCTTCTGGAAAAATTCTATAACTTTATATAAACTGGCCTTGATCATTTGAATGTTAGTTTCCTAATGATTTCTTGTTTTTTTTTTTTTTTTTTTTTTTTTTAATAGTAAAACGCTTATTGCGTAAGCTTGAGAAGAAAGGGGGAAAGTGAGATATTCGTTTCAGACTTTGAATGTAACTTTGAATTTTAAAGTCAGGGATGTTTAATTACTTTAGAATACCTTCACAGTCAAGAAATGGGTTGGAGATTTTATCTTCAGCTGTGTATTAAAAACCTGCAAATTCACATATAAGTTTGGTTATTCACAGGACTGCTGCTGTGAAATTTTATCGTACACACAGATAGAAAATGGAATTACATTTGAACTGATTTATTTGATGTCATTGAAATTATTGCACAAGAGCAGGACTTTATTTGCTTGTCTTAAAAAAGCCAATGTAGACGAATTTTGTGAAGAGTGAAATCATTTCGAACAGATCATGTTTCATCAAATAGGATTTCATTGTTGTTACTAATGACACTTGAACAAGCCAAGCCTGGGATATGCAAATTTATGTCAGTAGGGTGAGTCTTTCATTTAATGAGAGCACCTCGAAGGGGAAAGTACAGCTTTCCTCTTCAAATCATCCGATAGATGGCACGACCAGAGGATACGTTCTCTCAATTTTGGTCTGGGGGGAATTTTCTCCAGACCATTACACCCATGGTAACTGCTCTATGACCGACCACAGGACTTTCGATTCCAAAGATTTAACGAGTACGTATATCGTATCGCATGTACTCGGTGACGGCATTGAGAATCGAACCTTACCTTTCGGACTAAAAACCAATGCCCTAACCACCAGGCTACCACGGCATTGTTTTCGTAGATCCCCTAAACGATATAAAATTGCTCTACATTTATTTATATATTGTATTTATAATTCTTGTAAATGCTTTTGGAAAATTACATATATATTGTTAAATCTATACACAATAATGTATCTTAATGGTATTATATAAAATCGTATATAATATTAATGATAAATTGCTTAAATTCGTTTTATAAAATTATAAACTGTAGAAAATAAAGATATTATGATGATTAATAAATTTTCTTTTAAATTTCAAAAATTTGTGCATTGAACTTCTTTCTTACATAATTTTATTATTGTTTTGAAGTTTATAATAGAGATTCAACAGGTTATAAATATTGAAAACTTTTTCAATAACTTTACAATATTAAAAAAAAAAACTTTAGATTTTTTTTATTTTTTTGTATGATAAATTTTTAATAAAAAATGTTGTTAAATTTTATATAAAAACTAGAGCAAGCTTTGAGATTCAATATACAAAAATTTGAATATGTACTATAATGAGATAAATGCGAATGAATGATATTCTTAAAATCACTTCAATAAGATTAAATTTTGAAAATACTGACAAAGTAATTCTGAATTCATATCTATAATTTTGCAATGTTTTTAAAAACGTCTTCAGATTCTTTTATTTTACATAACAAAAATTCCCATAGTCAAAAATAAAAAAAAATTAGGAAACTTACTTTTGCCATTTAGTTTAAAAAATCTCAGAGTTTTTTTTTTTTTTTTTTTTTTTTTGGTTTAGAGTTCTATATGATCAAATTCTGAAATGCTAACGAATGTAAGTTTTCCTAAAAAATGAAATTTAAATTTCGGGTACAGCAAAAAAGTATTGAAAACTAGTGTCCAAGTAATTTTACGGATAATCAGAATCACATTCGTCAGTTAAGAGTTTCATTTCTTTTGAATATTTTTATATTTATGAATGTGAAATTATCATATGTCTTAAAGTAGTTTTCTAGAAATAATATGAAATTTTGATTTTGTCAGTTTTGATTTTCAGAAGATTTCAAGCTGTTTGCGTCAAACTAGGAAACCCAAAAATGACGTATCGTTAAAATGTTATCCCCAACAATTAAATAAGTAAAACGTTTTCTTGAATTCAAAATTATTTTCTAGTCTGCAAAAATTCGTGAACGTTCAAAGAAATTCTTTGAAAATAACAAAGTCTGTAAAGTGCCGATCAATATCTATATTTTTCCTGAGTATTGAGCGTTTTTTGCTTCATTTTGAACTATATCCTTTCTAAAGTTTATTTCAGTTTTGATTAGTGTGATAAATGTTCTATTAATGATTTATTAAAGTATTATTCATTGTTCCTGGTATAGAATGACTTGTTGCGGTGCATTCTACAAACCATTTATACTAAGCAGAGGTTGAATTTTGCCTAATATCAGAATATAAAAATCAATAACCATTACTACGTTTTGAAGACAGAATAAAGTGTTCTTAAGCAGAAATTACCAATAGCAAAAATATGAAAAACCCTTAAAAATCAAGAAAATTGTTTAATGCTGTGTAAGCATGGTAAGTCTTAAGATTCAAAATAAATTGTTTACAAATATTGAAGTTATTAATTAAAAAATATATTCATTATTAAAATTTTTAAAAATTTAAATCGTCTTTGCCGATTTAAACTAATTATAAAGTGGATGTTTGGTCATATCTTTTTCATTTTGCTTTTCTGCTGTTCTATTGTCCATAGCTTGAATAAATGGAAAATGGATTCTCAAATCGATGTTTTGATCCTTATATGAGAAATAGTTTTATAAACAAAACTTCAACAATATTTTCAGACATTCGATGGTGAACTTAGCACTGTTTGTTGCCGCTCGAAGATTTGAAGGCAGGCAGCAAACTTGTTGACAAGTCGAATTTACAACGCCGTCTCACAACGATGTGCCGTGAATAAAACGTTATCTGGTGTTATGTAAAATAAAAGAATCTGAAAGTTTTTAAAAACATTGCAAAATTATAGATATGAATTCAGAATTACTTTGTCAGTATTTTCAAAATTTAATCTCATTGAAGTGATTTTAAGAATATCATTCATTTGCATTTATCTCATTATAGTACATATTCAAATTTTTGTGTATTAAATCTCAAAGCTTGCTCTAGTTTTTATATAAAATTTAACAACATTTTTTATTAAAAATTTATCATACAAAAAAATAAAAAAAATCTAAAGTTTTTTTTAGTACACGGGTATATTACAAGAAAAATGAGAATTATAATAAAATGGCGTACTCAAGATCTCGACGTAAACCAAAGAAACTACCACTTAGGGTTAAAAATTAAGTTAAATCATAGAAAACTACAATCAAAAGAAACCAACCACATTATACAAAACATTTTAAATACAAATAACTGTAGGCAATTTACAAACTCAATTTTAAAATATTAACACAACACATTTTCAAAGACCTAAAGGAGATTATAATTAATTATTTAAGACAAGAATTCACTTGACAAGAAGTCACTTAAAGGGTATTTTTAGATATCGACTAGACATTGACGCGGACAAATGCAAGAGCCGAAGCACCTAATTAAAACCATTTATATAATTCAATGTACGATTCTTCCTAGTATTGAATCTATTCTAATGTTAATTCATTCATAAAGAGTGATAACCATCAATTCATCGCACGAGTTATTGTTCATTCTGCAAAGTGCAATATTCATTAGAGCTGGATTCTTGTTCTTGTCATTTATGTCGAGACGTTGGCCGCAAAAGCTGACTGTTTCCTCTATGTCCATCAACTTAAAGAACTAGTGACACAAAATAATGAATAAATGCAAGCACTATTTACAAAGTAGAAAGTGAATATCCTGTTGGGCGTGGTTCATTTCTATTCAATTAGAGATTATTACATTTTAATTTCCAATTATATAAAACTGGATAATGTCATCATGCCATAACGTTGACGCCCATTTTCTACAACTCTTCTCAGCAACATCATGTGACACTGTCTTCATCTATAATTATTATTATTTTCCTTCTCTTCATTTGCTAAACATATAGAATGTGGACATTCATCAAACTCATACATTTTATTTTTTATAATTTTAGGATTAATTATCATAATTTAGATATTCGGCCTGTTATTTAAAAATACAATGGATGTAACATGTGACAAATGAATGTAATAACATATATTCATATATTTTATGAGTTTTAATTGATTTTATAACTGATTTAAATTTCTTCTATGTATTAAAAATTTAAAAGAGATTTTAACCGTGTCGGTCCAAATGATATTCGATGAAAATCAATTGTATTAACATTTATGTATTTTATCTTTCAGTAATCAGTATTTCCTCAAATAATTTCCCTTTGCTCATCTATAACGTTTAATTGATACTGTTAAGTCACATATTCTCAATATGTGACTTAAGTCACATATTCACATAGTCACATATTCTCAAAGTATTATTGATGTCAATTATAATAGTACAAAGTTAATAAGAAATTTTTAAAACTCGTTTTTAATGTCACAATTTTTCTATACAGAGACATCACGATAAAAATGCTTTTTTTTCTTTATTAAATAAGTTTAAAACTTTGAAGGAAATTTATATTTTTCTTTTATTTAAGAACTTGAAGCAAAAATAAGGGCTATTTTTTCATTTTGTTATAACAAAACCAAAACACAGTCTGTGGTAATTAGAAGTTGGTTTTCTCAATTCTTTTCACTTAACTATTCAAAAATGAACACATTATTTAAATTATAAATACATAAATAATATCATTTATATACATAAACTTTTAAAAATTTACAAATTGATTTAATTACAAACAGAAACACTTATATATATACAAATATACAAATCAAATATATTTTTCATTAAAAAATATTTCTTTTTAGTCAAATTACAAAAGAAGGTATGGAGTTTCTTTCTTTATTAAAATAAAAATGAAGAAAGAAAACACATAGTCGAACAAAATAATAAATTAAATTTTTAAACTTTCACATTTTTATCGTAATAATTTTTTTCATTAAAAAAAGCATAAAGCGATTAAAAGAACAGCTTTTTAATTTGCACATTTATTTTTATCTTCTTTATTTTAAATATAATAATTATATAACTTTTCACTTTCTATAAATAATTAGTTTTATGAAGGCATGATAGTATACGTTTTATATTTAAAATTGAATAGTGTATTAAATTCCTGTACGTATTTCTATGTATACAGTGTATATATAGGAAATCTCTGTGACGATATAAGAGTATTCATTATTTCCTTAAGGGATTTAAAAAATTATATAATATAATTTAAGTCCACTAAAATACTTAAATAAAATTATCTTTAAGGTACCCGTATACGTTGAAAACGTTAATTTCGACCAAAAATGATAAATTAATTTTATTCTTTCGTTAAACAAGGAATTTAAGTAGCTTTCTAAAACAGGTTTGTTTTTGTCTCTACGTTAATTATATAGATTCCGAGATATAAAGGATTTCGTAACGATTAGGAAACCAAAAGTGGACATATTTAAAGGATCGGAAGTGGGCATTTAAAGGGCCAGAATGTTAAAAATTAGTTTAAACAGTGTTTAATTTTGAAATATAAATTCAGCAAGCTTTTAAAAGATTCTTAAAATAATTACTGTTCCGGAAATCAATCAGAAAATCAAATAAAAATATTAATCAGCAAATATGAGAATTACTTATAGACACAACACTTTAATCTTTAAATGCGAATTTTTCAGAATTGACTTTTACCTATAATTTGCACTTTTCAAAAACGATAACTCAAAATATTTTCATAATATCACTATGAAATTTCATGAGCTTGATCTGTATACTGTTTTCTAGAGAATGTACCAAAAGAATTTTAATCACTAAAATATTTCTCAAATAATGGCTTGTTATTCGAATAATGGTATTTAGAAATTTTGGCTAAAATTTCAGTATAAATATTCAACTGGCCGTAATTTTTTTTTATTTTTTAACCAAAACTTAAAATTTTAGTAGATGTTCTAGATAACAACATATAGATTATTTGGTAGTAATTTTTTCCAAATATGCTTAATAGTTTTTGATGTAGCATTTTTAAACATTTTTAAAAAAATACTTAAAATTGTATACGTATTTAACATTTCTGAAGAATAATATTGGAACATATCAAATTTTAGTAGCTCAATATTAATGTTTCCTAAAGTGAAATAAGAAAAAATCGTTACAATGTATATATGCAGTGTATTTAAAAAGAAAGTGCTCTGAACGTGTCCGGGTACCTTAAATAAAATAATGCACATTTTATTTTGATAGTAATGTAGCATTTGTGTGTTGAAAATAATTTTTTACATAACACAAATTTTAAAAATATTTCCTTTTGTATGAATCCCTAAACATTTATTTGAACTGTATTGAAACAATATAAGCATAATAAACTAAAAATTGAATAGAAATCAAAACAAAATTCACTTGATTACAGTTTTTCTATATAATTAGTGTAAAATATTTCTCGGGAATGACTATTTTATACTATTTTTCAGCATGGTGCAAAAACTACAGCTTTAAACACTGTAATCCATGAAAAATCCAGATCCGCTTTCTCAGTTACCAAAGACTCCTTTTAATGGTACAAAGCTGTGCGGGTCGATACAGCAAAACCTCGCTACCGGAATGTTAACCAAGTCGGTTGCCCTGGTAGCCATGATGCTAATATTGTCTCGCAGCAAACAAACACCTCCCCCTCCCCGTTGGTTACTCAACGCCTCCCCCTTCAATATTATTACCATGCGAGTCCACCCATTCAAGTATTACCTTTTTTTTTCTATGCACAAAAAAAACAAAGATTTTTTCCTTCTAAGTATGTATGTGTATAAAGACTGTTGATACAGGGCATACCTCTATTCACTTTAGTCAAGAAGAATGAGATATATTTGGAATGTTAGCTTGTTGCAATTTTTTTTTTTTTTGCTATTATTTATGTATTATTCCGTGGCAACCATGGCTACCCTTCGTGAAGGGACAGAAAAGTACTATAGATACATTTTATCTGTGCTTTTTTTTTTTTTTTTTTTTTCTACTTTCATTTTTTTTTTCTGCTTGTGTAGAAAGATTCACTGCTGTAGTTTCTACGTTTAAGAGTGTCTTTTCCTCCGTGCTTCGAGGGTGGTGCCACTGTCGATGAATATTTGATCTTCTTTATGCTGATTCCCTTAGGTGGTCTCTTCTGGGAATAGTTATGTTTTGATTTACTAAAATGTTAGTTTCTTGGAGATCCGTTAATTGCGATATAATGCAACAGGAAAAATAAAGCTTACATGCGTCGTGTGACTCGGAACATAACAGATTAGTCATGCAAGCATTGGTATTCAAATAATAAAAATTATTTTCATAATACACGTAATCTATCTCCATATTGCTCTCTGTCTCTTCCTCTATGTATCTATCTATTTACATCTATAAGACCAATTGTAAATGAGACATCAGTCTGTACTTCGGTAGGAAAGTTTAAAATCCTCAAAAAATTTATTTTACAAGACCGATAATAATTTCATCTGCTTTACCTTTGGAATGATAATAGGTTTAAGTTTTTAGGACATGCATTTAAGTTTTTTTTTTTTTTTTTTTAAATTTATCAAAAGTAACTCTTAGCTGACTCAAAAGAAGTGTGAGTGCTCATCAGTTTTACCAAGTTTTTGTTGAAGGGAACTGTCAATTTCCCAGAATGAGAAGATGTATTTTCTTAGAATCCTTCGGTATATATGTTTTATTATTATTGGTATATACGCTTTATTAATAATTACGTATTGGTATATACGTTTCATTATCAATTACGTATTGGTATATACGTTTCATTAGCAATTACGATGTTATAAGTAACCTACACAATGGTTACCCACCATTACCAATTCAATCATTTCTTTACTCATTCTCTCATGTCCATTTAAATTATGAAGAATATAATGGTAAATTGTATATTTGTATGCCGAGAATTCTTCTGTGAAAAGAAATATATTTCACAAGAGCTCTAAATAAATTATTTTATTTATTGTAGCAGATCCATTGTAACTTTATGTGCGGAGGATATTTTAGTTAACATTTTCCGTATAAGGAATACTTTATTGGGATTGCAACAGACAATAACGCTCATGCGTGCTCCGCATCCTGATGAGAATCACAACTTCTGAAAAATTTTGTAAGCAAATCAAATAGCATAGTACGAAAGAGGTAGTTATTCTCATATTCTGAAACTAAAGGCTTAATGAATTCTTCCTTATTTAGCATACCATTTTAAAATTATAAAACTACTATGTTCTCTGGTCAACTCTATTTTTCTATTTGATAATTACTCTTTGAAGTAAATTATATGTATTTGCTTTTAACCAATAAAAAATAGCCTGCTTGAAGCCCGGATAAAACAGTTCTTGTTTTAAAATCCCATCTTCGATTATTTTCTATAATCACTTGCTTGTTCTAATCTCAAAACTTTTATAGGATTCTTTTATGTGTATGGTTATAGGCATAATATTATTGCTTAGTTTATTTAATTAATTTTAAAAACTGTAGTTTTTAAGATATAAAATTGTACTGTGATGTTCTTTTCACAAAAAGAATCTTTTTTATTTTCTGTCTTTTTCAATATCAACCATTTAAAATTGATTAAATAGAAATAGTGCTTTAAACACCATTATCAATAACATAAAGCAATATATATATATATATATATATATATAAGTAGCAAACTGTTGAAAGTACATTGTTAAAAGAATGAATTTTCAGTGATTTAAACTATAATTTGAATTATAAAGTGATGCAGACTTACAAATTAGAGTTGTTTATGAATAGTTCTTTTCATTTATTTCAATAAGCCATGATTTTTAATGTGTTATACGTAATTGGCTAATCTAAGATCATTAATTTAAAATTTGAAGAATAATAAGTGAAACTCTTTAATTTTAATTTTCTTAATAACAACATACATAAAAATGTGCAAAAAAAAAAAAACTTAAATTTCACAAAATTTGTAAAATTTTAGTTTTATTAAGATCATAAATTAAATATTAATTCAAAACAACGCTTGTTTTGAACATTGCAGCAATATTTATTGAAGCTTTGAAGAAAAGAATTCATTTTACGGATCTGTTGAAGTCATCAATTCACTTTGAATTAGTAACATATTAATTAATGTAGGGCATTTAATTAGTTTACTTTGATTAATTAATTAATTTATTTCACAATGGAAATATATTATTTTCAAAAAATGAAAATAATAATAATAATAAAAATAATTAATAATAATTAAAATAATAATAATAATAAAAAAATCTAGCACCTGTTTTTATTTAGTTAATCAATAAAATGTGTGTGAATTCCTTGACTCAAATTGTCGAGGGGGGGGGGAACAACATACATGCAAAATCTCTATTATATTCTTCTAGACTTGTATTTGTAATTTAGAATAAATAGATTTAAACATTATCTTAGAAAATACATCTTGAAAGATTAAATGAGGTTTGTAGAGTTTCTAAGAGAAATATTTGTGACTATAAATTATTTATATGGAAATACAATCTCAGAAAACTTTAATGTAATGTAAAGTTTTGTGACTGAAGGAAATGTATAAACTTTATTTGGTTTCAATGAATAACACTTCTAAGTTTATTTTTCGTAGCCATATATCGTCATTAATAAAAATGCAGCAGAGCTCTCGTAAGGTTTTCCAGAGATGCCAGTAACTGAAAAAAATGACTCATTCTTCCAGTTTCATGATATAAAAGATACAGAACTTCAAGATAATAAACTCCTAAATTGATTTTCTATCAGTAGCAAAGTTTTGTGTTTGGTTTGATCGCAAGGAAATCTTAAAGATAGCAACGATCCATTCAAGAAAGCCCATGGTATTCAAACTTACAAAATTTTCCATCTGCAATTACTGCATAGAAAGTTATTGGAACTGAAGCACATAAATATATCAAGTTGACACAAAACAATACTATTTTTTCTGATAATACTTTTAGCAGTTCGGACTAAAAACAAATAAGGCAACGAACACTTTTAATAAAGTTTTTGTGTTCGGACAATGAATACACATTCGGATAACGAACTAAAACGAACTTCAAGAAACACTTCTCGACCATCGGAGCATAATGTGCAGGGTTCCCAAATCCAACGGTCCAAAAATCATTTTTCATGTTTTTTGATTTAATTGCTTGCATATTAAACTTGAAAGTTTTATATTTGAAAAAAAAATCTTCCAATAGAATATTTATAGCCAAAGTAGGCCATCAGTTTCGGTTTTGATTTCATTCAAAACTAAAACTGACCTTTGATTGAAACTAATTGCTTTTGATTCCAGAATTGAACCAGAATTCCAGCTAGTACTGATTTCTACCATTAAAGATCTTTTGAAAAAGAGGGAAGATGTCAGAGCAATTGTCTTAGAATGGATTCCAAACCAAGCTGATGTCAGTAAGTTTCGGGATATTTACGACGACAGTGCCGTTAATCATTTCCGCAAAATCCTTAAAAAGAGGGAAAGCAATGGCAATTGGACATGTTCTTTAACGCACCATAGACAAAAAGTATAAAGGACTGATCAATATATGGGACAATGCGTATGTGTTATTTTTTTAATAAATATACAAAGAAATTATATATCCTTTCTTTAAATTTAATATTCCAGAACGCGAATTAATCGATTTAACAAAAAAATCTATGGTAAATCAATGATCAATTAACGAACAATTTGGATAGTGAACTAGCCTTGTAAAAGATTACGTTCATTAACCGATCACCCCCGGTATCAATTTTTTATTGAAGAATATTCAACCTTTGACTGTGCATTATTAACACCTTTTCTGAGTTTATTTAATAAACGTGAACATGAATTGAATCAAAACCCTAATACACTATCAAATTCAATGGGAAACAAAGAAAGTCCCTTTAAACAACAAAAGATTAACATATAAAATTATATAATAACAACCCTCTAAAATAGATAAAAACCTAAAATTACAATTAGAAACACGTTTTCAGATTTTATTTTTCAAAAACCATATTAAACTCATCGACCTATTGCTGTCTTAAAATGCGTAATTTGTAGGAAAGAAATGATAGTTTCATGAAGTCACGCTACTTATGAAGAACTACTTAAACAGAGAGAGCTGTTAGGGAATAAAAAAAGGAGCATTAAAATTGCCATTTCTGTCAGATACCATCTTATGAACTGAGTCACGAAACGAAACAGAAAGAAATTTTAAAGGGTACGGTTAAAGATTATTAAGTTTCCTATTACGTTTTCTGTGTGTATGATTATTAGAAAGTGTCAAGATCAATTGAACTAATATAAATATTTTCACACGATATATATTACTTAATTTGTATCTTGAGCTAAATCGATGAAAGTAAACTTATGCTGTCTGAAAATTAAGTAAAATATTATGATGAATAATTTTTAAAATATGATTAGAAATAAATGAAATAATTTAAAAATACTTTTTAAAAAAAAATCAACTATATGAAAATATGAGCGCAATATTTTTCAAAAATTTTCTATTTTTTGCTGCTTTGATTATAAGTCGTTTACTATCTTTTTTATTGATTATATATTACTGTATCTGTTTACACTTATTTATGATTGAATTGTGTATGACATAATTTGCTGAATGAACAAGGATAATCCAAATCGAGTTCAAAAGTAAATTTTGAAAGGGAAAAATTAATTTTTTTTAGTTAAGAAATGCTTTTAAATCAATGTGTTTTACAAAGATTGATAGCGACCTTCAACAAAGTACTTGGACAATATAAAAGATTGAAGATAATTTCATACGATATCACACACAAAGGTAATAATTCTTTATAAAGAGTGGTGAAAGAAAAAAAAGCATTTCAAGTAATCATTCGTAAACATAAAAGTTTTTTTCTGGAAATAAATTAAAGGGGAATAATTTCATTGATAAGGCACTTGATTAAGAGATACTAGTTCTATTATGGAAAATTGCTTAAACATAATATAATAACTTTATTTTTTATTCTGCCGAAAACCGAGCACCAAAATAATCAAATCAAAATCAGAAATATAATCACTCCAGCACTGAAAGAAATGGTATCTTAAAATCGCTTTCTCCAAATCAATAGAATCATGAGTGTGTGTGCATTTTGTAATTTTGCTTCAAATTTATGCACGGAGTTATAAATCCAAAAAACATTTTCAATAAATGAAAAAACTTTCTGGCTGCATAATTTCAATTTTTATTGATTTGAAGAAACCAATTTCGAATGAGCCTGATGTTCGGGAATATAAAGATTATTCTATTTTTTCTGTACTAGAGTAAACATAATTCTGAGTCAATATTTTACGTAAATAACTATACGCGTATATTAACAATGAAGAACTGAATTCATTTTGCTTAAGATAGTTGAATTCTCAAATGAATTCCCCCGAATGTTTATTTATGTAAAAGCCAGAAATTTAAAAATTTTATTTTTTTAAAGAGACTAACTTGTAGCCTTTTCAAGATTACAGTTAAATATTAAATATAATTATTCCGTGACAATTAAGCAGTTTAAATTTGAATATGATTAATTTCAAATTTCGATTATTAATAAATAAACGATTACTAGTAAAAAATATAAAGTAGTTTTTGTAACGATATTATTAGTTTTAAAAAGAGATTGATCGAGTTAAAAAAAAAATCCTTATATTATTGATGAATTAAAAATATTAAACATGATATTGACTTTTTGAAATTTATTTCTTGAATAAAAGTTTTTAACGTTTTAAATAATTTTATTTTTTTAAAAGCAGAATATATTTACTTTATTTTTTTTTTATAAAAACTTACATCATAATAACGAATGAAATAATTTTTTTTATTGTTAACATTTTCTTTATTTTTCATTATCACTAAAGTATATATTAATATATAATTATGATTTTACATGATATGTTAATTCTGAAATAGTAGCTGTACTTTTGATTATAAATTAAAAATTCTAGGTATTTTTTCAAAATAATTAGCGTATATAAGCAAACTTTTAGAATCTTATGTGATTGGATAATAATTTGAACATTTGAATTTTATTATTTTAAAATAATAATAATTAACAAAGCAGTGTGTGTGTCATTCATATTACTTCCGTATACATAGCGCTCATTCTAAACAATTTGGTATATGCTTGAATTTTTAAATATAAGTCATTCAAAATCTCATCATATTTCAACTTATGATTATTTCGTAGAAATTTAATTTAAATATTAAAAATCTTCATTTTAAAATAGAAATAATTATTAGACATTAGTATAATGAATTGTAATTATTTATTGCATTATTACGAATATACGTTCAGTCAAATATGTATAAATTAAATTTTTAGGCTTTTTTGTAATTTTGTTATGAAATATTTTTTTTAGAAATCAAATAAATGTCACCTTATTATGAAACAAGTTTTTTTCTGTCTCAGAGGGCATATCTTTTATATATCGACAGCATTTTTTATTGTGAAGAACATAATATTCTACATATTATTATAATGAAAACAATTTATTCTTAAATATTTTGTCTTTATTTAAATTTAAGATACTTTTTGTTATTTCAAATAAGATTATTATTATTATAACGACCTATTAATTTATTCAATTCCCATATTATTACACTCAACATCATATTTGTTTGTGAAGACCATTTAATCCTATATGTGAAAAATTTGTAGGATAAGAAAGGTTGGATGTTGCTCATTTTTATAGTGAATTGAATTGCTCATAAAATATTTTTAAATATATTATTGACGTTAATTACTTATATTAGTAATTGACATAAAGTGTATATAAATTGTTATCAAGTAAGAGAAAAAAAATAATTACGTCAATCATTATCAAAACTTAAAAATGCACTATTTAAAAATATAAAAACTGTATATTTCTTTAAAGATTATTCTTAATATTTTGCACGTTTATTCAAATATTTTAAAAAGTTTTGTCTGGGAACGAATAAGTAATGAAACATATTATTGTAATGGAAACATTTTATTCTAAAATACTTTGTCTTTAAATTCACAGGATGCTTTCAGTTACTTCTAATAAGTTTTGTATTAAAAAGTATTTTCAAAAAAGGAAGCAAAAGTTGTTAGCAGTTATTTAAATCATCTCCATATGATTTTCATAACTATTTTAGATTCAATTAATACGGTGTTTTTCATTATATAAAACTGAACATTCAATGATTTCATTTATTTTTATGAAAAGAGTTGGAAAAATTCTCTAAATTATTATCTCGTAATGAATTTTATTTAAGTTTGATCTCAAAATTCTGAATGATCACATAGTAAATACTCTAAATCTATAAAAAAGTGCAAAAGTTTCCTTCAAACTACAACGTTTTTTAAGTGCTGCGTTTTTCTGATCGATATTCTACGATTTAGATATGACGTGAAAAAAAAATATTTCCACCTGAAAAAATAAAAGGCTTCGTAAGAATTCATCAATTTTTCTTTCCCTTCTCTTTCCACGTGGATCGCGCACGCTTAATCTCACCTTAATGGGGCATCTCCCTGCCAAAAGGGGCGTGTCCGTGACATCATGCATGCACCCCGCAAAAGGGGGAGGGCGGCAATTAGCCCGTGACGAGAAACACCCAATTACTTCTCGCGATTTCATCAACACTCTTAATGGAACTCGAAACATCCCCCGCTACACTCGCCCCCACCTTTTTCGAGACCCCTACCAAACGCCTGTGCCCCTCATCAACCCGTGAGTGGGCGTCATTAATGAGACAGTTATCAGAGTATCAACTGGCACCCTCGCATCAAAGGTGTCCGCTGATTACTCACAGTTAAAGTTACGATAAAAGTGAAAGGAATAAACTGGTTTTCGTAAACAAAATTGAATTAAAAAGTAAATAAGTTTAACTCGTGGAATTAAAAATCAATTTTGGAAAACATCGAGAAAACTATTAAGTTAATAAATAGTTTCACAGGTGATTTTATATAATTAAAAAAGAAAGTTTAGGAAAACAATGATGACTTGAAGGAACATTTCTGTACATATATTTTCGCTGCATTAACTTATACTCTACTAGGAAACAAACATTAAGGGTAATCTGCCAAAGCTACGAAACTTAGTTTTGCTGTTCATTTAAAAGTTTTCTTATATTAAAATATGCTTATGGAATAAATTTGATTAATTACTAAGCATGTTTTGTGATGAATGTAAAATATGTAATTAAATTAAACATTTTCAATTTTTTTTAACAAATCAATTATTTCTGCGTTTTTTTCTTTAATTCATTTTCAATTTCTTCAGTACAAACTTGAATGCTTTTTAACTCTTGCAACTTTTAATATCAGCAGTATAATTGTTACATAAAATGATTAAATTATTGTCAAATATTGGATATTTATATGAAAATGAATTTTATTGTATGCAAACTACTCAGTTTAAATTTTTTCCTCAGTATTTTTAGAAAAAAGAGAAATTAATTTATTCCTCAGTATTTTTAGAGTTATTAGTTTTAAAATATTTCAAATTATATTGCAAAATTTAGAACTAAGTTGATACTTTTTTACTTGGAGAAAAGAAGTGAGAAAACAAGGCTTTAAAAAATGACTTATTATTCTATTTAAGATATGAAACATTTTCTCGCTATGTTAATTAAAAATTAACTTATGAAGAAAACCTTCAATTTTGATTTTGAACGTAATATAGCAGAATAGCAAATTTTACAAATACAAACGTGATATAGTTAAGCAATAAAAATCTATTTATACTTACCTTAAATGTACCGAAATTTTAAGTACATATTTTATATTTTATCTTATATTTTTACATGTTTAGTTCATTACAATTAGTTATTTTCAAAAACTCAATTTTAAGAATATTAAGAATTATAAATGTTTTAATTACTAAATTACTTACAATTGTTAATCAAAATTAGCTTCAACAAACGGGATTAGTTTTCTTTCTTACTTTTTTGACAGAATAATTATTGTTAATTATTATTTAAATCAATAATTTAGTTAAATTTTGCATATTAGATTAAGTAATAGCTTGTTTTTATAAATGAATTTATTTAAATATTTTGAGTATTCAGTAATATAATTTAAATATTCATTTTATTTTATACTATTTTATATAAGAATTTATTTAATTATTTATTTTTTTGTTATCAATTTCAAATGTATATTTTCTATTGATTAAAGTTTGTATATGCAGTACGATTAATATAATAAGCTATTATTTTATAAATATTTTATAAATAAAAACTTATTACATTAATAACTATAATAAGATATTTACACCACTTATCTGTGAAAACTAAATTACAAGCATGTTTTATAACTTAAATTAAAATATTTTTCTGAAAAAGAATCGAATTTTTATTTATGTATTGTTTTAAAATAAAAATAAAAATTTTAAAATGCTAAAAAACTGAAAAAAATGCCTTCAAATATTTCTCATTTATACAAATCATTTTTACAAAACTAATTTTGTTTTGTTACTTTTATAAATAATATGAATAAGTGTTTGACTTAAGAAAAGAAAAAAAAAGTTTAATAATAAAATCACTAAGTGCAAGCAGTTCTTAGTTATTTTTACAAATATAAAAAATAATTGCAATACTGTACATATAATAGGAAATAATATGCTTTAAGCATAAATTAAAGTTAAACATAATTAGTTGATATCTTGAGTACAAATATTTTATCTTAAGTACTATTTCGAAAATCATTCCACAATTGTATGCTTTAAGCATATTAATAATAGAAATAATATGCTTTAAGCATAAATTAAAGTTAAACATAATTAGTTGATATCTTGAGTACAAATATTTCATCTTAAGTACTATTTCGAAAATCATTCCACAATTGGTTTATAAAGCCATAATTTATTATTGTAAAAATTAATATTTTATCAAACACAATCAATTTTATTTTAGATTAATTTTTTAATATTTAAATGCATGATAATAATACCAAAATCAAAAGGGTATTTAAGGAATAAATAAAATTCCATCCTAATTTGAATTTCCAAATTTTTTCTTTTAAAAGTAACTTTTTGTATTTTACATTTCCCACTCATACATCATTAAAATAGTTTTCATAACTTTAATTGAATAACAAACAAGGGACACTACAGTTTCATTTTCAGTGATATGTATAATTATATATATATATATATATATATATATATATATATATATATATATATATATATATATATATATATATTTATATATATATATATATATATATATATATATATATATATATTATTATTAGTTAGTACGGATGCTTTAAGCCAAAACCAAAACATTTTCTCGAAATACCGATAGGCATTTTTATTGACTATTTAATTCATTTACTGTTATAGTATTCTACATGACATAATTTTTAATGCAAGTTACAATACTCAGCAATTTCTGTTATTAGGTAATTCATGTTTATATATATAAACGGTTGGATTAAAATTAACCATTTGAAATTTTTTTCAAATACCCTAATTAACATTTGAGTTGTTTTTTATTACAGCTTTTTTTATGTTTTTAATCAACAAGAAAAGTTAAAAATTTACTAAATTCTTAATTTATTAGAATTATTTTTCCCTTATGAAAATATGTATTAATTTGATGTTCAATTAGAATTAAATAATTAAATTGGATTGTAAGAAACCTTGGCTCCAATGCACTCAAATAAGCACCGGTTAATTTTATTTGACCTTATTTTAAGTGTATTTAAAGCAAATATATAAAATATTATGTTTCATTTATATATTTGTGTGAAATTTGATTAATATTGTTTAAAACTACTCAGATATTTTTGAAAATAAACACAAATATTTTAATAATTCTGTCTATATTTTGAAGATAGAATATCACATATTTGAAAATAAAATTCCTATACATAAATATTGAATTTGAGAAAAATTTGACTTCAATTGGGCTGAGTATCGTAATTAGTTCATTAAACGAATTTTTAAATGTTCTGATTTTGTTTTCAACCGATTTTAAAAATACTTAATTAATGATATTTTGAATAAAGGTAAACAATTTTTATTTGAAATATCGATAAAAACTAAAAGTATGATATAAAAGTAATTTTAAAAACGTTCTATAATTTTAAACTTATAGAGATATTGCTTTCTTGAAACTACTTTTATTAGATATAAACTTTTAATTATTACAAGATATTTTCATTGGATTACTTGTCAAAAAATTTCATTTATTTAATCATAACGTTATATATGCATAATTTCTGATGGAATGAATTCTAATCCTGGATTTGTAACATATATGTTGGTTGGTGATTTCCTGTTGTCTAGAAGTAATTCCCCAAATGTTTTCTTGAAGTTCCTTTGCAGATTCATTTTTAGTAACTCATTCTTTGTTTTTTTTTTTAAAAAAAAAAGGCTTTTCAGCTAATCAAAATCAAAAAGAATTTTTAATAACTTAATTTCTAAGTAAAAGTCTAAATATTATTTTATATTTCAACATAAATTTCATCTTTATAAAAGATATTCTCCTATTAGATGATTAACTCATCGTTATGAATATCCCATAGTTTGTGGGTTTGTACAGTAAATAGATTGAAATAGATTTAAGAGTGCTTAGTAATAATAATCATTAAGAATACTTGAATAAAGTATACTGCTTTGTGTAAAACAAAATAGATTCATCCATTTAAATTCAAGTTCTCGTCTCGTATTACAAGTATAACTATATTTGCTTTACCCATCAATGTATAAACCTGATTTTGCAAACAATGCTTAAGATTAATTCCTGTAATTGATGAGACACTTTAGTGAAATGTTTGCTTATTATTTGAGTAATCAAAAGTCATATGTACAATACATAATGCAAAAGCCAATACAGAAATGATGGTGATTAGTAAATTAGTCATTAGACATGTTTGAGTACTTAAAATAGCTTCTTCAAACTTAAAATGATTTGAAATCTTCATAGATACAAATATTTTCTCACACAGGAAACTTAAGTTGGATTTTAGGTTAATTATTAAATTCTCAATCAAAAACAAAAGATTGTTTTTATTAAATCAAAATTGTTTTTATTAAAAGAATGCACATTCAGTATAGGGATAATAGTAGAATCAAATAGATCTGTAAGTGATTATAAATTACAACATACTCATAGTAAAATATTGCAGTATATTTTGTTACGTTTTGAATTGTGAATCCTTCCTTTGATAACTCCTATTTAACTGATTGCACTCATGTTAAATTAATAAACATGAGTTTATAATCACTATTGGAAGCATATATTACCATAGAAATAAAAGGGGTGTGGTCAAGATGTTTATCTATGAATTGTTCCCCATGGGTAGTAATTTTCATTTGTAGTCACCTCTACGGTGCAATAAATTAAAGCTATTTATGCTCAGTTATGTTTCCGTTTTGTGTGTGTGTGTGTAATAAAACTCTCCCTTTTATTAAAGCTGGTTCTGAACGACTGCACCTAATTCACTACAAAATATGAATCATAATTAAGCCCATCCATCAAAAGTAACCACCAAACCAGCCAGTTTCATTTCCAAAATGCGTATATTAAATTAGGTAACAAATCGTAAAATGGTTAACAACTATTTTATGCATTGCGTATAAAATATATTCATTTATCGATTGCATCGAGAATTTTCTGATAACACAGTAATGGATATTAAAATTTCCACATCATTAAAAAGTGATAGTAGAATTTCAAAATGTTAATAAGGGAAGAAGAGGTTGGAGTATGCAAATTATTATTTCTGCACATCTGGATGACGTAGGGAAGATATATGACTTTCGAAACATTGTGTAAAAAGAAAATTATACAATGGATTTCTCTTTCAAAAATCACTTTTTAAAGCTGAAGATATCCCAGAATATCATGTTATGTCTTGAACAAGGAAAAAAGGCCTACCAGCAACTGTCGGGATTTGACAACAGAACCACAATTGTTTCTTTTAAGATGGTGGATCACCATTCCTGGATACTGCTACTCGCGTTGATCAAACTCCAACCAGCATCATGCAAATATTTACTCGTTGGTTTCCTGAAGGTTATATTGAAAGACCTAAATGATCTCACTACCCAAGACTAATGTCTAAGGCTTAGGCATATTCTGAAGTTGACTTCATAAGCCGCATAGTAACATCACCAATCACCTGTCAAGAAATAAATTTGTTTGTTGTACGCTTGGTATCTGCTCACTCAGTACAACAGGCTTGGAACAGCATGGAATGTCATTGTGGACTTTAGCTATCATTATCCATTCAGTATAGAGACAGGTGGCAACTCCAATGCACCCAACGACAAAACTTGGACAAGAATTGTATAATGTCTGTGAGTACCATTTCTGTGTAAAGAATTCTGATAGGTATATATGTATTTGGAGTCTGCGGGGGGAACATTTATCTCATAGTTGCATTCGAAAGTTAGGTGCGTCCTGTCTTGGTTCCTAATTGAGCAGCCATTGTGTGTACCACATGTATATTTATAACTTGAATCTAAAGTAATTTGAATAATGATTGGTACAGTACATTGATGTATTGTACCAATCATTGTACATTGGTACAGTACATTGATGTATTGTACCAATCATTGTACATTGGTACAGTACATTGATGCATTGTACCAATCATTGTACATTGGTACAGTACATCTTAAGTTCAATTGTTTCACACTATTTTCAAGGCTAGGGAGAAGTTATCTTTCGAAAAAGTGATGCAATAGCTCATGTTGCATATCGATTCTTATCTTTTTCGATTTAGAGGGAATTTTTTTTATTTAACAAGCACGTTTTCTTAACCTATCACAAATTGAAAACATTTTTTCATTACTTGTTAAGATTTTGGCCTGAAACGCTCTTCAGAAGATAATACAGTTGATGAAAGGTTGTAGAGAAATAAAGAAGCATAGTATGAGTTGCCTATTTTTTTTTCAGCTCGAATCCATGCCTAACCGGATACGAATCATGTTATTTACCTGAGATGGCAGTTATTTTTTCTAATTACTGCCCTTTTTAAGCCTCTAAACCATTTGAAATTTAATTATTTTGTCTTCATTTCATACAGTTTAGGTACAACAAATATCAATTTTATTTGATTTCCTTCATAAAATTGTAATTTTAAAAGACAGCAGTGTTTTTAATTATTAGGAATATTATACGAAATAAGTGTTAATTCGAACACATATTTGAAAATAATATTCCAGGTACATATGTATTTGAGCATATTTTAACTCAAAATATATCGAATTAGTATTATAAATGCGCTTTTATTTTCCTTTATAAGTTACTTCATACTTATATAGTTGCAAAATTTTTTATCAAAATAAGATAATTAAAAATCTGTATCCATTTTTGTTATTTTATACAGAGATATAGGCTGTTAAAATTATATAATAAGATATATTTTTATTTCTATAAAACTACCAAATACATTTCTGTATTGAAGAAAATGCACATTTCATAGTAAATAAAGAATTTAAATTTAATGTCTAAAAAGTTTTTTTAGTTTTATTTTGAATATGATTTTGCTTTAAGCATCTATTAATTTACGAAAAAGAAAAAAAGCAAATTCATACATGCTATTTTTCATAACTTGGTGATGATGATGCGATATCTGAAACATGTTAAAAATCTACTTTTACCTAAAGAGATGACTAAATAATCATGAAATTTTTTTTCTAAAAGTTTTATTCTTAATTCACATTTATGTTTATTTCAAGCTAACATTATCAGAAATTATGTCAGCCTAAAATAAACATAACAAATTATTGGCAGCTATTAAGTTGCCAATAATTTGTAATTTTAGATGTGACTTTAATGTGGGCATAGTTTATACAGGAAGATTAAGTTTTCATTACAAAATAGTATATCATTTTATTAAATAGGGGTTATTTATATCTTAAGAGCATAAGAGAATATGAGTTAGAAATCAAACTAAATTAAAAATGGGCCATAAATTTTAAATTGTTAAAAAAAATTGTAAAGCATGAATTATGAATTTATTTTAAAAAGAGAAAAACTCGCTAAACGCATGTATCCATGGAGAAAAGAAGAATGACGTGTTCAGGATATCAAAAGAATCGATATGTATAGGTTCAAGCAAATTTGTAGTTTTTACACCCTTGCTGCTTCGTCTGACGGGCCTGTTCCCCACCTCACCTGGTTCAGGGTATCTCCTCAGTGAATCACATGACCCTTGACCCAGGTAATTCGGTTCCCCCACCCCTCCTGATTACAGGCAACAGATTTTCGCCTTCCGTCTCCATGGCAACATGAATATTTAAAGTGACCAGGTGCTAATGGACCTCACAAACCCTCTCTCTGTGTATGTTTGGCGATCAATACTCTCTATCTTCGCCGCTAGTGAGAAATAAGAACTCATTTCCGTTTGATGTGGCGAGTTTCTGGCTTTTCAAGTTCACAGAGAATGGGTGGAGAGAGAAAGACAGAAGTGATATTTGTGGCGGAGAGAATTCCGAAAATGAGGGAAGAAAATTTTCGCAGCATGGGGAAAATTTGATGAGTCAATGACTGTTGGTTCATCACGAATCATATTGCGAAAAGATATTTCAAAAATAAATCCTGCAAGAAAACATTACCTTTTTTTATTTTTTAAAATTAAGTTGTATTTTACACTAAATTAAAAGAACTTACTATTGGACGATTTTATTTCAACAGAATTTAGCTTTCATATTTGCCGATAAAACTTTAATATGTTTTCATTATAAGAAGGAAATAACATTTACTTTTAAATTAAATGTTTTTTTTTCCTGTAAGCAATTTTTTCCCTGTAAATAAAAGTAATTAAATGTTTTTTTTTCCTTTTTATTAAGTGCCCTGAAATATATATATATGTAAATAAAATATTTTTTTTCTATTTTAACCTTATTAAAACAACACAATTGAATTGACTATTACTTTAGATAATAGCTTAAAAACATTAAATAATTATTTTCACGAAGAAAAAAATGTTAAAATCATTAAAAATATTAAATAGAGAAATTACTGGAAACAAAGATAATTTTCCTGTATTTTTATTCAAAATTATAATATTTTTTTTTACAAATTTTAATAAAAGTAATTGTTTATTAAAATTACAAAAGTGTTTAAATGTGCTATTAAAATATGTAATTATTTGTTGTGATGTAATTACATGTTATAAGAACATGAAGATTTAATTATGAAATTCCTTTTACCTATTTGACCTAAAATTTGAATTATCCTCTTTTTATTCCATTACATTACCGTAATTATCCTAAATTACATTTTTCTTCACCTTGTCTATGGTGATGTATAAAGAAAATTTTAACATGTCATTCAGGAAATATTACTATAGGGAATGAAAAAGAATCACAACGCTGTGAGTTATTAAATATGAAATAAAAAAAGTGCCAATCTGTTTTTACAAAACGAAAAAGAAGTAATAAATCATTCCTAATTATTTGCTATTGTTACACAATCCGACAACTAACTTCTTTAGTGCTTTTTAAGACCAAAAATTGAAAAACAATAATTTACGATAAAATTAAGAAACAAGATGATTTAAAAGATAATTTGCTATAAATTGCAGAAAAATATAAATGTATAGAAAAAATGCATGAATATAAATTGACTGAAACAAATAAGAGCAAAATAAAGTGAAAGTCTCCAATACAAATAATATTGAACAGTTTTATTATTTAGTTGAAAAATTTCATGACACTTTATTATAAAGAGTATTGTATTTTATTAACTTATTTTATCTTTTTATTACCAATTCATATCTACATAGAAAGATATCAAATAATAATTACAGATAACATACTAAGTGTATATTATATATATATATATATATCAAGTGTAATATCTAGTTTTATCATTCATTACATATATATTTGTGTGTTGTAGCGGATTTCATCATTCTTCAATAACAATTATGATATCTCAACTAAAGTATATGTTTTAAGATCTAAGGAAACATAACAAGGCTGATTAAAAATAAATTAAAATGTTATTTTTAATTCCATTTTACTCAAAGTTTTTTCTTAAAATTAGATTCCTAAGGAGAAAAAAAGGACGACTCTTAAAGAAGTTTATAATAGAAAATTATTCAATCTTAAATTTAAATATTAAAATAAAGAATATTTACGTTGTGATTTGTAGTGAGATCAATGCATAAAAACACTTTATAAAGAGCATGAAAGAAATTATTACGTTTATAAACGAGTTTAGTTGAATTTTAAACTCAGTTATTATAACCGATCTGCCTACCATTCATTAACTAATGATGCATATAGAATGAAAGAATAATCGTCATTTGAAAATAATGCTAAAGGAAACCAGAGAAAAAAACATCAAATTTGAATACTTTATCACGTATGAATTTGTTCTACAATGAATTGTTAATCTTATATGATCTTAAAAAGCAAGGTACATCAAATTTATAACCTCAGAAGTATGCTATTAAAAACAATTATAATATTTATTTAATATAAATTAGACAAAATTTTTAAATTAAATTTTTTAACGAAACATTCTATAAAAATATTCAATCAAAACATAACACGCAATTATTTATTTCCATTAATATAAAAGCTTATATAGTTATCAAAATATGAGTAATTTAAGAAATTTGATTTGAACTTTGTATTTAATAATATTGTTTACTTGTATTTATAAATTTTAAATTCGTTTGCATGAAATGACCCGCTAAAATTATAAAGATATGTATAAATTTAAAAGAAGCAAGCACTGAAAAGAATTTTTACTTGATTTTTATAAAATTAAATGAAAATTATTATAGAAAAGTTGATAGTGTTTCCATGATTGTGAAGCATTACAAAACTATGATTAGATAAATTATAAGTATATAAGCATATATACACCATTTATCTATTAAAATTTTCCAATACTTTCTTAATCAAAAATTTATTCAATTTAATATCGTAATGTCATCACATGGGAACGCAAGCGATTATAGTGCAAATCAATTCCGTTGTTTATGAGGATCTGTTAGAAGAGAAAACAAACGTTTCCGCTTTGCTAGGATGTAATAAAAAAATTGTTTCCGCTCAAAAGTAGAATAACTGGGCATCCTCTCCAGCTGTTTGAAACATTACGGAAGACAGACGCATTTTTTTTATTATGTTACTGCGTAATTTATAAACTAAAATATCAAAAACATTTCTGCAGCTTTTTATTAAAATCCATAGTCAGAAAAACAATACGTGTATGATGCATGTGTATAATTAGATAATTTTATGTTGTTTCTTCTGATAAATTTTTTAAAAATAAAGTAATTATTTTGCTGCAGCTCTTTTAATTTATTTAAATATAATCCAAATTTTAAGTCATAATTTTATTTGCTTTCTTTTAAACTTTTCTAAGTTTGAGTTCATAATCAAAAAGCGTTTGGAACTATTGTGTCTGTATTTTGAATTTAAATCACAATCATACAATGCGAGTGTTATGCTATACAAAAATGGTATTTTTAAACATAAATTTAAGCATTTCATAAACTTTGCATTTTATTAAATATTTGAATATTTCTAATTCTTAAAGGTAACAAAATCTTTAAAATGAACTGGACAAAATTATTTTCCTTTTTAACAGCTTTTTAAATTTTCTTACAGAAATAAACTTACTTATATAAATAGTTTGTATTCTATGTTATTGCATAAAGCTAAAATTTCCTAGAAAACAAAATATATTGAGTTGGAAATTTGGAAAAATCTCTTCAGCTTTATGTGTAAAGAGAAAATAAATGTTTTTTTCAAAAAAAAAAGTACTATTAAACACTGATACAAAATATTGAAAAAAAGCATTGTATAAAAACATATGTAAATCCTTAAATAGAATTCAACTTTGGAATAATTGATTTTAATATTAGTACAAGAAATTTGAAATAAACCGTTTTCTGTCCTATTTTAAATAAAGAAACGAAAACAAAGTACATAAGAATAGATTAAAACTTTAATGATAGTAATTTTCAAAGAAAAATTCCGATTTTAAATCAAAAATGTTTTTTGTACAATATCAGTTATATATGTACTTTCCGCTATTTTACTATCTAAATATAATGTAAGCCCAAAATTCCTTGATTGATTTATTTTTCGTATTAATAGTTATGATTTTTAATTTATATTTTTAATTCAATGAGTTCTCTAATTTCTGAGGGAATGTGCATTGTCAAATTAAAGAGGTGTATTATAAACTAATTTAATTTAATAAAATTTTAAGATAAAATATAATAATGTAATCATAAAAATTTAATTTTGCATCGATAAAATTTGAGATGTAAACATATATATTTTGTGTGTCGAGATTTTTGTTTAAATTTATCGTTTAAATAATGTACCGATTATTTAAACGATAAATTTAAACAAAAAATATTTTCTAAAATTATGCAATGTTAATTACGATATAGTTCAACAAACAAACCAACATATAATCACTTATCGGTATTTATTTATCTTTGAATTTTACGTATAATGTTCTTTACAATTAGATATAACGAATTTTGGTTTTAACTCTAACCATAAATTAAAATCATTAAGAATATTTAATTCATGCTTTTTCTAAGTATTTGGATAATTAATGAATAATTTTAGTAATCAAATTAAAAACAATTTCATCACATATAGACCATTTTATGATATTTCAAATTTTTTAGATTTTCATACATAAAGTGTCAAGAAATTTATTTTATTTGAGAATAAAATCTACAATATTTGAATATAAAAATTTAGTATCTATAATTTCGATAGATAAATGTAAATATTTAATAGTATATATCGGAAATCAATTATATTGCATATTAAATGAAGGGATAATTTTTTTGTTTGCTTTGTTATTTCGTAATTTATTCTTTAATGAAAACACAGAGTAAAATTTGTCTTCAAAATGTTGTCCTCTCTTTTATATTTTATTCGATAAAAGTTATTTATTTTGAAAAAAAAGTTATTTTATTCCAACATAATTACCCATACCAAAGGAAAGAAATGTTTGTTAATGTAACGCGCAATAAAAATTCGCTCAGGAAACATTTTTTTTCATTCTTCTACTAAATTTTTAAAGCAATATTAAATTTTGACTATACTTTTAGTTATTTTAACTTAAATAAAATACAATTTTATTTAAGTCATAATTTTTTCTTAAATAAAAAATTTTGCGAAATAAAAACTATTTGATTGTCTGCTATACAAAATTTGCTATTGACTTTTATTAAAAACATTAGTGAGGTTAAATAAAAAAAAATATTTATTTCCAATAATTCCCTTCCATCATCTACATTTAAATTGATTAACAAAAAAAATCATTTTATCTTGCATAAAAATCCCTTTACTGACTGAATTACATAAAAGAAAGGGGGGAAAAAAACCCTGCAATAGCAATAAAAAGAAGCATTCAAATAAAATGCTTTTTTGTCTGGCCGAGAGAACGGCGGAGTTAATCAACTTGTGACGGATGAGAGTAAAGGGGGAGATTAGGGGAAAAGGGGGAATCTTTGTGTGCATATGACAACAAAAAGACCAATCAGACGGGTAATTACACGTCATTCCTTCCAAATGACCAGACCTGGGGGCAGTGGATTTATGTAATGGTTCCGGGGACAATGCGACCCCTCATCCATGTAAAGCCTCTTGTGGTACAACTACCTGGCGGAGGGGAGTCATCTAAGTAAGCCAGGTGGCAAGCAGAAGCCAAGCCGGCGGGGAGTTCAGATTTATAGTTAAAGGTCACGGTTTGATGGCTGAAGATACACAGAATATTGTACCTTATAAAAGCGTCTGTCCGTCTTTTTATTAATTTGGTCACCACTCCAACTGCAAAGTAATAAGATGCCAATTCATCAACTCGATGATTGTTTCCATAGGGATAGGTGTTTTCCTTCGCACCCTCCCCTCAAACTATTTTCAATAAAAAAACAAGTTCACAGAATTAATGCATGATTAATTATTTTTTATTTTCTAAGTAATAAAAAAAATTATTTTATAAGGAAAAAATAAAAAATAATATTATTGTTGAACTTAATAAGAGTTAAAGAAATTAACCTGTTTAAATAATTACAAAATTTGACCTATTTAAAAGTATATATATATATATATATATATATATATATATATATATATATATATATATATATATATATATATATATATATATATATATATATATATATATATATATATATATATATATTGCTGGAGTGAATGCAGTCCTTCCAACTTTTCCAGTCCTTTTCCACCAGAACTGTGGAAAATGCAATTCATAAAAAGCTGTTGTTTTAAATGGTACAATAAATATATTTTATTCAAAAAAGACCTTTGATAAACAATAATACGTAAATGACACTTAACTGTATTCAAAACAAATGCAGTTACTCTGGTAATATAAGTAATCGCGCAGTTTAATAAAATGTGGAGAATGTAGTCATAAAAGTTTGTTGCAAGTATTTCAGCGGGGAAAATGGGCCAAATATTGAAAAGATAATTCATAAATAACATGATTCTCGGAGTATTATAATTAAAACTAAATATCGAATAATTACAATCATATGGTAATGAATGAGGAATTTGATTTCATTAATAATATAAATTGTGTTTTAGACTTTTAAAAAGTAAATTCTTTAAAAGCATGGGAATCATTGATTTTTTTTTAAAATGTGCAAGATTTAAAATTATGCTTGAATATACTATTTATACCGCAAAATGTTTTAACTGTTAGCCCTGATATAAAAATATGAATTAATACTTTTTAATTTTATTTATAATATTTGTTATAGTATATCTAAATGTAAAGTAGAAGTTGACCTACATTAGAATTGCATATTAATTACTTTAAAAAAACGTTTTATAACAATATTTATCAAGCAGGTTATATTATATGTGTGTGTGTTTGTGTAATATACCGCATTAGTAAGCTTGCATTAATATACTTGCATTAGAACTTTGATCTGAATATAATTAGTAATAATAGAGAAGTAATAAAAGCATAATATGCTTGCAGGGTGATAACTTTACACTGTTGACAAAATTGTACTACTTTTGATTAGTTTAATTCATGTCCACTCTTGTTTTATAAAAATTTCATTTGCTTAAGAGATGTTAATGTTAGTAAAAGAAGTAAGTAGTTTTTATTTCCTTGTTTGAAATAATATGTCAAAATAACGACGACAAATAATTGCTATATTTGAGGCTGGATTAAAGCAAATTCAAAGTGGGAATGTATCCCCCCCCTATTCCCCTGTCTTAAGCCCATTAGTCACTATAGTGTTTAGTCTATTCTGCAATCAAGAGTATGCTCTAAGCCACATCGAAGTTTGGAATGCCTGAAGTCTATTCTTAAGAATGAATGAGCTAAATTAACGCCTTGTGAACTGCGGCCCATTGCAGAAAATTTTACGCGACGTTTAAAACTCTGTATCCATGCCCAAGGGAGCATTTTGAAAATACTTAAATATGTTGTATCTAAGTAACAAATGACTTAAGTAAAGTTAGTGTTTTGAAAATAAATTCCATATATATTTTTAGTTTAATACAATATTTTTTTGTCAACAGAATTAAGTTGTCACCCTGCATCTATATTTTTAATAGTTTATTTAAAACAGCAACAATTTATTTGCATTACATTTGCAAATAGTGAATAAATTTTAAAGTGTTCTTCCGAATTTCAGAGAGTAAAGAAAAACAAAGTTATCACTTCGTAGAATATAATAGCAACTGCAATTATTTTTCCATTATTAAAATTTATGAATTCTCGTTTAAAATTCACCTCGTGTCTAAGGCATATGCATGGATAACAAATGCGAACAGTGTGATTTGCGGTGTAAGATCACAGCTGACTGGTTGACAATACATCTCCTGTACTCAGGGAAACCCCGGTCTCCCTCGGGGATGTAGAGAGAAGGGATTGGTCACTCCGCAGCATCCCTTTCATCTTGCGCCTCCCACCACATACCGCACCCATTACGTTACTGCAGGAAAGCTTATTTTACGCTCTCCGCACACAGCCATTACACTCAACTGGTCTACTTGTAATTAACTGGAGAGGCAATTCCCCCATTGTATGTGGTCAGCCAGTAGATGAACTGCTCCAAGGAGAACAGGAAGTGACGTGGAAGGTCAGGAATTGGTATTATGAATTAATTAATTCCTGAATTAGATATTCCATAATCTCATGGAATTACATAGAATAGCCAATATCTATTTAAATTCATTTTTAGTTTAATAAGGATACCATGACACAAAATAGGATCTGCTCTTACAAATTTAATTAAAATGCACTATAAAATTGCTACAAAATAATTATGTATATCTAACTACTAAAAAAATACATTGCATAAAGCAAACCTCGTTTGAAACTTTCTTTGAAAAAGTGAAGTAGAATAAAAATACATTGGTAATTTCAATAATTTATATTTTAAAATATACGGTAATAACTTATATGAAAAAATGAGAAATTTTCTTTAAAATGTATTTTAATTTGAAATAGAAACTTGTCTAAAGATTATTATACAGGTCATCTATAAAGTGCTAAGGAGATATTTTGCTGTTCAATTATATAGTTAATGTTAAATAATAAAAATAGAAATAAATTCATGGCATTTATAAGTAGAGTAAATAACATATTTTTAAATATTTTATAAGCGTTTGCACAGAAAACTTCTTTTTCAATTTAAATATCAATCCCTTTTAAGTATCATTTATCTGTATTATTATTTTTGGTTTTTCTAGTTCCTTCTGTAATTCTCCTGAGCGGTTTATTAATTGTGTTTTATTCTGTTCTGTTTTTGTGGCAAAGATTAGAATATAATATATTATATTTCCCTTTGGTGTGTTCGTATGACATTATATTTTTTGTGAATGTTTATTTCGAGCAGAATAGAACATTGACAACACCACAAGAGAAAGCACATACGTTATTGTGATTCATCAAAGCGAAATCGATATCATAAATACAAACAAAACTCAGAACATACTAACTAAAAAGTTTATCCATCGAGAAACAGAATCTTGCGGTAAAAAATGAAGTTTCTAGGAACTGAAATGTTCTTAGATAAGACAAACTTCTGATATCCCAGCCCAAGGTTAAGCCTGTGAGAGATATATTCTCACATTTTCCTTGTAGATCTGCGAGACTATTGACAATGAATTGAGTATACCAATTTTGACTGAATACAAGTTTCATAAGTTTTCTTAGGAAATATTTAAGACTGAGTTTATAAAATGTTCAATTAGTTCAGGCTTTAGAACCTGATAATTGGCCTAGGAAGATGAGCTCTGCAACAATCATGTTAAGGAGGAAGATGATGATACTGATTCTCCTTAATCGAACAATGTTCTCTGAAGAAGCTTGCTTTCATCTTTCACATAATCATTGTATTTCACTACATATTCCTATGGTGATCTAAAGATCTCCATGAATGTAAAATATATAAAGGAATTCCTTAAAGGTTACTGTGGGATATAAATTTATGAGTGAACGTGACAAACCCTTTTCTCCATTGCAAAGAGGCATCTGTTATTACAGGATGGAAGAAATTCCTCTTTCCACAGCTCGGAGGATTTCAATCAATCGTCTTTTTGCGACCAAATGGCTCATCATCCTATTGAAATACCATAAGATGATGCGTCATCTTGTTCGCGTTTGAAGCTTTTTGAATGTCAATTTCCTTACAAGATGGATGGACGACTTAGTACAATTTCTTGTCCACCCAGATCACACGTCGAGACAACCAATAGATTTTTTTTCGTTGGGGTTTGATGAAGACATTGCTTGCAAGAAGAAAGCATTGAATGTTGATAACCTTAAAGTCAGCATTTCAGCCACAGGAGCCTCTGTAGATGGTTTCCCATGCTTTTCGTGAAACTGACTCCCATTTTGATATTCTGCATCCAAGGAAAGGTGTTCATGAGAAAATCCATTGACAATGGCCATAAACATTTATCTAACCCTTATTTTTACCAATTTAAATGTATCTTCATTATTTTATGAATTATTTAACATCAAAATATATCGAACATTTGATAGACATTCTGCACACTTATTCATAGTTTTTAATAATAATGAAAAATTTTTAAAAATATGTACAAAAAGTATGTTTTTTTTTCTTACAAATTTATCCTTTTTCACAAGAATTTTAAATATTTTTTAAAAACATAATTGTTATTATGAATACTTTCTTTTGCGTATCGGATAAAAATTCAAGAGGTATAAATGATTAGAAAAGCATTTTATCGATTTGTATAGCTATATTTTGCATTATTGATTATGTCTCAAAATAGTTATTTTAAGACATAATCCGTAATAAAAAACGAGAAGGTTTCTTATTATAGTTATATCATTTATTACCGAGCCAAGTTCTTTACTCTTTGTAACGTTTAACTGTACAAATTCATTACGGTGGTCTAAAACTTAACCATACCTTCGAACACTATACTCTAAAATCAATATCTCTATGTAACTGTATCGAATATATTCCCGAAATAAAAGAAGTATGAACTCCATTTCAAAAGGGACTTCAGAAAAGACACCTTACTTTCCTTTACACCTGAATGGTCTTTTTTTACCGCATTATTCCGGATCGTTCGCTTGGGGAAAATTGCGCCTTACACGTTCCTTGACGTGGAACAGAACTATTCAGAGGTAGCTCATTGTGTGCAGCCGCCCTGTAAGGTGGAGTCTGTTATATTTGAAGAATAGAATACAGTACAAAAGACCGCAAGGGAGTTAGAAACCGTAACATCATATTTATCTCTTCTAAAGATTTTAAGAAGGAAAGGGAAACTACTGAATAAATTTCATTTGAATTCAAAGAAAAAAGTTTCACTTCACTTCATTTTATTTTAATATAAAATAGACAATATTATATTCATATATTTATTGATTTAATTTGTTTATTTAGATGGTACTTTTTAAGAAATAAATTTTAAAAAATAAGTATTATGGCGTATTGATTACTCATGACTGTTAACAAAATATATTTCAAATTATATAATTGAAGCCGTGTTCTAAAAGTGACCAATGTTTCCTATTCCTGTTCTTAAATTGTGTTTGTTATTTAGTATTTCCTTATTTAATATGGCAACACTGATAAAGATTTAAGTGATCTTGAATGATGTAAAATTTCTTTCAATCCTGAGTTAGAAATTGTTCTTAAAATGATACCAGAATTTCAATATCCATTTGGATAATTTTTTCCAAGAATAAAAACTAGCAACTTCTTGACAATTTTGAATTAAATTGGCGATTAGAAATCTCATTTAAAGAAGGATATCCTTTTGAATATAATACATTTTTTCAAGATGCAATAATAAAAGAAATATAACAAAAGTGTTTTAAATATCAAATTAAATAAAAATAATAATTTTTTTTCGATGAATTTGTTTTGGAATAAAGTGAGAGCTTAAGTGGAACTTACGTTTCAGATGCAAAAACAACAATTTTTTTTTACTAACGCAACCAGTAAAAAAAAAAAAAATGATAATAATAATTTAAGTGTTAATTCTGAGAAAACGCAATTACCGATAAATACAAAGATTGAAAGCCATAATCATAATAGTTTGGCATCCAGCCAAATTAATCTTCATCTCAATCAAGCGCAGAAATGTTGGTATTTCTCTGCACGTAAATGTTTATTTTTCCCACGTGGTTTATTTTTAACTTTCCTTATACACACATTTCTGTGCTGCACAATTTATAAACTTTTACTTCCTAATCTCTGAAAAACATACTGCAACAATTAATCAAATTTGTTCTGATCAATATAATGTAATTAATCAATTAATACAATTAATCAATATACAATTAATCAATATTTGTTCTGAATAATTTAAAGAACAAAATATTATTATGTTTCTAACCAGTTACGTTTTAATAAAAAGTAAATGTCGCATTTCCATTAAACAATTTTCGTTTTAATGTATTAAAATAGAATAAAAGGATGTGATATAAATTTATGTAAATAAATATTTAAAACATATCCTTATATTTTAACAAAGAAAATTTTATTTTTCAATAAAATTTCTTCTATTTAATCACTAAGGAAAAATTAATTTAGTCTTAAAAAGTAGTTAATTTAATTACTTATCATATAAACGCATTGAAAAGCATGCATAATAATATAGGAATAAAAATTCTCGCTAACGTTCATAGGGCAACGTTAATTTAAATAATTAACTTTTATGAATATTTACTAAAAATATTGTCATTTAGTATAATCTATTTTTCATAAATATTGATAACTATATTCCTAACTTTTAAAGCATATCCTCAGTAAAATATTTGCAAATTCAATCTTAAGTTATTGGAAATTTTAATCTATAATATAGAAGAAAGAGTCAATTAATTCAGCGTGTGAGTATTGTTTTCATTGGAAATTCTAATCGTCAATTAATTCAGCGTGTGAGTATTGTTTTCATATAACATTACAAATGTAACAAAGCATTGTAATTTTTACGCGTTAATACAAAAAATTAAAAAGAAAATATGAATTACTGGTGCTTGAAAGAGATTTTTTAATACGTAAATTACCAAAAATAAGAGATAATTTGATTATTCAAAAAACCAATTTAGTATGTAGTAAAGAATGTGAATAAGAACACATACTCTTCCTTTAAAATCAATTCGAACTTAATTATATTGAGTTTCATAACTCTTTGTATTAAATTTTACTTTTTTTCTAATTAAGAATGAATCGCGAATCCTTTCGATATAAAATCAAATAAATCCTCATACGATCACTAACAATTTTTCAAAAGAAATCAAAAATCTTAGAAATTATTACATCTTAAACATTCCACCGAAATTCGGTTACTTTTGACTATCAAAATAAAGAAAAAAAAAAGATTATCTTTCAAGTTTCTTGGAAATGACACCAAAGAAAGCATAAATTGCAATTAAACCATCTAGTTTACGGTACAAAAAAAAATAACTGTTCCTTTCAGTCGAAACCTATCGCCGGCTCATTATGAAAGAAATATTTTCAAAACAACAAAAATTAAAAATAAAACAAGATTTGTGAGGAAAAAATATAGTTTTTCTTTTCATTTATGGAACAAATTTACTATAATCAATGCCAAACGATTTCCTTATAAGCATTTCGAATTCGAACGACTTCTGCGCGGGAGAACTCAGAAACGATCCGCCGACAGCGCATTATACAATTCCAGTACCGCGAATGCAAATTGAGAAGGTTAAAGCCAGCTCTCATAAAAAGATAATGCATTAAGAAACGATGAAAGTTATAATGTAGGGGGGGAGGGGGCATTGGGGGGATTTAAACGCCGGCACCAAAAATTACATGAGACGGGTGACATTATTCAATGAATGCTTTGTCCTAAACGCTGGCTAAACCGGCCAGGTGAGTAGGAATTAAAGGAAAAGGGGGGAGGGGTATAATCATATAGGAAAAACTCTGAAGAAAGGGGGAGTTAGTGTAATGGGGGAAGGAAAGAGAGTTGGGTGCTTCAGTAGTCAACTCTAAAACTAGAAATGATGTTCAGTCAGTCAGCGTTACGATTTCGGTTGCTGTTTTTCGTGTTTCTCTTTTCTTATTAGTTTTTCTTTTCAAACGATTTTTTTTCCTCCTCTCTCCCCCCTCTTTAATAACATTTCTGTTTCTGGTGTAATTGTGGGAAGGTAGGGGAAATTCATTGACGGTGGATGTTTAGTTGTCTGCGGTTTCTGTTGCGGCTGGGGGTAATTGTGTTTGTATTATTAGGGGTGAACCGAAATGTTCCTTTAATCTGGCGTTTTTTTTATTTTTATCTCACATGTCTTTTTTTTTTTTTTTTTTTCCATATTGTAATCTTATATTAGTATATATTTTCACATAAAATGTAGTATTTTTTCTGTAATTCGAAGTAATGGATAGTTAATTAAAATATTAAATTAATTACATTTTTGCTTCAGTATGTTAAACATATTTAAATAATGTTTTAAATGCTTGAAAAATGTATAAGTAATATCTATATTTTTATCTAGTTATAATGTAAATTTAAAAAGGTTTTCAAGGAAAAAAATGTTTTTAAATTAATTTACAAGATCAGTTGCTTAGTTTTTATTATTATTATTATTATACAAACAAAGCTTTTTAGTTGTTTGAACAATTCGCCTTATTTATTTCAAGTTTTCTAGGAGCTAATGACAAAACCAATTTATTATTTTGATTAAACAAAAATAAAAAAAATATTGAATCATGTTTCTCACATAAAGTTATACTATAATACTTAAAAAAAATTCTTACAGCAATAATAAATTTTTACAGAGAGATTTTTATGCATTTGATAATACATTAACTATTTTGATTTAGATCATTCGAATTCCTTTTACTATTGTAGACAAATTTTAACAACTTAAATTTTTTTCATAAAATTAACATTGACTTATTAATTTTTCAAAATAAATTAACTTAATGTTTTTTATCATATTATATCAGTAATAAATTCTACTATCAAATGAATTTTACAACTTTAGATCTTTCTTTTAACATACTATCAGATTTAAATATCTAATGCAGGAAGATATTTAAAACATATTATACTTAAACTGTGTGCAAATAGCATTAAGTAATTGTTGTTCAAACTTTTTCTACATACTCAAACAAGTTGATATGTAATAATTAGAGGTTATTTAGGCAAAGAAAAAAATATTGAAAAAATTTGTACTGAGTTACTTAACACATATTGTATGCTAGAATATCAGTATTTTTATTTTCTTCTAGCAGATTTATTTGAAAGAAAACGATTATTGAGATGTGAAACCTACTGTCGCAGAAGTAAAATAATTTCTGAACCATTTTCTTTCATCCTTTTCCCATTTAAGGTACCAATCTTAGCACTTGTTCACAGATTAGAATTACGATTTGCTATTTTTAGAAGTCTAAATTTGTAGTTTATTTTATATCTTTCATGTTATGAAACAATAGCTCCTCATCTCTATTATGATATAATTATACCAATGAAGAATGCAATTCTGTTAAATCTGTTTCTAATGAATGTTAAATCTGTTTCAATCTTATGAAATATTTCCTGCGAGAACTCAATTATAATTAGTAATCACGTGACAATAATAACAAGAATTCTTTAAATTAGTTCTAAAGCATTTGTACTTTAGGAACTCGATTTCACTCGGAAATAGATAATCACTGCAAAATTCAGTTAGATTTGTAATCGAGCTTCTAGGATTCATTATCTCCGAAGAATTTATAGTTTGATATCAAGTGAAACATCGAACTTTTTTTTTTTTTTTACGGAATATGTCAAAAACTATGTTATCTTCGCTTTAAAATGTGAATACTTTTACAAAATATGTGTCTGATTTTGTTCATGCATCTCCAGATGGTTAAATTTTGAAGTTTCGATATCATATAAAAAATTAATGTTACATTCTTGCTTGGAACATCATCTGTCAACGTAGTCGCTTAGCTATTTTTTTTAATTCTTCTCTCTTGAGATAAATAAATAAAACTTTTTGTCTGTGATAAGTGTTTGAAAATGGCAGATAGCAGTTACACGAAGTTCTCAACAATCTTGAGATGTTGTTTCACCAGCATGCTTCCCTTTACAATCTTGAGTTGTTAAAAACTATTCCACTGTAGGCAGTCAACAATATTGTTAAAGTAATCGATAAGAAACCGATTGCTGTTGAACATTTTTAGCCTATTTATACAAATATCATAATGAGATAGATACATGCTGTGATAAAAACAGAAAAAAAAAAAAACACTTATGAGCTTAAATATTTTAAAGTCTGGAATTTGAGGCTTATAGTGATGTTATAGTTATACAAAATACTAGAATATCTGTCATATACACAGAGTATATCATGTATAAATTTATTATATTTTATGATGAGAAAAGAAAAAAATTCGAAAATTGTTAAGTCTAATTGAACATAACTCAACCAAGCTATGAAATTATAAAAATGTAGTTCTAAATTTCTAGGATTACGTTTTGTTCGCATGTTCTAAAATCAGGGAATATTTTCTGCACTTTTATGTGAGCAATGTTTAATTTCGTTGGTAATAACTAATTAATTCGACCTAAAATGGTTTTATTTAATTTTCTATAAAGTATATTGATATTAAATTGAATACAATCTATCGCATTAGATTGATGAATCAATATATTTCGTTGAAATAAAATAAATTGGATTAAAAGAATTTTTTATCCATAAGAAGTTCTTGAAAGTTGCTAATAAAATGTACTTACTAAACATAAAATGGTTAAGATCATGATTACCCATGATCCAATTGAGATCATGATTACCCAATTTATTATAATTTTTATTGATTTAAAATATCCATGACGTCAGATAACATTTCATCTATGACACATCGCATTGAGACGACGTCGTACATCCGATTTGTCGACGAGTTTGCTACCGGGTTTCAAATCGCATTCTTCGAGCGGCAACTAACAACGAAGTTCACTATTGAATGTCTGAATATCGTCGGCGATGAGAAAAATTCCATTCTTGATTTTTATTAATAATAAAGTATTTTTTTAAAATAAAATTTTTTCATTTGTAAAAGTTTTCGAAATTATGAAAATTACCTGTTGGTTTAAATAATTAGATTTCAAATTTTCAAATATTTAGCGATATTGCTTTCAAAATTGGACTTGTTGAAAATAGAAGATGAAAAAGTAAAATGAGAAAAAGACGTGACAAAACATCCACTTTAGTGTTAATTTAAATCGGCAAAGATGATTTAAAATTTTTTTGCTTTAAGAATTCGTTAATATATATGTATTTTCTCTTTTTACGTCGTTATATTGTGATCGCTAATTTAAATTACACTTTTTATACATATATATAAGAACTTAGCAATTAGCAAACACTAAAGAACACCTATCTAAAGTAGAATCGATAGCACAATACATCCATATGGAGGTCCTATGGAACAGTTGTAATTTTGTGGTAGCCTAGTGGTTAGGGCATTGGCCTTCTGTCAGAAATGGTGGAGTTCGATTCCCAAAGACCCACCAAATACATGCGATATACGTGCTTGTTAAATCCGTGGAATCGAAAATCCTATTGACGGTCATTGAGCCGTTACTATGGACTTAATGATCTATAAAAAATTTTCTCTCCCTCCAAAGTCAAAAGTGAGGAAGTGGATCCTCTGGTGGGGACATCTATCAAAGGAGTATGTAAAGCAAAGTCGCACTTTCATCTTCGTGGTGCTCTGATTAAACGAAAGACGCCTCCTACTGACTTAAATTCGCATAGCCAATGGCATAATGAACTTGGCTTATCCAAGTGTCATAACTTGTACTATTTTCTAATCTTTAATCTTATCTTTAGCTTCTTCTCGTATTGATTCCCTATTCTATTTGCAGTGTTCGTGTACCCCCCAAAGAAGGCCAAACCAAATCCAACCCAAGCAAAAGGCACCGTGAGCGGTTGAACGCCGAGCTGGATACCCTGGCCAGCCTGCTGCCTTTTGATCAAAACATCCTGTCCAAGCTGGATAAGCTCTCCATACTCCGTCTGAGTGTCAGCTACCTCAGGACTAAGAGCTACTTCCAAGGTAAGCACTCCACTCTCTTCCTTTGACCATTCTGATTCAGCAGTATCACTTTTGATAGGTAGTATTCTAACTTAAATATGTTAGCTTTTGGGACTATTTCAAATTTATTACTACATTAATTATCTTTCGAACTGATTGTAAAACATAGTTTTACTTTAAACAAAGTCTAAATGTACGTATGAAAAAGGGAATAAAAAAAGAAACTAATAACACTGCATTACTTCTTAGGGAGTTTTGCTTACCCATTTTTGTAAAATTAATATTTTTAAAAGCGATGGAAACTAATTACCAGAAAAAATGAGACTACAGTTCATCAGATTTTAAAAATTTCACATTTTGAAAAAAATTATATAATTATGCTGTTATTAATTATTTTAAATAAAATTATTCAGAAAATTTTTAATAAAAATGTCTATAAAATTTCCGAATATTCTCCATATTTATTATCAAGCTCTGGACAATAATTAAAATGAAAATAAATTTTTCTGCAGATGTTAATTAGACCAAAATTTTTTATTTGTCCTTTTAGTGTTAAAACTAATTTTTAGGGTCTATTTAGAACTATATAAATTAAAAAATATATGGTTTGGTGTATAAAAATTCATATGTGTTTTTTTTTATTATAAATATTTTCTTATTTCTCTGATTTTTCCAAATTGGCAAGACTTTTGGTAAGGAAATAACACATCTAACTGCTTTTGAATGCTCAAATTGAATTGATTGATAGAAGTAAATTTAAAATAACTTTCAAAATATAAATAGATTTATTTGTTTTAAAATTGACATATTTCAAATAAGTAAACTAGTAATTTAAAGAAAATAGTTAATAATTTTTACTTTAATTATATTGATGGAAATTTATGTTGTGAATTAAAAAGTCACAAAATAAACGTGCCAGTTGTACCAGTCTTGTGCCAGTTGTTCTTATCAACCTGAACATGCTTAATAGATTCCAATAGTGATAATTCAAAAGATTTACATATTTATAAGACAGAAGAGAACTATATACAGATTGAAGGCTGATCCTACAAATTTAGAACAATCAATCATCTATCTGAAATATTTACACTTATATAAAAACCACTTGCTTCGTGGAATTTCTTAAGGTTGATGGTGTGCCGCTCCTCTGAAACAATCACTCGCAGTTGTTGGATCCAGGATGGATGGGGTTTGAAACTTGGATGATAATTCTGTGTGTAGGCCCTAAACATCACACCCTTGCATCCACCCTCCCATTTCCTGATCGATAATGCTTTGCTAATGTAATCCACGTTCGGAAGGGGAGATTCCCTTCCATTCGTGGGTGATATGCACCCTTCTCCGAATAAGGTGGGGGGAAATTCACCACCCACACATACTAGAGCTAAGAATATTTTATGCAAGGAGTGGGGAAAGAGAAGTGTAGGCTTGTGTTGTGTGTTAGATAAATGAAAATTGAGTGAAAGGCTAGAAGTTGAAAAATAGTTGCTTTTAATTTATGGAAGAAAACGAAATTATATTTGCTAGCCATGTATTAATTTTATTCAGAGTTTTCTTTTTTAGGAATTATTATTTTTCTGCTACAAATATGAAATATAAATCTAAATTTGGTGTTCTTAAAATTATCCATGAACTTTTCATTTCCACTTAGATTCAGGTACTTATTTTCTTAGTTTTGTGAGTGAGCCCTCGTGTGCAAAATATAATTGTTGCGAGACAAACAAACTAAACCATCCAAATGGATGTGTGCGGGCATGTTTTATCAATAATTTTTAAATATTATAAATGCTTTTACTGAAATAATTTTTCGATGATATATTAACGATGAAATACATTTATAGATATTTTATTGAATTTATTTTATAAAAAATGTATTCGCACTTACCTAGTATATTCATGAATTATAGCTTAGTATTTAAATATTATGCATAATTCAATTTGCTCATATTTTTAAACTAAGCTTTATTTAAAAGTTAATAACCGTGCAGAATTCCATAATTACACTGCATGAGAACCAAAAATTTAATTATTTGATTGAATTATTATGTATCTAATAAAATTTTCGAAGAATTAGTTTTGTAAAAGCAATATCCTTGCTTTCATGGTGCTTTGCTGTAGAGCAGTTGCGTTTTTAACATTATTTGTATGATAACTAGAGCAAAATAACAAATGAATTTTTTTAATATTTTCTAAACCAGATTTAAAGAATTGAAATACTGAGAGGGTTCGAGTTTATTTAGCATACTTAATGATTTGTCTCACATCAAACATAAATTTCTTATCAATAAATAAGAATGTAAATAGCTAAAATATTAACTTTTCTGTTTTTCTTTTTGGAATTTTGTGTTAAATAAATTTGTGCTTATATTGTTAAATTTTGGTGTCTATAAAAAGATGCTAAGTAAAAAAATTAATTTGAAAAGAAAAACTGTCTTAAAAAATTTTATTTTGTGTTTTTTTTTTTTTAAATATTAAATAAATATATATTTCTCTATAATTTTCTGATATATATAAAATATATATAAAGTATAATTTTCTTATAAAATAAAGTCTAAATATTGACTTCTTATAAAATAAAGCATGGAAATTATCAAATCTATTTAGAATAGTATCAATATATTTTTATAATTTTTCGCGCTCTCTCTTATATCACTATTTAAGAATAGAAATGTTTAAATTTCTTGATTAATATTATGATACACTTTACAATTTTCTTGTAGCAATACTTCTCTTGTCTATTTTACATTTCAATTTAATTAACAGTTAAATGTCAAATCAATGCCAGATCCTATTATAAACTCTGCATTTATACTTCTTCTTTGTTAGTATTTCCATTTATAATAATGCGATCACAAGTAAAGAAGAAAATGAGGAAATAGATGGATGACTGCAGATTCTTTAGTTTTTTATTGTCCTCTCATTAAAGATTATAAATAGATATATGAATATCTATATTTAAAATAAATTTAATCCTACAGCTTTTAAACTGTAGATGTTGTTTTGTTCTTTACCTTTTTACAGCATATTTGTCAGGATGGATGCTTGAGGATCTTCCATGACTTTTTTAATTCGATATGGGAATATTAATGATTAATTTTGTAAAGTACTCCCAGAATGTAATGTGTGTCGGGTTAAGCAAAACATATCTCTAGTTTCTAATAATAAAACATATCTCTATCCTCTCTTTACATATCTCTACTTTTTTTAGGTTCGCCTGTAAGGTTATTTCAGGGCTGATAATAAACTAAAAAAAATGACAAAATTGGGAAATGTTTGCTGTGAATACGAATTATTGAAAACAAACAAAAAAAAATGTATACTGTCAAAGTTAATGAAAAAAACAAACCTTTCCGGGATGTTTTAGGAGGTTTAGAGAATAAACAAAAAAGCTTCCATAGGGTTTTAAGGGTTATTTCAGAATAAAATAAAAACGACAATATAGTGAAATCTTTGCTGTGAATACGAATTATCAAAAACAAAAGAGATCTTTACCATCAAAGTTTCAAAAGTGAGCTTTTGTTTAATAAAATTAATAAGCATAATGAAAATAAAATAATCAATTCAGTTAGCTAAACAGTTGTATTGGTTTAATAATAATGTTAAAAGGAGCTACAAACTATATGATCATTTTTTTACATTTCGGTTCAAATGTTTATATATATATATATATATATATATATATATATATATATATATATATATATATATATATATATATATATATATATATATATATATATATATAATTATTGAAATACTGAATTCAAATATATAATTATAAGATATCTTAAAAGAAAACTTACTAAAAATATTTTTATGTAATGAGATATCTTTTAAAAGTTCTGATCACTTTATAATTAATAATTATAATCATATTAATAAAAAATGATCAGTTCTATTACTTTTGTTATTGAGTCCTTGACTTTATTACTTGTCTTAGACTGTAAGAAATTTTATAGATTTATTTGTAATACTTTCCGGTTAATTCTAAGACACAAATTAAAATATAAATGAGTTATTTTTTCTTTAAAGTGTTATTAAATTTTCATAAATATTTTACTTTAAAGCTGCTTAAATAATTTTCTACTTATTTTTCTTGAATAGTAAAAATCTAATTGAAATAAAAGGCTTGAATTTTTTGTTTCCCTAAGTTGCCCCTTTGTTGCCGGTTTTTGTACATAAGGAGTTATAATTGTTAATGTATTCCAAATTACAGTAAATATCCACATCTAAGGCTGGAAGCGAATCAACGACATATTAAAATAAATATGATTTTAGTTAAATGAATCAGATGCTAGTTAGGCTACATCAAAAGACCTTAATTTACCGCCAGATTAATTCCAGTGAAATATTTTATACTTAAAATGATATGAAATTCTCTCGTGAAAAATCTCTTATTTTATAAAACATTTTGAATATTATCATTCGCTAAAGGAAATTTATATCTTCATTTCCAGTTTTCATATTTAATTAGTTTTCTTATGAGGTCACTTTATTTTATTATGATTCGTGATGATATGATAATTGTTTTTTTCAAGGTAATAATATCATTAATTTATTGACGATCAGTTTAGAAATCGATGGGTTTCTTAATGGCTTTTTAATGATGCAACTGACTATTTTCTCATTTAAAGTGAAAGAGTTCTTAGAACAGTTAATTATTAAGGCGAGGGGAATTATTTGGGCACAGGAAACAAAAAAGCTAGTCACAATTTGTTAAAGCTCATAACTTAAAAATGGAAAACGTTTACTTATGAAATCAATAAGTATTGGGGGATTTTGGTACTAATAACCTGATATTACCGTTGTTGTTGTTGCATGCCCCCGAGGTCAGCAGCGCTAGACCATGACTGCGTACACCTCCAAAAAGTCCACCACCATAAGTGATTTTCCATCAGATCTCTCCCGGAGAGACCAAGAATTGAAGAGTTTGTTCAGGAGAGGTCTGTTCATTTAAACACATGGGGAAAATTTCAAATTTTTTCGCACCCTAGACAAATTTCAAATTAGTAAGATGGCAACTTCTGAAACGGGCAATTGCCGTTTGTATTTGTCTAAGACCAACAGCCAGGGAAGCACCTGGACGCGCGCGGCGGCACCAATGATGCTCAGGAGGGACAATCGAAGTAGTTTTATTCTCGTGTTTAATCTTTGAGTGAATCTCCTGAAATGTGAGAGGTGTGCCGTCGGCACAACTCTCACACTTCAGGAGATCACACTTCTCACACTTCACCTCTCACACTTCAGGAGATATTCCTGTAACATCTATAAATAACTTATTACTTATTTTTGTGTAAATATACGTATTTTCAGAAATTAACTGCATATTTAATATTTTCCCATTCAGCTTTTTCAAAATATGTGTAAATAAATTTAATATTACCAATTAAAAGCCGAACGCCATGTATAGTGGTCATAGTTCCTGCTGCGGATAGGGAGGTCCTGGATTCGAATCCCGGTTGTGGCATGGATGCATTTTCTCCCTCTATCTATCCTGTCTTTATCCTTTCTGTGTATGAATGGGTTGTGAATGGTTGCCTACCCTATAAACGGGTTCCTATGGCATGTGTGTACTGAAGCAGTCAGACTCCACATCAAATATGGTTCAGTGTGAAAAAGTGGAGCAGTGCACCCCATATTGTCAGCCTAGCTGGCACAAGACAAAAAAAATTAACAATTAAAGAGTTGTAAATTATTTAGTGATTGTATTGCTAAATTTAAATTTTATAAACATTTGAGTGAAATTCATATAACTTTAAATAACGTTTGAATTGTTAGCGCCACATAGATTCAAAAAATAGAGGTAATACACTGTGTAATTTAACCAAAAATTTTATATTTCTCCAAAGTGTAATGAATACGATAATGATTTTGTGCATATAAGGACACATAAATTATACCAGTTAATATTTTAGTTCCTTGATATTAAAATTTAAGGCATGGTTGGTTGATTTTTGTGGCCAAGAAAGGACATGCTATATTTTTAGGGCATATTACAAAGTAGTATTACTATTAAATGAAATAAAATATTTGAGTAAAACAGTGAATTCTTACTGGTGTTTATGGCATTAATTTTAAGGAGTCTTTAACATCGAAACTGTGTTGACTACTCGAATTAATGTTTTGTTCTTCTTGTATGCCATATTTTTATGACAAGTTGCTTGTTTTGCATTCACACAGTTCAGATCGAAAAATAAGCCAATATAATAATGTTTACAGAAGTGTACCGCAATTTTTGATCATATCTAATAATTACTTGATGCGTTCGGAAGTTTGATAGTTTATTTTAATAACTTATTATATAAATAATTCTATTATGCATGTGATAGTATTTATGCTAATAAAAATATATCTAGCGTCTTAAAATATTCTTTTTTAGTTTGCTTAACATATGATTAATAAAATATGAAAGGAATGCTAGAGAATTTAGAGCACCAAAGTAAAATAACAATTGTCAAAAATGCTTTTTTTACTTGTCAGGTTAATTAACATTTGCTAAAAAATATGTATTAATCCAAAGGGTATGTATTATAATTTTAACACTTATTAAAATCCATATTATGCGATTTAAAATTTTATAAATAATTAAATATGGAAAAACGTAGATGATTGAAAAACAATTATAAATATCCAAAAATTGCTATTAACAGATTTTATATGAGCGAATAATAAAAATGATTTAACTGATCTAAAGTGAGAAAATCTTCTAATTTCGATTCTTGAATAAATTTTAAATTCATCTGCTTTACATTAAAATAACAATTCTTTTGAGGTAACTTGGAGTTAGTCTTTAATAAAAGTTTCATATAGTTTATCAATGCGTACATCAGGAGAAAAATAGAAAAAATACCCACAAATACTCTTATTTAACATCTTTAATATACTAAAATTAAAAATTCATGCGTGAATGCATTAAAAAAAACAATCCCTTTACAAATCGTTCTCTTTTTCATATAGAACATATGATTTAAATATTGATATCTTCTCATGGACAGTTAAAAATTTTTTTTACCTTTAAACTAGCGTAAGACCTTTAAACTAACATTTTTTTTTTACCTTAAACTTTAAACGAACGTAATGCATGATATTCTGTTCCTTCACCATTTTGTCTGAATGCTTCGCTACTTATACTAATTAAAACATCTTTCTCCCCTTTCTTGAATGTCTATTTACAGATAAAATTACAACAAAATTCAGCAATCCTTTCATTTATACATTATATTAGGTTTCTCTTTTAAAAGAAAAATATATTGTAATCGAGAAAAGCTTCATTTGCGTAATTAAAAGGCGTTGCCAAAAAATAAATGTTTCTTTGGAGCATTTGATTTTAATGAAACAAAATATTTTTGCGACTACAAAGCATTGTTTGCAGTTAACATTTTCTGTGATTAAGAATCTCGTTTAGTAGATTATTCTTGAGTTTAAATTGTTATGAACATTTTAAAACTATTTTTAAATCAATAAAATGTATTATAATTTTTAAGATTTGGATTTAAAATCTATTTATGAAAGATCGAAAAGAATAATTTGAGCAAGAATACACTGATTTTTATTGCTGTATTTTTCTTACAGATATAACATTTTTTGAATCTTCTAATAATTTTATATTTTTAAAAATGTCATTTTAAAGTTTATATATAAAAATTAAAACTTAAAGAATAATATGAAGTAATTAATGAGAGAAAACTATGGATTAAAAAGCTAGTAAATCGGTACTATTAAGTATAAGTTAAAATGTATAAAATAATAGAAATAATAATAATAATAAAAGAAATTTTGTGATGTTTAAGACAAAGAATTGTATACGTCATTTACGGTACTGTGTAAGCAAATCATTTGTATGCTAATTATTATTGTAACATGGTAAACACACACACACATTGAATAAAATTTTTATCTGTTGGAAATTGCAGATAGAACATATATTAAAACAATTGAATAAATTCCCGCTCTAACTGATTTTATATTCAATTCCATTATTTTTAATTAATTCTAATTTCAAATAAGTTAATAAAATCATCTTTCTTAATCGAACACCTATTTGTTTTATTCTCAAAACTATTTGTTAATATAGATTATAAAAATCAAAGTTACGCAATTGATTTCGATTTCGATGAAGATTTGCTTTCGATTAAATCTTGTCGATGGGTTCTATTGCAAAATAATAGATAATTTGTTAAGAAATGTTCACTCAATCCCTCGAAAAAAGTCCAATTTTCGGCAAACACATAAAAATATGTAATGAGTCAGTAAAATGTTGTCAACGATATCTGTATCACTGATTTAGATATAGAATAACCGAGAACCTTATCGTAGAACTTATTAACTGAGACACGAGAGACGTGACCGGTCTTTGACAAGTATTTGATAAAAAGAAGTGAAGACATGTTCTTTCAGTTCTTGTTGCATCTTACATGCAAGATGTTCTAGAAATTTTAATCGTCTTGATTGAGTTTCTACCCACGATTGCTTGCACGTGACTCTTTTAAGGAAATAAAACTAAAATTTCCGACTTTTCTCCATGGAACACCTGCTTAACTTACGGCTTCAAAGTCAGGATGTCATTGAGGAAGTCACCCCTCTAAGGGTTAACAGGGCAAAGTTCCTTGTAATTTCCGATGAATAAGCATTTTGACTCAAAAACGGGCAGGTGTCAAAGGTAAATTGAAGTAAAATGATGAAATATAGGATTCGTTAATTTTAAGAGAAAATATTAACTTCCAAATGGGAAAACACGAAAAAATGTAATTGATTCATTACAGCATGTGAAATATTTTTAAGTTGACATACTAAAGATTTTTTGTTGACTTTAAAAAATGAACAGCAAAAATTTATAATGGTTTATTTTAATTAAAATATCAATTTTGAATTTTAAGATGTTTTTATTTACGCTGTATGTAGTGAAATATTATTGATGAAAATTGAACTCTTCATAACTAGTACTTTGTAAAACATCTAACTATAATTGAATTTATAATTAAGTAATATATTAATTTTGCAGTTCTAAAAGCTAAACCTGCTTCAGCAGTTTTTATTTCAATTATGATTTTTTTTTCACAGATGTATTTAGCAGCGTATTTCTAAACAGTAAGAATTCAAAGCTTTTTTGCCAATGCGTCCGTGCGTAACGTTAAAAAAAAAACTGACAATCTTACTTTATTTATTCTGTAGAGATAATAGCTGAATGGCTAACTCTCTTGCCTGTAGTGTAACAGGTCGTGGGTTGGAATCCCGTCTAAGCCTTGTACGTTTGTAGTGGCTCAGAATTCGTGTTGAGCTGTCTTGTTATAGTTTTAATAGTCCAAGCTTATTTTGTCTTCTATACATTTATAACATGTGTGGTATTTCATATCGTTCAACTCAGTACACATATGAATAGAAAAGGATGAATTAAATTTTAAATAAAAAGATTTTAATGTGCTTACAAAATTTAAGAGGTGATGCCTTGTAAGATAGGGTGATTGAAACATTGATTTGTTTTGAAGAAGCCCCCTAATCCCTTAAAATTGAATGATGGAGGTGTGGTCTAAATAGCTGAAACTAAGAAGGGCTGATGGCAGAGTAAATTACAGACATCTATTGAGAATTGTTGGTTCATTCAGAGAAAAGATTCTTGTTATAATTCTTGTGGTTAACGAAGGTTTCATAATGATTGGCACGAAATGAAAATTAGATTAATGCTATTCAAGAGATTAATCAATCCCCGAAAAAACCATTGCATGGTTTTTTACAGTCAGAAAAACTTATTTCATTCGGAAAAGATGATTTTTGTAATTCCTGTGGTTCACGAAGGCTTCATGACGATTGGCATGAATTGAAAATTTAATTAATACTATTCGAATGATTAATCAATTTCCGAATATGTAAAAAAGGAATTGCATTGCCTTATATTATTCTTATAGATCAAATTGAAAATACTTGAATGCGTGACTTGGCTAATAAACTTGTCTGTTTTTGTGAAGTCAAAACTGCTATTCTCTGTTTTTTCACTTTATTTAGGCATGTGATATTCAGTGTTTAAATTAACACATTTCTGTTAGCTCTATGTTATGCATGTGTGGTCTATGAGCAAATTCTATGGGTTCAAAATAAAAGAAAAGTAAAACAAAATAAGAAATATATTGAATCGAAAAGACTGGGTCACATTAATTGTTGTTGCATCAGCATGTGTTGGGTTCTACCAGTTAGATAGAAGCAGTCGAAGTCTGTGATTTTGAAGCAGGGAACAAGCAGAAGGCCCCCAATACTTAGCCTGTAATCCCCGGAAAAAACATTTCACTAGGAGGACATTGCGACCGCATCATATTTGAAGTGCTCCAGTCGCTTAAATTACAAGGCAATTACCACAAACAAATTAACAATGATTTCAAATCAGCCTGTGCTATGGTATAAATTTGCAATTGAAGCTTTGCATTTACAAAATTTTAAACCGATATTCTTTCATAAATTTCAATCCATTGGTTGCAGTCGTTTTCAAACCAACTCCAGACAAAAGTTTGATGACCAAACAGAATAAGAATTTTAAATTATCTCATCAATCTGTAAAAAACAGGAATAACTCATTTGAAAGTCTTTTCTCTCAGTAAAAATTGTAACTTTTTTTTAAGACAGGAATTTTTATAGATTCTGTGATGTCTTTATAAAAAAATTATAAAGTTCGTATGAGACTCGTCTTTATATAAAAAATTAAACTTAAATGAAGACTAATAGCAGTTATGATATAATGATTTTAAATTGAGAAATTTAGTATGCCTTGCGTTTTGCATATGTTATTAAACAATTCCATTTTTATATAATTGTATTTTTTTAATTCAGTTTGGTAAGTTTTTTTAATCGTCAATTAAAAAGGTTTTCATGAAATTCAGTATATATAGCTGGTTAGAGTGATGATAGATTTGACAGCTTTTATGTTCTTATAACATTAGCCATCATTTTCATTATTGATTCAATTAATAGTTGTATTCTGTTCAAAGTTATGTTTAAACATTACATTATAGAAAAGATGAAGGAACGTGTGTTTAAAATCAGAAATGAGTTTATATTTTTAAATATATTCCCATTCAATAATATTAAAAATTCTCCCTTCAAAAATTTTTGAGGGAGTTTTTCCTATGGTATTCTCGAGAGAATTTTGTAGCTATTTTACAACATTTTTAAAACATTCTAATGATCTTGCATCAAGTTTTTGATATTTTCTTATTACATCTTAAATATATCATTAACAAAAATAATTTTGCATGATTACAAATTCTCGAAAAAGTTGAACTCAGTTAAAATTGTAGCCCTATTTTTAGCAAAATTGTTGAGCAAATTGGCCTGTAGCATCAACTTGAGGATAAAAGTTGACAAGAGTTTCAGGAAAATGATTTACCAGTCATCAACCATGTGTAATTAAACTAAATTATTTTGTATATTTATCTATCCGCTTGAACCATAATGAGTTGGTATTTATAGACATGGTGCTTTAACCATTTCACAGTCGGGCGACCACAATTGTCAACTGTCAAGCCATTTGTAAGGTGGAAGCACAGCATCAAACAAATGTGGGAGAGACAATTTTCAATTCTCTCGCCTGCTTGGATGCTCGACCAAATTGCTTGATTCAAATCTTGGACGCGCTGTCACACGAGGATGGCATCTTGTTAGGTTGTGACAAAGTGCGCTAGGTGGCATATCGTGCGTGAAGGCACGCTCGGAAAGCTATTTTCGTGGGCCATTTTTTTCCCCTCCTTACTTCTTGAGACGCTGCCATGCAAATGCCGTGGCAATTACGAACTGCGAACAACACTCTCGACTGTGTTAGATGGATGTGTTGGTGTTATAAATCTTCCACGCTGAATGCCCGGCTGCCTGATTAGCTTGCAGCTAGTTCTTCGGTAATGATTTTATATATGGCATTTTCACGCCCACCGCTACTACTTCAAATATTGGTCTGCTGTTATTTGTCATGGATCCAAAACCACGTCATTTTCTTAAGTCTAACTAAAAGAGGAAACTAATTTACTTTTAAAGGAGCAACTTTTGGTAAAATTTTATTACAATTCAAATGAAAAGCTGTTCTATTTAAAACATGTACTCACACGCTCCTGTTTTATTCATACGTGCCACTTAAGTTTGAAAAGTAATATTTTCATAATAGGATTAACATATTTCTTTATGAAAATATTTCCTTACTGCAGTGTTTCTCAACTGGATTTACTCATGGGACCGGTAAAATATATTGGTATGTTCTTGCGGACCAGCAAGTTAAATAATTAGACCCGGCTGTTGAGAAACACTGATCCAGCATATATTTGGAAGCTTTCCTACATTTTATCTCTATGAATATAATAATTTAATGCTTATAAAAGTTTTTTTCTGTATGGTCACAAATTTTCTGCAATTACCTTCAAACGATAAAAAAAAATTAATTCAAATATTACCGTATTCTGAATTAAAAATTCGCCGGACGCAATGACGCAGTGGATAAAATCAACGGCTACCACCGGGAATGTGTCGGTTCAAACCTGCAGGTGGTTGAAAAGGTTATTACGTCTCTTTTATGTTCGCTTTCTTAAATATTTGAGAAATCTGTAAAATATGCAAATTTCTGTTTTAATTGAATACTGTTTTAATTCAAGATTGTTCTCTTAACCATTTAAAATCTTGCGTTGGAACGGCGGGAGACTGTTCTCGACTGTAAGCTTTAGAGCTAGTTGGTCCTGATTAATAAATGTTATTGCTTATTATCCAAGACTCTATACTGTGTTCGAACAGCATTTAGAAAAAATGTGACAATATATTTAAAAAAAAATCATAAATTGCTTAAATTCTAAAATATACCATAAAACATAAAATGCTTATGCATGAAAACAAACTTTATTTTATGATTAACTTATATTTTTGACATTCTTAAAGTATGTTGGAACTGTGTTTTCTTATCCCTGGCTCTGCTCAATGTTTAATAAATATGATACTAAATACATAAAATAAAAAGTTGACTTTTCAATCATTATATGCGATTTTAATATATTTTCTGAGTAAAGTTACATTTAAAAAATATCACCTTTGTGATGTGCAGGAAATTCTAATTATATTTTCTGAATTCTGCAAAGTAATGGTTGGAAATTGTCTCAATTAGTTCCCCTTCAAAGCATGCATGTTATATTAGTCAAAAAAGGGTCGTTCCAGGAGGTAGAACAATTTAGTGGTAAATGTATTTCAACTGTCTTTAACAGTCTCTCTCTACAATTTTTACTTGCTTTTGGTTGATTTTTCTCATCGCTACATTACAATTTTGTCTCAGAAATACTAAATAGATCTTTTATCCACTACTTTAAAACTCGAACCAAACCACTACGAGCATCAAAACCCGATATCTGGATGGCATCTATGAACTGTTAAACCGAATTCTAGAACTTTAACCTTTATGTTGCCAGCTAAGCTACAATCTGTAGAGGCTTGTATTAATTGTTTTTATGTTTATGCTTTCTGCAACGTGATCCAAGAATTATTTGAATGTTTAAATTTTTTCTGTTTGAATTAGATTTTACTATAAAAATTTTAATTTTTATAAATATCATCGAAAATAAAAACATCATTTAATTTTTGCTTGCTACATCATATCTTGCAAAATATATCTCTTTGATATATCGGAGAGTTAAAAAATATAAGAAGGAATTCCGATTAGCTTAAACACTGTCATACAGAGAGTTTAAAAACCGTTGCTATGATTTCAAGAACTGGATTATTTTGTAGAAACTACAGATTAACAGTAAAGTTGCACTTAATGAGTAGATGGGGGAAAAAAATTAGAGTATCAAAAAAGAAAATATTTATTCTTTATTCTTTATAAAAGAGAAAACATTTTTTTTTTACTTGTTTATTTAAATACCAACGAATTTTTATCTACTGAAAACAAACCTTTTACTCGATCCGTCAAAGCAATTCATATTTCATCTGTTTATTTTGTCAGATAGAGAAAGCATGGAGTGAAAAAGTAAATAAAAACGAAATAATAATCGGTTCAAATGACTTTTGGAAACGGAGTGCACATAATCGTCAAAAAATTCTGGGCAGAGAAGTAAGAAAATAAATAATATATTCTGCACTGTCAGCAAGGCAGTAGGTGGAGATGTCAATAAATGTGCACGGACTCCCTCTTGGGTGAAGGAAAGCGGGGGTGGGATAGGAGCGACGGTCGCTAAAAGGGGCGTGGCCTTAGGAAGCCAGCTTTAACTGGAGCCAATTGTCACGTGACCGACGTTTCTATGGTGACCGAATACAGCGGCGTCCACTCGTCTGAAGGTAGTGCGTGCTTTATTTTGTCTTTTTTTTTTTTTTTTTAAGTATTATTATTTTAATTGTAAAGCTTTGTGCAATAATAATAAGCAGGAGGTATAATTTTCCCGTTACATTACTTTCGACCCCCATTGTTATTCAAAGCGGATTATTATTTTCTTATTCTTTTATTATTATTATTATTATGGCTTTTGGTTTTATTTTGTTTTCTCTCCTCACATATTTTACGATTTTCGTGTGTTCAATTGCAAATATAATCGTCGTGGAGAAGTAAGGGGTCGAATGGTTCTTTATGATTATTATTTTTTCTCAATTTTATTTTGTCTGGATATCCGTACTCAGGCAAAAGTGATTTTTCATTAGAAATTGTTTGCTTTGTTTGAGCTTTTATTGATCATTTTTCTTTTCACTTGTTATCGTTCGTTAACTCCAAGTTTTCCATTAAATGCAGACGATAGCAAAAGAAATAAAAATTAAATAGTACTTCTCTATAAAAAATTTTTAAATAAAAAATTAAGTACGGCAATAGCTTGAAAATGTCATGTAGCACAAACATCCTTATCTAACTTAATATCAATCATTCAATTTAAAAATTAAAATTTTAATTCAAAATATTCAATCATAAAGTAGTCATTTTAGCTTAAAATAATAAACAATTTTATAACCTTATGATTTGTTGCCTTGTTTATTCTTTTTAAAACTTCTTTTATTTATCTTCCAAATTTTGTTTAGAAATTCGCATTTTAATTAAAAACTATATTTTTTATTCAAACAGTTTTGAACAAGATCTGGTAAAATATAATAAAAAATTTGCTTTGAAACTATAAAAGAAAATAAAGCAAATTTTAAAACAATAAAATATCGATTTTTTTCACAACTTTAAGATTGCTATTTTAGTATAAAGTGAAATTTATTACTGGAATGGGAGGAAGACACACGCAAAACATTAAGTACATTATAGCACCATGTTATAATGTAAGATTTTTTTTACCAAAAACACCATTATTAATGTAGAATTCATACCAAATTAATATAGTTTAATGCCTATTATATTTTATTGTTCATTATGATGGTGTCGTAATGGACAAGTATTTTCAAGGATTGACTTTTCCTCGTACTTAACTGGAATTATTATAGGTAAAATTTTATGCATACACTTATTATTTGATGCACACTTCAAAAGCTTTATGGTAAGAATATCTTTACGATATTGTTCAAAATAATATATACAATTTTATTTTTATGTTACTTTTTTTTAATCATATTTTTTAATTTATTTATTTTACTATTGCTCACTTAAATGCACAATAAATTTATGGCTACTTGAATTCATACATTCTTGAGTTTAAATGAATTCAGATTTAAATATCCTTATATTAGTTAGGCATTTTAGCTCAAAATATTAGTTTATTTTCTATATCATTCTTAAATGCTTTCTTTTTTTAACAATGACTTGAAATAAAGATTATAATACTGTAAATTTCATGAAGCAGCTTAAATAACAGGTACTGAGTATATTTAAATGTAATAGTTTATGTAAGTGGATACAAAAATTCGGTATAGTTAATCTTAGTATATATTTTTATACTAAGGCAACGATAAGCTAGTATTTTTTTTTATATAAATTGAACTACAAACGTGATATAGCATCCCAAAAGAAGAAGGGCTACTTGAAATAATACGAACATTGATTTTTCAATGATTTGAAGATTAAAAAAAAAGGAAAAAAAATAGTTGTGCCGACATGTTCTCCGAGCTTAGAATGAAAATTTTATTGACAAAATTTTTTTATCTTCATATTACATTAGACCAACAAAGTCATAAAAAAAATTCTTTACTGACGCAAGAACTTTTTGTGGTTCGCTAAGACAATCAGAAGAATCATTTTTGAACCAAATTTTTTTTTCCCTAGTTTCGCGGCCTAAGATACATTACGAATATTATCCAATAAGGCAAGTCATATTGTATTCAGGAAGTATTTAATGCTTTGACATTAATTGAAAATTTTTCATATATAAATAAATTTGCTGGAAAATTGTTCTCGATAGTTCGCTTGACATATATTTGTGAAGGAGTTTCTTCTTCATGAAGTTCAATTAAAATAAATATGGCTATAACTTTCTAGACATTAATTTGCAGGCTGTAAAGAGAATTAAAAAGAACTTGAAGAAAAGTTTGATAGCGAACATTAATTACCTTTGATGGAGCATAACTCTGGGCTAGATACAGGGAACTATGCTAGTCCAGCGACAGCAACATTAATTTCATTTAACTGTTTCCTAAATTAAATGTGATGGTAATTATAAAATGGTATGAACTTTGCATATTAAATAGATTAAAACTTCCACTTTATTTATTCAGTTCATGTTTATCGATTTTTATGATACAGTTTACACTTTTTCTATGATACAATATTAACTAATGTATGAAATCATTTTTAAAATCTTAGCTTCGGGTGTCATTTATTTCCAAAATTTATATAGCCAAACCAATTGCCCTCTTTAGTTGATAATTTACCATTATATGGCAAATTCTTTTTTCATGTAAAGGCTTACATTTAAAATTACACAGTTCCGATCATTGTAAAAAATATATTAATTTACTTGCATCATGAAAAGATTATTTAACATAATTTATTTTTTAGATTATTAAATAACCATTAAATTTTCGCATAGGGTTATAATCATCGGTATCTATCAACTTGAAATTACACTCAGACCACGATTATTATAAATTGCCTTGAGTGCGTCATTTTAATGTCACCTTAAATTAACTTTTCAAAATTGCTTAAAATGTAAAGATTTATTTTTAATAAAATAATTTGAGTAAATCTTATTAGAAACTAAAATTATAATAGTACATAAAAAATTATTATTAGAAATAACTTTCATTATTTTGTGAAGCAGAAATGTGTTGTTATCAATGTATTTTAATCAATTAACTTGCGTTTCCGAGCTATTTCAAAATTGTTTTGCATAAAAATTCAAATTACAATGGTAGCGAATAATTTAATGACAATAAAAATAAAATTAATTTGTTTTTTGAGAATTTATGTAAAAGAAAAATTACAGTTTTTTTCTTATTTTTGCGCTTTTAATTTGTGAATGTTGGAAAAAAGCAGAGTAAATAAAAACATCACAGAAAATTTTAAAAAACTTCTGCTAGTGAGAAATGAACGATTCTTGTTGTTTTTTTCTCTACGAAAAGCACAGAAAAGTATTTTGCTGTACATTCTTCGACATTCATAAGCAAACAGGTAAAATTTAACTTACGCTAATATTTGAGTGTCATGGAATACAAAAAATTGGTGGCAAGTACTATATTCCAAAAGAATTATTGACTGGTTAGATTTTCAAGCATTTTTCTCTGTTCAAAGCAAGCTAAAAACTTAATTTTAAATGCTAAAATTATCGTTTGATATCCCTGAATGATTTTGTTTACTGCATTTTGTCAAGAAACTCGAGAAAAAAAAAATTATATTTTTCATTTTTAATAATATTTCTGCAAAATGTTTTAAATGATTAAATGGACAATATGTTTCTGATATACAAAGAAATTTTGTTAACCAGCAGATATAACTTTTGGCAATTCAACCGTAAACAAAACTATAAGATAAAATAGTTAATTTATTTCAGATTGCGTTGAAGTCTCGCCCTTATTTACTGTTTTTCGAGAGCTATAAAGTGTTTCGGGCATGTTTCTTAAAATAAATAATAATGGTGAAGAAGTAGGTTGATATTAAAAAGGAGAAAATAGCGATAAAAAGTATATAAAATTATTGATTTTAATTTATACTGTAGAATTATATAACAGTGTAAAATATGTAATTGATATCATTTTACAATATCACTTTCTTAAATATATAGCAATATTAAAATTATAGAACTTTATCAAAACAGTATACTTACAAAATATTTATTTCAAAAAAATTTACATAAAATAGGATTTGATTCTCAAAATTTAAGAAAATATTTCCAGTTGCCAAAAAAACTAAGTAAATGAAGGGATATATTGCATATATGAATGAATATATGTATGACTTCTCTATTTTATGGAAATTTCATGTCCTAGTAAAAAAAAATTAATCGAAGTTCCAAAATCAAAAATACCTGATTTGGTTGGTTTATGGCTCAACGGTCATTTTATGCACACAATGACAAATAAGGCTAGAGCCAACATTTTAAAGTTGGATTTTAGGCTAACTGTTACATACATTATGGCTAAAGATTGGTTTCAAACACACAAACTATTAATCCAAAGACAACGGCGCCAACCATTTGGCTGCCAGCTAAGCTGAAGTAGACTTCAGTCAAATAAACAACGTACATAAAAGATAAAAAAAAATATTATTTTAACAATAAAATAGTTTTTTCGTCAGAAACCAATATTTCGTTCCTCGACGCATGATTTCGTATATCCTGTATCATTTTTTAATATTCAATAAATAAATAAATGAAATCAAAATTTTATTTCGAAAATAAAATATGTTAGATACAATTTAAAGTATTTAAATATTCCTCAACACAGACGGTGGCATTAAAAAAAAAAAAAAGTAAACAAAAACTTTCAATTTCTAGGAGAAATGAAACTTGACTTTCCCAACATCGTTTGAGCGCGCCGAATCAAAGTCGGAAGAAGACACGCATGCAAAACGGCGAGCGCACCGAAGACACATATATTTAATTCAGTTGATAGCTTCCAGACGCAAATAAAAAAAGGCGGAATAAAATAGCGAGAGAACACCCCCATCATTTGAGTAAAGAGTCAACACACAATCACAGCCTCCTCCGTGACCTTTGTAATTCATGATCTTCAGGCACGGCATCTCTCTGCTGCCGCATGCGTCCTCCCTTTTTTGCCTCCTCCTCCTCCTGAGCAGCAGGAGGCTATCTGGTTCGCGTGCCAGAAGGGTTATGCGGGATGGGACGGAGAATTCCGTTAGAGACTTTTAAAGAGTCGCTCGTGCCAAGTCATCACTTAGCTGATCTGCGACGAAAGGCACAGTGACCATTCTTCTGCGTCAGAGAATGTCATTTGGCATTTTTTTTTCCAACTGCGCAAGTGTTTTGGCAATTTAAGATTCTGGAAGATTTTTGAACCAAATAAGTTTATATATTCATTAGTTAATACAATTAAATTAATTATTAATTAAACATATATAAGAATATTATATTTCATGAATTAAATCGGATTTACAATATTTGCAATAATAAAAAATTCGCTAAAAACGGTGACCATTCTTCCGCGTAAGAGAATGTCATTTGGCACTTTTTTTTTCCAACTTCACAAATATTTTGACAATTTAATATTTTGGAAGATTTTTTGAATCAAATCAATTCATATTCCTTAGTTAATTCAATCAAATTAATTATTAATCAAACATATATAAGAATATTATATTTGCGGAATTAAATCGCATTCAAAATATTTGCAATAATTATAAATTTGCTAAAAACGGTGACTATTGTTCTGTGTTAGAGAATGTTATTTGGCATTTTTTTTCCAACTGTGCAAAAGTTTTGGCAATTAAAGGTTTTAGAAGATTTTTTGAATCAAATTAGTTTATATTCAGTAGTTAATTCAATCAAATTAATTATTAAATAAACGTTTATAAGAATATTATATTTGATTAATTAAATCGCATTTATAATATTTGCAATAGTTTTAAATTCGCTAAAAATCTCAATCGAAACTTTAATTAATTATCTTAAAGACAGTGAATATTCCAATCAATTATATTTTAAAATATGTAGGAAGTAAAGAATCATTTGTGTAATATCGAAGTAAAATGCGTAGTTTTTACAACTATAGATGGGCAACTCAAAAAGCATTGAAGCTCTTAGAAACATTGACGAAGCATTAAAATCCCGAAAGCGTCTACTTTTATTTTAAATCTCTCTTACGTTTAAATAATTTAACTTTAAATTTACTGCATAGTTTCTTAAATACTTTAAATTCTTTTAATTTAGTTCGTAAATTTTCAAATTACTCTTGGCAACTATATCTTTATCCTAATTTTAAATTTACTTTTGGCAACTTTATCTCAATATTTAAATAGTTTCTGATTTGCTAGTATTGATATTTTGAAATTTTGTCTTTATTTCCTTCTCACTATGGGATTGTTTACTCTGCTTTGTTATGCTTTTTGTACTTTGATTTTTAATATAAATATCGTTATGTTTCTTTCTTTTACCTCAAACACTTTTCGGGAGAATTGCTTAAAGATCTTTAAATGCGACTATGTGTCCTTCTTGCTTGTCAGAAAATAGAGTTTAATTTTTGTAATCTAACATCTCCCTCCTGATGAAGACGTTGTCTCTATGCTTTCTTCCTATTCTTTGTGTGTGTATATATATATATATATATATATATATATATATATATATATATATATATATATATATATATATATATATATATATATATATATATATATATATATATATATATATATATAAACAAATTAAGGGTCAATAATTAATTTCTTATATATATATATTAATTATTGGTCCTTAAATTTTTTTTTTTTAATTTTTTTTTATTGAAATTTATTTGTGTTATTATAAATCAAGAAGTTTATCAAATTTAAATTTCAAAAGTATATTCAGAAATCGCACTTGATTATTTGTTTCTCTATCCTAATAGTAATTAATACTTCATGAATATTTTTTACAACATTTATTATTTAACTTCAACTATCTGTAAAACAAAATAAACAATAAAAACAAATTTTATTTTATTTTGTTAAATATTTTGTAGAAAAGTGATTTTTTCCGTTTATTACTACAAACTTTTCCTGGTTTAAGACATAATCGTATTTATTTGTATGAGAAAATTCTTGTTGGAATAATTATAACAAAAATGATTACATAGTACTTTTTATACCTAGCCGATTAATTATAAGAGGGATTCCTCAATAATTTTTGTTGATAATGGTTGAGAGAGTTATTAACATTTTATATTAAAAGTTCTACTGAGAAATATCTTATTGATTTTTCTGATCACAAACAAACATAACAAAAATTATTTTTCTTCTTCCTCTTCAGTATATGAAGAACTGCTGCAGCTATTCACATTTATTATCCATTAATGATAAAAGATCATTTTACACAGAAGGATATTCACATATTAGAAATCATTTATTTTAAATTTGTTAAGTATTCAACTTCAATACCTGAATTAAAAAATAGTAATTTTTTCTCTTAGGTTTACCTCAAGCAAACTGCTGTGATAAAATAATAATTGTATTTCTTATAACTCTAGAATTCGATTATAACTGTAAATTCATTATATTCTAAGTTTTTCGTAAATAGATTTGACTATTCGATACTAGACTCTGTAAAACTTCTATGTTAACATAAATTAAAGCCTGAGTTATTAATTATGGATTATTTTCACGCAATAGTATTATGATGAATCATAACATTTTAAGGTACTGTTAAGGTCTTATTAAAGGACACAAGATTACAAATTCTTTCCGATATTTAAAGTTTTGAAAATGTTAGCAAATATCCCCAAAATTATAATTTAAGAAAAAAAAAACATTTTTCTTCCCGTTATTATCTGCTAGAAAAATTGTTTTTTCTCAGAAAGAGCAACACTCTGAAAAATGATTTTTTATGCAAATGTTTCCTACCTTGTTTTTGAGTTGTGCATTCCCTTGCACCCTTATTTTTTTAAATCTAAGCTACATGAACATGCATCAAAAACAATGAATAAATAAAAGATGGGTACAGAAAAAAAAACTAAATAAAGATATAAAACTCCCCCATCAGTATAACATCCAACGTTTGCATTCACAAAATAAAAGAGAAATGTAAAAAAAATAAAAAAGAAGTCGTTTACAAACTACTTAATCTCATTTAAATACATAGTTCCCGCGCTTCTACTTCATGTTCTTCGTTGAATACCAAATAAGTTTTAACCACGAGAACATCTGCTAGGCCAAGGAGTGGTTTGGGAGGGTTTCGAGGCCTAACTGTGGTTGGGGGAAAAAAGAATAAGAAAAAAAAAATGGAAAACAAAAAGAAAAGTATGCGGTATATGCTTCTGGTGTTTGGGCAGCGAATCGTGAGAGATTCTTCAATGACCTTGGCCTTCCTGTTCCTAATCCCGATGTTTATGGACACTCAAACGGAATCTTTTGTGTCTTTTTAAGTTTTTTCGCCTCTGTTTCAGACGAATCTCACTCTCGCGTTAGTTGCGGTTGTTGCGCCAGAATTAGATAGGAATGACGAGGCCATCTAAAGAGAGATCTTAATTCTCAGATGTATTTCTCCTGTCAGCGTGGGTAGAAAGATTCTGGTGAGAATAGCCATCCAAAATTAAGTTTAATGTTTTCCTGTCCTATCTTCATTATTTTATTTAAAAAAGTTGTGTTGACAGTTACGTTTATCGATTGAATAACGAAACTACAAATCTTAGTGCAAATACTATTTTTTATAAACAAAATTGATACACACACACAAACACCAATTTCTCTGGCGATAACTTGCTAATATGAACATAATACTTAATTTACCTATTTTTCTTGTAAATAATTATTAGATGGACAGATTTTTAGCTAAATACCCAGATAAAAATGTTTTTGTTTAATAATCTTTATAGGAAAATGGTGACATATTATATATTATAAAATTATATTAATTTTAGATTAATTAAATTTTACTGAAATGGTATGCGAATTTTAGTTAAAGGTATTTCTCTTTAGTAAAATACGCTATTGTGCATTATACAACTGATTTTAACCTCCCCACAATCAATTTACAAAAATCAATGTTATCCAAAACATTTCTCTTAGAATAAAGCAGGTTTTTAACCATTATCTATCAGCATTTCATTACTTCCTAATAAACGCGAAATGTACCACAAATTTAATAAATTTTCCGTGATAAAATTTCATACATTTAGAAAAAAATATTGTAATAATTTGAAACAATTTATCACAAAAGTTTAATATTTTTACAGCTGTGTATACAATAGTAATATTTTTATATATATAATATATTGTATTATAATACTAACTGAGCTTAATATTTTTTTTTTTTTTTGGAGAAAGTAAGGAATAAGGAATAAGTGAAAAAACTGTAATAGTTTTTTATTGCCAAACATGAATCATATATTTTTGTATGGTTTTTAAGTACTAAAATAACATTGTAGTATCAATGAAAATTCTTAAAAACAATTAAAAATTTGCAATTGAAAGCTACAATCAAGGTATAAAAAATCATCAACGTGAAATGGGAAGACAAAGGTTTTTGGAGAGAAGATTTTAGGATCTATTCCAGATATTTTTTAAACATGGAAAATGAATAAAGCATATTCGTTTTGTGTTGGCTTATCTGTTGAAGTTGATATTTCGCAATTTCCTTCTTTGCAATACATGAAAAGAGTTCATTATATATTTAAAAATTACTTACCCAAAAATTCCGATATCATTAAATGTTACAAGAATTCTTAAACTAATTTCCAGCTACTAAGCATTCATTGCAAGACCAAAATGAATTATATTTGACGAAATTGTTTGTACGTTCTTACATACATTCTGAAGATAAACTTCAAGAGAATTATTTAATATTACAAAAGATACAAATAGGAAAGGGAAAAGAATAATTAGAAATTCTTTATTTGAAAAAAAACCATAAGCACTTTTTTTAATTAAGATTACAGGATAGAAAATTTTAATAATTTCAAAAGACTATACAGGAATAATAATTGAATGCAATAACTAACTAAATTCTGTATTTATTAAAATATTAAAATTTATCTGCAAATTTATCATCAATTTTTATGAACATTGTAAGCTCTTTTTTTTTTTTTTTTTTGGTTTTATTAGATTTCTTCCATTGCAACTTATGAATACTTCCTAATTTTAGTAAAATTATTGTTTAAAAGACTATACGCGATAGATGTGTTGGAAAATAAAGCTTAACATCTACTATTTAAATTAAACTGTAATTCTATTTTATTTCAAATATGTTTTCTAAAACAGACCATAGATAACGCTTCGCGCTCCCAAAGGACCTGTGTCCGAGGTTCAAACCTCGGGCTAGGCAAGGTCGGGTCAGCCTTTTATTTCTTCAGAGGGTTTATAAAACCATTTTCCGATCAGCTTGGGAACTACCCAAAGCCCCCTCGGTCATATAAGCAGAAATAAGCATTGTAGGTTTAGGTCCCTAAATTTGTTTTCATACCATTGAGTTTTAGTTTAGGTAGACCATAAGTTTATACTTCATTAATCAGTTATACAATAAATTCATACTACTTTTTTAAAAATATAATATTAAAAAAAATTCGCTATCAAAATTGATGAGTTTTTTTTTTTTTTTTTTTTCCTCAAAAAGTTTACATATTGAACCTTAATTATAGAACCTAGCTAAAAATATTCATATTATATTCAACGTTTTCAGAGTCATTAAATCCATTGTAATAAGTAAGATTGTAAATTAGTTGATAAAAATAAGAAGTAAAAATTTTTCTTTTATTATAAAAAAATTAAACTTTTTAGTAATAAAATGACCTGAATGATCTGTGATTAATCTCTACTTTTGTATAAGGGAACAATTGGGTCAATTGGGTAAAATCCTTGGGTATAAGAGAACAATACATTCCGATATATCATTACCATTTGGAAAAAAATGTTTTCTTATCAGTGATTCACTTTATAAAGTCAACTGTATTTAACACTATTATTTTGATCGATTTCTTTGTACACCACTAAAATTCTATGCGCTATAAAAAACAAATTATAATTATTGATTTGTAACAAAAATTATAAAATTATTCAACCAGTATGATAAATAAAAATAAATACTTGATGCAGTACACCATTTTTATAAATACAAAGATAAGCGTGACTGTTTTATGTAATTTTGAAAATTATTATAGTCGTTTGTCAAATATTGATAAAGTATATTAAGTTCGCATAATTTTTATATATAATATGTTGTTTTTCTAGCATATTTACATGTTTCTCCTTTCAGTTCTTTTCTTTTTTTTTTTTTTTTTTTTTGTTTTTTTTTTTTTTTTTATTTTAAAATACTATGCAATTGTGTTGCTGTTTTATATAATATTCAGCAATAATATATTATTACTGTCAATGATAACTATGTATTACTACAGCTGCTATTGATTTTTGAATTTGAAATTTATATAATTATTTAAAAACTTCAAAAATAAGACTAGTACTTATCATTTTTAGAATTCATCAATGTTTCATGTTTTTCGACTTGGAATTTATTTCCAATACTATGTTTTCTAAAGTTTATAATTTACATCTTAAATTCAAATGCACCTTCTTTTCTAACGTTAAAAAATCAATTGCATTGAAAACTTGTAAACGAACTATTTTAATAAAATGAAAATAATTTAAGAATTCTAAATTTAAAAAAAAGAAAAAAGTATGCACAGTTTTAAAAAATTATAAATTCTGAGTTATGTAATAGTGCTTAATTCAAATTCCATCAAAAGCAGAAAATAAATTAGTTAATGCAATTAAATTTAGTATTTTAAATCACATAATATTTATACAATAAAAATTTTCAATAACTATGGAGATTTTTACCTTTATTATTATGGATTATATTAATTGCAGATAGAGAGAGATTTCTTCTACCAAAACTAGTAAGAATCTGGAATTTTTTATTTTGCGTAATAATACCATAAATTACATCGTCGATATAATATTTCTGTTTTAACCTCTTGAGTTTGGGTTCGAAATGCATGCGAAATTTTCAAATCATTAATCGGTTAGGTTTACTGCAATTAACAAAGCAAGCACGTGGTTAATCGACCCGTATCAAGAGGGGCCAAAAAAAATCTCAATTTTATACCGAGGAGTATTTCCTCCCCACCCCCTTAATGGTAACGCCTTCCCTGAGTAAACTAATGAGCAATTATCGACCTCTGGCTAAATTTATTGCTCGACACTCTGAATTATTACACGTTTCGGGGGTTGCAGCCGAATATTTAACAGGCGGAGAGAATATTAATTTCGTGGTAATCTCTGATCGATGGATAACTCAGAAAAGGGCTTTAACAATGGCTCTCGCCTCTTAGCAGCTAAATTGCTATGCCACCATTTGCAAGAGCGAAGTTAATGGCTATACTCATTTGCAAAATTCTTTTGTTTTTTTATTCACTTCATTTTTTTCCCCTTACTTTCTTTTTCGGTACACCCCCTTGTATTATTCTTTTCGCTTGGCGGATGAAAAAGCATTCAAAATACAGACATCTTCTTTAAATTTTTTTTTTCGTGTGTGCTCCGTCTTTTTTTTAACTAAAGGGAATTCTCCTCCTCTTCGAGAGAGATTAAAGAAATAATTCTCATTTAGAAGCTTGTTTGTGAAGAACCGCGTGGCTTATAATGAGGAACCAGGCTTAGCTTGTTTCTCGAAGATTACTTAATGAGCGAGCGTTGTTTGGAGTTTTCCATTTATTCGACGAAGTTCCTCTTGTTCCTGGGAACGATAAGGCATTTCGGCTTAAGATGAAGATACTTAGAAATCTTAGGAGATATCGATCTAATTAAATCCTAATGATATGTCTTATTCTCCTTCTTTTTTATCTTACCGACCTGTTATCTTGTAAAAAGTCTGTCTGCAACCTGAATAACGTAATTAAGCTACAGAAGATAAACGAATTCAAAAATTTTTTCTAATCAAAACTTGAAAAGATTTTTAGGCGTCCCATGCCTAAAAATATTTAATATCACTCGTGAATATAATAAAAAGAATAAAGATTTAAAATCACAACCAAAACAAAATAACATAAAAACAAAAGTTAAAATTTAGAAAATAACACAAGAGGTCCAGAAGCAATCATGGTCTGTTTGAAGCCTGAAATTTGCCATGGTCTTTTTACGGGACTTTTGACAATACTTTATACAAGTGCCTTTATTACTAATCCATGATTTATCTGTTCATTTGGATCAGTCAGATTTAGAATCATCAGTTTGTTTCTTAAAAATATGCTTTTTAAGTGATTGTCACGGAAGTGGTTTGAAGCCCAAAGACTCAAGTATTCTTCTCTTAGCTACATAAGTATTATTACAGTTATTAATTCTAATAAAAATATTGCTTTTGGAATAAGAAACTCGGATGTCATTTGAATTATTTATTCAAATCCTCATAAATATACTTATCCTATATCCTTCGAAATAACTCAACATTTCGCTATGGCATTTGCATATTATACCATCTGCTATGTCGCAAACGATGAATAATGGAAAAGTTTAGCCCAATTTTTAACAGTCAGATGAACATTGACTGCAGCCAATAAAGAAATGACATATAATTTCAATTCATGTGTGTAAATTCGTACAAAACTTTACTATTAATATTGCATGCATCGTTAAAAGTTATATAATTAATATCTTCGTTAAAGTTCTAATATATATCGAAGAACGCATATTTTTTCAATGCATCAATAAAAATCATACACAACATTATTATTACATTTAATATTTCATTTATAAAAAGATTATTATACAGCAATTTGGTACAATATTCGAAAAGTAATAAAGTCATTGTTTTAAATTTGAGGAAGTCATTTTTATAATTTTGTTGGGTTAATAGACAAAAATCATTTTGCAGCATTAAAAATTTTAAAGTATTTTTTATTTCGAGGATTTTTACAATCCATAATTGTAAAATCTTCTCTATTATGTGTAAATCATTGAATTTAAAAAGATATAATATACAAGTAAATTAAAAGCAAGTGATTAGCTTTAAAGCTCTTTCAAAAATTTTCAAAACCAATTTAATCTTATTGACTGTTCTCTTATATAATAGGAATTATAAATATTATTATTTTAAAAATTTTACATTCTAACAAATCTTTAAGTCTTAAATTATAACTTTAACGGCACAGTATTCTTTTAGTTTATTCTGATTAAGTCTATGAAGAAATACTTATGGTGTTATATTTTATATTAAATTTCCCTTTTACTTGTCTAATAAACTATAGAAAAGAAATAATTAATGCAAAAAATATTCTCTATTATTTTCCACATTCAAAAATTTATGAATTTTGATTAAATTATGAGAATTTGATTCATAAAACAAATAGGGGTTCTTTTTTTTTTTTTTTTTTTTCCCTCTCTTTTTTAATTTTTAGTTTTGTAAAGAACTTGGAGACAGATTTGGGGATTTCGATAATTTTTTGCAATTTGATTTTGAATTTACAAAAATTTAAGATTAAATCTGCTTATAGAATTATGCTATTTTATATATATCTGTTTTTTTTTTTTTTTTTTTTTTTTTTTAACTTTTAATATGTTTTAATGATTTTGTAAGATTATTTCTAAGGGACTTTTGCGATAATAAAATATCTTTGGAACAAATTAGAGAAGATTAATTAACTGAAATAAACATAATGATATCGAAGAATCATTGTTTGAAATTCACTTCGATTCAAATGCATCTGTTTTTTACATATTGTTTACTTTATTTGAGCTCTTTTTTTATAAAACCAAGCTCCATTTTTTGTTATAAATTGTAGATTATTATTAAAATTTGGAAAATCTGAACAATATATAGTTAAGTTGGAAGGGTCACAAAACATTTTGAATGTTAATGTTTTAAAAGTACAAAAATATTTTTTTTTCAAAATAAAGATATTTTCATTTCCTATACCACAGAAAAATAAATGAAAAAATAAAATTATGTTAACTATTATGTTATTTATTTGTTTTTAAGCAAAAATTTTTCATAAAAATATTAATTTTGATTGAATCCTTGATTTTAAGGTTATCGAACAATATGCTCATTACAATGTGTTTGTGTACGTGCGTGTGTGTGTGTGGTTTGTCGACGCAGCACTTTCCTTTTAAGAGCATAATTACGGTCTGCTTCACACTCACTGCCTACTTTACTTTTTCATCAAGATTAAAAATAAACTCTACAGAAGGCAAAACAATCGATTTCTAAGTAAAAACCAAGAACAAAAAGGAGATTCAGCCGAAGCTATCAGACATTTCTTATCTGTCCAATTTTAAGCCATTTGTAATTGAACGTCAAAAAGTCGAATAATTTGATTGTTCCGCCGATCTGGGCACCGGAGTGACGAAAAAATTACAACTGTTTCGACGAACGACCCGTCCATTATCATTCCGCGTTTGAGCATTGAACATGCCTTGCATACAGAGTAGCCTCGACACCAGAGACAAAAGGTGACTAATGACTAAAAACCTGGTTTTCGAGTTGGATCTTATAGTGTAATTATTTTCAAGCCTTTTTCAGCAGACTGCCGAAGTTTTTGACGATCATCGTTATTTGTTATCATTTCAGTTAAGAACTGTCGCTTGAAAGGAACTGTGTTCCACTTGGTTTAACGGTGGAAATGCAATTCGTGGTTTGATCGGTTATTACCTGGTTTCGAGACTGCGTTCACCATCGCTGAGACGAGACTATTCCTGTATTCTTAGAACAAAGAAGAGTTATAGATAAACATATTGTTTCAACACGATTTACCACCCCAATCAACTTGTTAAAGGGAGGAATTTCCACCTTTATAGTTAAGCTGATAATTTCTGTCAAATAAATATTATAAGGAAATAATTTTGATAAAAAAATGAATTTTGATATATGACTGTCTTTGTCTTTATTAGTTTTATACAACAAGGATACCAGTAGACACCTGTTAATTTTGTTTTGCATATTATTTTCTACACAATAGTAACTTCATGAATAATAGGATTGAAACCAAGCAATTTACTCAAAAGATTTTTTGTAAATTAACTGGAAATGCAAATTAATGTTTTTCCTCGATAATTTAAGTTTTCCTGTATTTACTTGAAAGAGCACAGATTGTTTTCTATAATTATAAAAAAAAAACTTTAAAACTTATGTAATAAAATAACGACTTATTTGAAATACTCATTTACTCAATTGTTTTACGATTGAAATAAAAAAAATGCAAATGAAAACAAGTTTGTTTTAAATTACAATTAATGAATAAATATACTTTTCATGTATTTATTTAAAATAATTTAGTGATCTAATTTCTTATGAGATATGTATTTAAATTACTAATCTTTTGTGTGAATTGATGAAATTCAAACATGTGATTTTCAGTAACACTGAAATACAGAGTGATCTTTTTTTTTTAAAGTGACAATGTTTGGAGCGCTCTGTAGCTCGATCTAATAGCCGAAATGGCACCAAACTTGGTAATTAGACTAATGAAAACACGAGAAACAAGATTCTGTAAAAAAATATTTAGTTCCAAAATTGTTGCTAGGGCATTTTATGGCTCTTTGCAATGTATGAGAACAGAAAAATAGTAACACATACAATCGTATAGTTAAATTATTAATGTTTATTTGCTACATTAACTTCCCCGGTAAGGAATTAGACCACATTCATAGCGAGCACCGTTCTCAGAAATAATACCGTGCATTCTGTGCACAGCGTTCTCCTCAGCCGTGCGTAACATATCAAGAGGAATATTCCTCACTGTCTTTGTTATGTTGTCCTTTAGAATATACAAATTTGATACTCCACCAACATAAACGCACGTTCCGACAACGTGAGAGGTATGACTACTGGAGCTCGTTTACTTCAGCTGAGATCATTTGTCGAAGCAATCTACTATACTTGCTTTTATAGCCTCTGTTACTGGCACTGTTAATGCACAACATTTGCATTTTTTTTTTGATACCCGTGTTTTATGCTGATTCTCGTTATTTAAACTACAGCAACGCTACAAAATGCCCTAACGGTGACTTTTGGGACTAACTTTTTTTTACGGAATCCCTTTTCTCATGTTTTGATTAGTCTGAGTACCGAGCTTGGTGTCATTCCGGTTATTAGATCACGCTAGAGGACGCTCCAAACACTGTCACTTTAAAAAAAGACCACCCTGCATATTTAAAATATTTATTACAATTCTATTAGTGGAATAATCAAATTAATTGGCATACTCTGTGAAAGATTTAAGAACTAAGAAGTTTAAAACGAAAGCATATTGATAATATTCTGTTGCGGTACACATATTACCCATAACTGTACAATCAATATTCTTATTAAATAGATCAATACCCAAAATTATCTGTACATTTCTGTCTTGTCTTATCTGTCATTTGTCTTATCTGTACATTTTAGTGATTTCCTAATATTTCTACTAATGGACTCAGATCATACAATTATTTTGGATAGAGAGCTTCACTTATTCAACAATCTTAAAATAAAATAGTTCAGAATTTTATAAGCTATTATTCATTAATTTATCATTTGAACTAAATTGATGTTAATTCTTTTTACTACATAAATTAAAAAATAAATTGATTTCAACATATAAAACAATTAAATTAAATATCCTGCACTAAAAAGAAAAGATAATGTATATTTAAAAATTCAATGACTTGAGGGAAAAAATTCTCTTTCCCATGCCTGATATCGTAGCGTTTAACCAAATCAAACTTAAGGCTGTATTACTTTAATTAAAATCAGTTCGGTTCCGTTCATTAATCAAATATTTTTTAATTTATTCCATTAATATAACTAAGCCTTGATTAAGAATTATAATTTTGGTTTAAAAAATAAGAAAAAAATATTTTTATAAAATTTCTTTATAAATTTAGTAATAAAAGACTTGTGTGTTGGAAAGTTAGCTAATCACTTCTCAAGGAAAAACGTATTACAACATATTTCCTTTATATTTTAATTCATACTATTTTAAATTAATTTAAAATTAATTCATTATTTATAGCAATTTAACGAAAATTTATTTAAGTTTTTTATTAGAATTGAATTTTGATATTCTTCTCTAAATCGAATGATACAATTTTTACTTTGTTCTTCTCAGGAAATATCACTTACGCTATGAATACATACATCACTTACGTTATTTGTTCTCAGTCAAAAAATTTTTCTAAACAACTTTTAGAATTAATGAATTAATATATCTTAATGAAACGTGCATATTAAAAAAATTTTTTTGCCTCTGAATGAAATAAAATAATTGGGTTCCTAAAAGTTAGAAAAATTGGGAGTTTGGGATAAAAGATACGATTCACTTTAATTACTCCATTACGAGTCCATTTAACTTTTCCATTCTTAATTTGTTTCGATGACGATATCTGGGTAGAGAATTCCGCAGATGTCACAACTATAAAATAAGATAAAATAAAAAATCAACTCTGCTCGTGACCGGAAATGCGATAAGTTAATAAGCACTCAAAGCAAAGAGCTTAAATCATTTGGTAGCTGTAAAGAACCGGAAATTATTGTTTTATATTCAACCCAACCCCCTCTCTAAACCACCTCCCCACACTTTTCTGCACGTCTTTCAGCTTAACATCGTTTTTAATATGCGCCTTTCGTTCATTAGATTCGGAGTGTTGGGTTCTTAATAAGGCATTGTAAAGCTGGATTTAGGGCTAATTTCGCTGCCGTCTGCCCCTTTATTTGTTTGCGGCTCGTACACATTTCGTACAGCTTTTTTCGTTAGAACCACTAGGTTCGTTATCAGATGAGACGATCAAAGCGCTACCTATGGGAAAAATTAAGGAAATTGATGAGAGTTGATTTTTTTATTGGTTGGATTTGTGGTGATAATGGGATGTCATGAAGATGAACGAATTTATTAAACATTTGTTTGTAAAATTTTGAGAAAAAAAAAATGAAGGTAGAAGAAGTAACAGGTTTTTAAAAATAATAAAATTATGATTATTTTTATTTGGTATTTGAAATAATTGCCTGTTGCAAAATTTCTCAATTCTTTCATATCGTTTAAATGACAAATTTTTGATCAAAATCATAGATTTTTAAGAAATGAGATTATCTTACGAGAATGCGAATAACCCAATTGATCGAGAAGTCCTAAACGTCCATATCGTATTAGCTTCCTAAATAACACTATTGTAGTTCTCAATGAAAACACATTTTGCTTATTGGCAACCTATTTACAGAATATAATGCTGAAAACATTGAAAATTTCAAAGCAGCTTCTCCATAGATTGGAATCTAGAAAATAAAATGAAAAATTCATTTTCAATTACTAAATAGAGGATTCCTTGAACTTAAAACTATCACCTTTGAATAATTTGGTCTTACCATGGCCACAGTGATTCCATATAATAATTGAGACGTTAGGATTTTTAACATTAATTTTCTGCCAAAATGTATTTAATCATAGATTAATTTCTTGCATCAAATTTGAGATTTTATCATCCCATATAATTTAAAATATGCTATTTATATTTTCTCAAAATATTAATGAGTACATTGCGAAACAAAGTATGATCTGTCAATTATAATTTCATTAAGATTATTTATACAGTACAGTAACGCTATAAAAATAATTAGGAAATAATTTTTTACATCTTATTAAATAATTAAATATTTCTCGAATATTGGGCTGAGTCAAACTGTCTACAAAAAAAAGCTTCAAGTTTTAACATAAATTTTAATATTGATAAATATATATTTCATCATTTATTTTTCATCAAAATCACAGTTGTGAATTTAAGTAAGTACTGTCAATACGCGTTTTATCTTCTTCCAAAACTTCAGGAATAAGCTGAATTTAAATGATGATAAACTTTTAATACAATAAAGATATTAATAGTTATTTTATCAATAATTTGACCAAATTATTAATGAATCAATGATTTGATTTCATGAATAGAAACATGTTCGAATTCCACAAGAAGTTAAATTCTTATGCCAATATTTTTGTGAAAATGTTGTTGAATGAAAGTCGATCTTTGGAAATGTATTAGGTTAAATATATATAAATTGCTAAATGTCCTATAAATTATATGATTGAAATTTATGAGAAATTAACTTATAATTTATACAGTTTAAACACATTTATCTTTTTGGTATCATTAGAAAATTATCGAGAAGTGAGATTTATTAGCTTACGCTTTAAGTTATATGAGAAAATGTTATTTTTATGTATATACAAACCAACAAATAACACTGCCAATTTAAGATGCCTTATTTATACTGTAATTTAAGGGCTTTTTATAAAATTTTAATCATCTCAAAAACACAGAATGTGTAGCCATTTTTAAGATAAATATTGGATTTTATGTTTAAATATAAATTTCCTTTACATAAGTGTGTAAAAATTAAATAATATACAGAATTTTTAGTTTTATTCATGATCTATAAACTACTCTCGTGACAAATTTAATTATTACAAATCTAATATGTAAATAATTTTTCAATGATTTTTAAAAAAATGCAATAAAAATTATAACTTTAAAAGGAATATTTTAAAATTTTGCGTGTTCCTCGGAGAAAAAAAAACTTATACACTTTTTAACAATTCTTTTAATTGTTAAAAAGTGTATGATTGAAAATTAGTTATGATAATTTTTCTCCTTTCAGAAATACGGTAAATTGAAAGCTTTTCATATATTTAAACATTTTTTTATGTTTTCCGACTTACAAAAAATAAGAAATAAAACGTAGTTTTAGCTTAATTTCGATGCATTATTTTTGTATCAATGCCCAATTTTTGTGTCAATATAATTATGTGATTACATTTATTAGATTTTATATGATTGACAGATAAACTTAAGTATAAAAAATAACTGCTGAAAATTACTCATATTTCATTTCATTGAATTCTTTCTTTACCTTTCAATTAAAATTCTTAAACTTATATGTAATAATTAAAATATCCAAAATCATTGCTGTGTATTAGTTAGTATTTTGAAAAAAAGAATAAAAACATCAAAATACTAATGCATAAATCACAGTGAAGTCATGGCTTGTCTTTTAAGCAAATCACGTCGCGTCTGTCGACAAAATAACAATGGCTATAAGTTGACGGACAATTGTTGCATTGCCACGTTAATTGATAGTTCAAATGACGGATAGACAATTATTAGATCTCAATCAATTTTCGAATCTGATTGCGAAAATATGAATTACTTTCGATGTTGTCGATAAGTTTAGATTGGCAGGGAAAGTTTTTGAACTTCAGATATGTAACTTTACTTTGGTTATAGAGTTAGATCTTATTAATATAATGATATGTTTCTCCACCTTAAGGAGCAATTGCATATATATTTATGCAAAACTTCTTTATGTTTAAGATTCTTAACAGTCTGCTTGTATGATTTTATGCATGACTAAATTATTTCACTCATACGAAAAAGAAATCATTGTGCTGATGTGTGGTATGATTGACATAATGTAGTAAAAATATTCTTATTTTATATCAATTTTTAATAGAGAATTTTATATTAAAATGTTTAAAGGATTTTTAAATTATATTTTGAAATTCATAATCAATAAAAGGTTTTTAAACTTGTAATTTTGCAGCATTATTACAAAATTTATTTTAAAAATTTTGCAATGAAAGACAATTTTTGTGTTGTTGAAAATGATTGGAACTATTACATATATAAAAAAGCATGCATATTTACTTCATTAAGCATAAGACATTTTTAATTTGGTATTTTTATGTTAATGTTTTATTTTGTCATATGATTTTGGTAACATCTACTCAATTCAAAGTAATTAAATTTTACAGTAATTAAATTGATATTAACTTTTACTTAGTGTATCAATTAATATTTCACACCTTAATATAAATATCAAAAACATTGATTTATTAATTGTTACTCTTAAAACAAGATAAACATTAAAACGAACCTATCAGTTATACATATGTCAAGTCATTATACACGTGTTGTTATCTACAAAAAAAAATACACTTGAAAGGAAATTTATATTTTTATATTTTAACAGTTAATATTAGAGAATATAAGAATATCATAAATTATAAGAATATCATAAATTAAAAATTATAGAAATTGCTAAAGTAATTTTTTTATAATATAAACCCAATCAGGTCATAAATTCTTTTATTTTCTTTCAAAAAGTATGACGCACTGACCAATCAAATTCAATAAAAATGCCTAATAGTACAGATATAATAGTTATACAATGAAGATGAATTTATTAAGGTCCTTCATGTATTTTGAGTATGTAAAAATATTAATTTTATTCAAAAACACAAAATTAAGTAAGTCTAGTATTTTAAAATCTGGTTTTTATTCCTCCAACATACATGTTTCAATACCAATACATAACATACATGTTTCAATACCAATACATAACATACATGTTTCAATACCAATACATAACATACATGTTTCAATACCAATACATAACATACATGTTTCAATACCAATACATAACATACATGTTTCAATACCAATACATAACATACATGTTTCAATACCAATACATAACATACATGTTTCAATACCAATACATAACACATACATGTTTAAATACTAATACATAAACATACATGTTTCAATACCAATACATAACACACACATGTTTCAATACCAATACATAACATACATGTTTCAATACCAATACATAACACATACATGTTTCAATACCAATACATAACATACATGTTTCAATACCAATACATAACACATACATGTTTCAATACCAATACATAACATACATGTTTCAATACCAATACATAACACATACATGTTTCAATACCAATACATAACATACATGTTTCAATACCAATACATAACATACATGTTTCAATACCAATACATAACATACATGTTTCAATACCAATACATAACACATACATGTTTCAATACCAATACATAACATACATGTTTCAATACCAATACATAACATACATGTTTCAATACCAATACATAACACATACATGTTTTAATACCAATACATAACATACATGTCTCAATACCAATACATAACATACATGTTTCAATACCAATGGTTATACATTTCTGTATGCAACTAACTATTTAGTATTTCTTTAAAGAATCACAACACATTTTAAAGGTATTGTAATACGCTTACAAATTCACTTGTAATCTCACTTACAAACAGTATTATAAATCTGGGAAGAAATGCCGTTGTATTTGCATTTTTAAAATTTAAGCAGCGTAGCGTTTTTACCGATGTGACGTTTATCTGTACACTTAAAAAAAACAAAAAAATGAGTGGGAATGTGGAAAAATACCGTCAATAATTCAAATATGCACTATTATATACACTGCCCGACATTGAAAATGCAAAATCAGGAAGGAGTTACCAGAAACTGACGAAACTCAACAAACAGAGAAAAACAGTAACGGAGAATAAGTGATCTGTATTTCGAAATTTATGCAAAGTATAGATAGAGAACTGAAATGGGTCAGTAGGTTGTAGGACTCCCATGGACAGCGATACACGAAGCAACATGTCTAGGCTCAGAGTCAATGAGAGTACGGATGGCTTCCTGTGGAATGGCTCTTTATTCCCATCAACTATTTGCCAAAGTGCGTCATGGCACTTTGCAAATGGCAGAGGAGAACATAGTGGCCAGAGAAGTAGCTGTATGCCTTGCAGGGCATGCTGGTTGCTACGAGCAATGTGCGTTGTGGCATTATCCTGTTAATAAGGAACATTGGGAACCCTCTGAAACTAAGGGAGTGTCACCGGCAGCAGCACATCATCCACGTAACGTTTGTCTGTCATAATGTCTAAAATAAGAGCTAGAAGTGACCTGTAATCATACGCAATGTCTCCCCAAACCGTTCCACAATTGCTGTATGAGTGAACCAGTCTCCATGTCGATGCCCCACTTGTACGTAGCTATTATCACTGAAGAAACAGAAACGTGACTCACCTGAGAAGACGAGCAACTCTGTCGTCTACATCGCTTTAATCTTACACCATTCCAGACATTGGCGTCTGTGCTGGTGGATCAAAGGCAGTCTTTTTAACGGGCGACATGAGCGCAGTCCACTAGCAACTAATGTACGACAAATGATTCTACTTGACATGAGAATATTCAGGCTATCTTGCACGTGCTGCAGAATTTCGGTAGACGTGCTTTGTGGGGCCACCACCGCATCCCGTCTAACTCGTCGATCCACGCGTGCTGTCTTCACTCAAGCTGCGCCGGTATCCCGCAAACGTTCCACAGTTCCTTGTTCCAACCATCTTTGTCCCAGCCAGTGCACTGTGGACTCGTTTAGGTATCTGTCGGCAGTGATTTGACGTAAGTACCCAACGAATGAAAGTAAGTACCTTCTCAGTCCGATTACCATGCTCCTCGTATAGTTGTCTCGCTGCTTTAACTTACTCCTTTGACGATGGTCTGGCATTCTGTACAACTACAGACCTACAGGCTTCCTTTGCGACAAGAATAATCTTTCAACGATTATTTTCCAAGCAGCAACAACTGAGCGAACACTTCATTTCTTACCCTACGTGAGTTGGAAAGCAGCGCATTTCACATCATTAGCATAACTCAGTAGGATGCATCTACCCTGAAATATGCATAATTTTCTGACTACTTCTTCTTGGTGTTGCATTTTCAATGTCGAACAGAGTATATATAATTTAAATTTATGACTAAATCCTCATGTGTTGTTTTCAGAATTTTTGAAATTATCAGAAATTTACCACAGAAAAATATATTAATCTTATTTTAAAGTAGTAAAGTTCTATTTTCCAAACAGACTATCCTTTTCAAAAATGAAAGTTAATTCAAAAATGTTGTAAATGACTAAAATCATTTTTTTCTAAAATAATTCCTGTAAGCATTTATTCAAACTTCACACACACAATTCCTTTCACCATCAACAGTCTCTTTTTAGATATAAAAATTCTACACTCATGTTATCCCTCTCAATAAACCAGTTTAATTTTTTAAAATTCTTTTTTTTTTTTTAGAAAAGAATAAAATTTTCATGTGTAATTTCAAAACTGTGAGGGACATATCGAAATTGCTTAAATGACATATTCGACCATTAACCCATTAGAATTCAATAGCAGGGCTGTTCCTGTCATTATCTATCGATTGTAGAATGAAATCAATCAAAATCGAAAGCACAGTAGAAACTACCATATTTTTCTGGCTTATGATGTTCAATCATGAAAATTTGACAAGATAATGGGTAGGACTGTGTTCCTATAAAAACTCCATCCGAATTTTCATTCACTGAAACCCACTCAGTTCCTGAAAAAAGAACTGTTACCAATGACTGTTAGTTCCAGTTTTAAGAGAACCATAAGTGCATATCGATACATCGAAAGTGAGTTTAAAGACAAGGTGAGTGAAAAATCGATATACAAACTTGGCAGGTATATAATAGATGAGTTTTTGAGCCACGCCTGAATTTCATTTTTTTTCCGCCTTTTTTACTTCTCAAATTTTTATTTTTTTGCTCAATGGAAAACAGCTTATGTGAAAGATGAGAAGGAATCAAGCTAAAAATCTGAACTAAAAAATTACTCTTATTATTAAATAAAAAAAGACTGAGACAGTTATTTTTGGTTGACTTTTATATTTAAAATTTTGTTAAGAAAAATTAAAAGGAGTGAGGTTTTGTCGAATGAATTAATTTCTTTAACATTCTCCTTTACGTGTCAGTTACAATTTATTTATATTTCTTCCCAAACAATTCAGAAATGCATCGTTAGCTTCCCTTTTTTATTTATCTTTATTCTTTTACAAACAATTAACTTAACTTTCAAAAGCAATCAAGGAAAAAATATTTCATCAAAAATTGCTAAAAATATCAACTTATATAACTAAATCAATAGTATAATAATTATTCAGTAATTTTAATACAACATGTATTTAATTATTATGAATCACTCTTTTAAATGAAAAATATTTCTATAATCATAAAAACTTTTTTGAGAGATATTTAGAGGAATATTATAGATTTTAAATTTCCCTTCTCGCATCGGAGCAAAATTTATATTTTTTAACTTTGATAAATCCAGTATCTCTCAGTCATGTTTTAGGAAATATATAAAATTCTAATTATATATTAATTTGTGGAATAAATTAATGCTATTCAACAAATTAATAATTAGTACTTTAAAATCATTAGTATTAAAAGGAGAAATCATATAAAAAATTACGTTTCACAGAAATATTTACACATGTACATTAATCTAATTTTCCTCTTTTATTTTACTTTATCTAAATGTACATGAAATCCTTGTTAAGAAAAATAAATCTTAATTATCTTCCTTTCTTAGAATTTTATCATAATTTGAAAATGCGTATTAGATAATTTAAAAGTAAATTTTTATGAGTGGCAATTGATGAAAATTTGTGTGTAATTTTAAAAATTTATTTCCTTAATTATGAAATTTTATATCCTATTTTTTTCATTAGACATCATATCTTACTTAAAAAAGAAATACGGCTTTTAAAAAAGAAGTAAATTGAAATTCATACATAAAACATGTCGTTTCATGGAATAAAAGTAATTTAAACTTTATCTAGACATTCGCTTAGGGCAAAAAAAATTTAAGAAAATAATTTATAAATTTCCGTTATATAAAATCATAATGTGATTAAATGGTTTTAATATGCAAATAGAAAATAAAGAAGTGAAGTTTATTCATTTAAATAAATGTCAGTTTGTATACAGTATATTTCTTAATACTCAATTATGTGTCAAATATATACAATATATTTGACACATAATTGAGTATTAAGAAAAATATAAAGTACTTCTAAAGTCAAAGTTATGAATCAACGCTCTATTTTATTATAAAAATTTATGCAATGATTTGATTTTGGTCAACAAATAAATATTAAGACTTTAAAGCTTCGATAAGTCACTAATATGAGATTTGTAATTATACAAATATCGAGATTTCCAAGTTTTACAATTACTTTGATTGCAAAAAATGTTACAATACTTCAGTCATGGGTAGTAAAAAGCAACTTTTTTGTCATTGTTTCTAAGTTTTTCTAATTGCTATAAATTTAAAATCAGATCTTAATCTTCTTTTACGAAAAAGAAAACTGTCTTGATAATTTTTAAAAACAGTGAATAGAAGAAAAAATAGAGACAGAAAGAGAATAAAAAGTTTAGTCATGTTTACATCTTTGTCTATAAACAGCTAAACCCTGCAAGAAGAATCATAGATTTATTTTATCTCAATTGCACTAAAAATATCCTCTTACATACAATAATGTTACTCATCATTTTGGGAACCCATATATTTTATGAGTAGCAGTTTAAATTTTGTTGAAATGCATCACTAATGAATAGGCTATAAGCCATCTATTTAACAATTCAATAAGTTCACCGGTTCCCACTTCGTAAGGTTTCTGATGATTGGGATATCGAAGAAATCTGGTTTATTACAAAGATGATACGAAACTGATAGGGAATTGATGAACTTCACTAAGCTTTATACATGGTACATCACACAATACCAATCTTCGGTTAGCTATCCAACTCAGAGTTTGAAATTTTACCAGTAAATATACTTCGATATAAAAAAAAATATTGAATTTGTTCACATGCAATCCATATACAAATTTGATAGCAATATTTTTTTCATGTTCTTGCTAAAAAGTTTAATTACAAATACCTAAATATTAGATTTTTAACAAAAAGTATATTTGAATAATTTTCAAGGGTTACACGTGATCGAATTGGAGTACAAGATAAATTCAGTTTCCAGCAAGTGAATTTTGCAAGATCGATTCTTCTAGAAAATACTTTTAAATTTTTTTCATAACTTTTTGTATACATATTTTGACTTTTGGCAGTTAATTATACTTGATTATATATTTATTTAATTTTTCAAACGCAAATCAATATTAATTTCCATAACCATCTGAAAAAAAAGAAATTAGTATATAACATTTATATGAAAATTAAAGCACCTGCTGGTAATTGATGTCGAAACCATTTCTCGATATCACCAAATACATACAGACGTTAATTTCGGCACATTTTTCAGGTTGACGTTGACTAGAAAGAAACAAAACCAACATGGTGTTTGTTCCTCCATCTTCATACCAAATATAAGGGGGGGGAGGTTGAGAGAGTAATCCATATTTGCTCCCACAATTATTTTCCCAGTGCACCTCTCTCCCTCATTTCTCGCGAAGTTCGATAGATGACCCTCGGAAATATATTTCGCGGGGTCGTTATTTAAAACGCTTAAATCATCCTTCCTTTCGCATATCGCCTTCTTTCGATTCTTAAGTAATTAAGGAAACCTCCCATTCTCTTCGCTTCCCCTCCCGCCCCCTGTGCGTCAGCAGACCTGTGCTTTGCCCACCCTCCAATATCCACCTACGCCACGTGCTAATAACGAGTATTGTTCATTGGTAATTACTGGAGCTCGGCGGCCACTTTTAATGGTTTGCTTAAATTTTGTTCCTGACGAGTTCTGTGTGCATCGAGGTAAGAGGGGTGGGTGCTCATGTTCATCGGGTGGGTTTACCAGAAATTAACACTATGGTTTTGTTTCACTGGAAGGAAAAAGGGTGGCTGAGCAAGCGAATTTTCGCCAAATATCCAAAATTTGCCCCGATCAATGAATTCAAGGTAGCATTGCAGTTTATAAAAACAATATTTTCTATGATCTCTTATTTTGTTGATGAGTGAAGGACACCTAAGAAACCCTTTTTAGAAAATGGTTATTTTTTTTATTTATCATAACAGTAAAAATTAACTATATAATTTTCAAGATAAATTTAACATTTGTGGAGGAGTTTAAATAATATACAAATAACAGTAAAATAGTTGAATAATAATTGATGATAATATACTTAGATAATAATTAAAGATAATTTAGTGGAATTGCAGAATTTATTTAGCCTACGCTTAGATAGTGAGATTTATAACAAATAGAGTAATTAGTAATCGATATTTTTGGGATATGTTTAATCTTCTGAAAATATTTCTTGAGGTTATGAAAATTAAAAGAAAATCATAAGCAAAAAGAGAATATCGATATTTGTTAGTTTTAAAATGCAATAATTTAATTAGAATAAATCACAGCTTATTAATCTGAAAATTATGCATTTTTTTATGTTTATTAAATTTAGAATAATGTTTGAATAATTCCTGTTGTGTATGAACCAATTTTTAAAGTTAGACGCGAAATCCCATTACATCTAAACCAAGTCTTCTTTAAACCTAAGTCAGAATTCTAATAGCAATAGAAACGTAATCAATAATATTGTAAAAGAATTTATTAATGTGATAAGTACTTAAGGAAGACAGAAAGATGTTAATTTATTTTAAATTTGTTTTAATAGGTTCCCGTTTCTTGAGTTTTATGCGAAGACATGTATTAATAAATTTTATTAGCCACATATAATGTATGATTTGCAAGAAATGTATTGATATTAAAATGGTGCATTCCTTTATAACATTTTTGAGACTACAATACCCCGCACATTTCCAAGAATCGGTGATATACCAACTTTTTCAAAAATTGTTTCTCCACGAAAATATATGAAGAAGTTAATAAAACGTTGTTGGTGTGTAACACAGTTAAAAGAGCAGGGGAAAAAAATGGAACTAAATTTATCCACATCCTTTGAGAAACAGAATGGGGAGGGGATAAAATTCTTTACTCAATAACACGGGGTGGACCGTCTGCAAAGAGGATGTGGAGGAGAAATAAAATCACACATCCTTGCATTTTTACGTTTTCTTCCCCTTCGAGAAATTGACCTTTCCTCCGAGAAAACGTTCGCTATAAATCATTTTCTACCCCATTTAATAAAATCCGGAAGAACACACATACGCTTGGGCCACAGAGTGAAAAATATAAAAGGGATGCGCGATTTCTTCTTCTACAAACGAAGATGATGAAAACAAAAGGGTGGCAAAGAATAAAGAAAAGCGGATAAAAAAAAATTGCGAGCGAAAATATTTCGTTAGGTAAAAGAAAAAAGCGAAAGAAAGTAAAACTGCCGAAAAGCCCATCATTTTTGGAAAATAAACTCTTGCAGCGTTTTGCTTTGTCATTAAAAATGTTGGTCTTCTACCAAAAATAAAAGAATTCTATATAACTTTTTTTTTTCCTCTTTCTCACTTTAGCTTTCATTCTTTTATTAATGGGTTCATTTTTTCCTTAAGTTTATTTTTGTCTTAAATCGCTTAGCCGGTAAGGTACGCATTTCAAGCTTAATTTTTTTCCCCTTTTCAGAGCCGATTTAGTAAGGAACTTTCGCAAATTTCTGAGCCATGCATCATAGTATACATTTTACGAAGTTATTTTTGAAGCTCTGTTTGGTCAGTCCACTTTACATGGTTATTAAACAATATTAATAATCTTATTAACACATTTTACCAACTATGTAATATAAGAGTTTATTTATTGCGAATGAAACTTACGTGAGAACGAATATTTTCTGAGGTTTCTCCGTAATTATTAATAAATATTATCAGCGAAAATTCATTTCTATAAATTAGAATATTTAATATTAATATTTTTGATATCAAATAAAATTATATTTGCATACAGGAAGTAGACAATGCTTTTCTCTCATTGATTCATCTCTAATGGAGCTTCCTATGCAAACACTTAAAAAAAAGTTAAGGTGTTTTATTCATCAGAGGTAATGAATGGGGGAGAGTGAGGGTCATATTTTGGAAAAATATTTCACAATCTTATCAGATGCATCAGTCACAATCTTATCAGATGCTCGTCCTCGGATCAATACAAATCTGCAAGCAATACTTGCTTATCCCCAAAATATCCATTTATCTGTCCAAAATCCAAAGTGTCATTGGCTAACAACCGATGTTAAAGCTGCATCTACATTACAATAACAAGAATTTACTATTTTAGAAAATAATATATATGATCGATGATGAAAAATATAATAAACTGGCAACTATATGTACCTAATCGCCTTTCATCAATTGCCACGTCGTACACCTGACAGTGTGCCCCTGTCTGCCTTGAGTATTACTTGAATGCTGATAATTCATCGCAATAATTTATAAAATTATTTTAATTCCTTAAAGATTGTCTTTGTCTTTATAATTTACTTATGTGAAAAAACTTTCCGATGGGTTGAATTATTAAACTTACCCACTTCGCGAGAAAGTACCGACATATTTTATTGGTCCTTGGAATAAAACCCAATTGAGAAAACATTGATATACACTTAAATTAAAATTAAACATATTAACTTAAATTAAAATTGTAATACAGCTTAATTTACACAATTTAATGAAAATTGCAAATCAAATTTGGCATTTTTCTAAAACTCTCCCTCCTTTACGACTAATATCCGAAATTCAAAACAAAGATTCCATATCATTTTGGTATGTATGTATATATATATATATATATATATATATATATGCCACACCTTGGATAGATGTTTGGGTGGATTTTGGCTGCGTACGTTGCTTCACTTGAATAGGGTTTAATATTTGTGAAGAAATCATTCTAAGCATTCTAAGCGACAATGAGACAGTGCTGATTTTTAAAAGACAACAGAAACTCCGTTTGTTACGCTGTTTACTAAAACATTTCAAATAAGTCGTTAAAATTTAAATTTAATAGCTATGAGGCATGCTTATTGAAATTTAAAATTTATTATATAAATTCATTTCCAGTTTAATTTTTTTTAATTATATATTTATTGAAGATTTTTTTAATTGCATATTAATGCTAACAAACATCAATTTTTGTATACAATCTAATTATAAACAATTTTAAATAAATTTCACAATTTTAATATGAAATTCTTTGATTTAATTTGAATAACTGATTTTGACCTTTTATCAATGCATTACTTACAATATAATAATAATTAAAGATAATCTTTTCAAGAACACTTTGTAATGTTTATTATAATCGAAGTATAATGCAACAATTATTCTTTAGCTAAAAGGAATTTAACATAAAACATTTTATATGTTTCTCTTTAATTAAAATTTATGCTGGAAATGTAAGAATTACTGAATGCAAAAATGAAGACTACATCCATTAATCTTTATTACAATAGTGAAAATTCTCATTACTTTTTAGGATATTAAAAGTAAACGAAAATGACTTTTATAAGTATTACATATAAAATATTTATAAAACTGTCACAGAAGCACGCGTTATCAAAATACTTATTCTCTTGTTAATTCTATTAAAAGAAATTCATAATGGTTTTTGCAAAACTTGAAATTATTTTTACAATTTATAAATGGTTAAAAAATTTGCATAAATGAGCAGGTAACTGATAAAATATAATTTTTTAAATATAGTAATAAATACGTAATTGCAGCATGTAAATAAGTTAATATATAACTCAGGTAATCAAAATATTTTAAAATGAAGCAATATTCGTATAATAATTGAAACTGTAAAGCAAAATTCAAAATCAGGGTAGTATCTTGTATTCTTCAATAAAATATCAAAGTAAGTATTAATGAATATTGCTTGGATCATGTTTCAGCTAGAAAGTAATTACTTTCGTTGTTTTATTCATAATAATTAATGAGGGAATTTCTTATTATACATTTTTGTGGAACTTAATCATTAATTAAATATTTTTAGCGTTTTCGATGTAATCGACTTTTGAATAATCACCATCCCCAGTTACAGTAATTATGAAATCATTCTCAAAGATTAATTAATTTCTTTATAACTTTATCGTTATTATAATTCGTTCATTCTTTGAGAATTTCGGCTTTTCCATAAAAATTTAAAAGTTTAATTTAAATTCTTAATATTTTTGTGTTAGACAAAGTAATCTATGTTGTCGATCAAATTTGCACATATTTTGCTTTAAAAAGTAAAATAAATTACAGCGAAATTATGGTTTCTCTTTCATATTTTCTTTTTTCCCAAGCAACTTTCAGTTTCTGTAATAAATTGCAACGATTGGAATTACTTTTTAAGGACTTGGAGAAAAGAGGAAAATTTACCTTAATTATTGAAGTCAGCTACCGTATAAATAAAATAAAACTAGTTGGAAAAAAGATAAGCAATTTTTCTCGTCAAACAGGGAAAATATTTAAAATCCCGTTAATTTTCCTTAAGAAGCGATTTCTTGTTAAAACGTATGAAATTGTGGTGGGGTGTGGCCTTTCAACAAGACTGCAAAAAATATTTCTTAGCTCGTGATAAATGGGTTGAAGATTTTTCTTAAATGGATAAATGTTATGTGCAATTTCAGGGACTATATCCAAATTACATTTCCAAGTACATATCTAAAATGCTCGTAGTTGGTAAATCAACCATGCTTTCATTTTAAGTTAAATATGTTTATCAAGTGCTTAGACAATATTTGTATTAAGTAGATAAAGTCTTATATATTAACAAATTATAATGATAAATTTTAATATTTCATGCTGATCAGATGAAGAAAAATTATTTCTGCAAGAATTAGTATTGCTTTTGATATGAAATTTGCTCTGCTTTAAAGTGTAAATAATCAAATGATGCAATGTGCCACAAAAAACTTGCAGTTTAAAATCTTGAAATCATATTATTTGTTATTCATGCCACACATTATCTAACTATATCAATAATTTAAGTGTTTTTTTTTTATTTTATTTATTATTTTTTTTATCAAATTGTAAATTTTTGTTAGTATTATTCATACGAAAGACAACTTTATAGCTTAATCTAAATATATATTTGATTGTTGAACTATATATGTCTTTAATTAATAACCTTTAAAATTTAACTTAATCTAAAAATCAAATAATTAAGGTAAATTAAACGAACTGATATATAAATAAATAAAAACTTCCAATAAAATGGTAATTTCGTAATTATTTCTTTAGTTTTCGTGTATTTCTCGTAAATTTTATTTTCAGAATTATTGAAATAAAAATTTTAATACATTTGGCTAAGAAAGGAGCTAAGTAATAAAGAACATTTTTCTGCTAAATTATGCCTCGAGAGTGAAATTTATATGAATTGCTGAATAAATAAATATTTTTTTAATTATTCTTTGTTAAGTGTTTATGTCATTAAAATAATAATTTTATGTAAAATAAGAAATTATATATATCTATCATGTATCAATAGTATAATTAGTTAAAAGCATTAATTCTTACAATAGTATTTAAAAACATTCGATTTATTAGTTATATGATATTGAATTATTGCGATTCGATAAGAAAAAAGACTAGACTTTATGATTTATCATTTTTTTTTACAAATTATGAAATTTTAATTTGTAATCTCTGCTTACAATATATTTTCATTCTTCACAAGTTACAAAAAATATATTTCACATCAATCTTTCTTATATTTTCATTATTTTTCTATGAGTAATGATAATGGTTGATATTTTTTAAACTAAAATAAAATGTTTACCTTTAGATTTTAAAACCACATAAAATATTTTTTTAAGTAAGTGAAGGAAAATGCATTTCATAACCTAGTTCCAAGTCAGGATTTAAATATTTTTCTGATAGCAAAAACGTGTTTAAGAATGTTTTTCTCTATTCAAAATGGTTTTCTCTTTTTAAAAAAAAAATTAAGAAATTTTTTTTCTACTAATATGGTTCACTAAAATCCATTAAATTTTATATATCATTTTTTCACCCTACAAAGTGTACAAAAATAAAATAAAATTATATTGTAACATTTTTATTTTTACTTATTTAATTTCTTATAAATGAAAATATTATACATCGTTTTTTCAACTTAAAAAGTAAAAAAATCACTCCTAATTGGACACTAACACTGTTATTTTTACAGGAAGTAACTTGATATAGCATAGAATTAGTAAATCTGGAATCTCTCAGACCCTACAATAGGATTTGATATTGCGAAAATAAGATTTATCAAAATATAGTTTTAGTGTTATTAATTACAACTTTCATCAAGTCTAACTTTGAATCCCTTTGAAAATAAAAATAAAAATCACCAATAACCAAGAATTTATTTCATTCTTAAGGTTATGATAATTTCATAAGGTGTTTCTAATAATAGTGTGTGAAAACCTACCCAAAAGTACTAATAATTGCTGTTCACGCTTTCTTAAAAGTTCTTGGAACCAAGTCTACAACTGTCCCCACTGTTATATAATTAAAACTAATTAATAAGTTTTTTAAATTAAGTAATTTGGATAAAAAATGTGATAAATGTACCTATATTTTCAATTGAAAATGTTGCAAAATTATACAAGTTAATTTCACCAATCAATTAAATTGCTTTCATTAGTTGGTCAATTGTAACTTTTATTTCTATGTTTAATGCATTGATAAATTAATTTTAAAAGGAATTATAATTAGTTTTCATGATTCATAATTATAATTGCATTTGATTTTTCATAATAGTTTAGCTACATTTAAGAAGTATTAATAATATTCAAATATTGGCTTAGTTTCTATCTAATATTCTCTTATAACGGATTCAAAATGTTCGACTTTTTTTTTAAATTTCTGATCAGTTTGTGGTAACGTATATAAACGTCCAAATTGCGGCGCCCATAGTAATTCGACATTCTTTTACAGAATTCCTTTACACATTGAAAACTTCCTAATTAATCACCACTTTAATGTTACCTCTGTGATCAAATTTTTCTTCCTGTTTAAAGAACAACTTTTTAAAATTGGTAATCACATGAAGATAAAATAAATTAATTTTTTACATAATTATCGAATCTTATAAACAACTTGAAATCATTACTTTTCATTAAATTTTTTTATATTGATGACATGTACAACTGGTTAAATTAAACTTAATTATGACTAAATTTGTGTATAAAGAGTACAATAATTTTTAAGTGGTTTTTCATTTTTATGAAATATAACTGCAAAAACTTTAAACTTATTTGATTAAGAGAGGTATGGTTTCCAAAATCACTTGCCTTTTTTAATTCCCTTCCAGTTTTATAAGTATTTGAAATATTCTAAATATATCTTCCTAACAATAATGCTTCAGACAAGAGTAGCATACATATATTAGATATCGATTTCGTCATTTTAACGTAATTCGAATTTATAATGTGATTATGAATGCATTTTATAATTTTGGAAACATAATAATCTGAATAATATAATTATATAAACTAAAGCGAATGATATCACTATATGTTTTGAATTCTAAATCAGAATTATGAAAACGAGCTTTTAAAATTTTGAGGTGTATGCCTCGATATAAATAACATTAAATTTGTTACCAAACTTCACAAATTTGTGCTTGACATTTGTCAAAAACACTGGAAAAAACATTTATATCCAAAATCATGTTCTCAAAATGGTTTATTTTGACTCCATAAAATTTTCTGAAGTCATCTAAATTCTTATGAAATTTATAATAAATTGTAAGTGTGTTAAGTTTTAGATACAAAAAATAATGACTTTGAAACCCATAAAAGTAATGGTAGAAAATTGTTTAATATTTAAATGGCATTTCTGCTTATTATAACTCAATTAATTTCTTAATTCAAAAATGTAGAAACACAAAAGAGTTTTAGCTTTTATTCCAAAGAAACAAATCCGTATTTTTATTTTCACCTTTTTACTTTTTTCACCTTTTTACTTACTTTTTACTAATGGTCCACTAAGGAATAACCACAAAAAACTTGGAACATTATTTAATTCATTATTATTATTTTAGACAGCTTTAAAATTTTTGATATTTATTTTTCCATAGGCTATTATAGAGTTTGTTATAATTTATTTTATAATAACATAAAATTTGTATAATTTATATCAAATCTATTTTTATCCTTATAAGTTTCACCAACATATTAGCAAATAGCTTAGCTTTTCTCAATTTTATTCTATTTGCAGCAAAACATTTTCGCCATTTGTAATTGCTGAGATATAACATTGAAAAAAATGCAAAATTTGGAGGCAGTAAGCATATTTTATTCTCATAGAAAACTAAAAATCGCATTATTATATTTTATTTCTTAATATTGTCAAGTAAGGAAAAAAATATCTTTAAAAAGATATTTTTTTTCCTTACTTGATATTTTACTAGTTATTTTTTGTTACGTATTTTGCTCGTGTGAATTCATTTTTATAACACTTATTTCAATAAGATTCAATTTATTTGCTGAAATTCAAGTTATGAAAATCAATTTAAATCTAAAATTAAACCAAACAATGATTTTTATAGTATTAAGTCTTATTTTAGTTTTATCATTGGAAAATAAAAAAATTTCATAATCATATCATTCTAATTTTACAATTTAACATATCACATAAATTATGACTTTTTTTCATGTAAAAACTTTAAAAAAAATTATATTTTGTAAATGGGTTACTCAAAAGGAAAAATATTGTCATATTTGGAAATAAAAATTACATTTGATAAATATAGTCATCAAACGAAAATCATAATTACTGTTCTGGAACAGTGTTAAAATTCAATTATAATGACATGTATTGAGAAATCCCGACAGCTGAGAAAAATTACTTTCTTATAGTGATGTTTTTCACGAACAACATTGGCCGTTTTCCAAAAAAGACTGTAAATTTTTAACTGTTTTGATAATCTAATTTATTATATAAACAACAATTTAACAATATTTAGCATATTGTACTTCAGAAAGTTTCTCGTAATTCTATTTGATGTTACGGATTTTGTTTTAAATTATGAGAAATTTTGCGAAGTTTAATTTAACCTAGTAATTTAATCATAACATTCAATTATTTATTAAGTATTGATTTGATTTGTAATTTACAGAATATTATTCGCTTATTTTTTCATACATCTAAGCAAAAAATTCAGAAAAATCAAATGTTCTAATTCCTATAATCTCTTTTCCATGTATTATATTTCTTAAAGGGCTAAAAAGTACCTTAATATTTCATTTTGTTTAAACCCATAATCATCCTTTTTATTTCAACTTTTATGCGCTTTATGACCGTTTCTTTCCTCATTTGCCTTTTATTTCGCACGGTTTCACCCCATCATTTGAGTGCTTATTTTTTAAGAGAGAATTGACATTTGTATTAGCTTTGAGTAAATGTGTGAGTGGAAAAAGGTGAGATGTGTGGGGAAAATGTAGGGAAAAAAACGGAAGTGATATGCGTGCAAAGGGAAAAAAAAAATTAGTGACAGAAAAAGTGGCACCTTCAAAGATTGAAAGCAGTTATCGTGATTGGTTCACATAAAAAAAAAATTCTTTTTTTCGAAAAATATATTTTTTTACAAGTGAACCATGTAAATTGAATCCTTCTTTTTTTATTTAAAAAATTCCCTTTTCCTGTAATAAGGGAAGTTAAAGCAATTCGCCTATAAGAAATGTTTTGTTTTGAATTAAAAACTATAACATTTGCAGCATGATAAATTGTTTGTATTCTTCAAATAAATTTCTGTGGTTATAAAAATAAAAATAAAACTACATAAGAAGATGCTTTTACTTCATTATCAAAGAAGGACAACCAATCATCGAATATAATTACCAGAAATAAGTAAGTGTTCGTAAATTTTTATTTTCTTTTATAAGCAGTTGCCTTCACTGGATCGATAAACTAAGTACCAACTATTCTTGGGAACTAAACACTAGGGGTCTCACGTTAGGCTTGACCACCTAATTGGGACATTTGCTTCGCACCCTAGGGCATTCGGTCGTGAAAATAGTTATGGGCACTGTAGGCCTTGGTCCACATGTACTGTCGTGCCTCGGAGTTTAGTTTGTAAGATAAGATATTAAATTTCATTTGTCCTGCCACTGAATGTCATCAAATTTTAATACATGCATATAATTCATGTCATTAAATATAATAATATGTATTCCATATACACATATAATGAATGTTTTTGAATTATATTTTGTTGGATTTATATTTCCCTTTTAGAAGCAACTTTAACAGAACTAAATAAAATATAAATCATATCTCTTAATATCATGCCCCTGTTTCTAGCTCTACAGATAAGTTGTTGAATTTAGAGCCGGAAAGTTACTCTCTAACTGTGGTATAAAGTAAAGTAGAACAATGTAGTCAATGATATAACGTAAAGTAGAATAATGCAGTCAATGACAAAACGTAAAATAGAACAATGTAGTCAATGACATAAGGTAAAGTAGAATAATGTACTTAACGTAAAACAGTAAATCATTTTTTTAAAATAATAACAACAAATGACACATTTTATCATGGATATATTTTTTTAGATAATATTTTTATTTGTCACGATCTTTTTGAGGACATTTCTCAGACCATATGTCAACCCATCCCGATCCTCATGACACTTTCAGAGACATCTGACCTCCTCTTTCGGATTCATATCAAAGTTCCAAAATCAAAATGACATACACCATTTAATAGGACGTCTTTCCAGCACTAAAACATAATAGGAATGGACTCTGGTGTGGCTTCTGTGCTATTATCATTATCATTAGGGAGGTAAAAGTGAATCTTTTCTCAAATTGCGTGACATTTCTCGACCCACCCCCACCCACCCACCCACTCCTTCCGATTGCGTGCTTCGGAACAGGACACTTAAGGAGTTCGCTCCTAATCACATATTCAGCCCCCTCCCCCCACACCATGAATCTTCAGAATCATTGATGAAATTTTTAACCAAAAGAATTTGAATGGACTTTAAGAGAACTGCCCCTTTCTTTGTTGCAACTCACCGAGAAAGTGATTTTTCCCGAACGATCATTTATCTCGTATCGTATTCGAACATAAAGGAGCTTCAAATAAATGCGTAACGTGGACACTTTGGGTGCTATTTCCCTGTTAACATTTGTTTATAGATTCTCTTGAATATTTGCATTTCAATTAATTTTTAGGGTCATAAGGAAATACAACAAATTATATTCATACATCCTGAAGTTCATTGGGCAAACAACATTTAAATACAAACGTAGGGATAATTTTTTAATTACTATTTAAATTCATAATGCTTATAAATTATGTTTGAATTATATGCAGTTTTTAGGATATTTATAGTTTTTTGAGATATTTGAACAAGCCAAGCTTGCTATGCCATTGGCTATGCGAATTAAAGTCAGTTGAGAGCGTCTTTCTTTTAACCAGAGCACCACGAAGACGAAAGTATGACTTTGTTCTAAGCTCCTGCGATAGATGGCGCCACCAAAGGATCCACTCCCTCAATTTTGATATTGATCTGGAGGGGGAAGAAATTTTCTCCAGACCATTACACTCATGGTAACTGCTCAACAACCAACCACAAGAATTTCGATTCTACAGATTTAATATATCGCATGTACTCGGTGGGTTTTTGATGGGATTGTGAGTCGATCCCCGCCCTTCCAGACGGACAGCCGATGCCCTAAACACCAGGCTGCCACATCCCTGAAGGTTTGTACTTCATTTTATAAGGTTTCATTGCTAAGTGTCTACAGTTCATTAATTTCTACATCATTCAAAATGGGAGGTGCAAATAGTATCAGAGTTCAAATTTATATCTGAGTTTATATATATATATACTTATATATATCTGAATTTATATACATATATATATATCTGAGTTTATATATATATATATATATATACATATATATATATATCTGAATTTACGTATGTATATATATATATATATATATCTGAATTTATGTGTATATATATATATATCTGAATTTATATATATATATATATATATATATATATATATATACTTATATATATCTGAATTTATATACATTTACATACATATATATATTACATACATATATATATATCTGAATTTATGTATGTATGTATATATATATATATATATCTGAATTTATGTATATATATATATACATATATATATATATATCTGATTTTATGTATGTATATATATATATACATATATATATCTGATTTATGTATATATATATATATATTCAGAAAGTATTTACATGTTCTCTTGACTGTTTACATTATGTTTAAATTTCATAATCGGGAAAAGATGCTACAGATTACCAATTACGATATTTTGTTTAAAATTTTATTAATACTGAAAGCTATTACATGAAAAGGTAATAATTATAGACATGGGATATTCTCGAATCCACCAAATACCTTGAATCATGAAAAAATTTAAATTAGCTTAAATAAAATTTAAATTAGCTTTCATAATAAATAATTATAGGAAATTAAGATACTTATTAATAAAATACAATATTTATAATTATATTTACGTTAACTTAAATTTTTTAGGAGTGACTTTTCAAAAAATAGGAAAAAGTTGAGAAATTATGCTCTTATAATCAAGTTAAATGGAATGAATTTTTGAATTCTATTTGAATTATTATTTTTTTTTTATTTCTGACATAAGTATAAAAAAATAAGGATTCAGTTGATTTATTAATTTCTAATTCTGTGAATCTAAAATTTGAAAATATTTAAAACTTGTATTTAATGCAAAATCTAAATTTAACCCAACTTTAGTTCAAAATTAAGTTTTGATTCTCCTAATTAACTCAATCAAGTGTAAAACAGGATTAATTACAAAGTATTTCATTCAATTTCGTAATATAGTGATAATATTAAGAATATTTAAAGCAGTTTATAAATAATATATTGTTTTGATAATTATGTATCATAATAATTATTTCAAGAAATCATTTTTAAAAACACATTTTTTTTCTCTGTTTTTAAGTGTCAATTTACAGAATAAATTATTTTAACATGTGCAGAAAATTGAAAAAAATATTTTGTTAATTTTAGTATCCTAAATCTAAAACTTTTAATTTTTAGTTATAAACCTAAAATTTAAAAAAATATGAATTATCATATTTTTATTAGAAATTAAGTATGTATATATAAATTATTATAATATTTTCTCTGATTATTTTGATATTTAGCAATCCTGGTTGAAACTTCAAACTTAATTGTAAATATATGTTCTGAGATTCTGAACTTGTGAAAAGCTTTAGAAAAATTAAATGTCTTAGAAAATTAAGTAATTATTTTATAAATTTCATAAAGATAATATACAGCACTTTTCAAATGAAAATTAATTTACGAATAAAATTCACTCAAGTCTTCATATTTTAAAGTAAAATATTATAAATAAAACTATTAACTTTAAGGAAATTTAATATCCCCATTTATATAAAATATGTAAATAATTTTCACAACAGCATATTATTTTCATTCAAAAAGAAAAAGTGTGCAAAAAATTAAGTGCTTATAATATTCAACGGGCAAGTAGAAGAAAATATTTTGACTGGAATAATAATATTAAAAAGCGAATAACTGTGGATATATGAATTGTTATATGCTAATTAAATATTTCTGTGGTATTTTATTAACTCATAAAAGTAAAAAATAATTTCATGAATAGAAAAGCAGAATGGTTGACATATGCGGAAAACTCCAGAGTTAAATATCAAGCATATAATTTTCGTTCGTCTCCTTCATGTGTGTGTGATGAAATGCTTATAATATTCCGTAGAGTTAGTAGAGACGTGTTCCGAATCAATCAATTTTTGGAGTCAAAACCTTGTATTTCAATTTCAAGTGAGACGTGACTTTTTGTTTCCTATTATTTCAGAACAAGTAAGAAATTGATGCTGTTCAGCCCTTTTCTATTGCCCAGAGGAAACTAGGCGGCCTGCTTGGCAGGAAAAATGTCTTCATTGGTCGAAACCCTTTCTTCTCAAGCAACTAAACCCTGTAATTTCCTCTCTAATAAGCCTGCGCTAATTTGCTTTTTCTGCTTTCACGAAAAAAAAAAAAAATAACAACTTGACAACGCAAGAGAGAGAGAGAGAGAGAAAGTACAGTGTGGCAGGAGACAAGTTGGCACAAATGCCATACGTGAGGGGGTGTTTTCTTCCATTTTTTTATTTTATTTTTTTTTTCCGCATTGGGAAAAATAGGAAACAATCGCGACCTAACTAATTGATCTGGAGGAAAGGAATTTGTTGAGCAGGTGTTCTGAAAGTTTAATGAGAGCTTACAATGAAGTAGAATACAGTTGAAGTTAGGAAACTTTTATGGAGTCAGAAGTAATTCCACTAAAAAGCGCCAAATACAGTTTTTACTTTCTCCTTAATTTGCTTTTACTTTTAAATTGTTGGTTGCGTAAATGTCAACAGCCTATTGAATATAATTTCAAAACATACACTTGACGAAATTGTTAACTCATTTTCTTTCACTTCTATCTAATTATGAATATATTGCAACGGATATACACAAGTAAATAAGGCTTTGTTATTTTACTTTCACACAGAATACAGTAGTATTTCTTTTTAATATTATTTGTTAATTGAATAATATAGATGAATACATTTTCTTTTTTAATTCAAATAAAAAAAGTGGTTATATGATATTTAACGGCAAATTAAATTTATATACTGGCAATTTGATAATAGGAAGCTCTTTTTATTTGTTCCAAATATATTCAAATAAGTTTTGAAAATTTTTATCTCTTTATAATAACAATAACTTTTTTCAAAACGAATATTTTTTAGAAACAAGGAGTTGTTAGTTTGCTTCTGTAAAGGATAAGAAAATTTGAAAGTTTTCTTGAAATAGTACAAATATGATTATTCTTTTATAAACATATATTTTGCTTAAAGATTAGCAAAACTATTATTTCCGATAATTATTGCTATCATGTATTGAAACATAATTGTAATTAATTTAATAACTAAATGCGCTTAGATGTTCCTTACTTAAATAATTAAGACTTAAGATCTAGCACATTTAAACTTTTACTAATACTTCATTTATTACATTAATTGAAATATAAAAATTTTGCATGTAATTTAAATTTTTCATATCCCCTAATTAAAATATCATATGAATTGAGCAACTGCATTTGTTGAATGCAATTTCTTATTATTATTATGACCGATGTTTTGTTATTAGTTCACGTCTGAAAGACTTCAAAAAAATCACCTATGAATGTGGAATTTTTCATTTCATTTCACCAAAAAGTAACTCATATTTGTTTTAATAACTGGCATGAACATACAATCTAAATATTTAGTTGCCTTTAAAACACATTAGAATTAATGTTTTTAGATGGTGATCAATAGTAAAATAAAATAGAATAGAGAAAAGAACTCTTTAACATCAAATTTACAAAACTTTCTTAGATTTATATAACTTTAATTATGAAAAGATATGAAATGCTTTAATACATTTCCTAATATGTGATATAAATAATGGCTTATGTGGCTTAAAAATTTATTTTTAGCTTAATAATTGATTTCACAAATGTTTATTTTATAAAAAAAAAAACAATTTATTTTATTCCTAATTAAATGTTGGTATCTTATAATTGCAAGAAATAATAATTTTTATTATCAATTTTTAAGGAATAATATTATATAAAGTTATTTGTAAGAGCTTATAATTATTTAATTCTATCAAATAATTACAAAATTAACTTAACTACTAATATATTAAAAGCAAATGATATTCTACTTTATTGAAAGCAAATGAGTATAAAAATTAAATACATTTTCATCAGTAAATTTATATGTGAAAAAAGAAGTATTTTATATTGAATTGAAATTTAAAACTTCGAAAGTAAATTCGTTCAATTATTGAAAATGTATAAAGCAAACAATGGATTTTCAAAAAAATGTGCGTCTAGTTTAAGTTAAAATTATATTAATTTTTAAAATCAATAAACAAACAAAAACAATTTGCAAAAATCGTATGATGAAATAAAATACAAATTTAAATTTTAATTCTGTTTTACATAAATTAATTATTTAAAGCTGAACTTAGTCCTCATTAAATTAAAAGTAAATAATAATAATTAAGAATAAATTTGTGTTTGTAAAACGAAGTCTATAATTTTAAAATCTTTACATAAAATTTTAAAAATTATAATACGAAAGAAATAAGCACTAAAATGTATTTTAATTAATCTGCAGAACAAGTATTTAGGAAATCTTATTTTATTAATTTAATTTAGACATATTAATTCCACACAACTGTAGAATTAAAAATTTCTCTATGCAGGTAACGTTTCTAAAAAAATGTTGACAATAGAAATAACCATTAAACTATCATTCGAAATTTTGTAAGCCCAATTTTAAAACATGAAAGAAAGTTGCTTCTGTTTACATTTACCTTACGAAATATACTAAACTAGTTTACTTCTCCTTTTTGTCCCTCTAGCGTCAAACAATACGAATTTTTGTATTATCTAATTATTGTGACTGTAATTCTGATTGTATCTCATAATATGTATCTTTTTTGCAGCCGCACTGTACAAGGAGCAGGACAGGCTAAATCAGGACCACAACATGAAGTCTCGGGATCATATATACAACGACCTTCTACCAGAAGGGGATCTCATTCTTCAGGTACAATTTTAGGACAACAATTTTATTTTGCATTGAGCGCTACATCTTGTTACGTAGATTATTTCAAATATGACAATCCACCCGAAGCTTTGTGGCTGTAAAATAAAGGACACAGATATACAATATAATCCAGGATACCAAATTCTGAGTTTGGTGATTTTTTTGGCAGATTTTTTTTATGTATCCGGTAATCTGGTTCTTATAACGTCATAGATATGGAGACCTATAAAAAATAATGCTGAAAATTCTATTTTTGCAACCCTAGTATTTAAGCCATTGCGCATGACACAATACGTCATCGTGGCAGCATTTGGAATATTTGCTTATACAGCATCTGTACCAAATAAAGTAATCATGTATTTGAAGGTTTTTAGATAATTTTATGGACTTTTCTAAGTATTTAATACACATTAATGATGTAATTATTTAATGGTAATGGATGTTATATAATTATAATTTAAAAAAATTGGTTCAAAATTTCTAATCGTTAGCAATAATTTACTAGCACGATTGTCTTACAGGATTAGTCATTAGATTATTTTGCCTTACTTTCAAACTGCTTTTCAAATACATAAATTGATAAATACCTTAAATTTTATATGACAAACAAATTTACTTCATATAGCAATGCATTCTAGATTAAATCCGTTTTTTAAAGGTTAGACTTCAACCGTTATCACAATGACATATATTCTCCCTACTATCGATCCTTTTTTTCTCAATTACTGAGAAATTCATTGAATATTGCGCATTATAAATAGCCTGAATGTTATTTAAATACACGAAAACTGATTTTACATTTTTTTTTTCTTTTCAAATATTAATTTAGTTCCAGTGATTCTATTATTTATGTATATTAAGTTTATGAAACTACTTATATCTCTGAATATATCTTAATTCTTTTGAGAATATTTGTGGTTTATGTTTTTGTCAACAAATACGACCTCAAGTGAAAAATGTGATACTAATCAAAAGTTGTAAAAATAATTTATTAATCTGTACATTACAATTTACCAACAAAATTGAAAAATAACACTTAACATTTCTTTTTATATTGCAAAAAAAAATTAAATGTGATTCCAATGTCAATGAATGCAATTTTATAACATAATTTTATAAAATAAGTTTCTATTTTCAAATATTAAAATTTATTTTAAATAATTATAAATATTTTTCTGTAAATATTTGGCTCTCGTTTTCATTTTAATAATTAAATATTTATTATTAAAATTTTTTATAAATATTTACTTTTTAAGCGTTGAATATTTTATTTTTTATAAACACAAACTGATTATTATTTCCTTTCTTTTAAAATAATTATTGAAGTTTATTATCAGAATTAATATTCAGAATCATTACAAAATAAATATAACAAAATTATCTTGATTATTTAGAGTTAAAAATCACCTTAATGATATTAAATAAAATAACTTTCTGTGAAGTGAAGTTAGAAATTGAACGACAGCTTAACCATCTTTATGGGACGAAAATTGAGTTGTTAATATTATCTTTATAATTAAATTGCATCAGTAAATTTGATTATATTATTAACTTATCTTTATCAAACTTAAATCGGTGACTTCTAACTATTTTTAAAATATGTCTCTCACAGTTAATATATAAGGAGCAATAAAATTGACCTAATTTGTTAAACTATTTCAACTTAAATTTTAATTAGTGCTCGAATATTTTGCAAAAGTTTAATTTATAGTATTATTCATTACCTCTTAAACTCTATTCGATTTCAAAAACTTCTCGTAACTTTATAAATTGAACAGTAAATTTTAAAAAAATGACATAATCACTATTTGAAAATTTATCACATTTATACTACTTTTAAAAAATCCTCATTTTAATATTTTCGTTTTTTCACTTTTTCAAAAGTACTCTCTTTAGTTAAAAATGATATTCATATATTAGTTTTTCTTTTCAATACAAGTTCAAGAAAGCAACAGAAATATCAAAAATTATTATTAATGAGAAACTGATTAAAGCTCTTAGTAAACTGTCTGAGATTATGAAAACCAATTGCTCACGAGAGAAAATTATGTTACTTTATGAACATGTTACCAATTTATAATATCAGTTTGAGAATGTAATAAAGAACTTTATATATCTTTCGAACATGAATTATGGTCGCTCCTTATTAGTTCAGTATACCAACATTTTCCCTTATTTTCCGTCAGTAATTTCGTAGTAGCTACCGTGACATCATTATTCGTTAATGTAGGTCACGTGAATTAAAAGTAAAAACTGCAAATCTTTCATAGTTTTTTTCTTACTTTTTTGAGCATAGTAATGTTATATGCGACTAAAGCCACTTTAATTAGTTTGCTAGGTCAAGAAGTTGAATCTTTATATGAGGATGAATCAAGGATTTTCCTACGTAAGGCTTTATTCAAAGACGTTAATCAATTCTTGATTTGCGAAACAACAATTATTAAATTGAAATACGGGGAGAACTGCATTCGTTCCAAAATATACTTGTCGTTAAGCTCCAATCATGCACTATGTCTTCTTTATATCTTTATTAATTTTTATAAGCGATTAAGATTTCTAAATTACTTGGAAAAATCGGTAGCTATACAAAACTTGGCGTGATTAGGCGTTATGTGGATTTAGTAACAAAAGAATTAGTCAAAAAAAAGAGGATATTATTTGTGTTGAAACTTATAAAAGTAATAGTAAAAGTTCCGTGGACATGCGTAATGCCGTAGGGGAGGAGGGAAAGTTTCTGTCACACAAAATGAAATAGAGAAGTGACTAAAATAACTTTTAATCATAGATGCATTCCAAATTATAAATGTATTTTCTAAGATAAAAGAAAAGTAATAAATGAAAGAAAGAAAGTAATAAAATGTAATTGTGGAGAGCTATTTTAGTAAATTAAATCATTGGATAATTGAAAAGTTACTCAAAGGAGTGAAAAAACAAAAATTAATTTTAGTTTTTCTTAATCTTATTTTTTACTTTTGTGTTTGACTTATTTTTAAGAATTAAATATGAATTCAATTGAATATTAGAGGCTGTCAATATAATACTGCAAAAAATGATTGCCTAATTTTCATTACTTACATGAAATACGATTCATTATTAGAGAGGCACGATTGCGTATTTAATAAATATGCGAATGACTATTAAAAAAATCAAAATAAAACTTAAATATTTTGTAAGTACTGGCATTTGTAAGGTAATAATAACTAATCATAAATTCTATTAAGCAATTATGTTTTACTATCATCACAAGCCAATTATTTTATAGAAAAAGTCGGTAACTGTTTTATTAGTTTTCTTTTTGTTAATAAAATTTCATTGTAACAGTTAATTATTTACACTTTACGTAATAACAAATCAAAATTAAGTGGTACTAAAAAATAAAATTCATTAACAAAGGTTTTTATGAAAAATTTCTTGCGTAAAACGGTTCTAAAACACGGTCAGTACGAATAAAAAAATATATAATTTATTGAAAGAAAGCTTACAGAGCAAATAAAAACAAATTTTATTTTGAAATTACTCGTAAAATTACTTTTGACCCAAATTAGTTAATTTAAAAGTCATCTTTTGAGACTCGTCAATCAGAATTTAGCTATAGGGATAAGATCAAACATAAAAAATGTTATTATTTCAATACAAGATTCAAGAAGTAAAAGAAAAATAGTCATACATATAAGAGCTTAGTTATTCAATACTTATCAAGAATTTCAGTCGCTGTAATTAACTAGTTAATTATAGTTAGCACTCCATGAGAATTCAAAAACGATGATGGAAAAATTAAAAACATTTTCAATCGAGAGTTAAGCAATCAGGTGTACAATTTTACCAAGAAAAAAAATTAAAACGAAAGAATAAAACAATTCAAATATTAACTTTCATGGAACATATATTGTTTCCACTTCAAAAACAAGTTAGTTTTTACCTTGAATTATTAATCCTGGGATTAATTATTTAAAGAAGATCTACTCAAACATATTTGGCTGATCAATATGACACATGAAATCCATTAGGGCACAGATGCAGTATGGTTCAGGATTCCGAATTCGGAATTTTTTTTGGCGATGAAGAAATGTTGTCAAGATTACGTGTTATGACGTACGCGATGACATGTATACTAGGATTGCCAAAATAGAATTTTCAGCTTAATTCTTATAGGTCTCCATATACATGACGTGATAAAATCCCAGTTGCCAAGGTACATAAAAAAATCCGCCAAAAAGTCACCAAACTCAAAATTTGCCATCCTGTATTATGCGGAATCTGTTCCATCCACTAGAATATCTTCATATTTTTAGCATGATATTTTTATTCGTTTTATTATTTCACTTTCAGTAGCTTTACTGACTAAAAATCACTGTTGCTTACCAATCTACAGATAAAATCCCGAATCATGTTCAAGGAATTATATCTTCTTCGGAAATGTATGCTTTTCGCTAGCTTTTATAACTCATTAATGGAATGACAAAGGTGTGTTATTAATTAACGTCAATAGTTCTACTTAACACAATGATCATCTGTTAAATAAGGATCAAACCAGTGATATCACGTGATCGATCTATGTCTTTTCTATCAAGCAGTTTTGTAAAATCCATATTGAACGTTGAATATTTATAACTGTAAAAATACACGGTTTCCAATCTGCTTAAAGGAAAAAAAAATCACTTCAGAATAATAAATAAAGTTTCCGTGCAAAATAGGAAAATAAATATATCGCTTATAAATATAAAATAAAATTACAAATAATCTTTTAAGAGTCCTAATAAAAAGAAAATTGTATTAATACAAAAATATTGTAAGACATTTGCTTTTATAAAATAATACACATTTTTAATAAAATATTTATTTCAGGAAAAAAATGCATTTGAATTTTTTTTTCTTTTGGAAACGAGTGTAAATATTTCTTTAATGATAAACTTATATATATATATATATATATATATATATATATATATATATATATATATATATATATATATATATATATATATATATATATATATATATATATATATATATAAGAAAAAATAATGTAAACTCTAAACTTTTTGATTCCTGATGTAATGACATTCATTAAAATGGAATTCATCTCCTTGAAACCATTCACTCCTATAGGATTCTCAATGGCTTCAAGAATCAAATAAAAATAAAAGAACTTCACTTTTGATCCATTAATTATCGGCAGATTTTTTCTCAAAATCTACATAATTGCTTTTTAACAATTAGACATGTAAGGTACTACCACGATAATCAAAATTCATTGATTATTGTGGGAATTTCTTCAAAACAAACAAAGCATTTTGAATTTTACAGTGTAGATAATTTTATTGATATTGAATTAAAAGAAAGCATTTTATTGTAGGGCATTAAAGATTGCGCTACCAGGAATTGTGTACAGAATGAAATGAAGGGATTTCTCTTTTATTTAAAATTGGAGTATTAATTTCTTCCTACAAAATTTTCTCTGAATTAAAATCATGATCCATACGAAAATTTGAAAAAATCATTACAGAATGCGTTTATTTTTGTTAATAAGTAAAATAGATTATGTAATCTGTTTTGTTGGCATGGATTTCAGCTATTTTGAAAGAAAATTACGGAAAGAAAAATAGGAAATAAAGCTGAATAAGACGTATTCTCTCTTTTCGAAAGTATTATTGAAGCATATTCTAGTGATATATTATTTTCTTCTCTGCATTAGCGAGTTCAGCAAAAAAAAAAAAAAAGTAGGCATAATTCGAGTGGGTCTTCTATTACTTGGAAGACTTGACCGTTGTCATGGGCAACCAGCTGTAAGGGCAGTCAAAACGTACCTTTTGATTGGTCGAGGGATCGTTGACTTCCGCCCGAACTGTCCAGCTTCCGAAGGGAAAGAGGTGGGGAGAGCTACAAAATGGCGTCTCATCTAATGACACGCGCTTTCGGTAGCCATAGCAACCGTTGCCAAGTAAGCACGCGACCAGGATAGCTCAAAAGTACAGGAAAAGATGGTATCAGCAAGTTTACAGCAATGAATGAAGAGGGTGGGGAGTGAAAGGGCAAAGAATTGACTTTGCAAAGACTTGGATAAAAATGCTTTTGCCCTTTATTATTTTTTTGGCTCTAGAAACAGAATGTACGGGATAGGAAGAACGTCTAAAAAGCTTCCAGAGAATGTTAAGTAATTGTAAGGATATTAAATCTTTCCCTAAAGAAAAGAAAGGCGGTCTTCTTTCCGTGATGACTGCGAACTTAATGAATTCAGCAGCATAAAATATTAGTGGAAGTCATAGCATGGAGGGTTATTGAAATTAGTCATATGAATGCTTTTGAAAGAATATTCTTGGCTCATAAATCATTATCTTACTATTCAACAAGTTCCATTTTTCAAAGAAAAGAGAGATTGGCGGTACAGGCTAAGACAGACTCGATGATTTAAAAATGTATCATAATTATTTTACTGGTGAATGTGAATACTTTGCTTAGTTTCTTTTGGATTTGCGAATAAAACTGCAAATGCAAAGACGATAGCGTTAATGCATACCTCTTAACAATACTTCATAAATAAATAAAAAAGATAAATGAAACCTAGTATAGGTTGTATTTGTGAGAGATAATGTGTGTCTGTAGTACACAGCCTATTTTATGAAGATGCACTTTTGCCTAATGCAAATGAATCCATTGCTTTTCATTTAAAGCAAAGTATGGTTTAAAATTTTCAATTAGTTAAAGAAAAAAGTCTAAAATGTTTCTTCTAATAGAGGCCGAACATCTGATTTAGAAACTAATGATAATAAATATTGCAAATAATTTCTTCCTTGCGTCATGTTCAAATATTAATCAATAAGTTCAAAACAAATACTTATTGCACCAAAAAATTAAATAAATAAATAAAATAAAATAAAAATCTTGTCGCACATTTTTAACTATATTCGTTTGTCAAAATTTTTCCCATTTGCAAATATGTTTCTCGCATATACATACAATTATAGATGAGATATATTTAGACAGTATAAGTTAGTCTTTACAGATAGTTCTAGTTGGCATGATGGACATTACTTTCACTTTCTCAGAAGGAAAAAAATGATTATTTTCTAATTTGATAACCTGACTGAAGCACTGTGAATCTTCCTGGACAGTTTTAATTTTAAGAACAATAACTTCTGATTTAGCAGTTATTTTACTGTGGTACTGATTCTATATGAAAAAAAAATATCATTTGTTAAATTTAAGGTATATAATTTAATTCTTAATACCTAATTCTCTATATTTAGTTTATTATTAATAGATATGTGTTCACCAGAAAAAAATTTAGCTAAAATCAAAGATGTTTATCATTATGGAAATTATTGGCGATATTTACAATAAATAATTGTGTACCTTATTTTTAAATATTGAATAAAAAAGGTGCCTTAATTTGAAAATAAAAACTTCTTATGAACAACAAAATATTTCATATGTGATATTGAATGCCTTACATTTGAAGTTTCTTATGAGGATGAGTTTACAACGAAGGAATGTATTAAAATAATGGGTATTTATATTAATGAAAATTAACTGCAATCAGTTTTTAATGATCATCCAATCAAATCAAATGAACCCATGATCCCATGTCAGTTTTAAATAATTCGGACATTCGGTATCATATGAACCTTAGATTCAAAGAAATATCTGAATGGAAATAATCTGCCTATTTAGGTCATACTTTTTCTCAAACATACAAGACACATCTGGAAATCTAAATCCAGTTGTAGGAACACGAGAAATATAATTTATAAGTTTAATTTTTATTGACTTACAGACATTGTTACTAATTAAATAGATAAAAGTGCCTGAAAAATCTGGACCGTTACCTTATAAGGAATTAGATACGTCAAAGTTATAATATAACTATATAAATGATATTTTATAAAAAAAATATCCACTTTAAATTAGTTATACAACTAAACATGTCAATATAGTAAAAAAAATTAAATCATGATCTGATACAATAAGTAGAAGAACAACCAGATTTTTTTTATTCTAAACGCAAGCCAACAGAAACTGAAACTATGTAAATTTTGAAACTGAAAAATAGCTATTTTGTATCGAAGTAATTTTGCGGGGGGGGGTGAACAGAGATTTCCTTCCAATTGCCAATCACAAAACAGAATTTCCCGATTTTCTTTTTGAATGTCGGCGTTCTTTTTTTTGAAAGTAATTAACCACAAAATAATTTTTCTTGGTGATGTTTAAAGGTATAGAAAAAAAGAAAAGAAAAGCTCGAAGCATTGATACAAAATACTTTCTGTCAAATGAAGGCGTGGGAACCAGCTAGGAGGGGGAAGGTTGCACACACACAGGTGCCAAGACACTGTTGAGAAACGATAAAAACGGGAGTCCTTCACGCCCTCGGCCGATCCAATTAGCCGAGAAATAACTAGTAATGAGACGATCTCGAATACCTAAACCGGCAATAAAATAGTCCATTGAAAGTTACCCACTTTTCAGGCACTATTGAAAAGAACTTGGCGGCGTCTGGCGGTCGCCGTCTCATTAGTAGCTGCCAAAGCAATGAAAGAAGGAGAGGAGATTGATAGACAAATTCTTTACACATTGGAATGATCTTGACAAGTGGGGGACTGGATTTCACAGTTGCATTTCAAGAGGGGGTGAGGGAAGAAATTGAGAAAGTCGGCTTTTTCTTTGTACTCGAGTGTTTACTTGTCGTCGGGCAGGTAACCGGGGATGAGAACTTACCTGCCCCACTCCCGAAACAAAACTCGTGTACAAGCGAGCCTACAAAAGCCCTTTATAGCCCTTTTTAGTTGGTAGTTAATTATAAAGTTAGTTAGTTATAAAATTATAATATAAATTAATTTTAATATTGCACACCATTTGGCGTACTAACATTTTAAAAGTGGAAGTGGAAGTATAATTTTATAACTGTTTTAGTTTCGATTAAATTTTAGAACTTCTAATTTTCAGTGGTAGATAAAACAGTGTTTTTATTAGACAAAGCAATTAACCAATATAAACTACTTAATGTAAAAATACTCAAATTTGTGAAAGCTATTTTCGAGTCTTTTCAAATTTATGAGTGCTCAAAGTAGCAATTTTTTTAGAACTATTTTGTTTAAATCCAGTAATTGCAGTTATATACATTATCCTTTTGAAGCTTTTTTAATATTTGCCTTTTCAAAAAAATTTTAATTAATATTTTTTAAAAACTGTGAGCTTTGTTCTAAAAATTTTATTTTCTCTTAGTATATTTTATTGTTATAAAAGTAAATAAAGTAACCAAAAGTTCAATAGGATTCATTGTCTGACAATTATAGTCAAATTGTTTTTACAAAAGCTACAAAAGATTCAAATTAATTTATTTCAGTTTTCATAATTTTTATTTAAAATTAAAATTAAATGAAAAACTGAAAAAAAAATGTATCTCATTCTTTTAAACTTTAAAATTTTATGATCATGCAATATCTTTTGAAAGAAGTTCAAAAATAAAGCTGAATTTATTTTAATTAGTTAAAAATTAATATATTCTTACTTAAACCACTAACATTTTTTTTGTTTTAAATAAAAAAGGAATTTTATTAACAAATACTAATTAACAATTGTGTTCTACACATTTAAATTAAGTATTTTGTTGCTTTTTTATGTTATTTAATTGAAATAATTATGAAGTGAACTAAATTTATATAATAATGTGTATTTTGTTTCAATAGGTGCAATTATATTTATCATTTAATCATCGTAAGAATACGAAATACTTTGTAATTCTATTAAATTTTCCTTTTGGTTTTTAATTAAACATTTTAATATTTGTTCTACTAAAAAAATAATAAATATGTATCATATGGAAATATATACTTTAATTGAACAAAGCGCACACAATTACATCTAAATATATATTATATTAATGTTAGTTTTCCCAATCTGCTTATGAAATATTTGAAACCTTAATTTCTTAAAAGTATTTCGAATAGCTAATATTGAAATTCTTTGCTCTTAAGAAACTTACAATAAACATTAAAAACTGCTTAAAATATAAAACTATAAATATAAACATACAACCGAATGCATACATAAACAAGCATTATCAAGAGGATGACACCTCACATTTATTCACAGATTTTATACACTATATTTTTCTGAAATTTCATTCTAAAATTAGGCAAAAGTGCTTTCGAATCGCAAAATTCTATCGACTGATTTCAAATACTGTAAATAAATCATAACTTTATATTGATATCACATTAAGATAACGTGTTATTGTTAAGACTAATTATTTCGAACAATTAACAATATTAATTTTGCTCAAATATTGTTACTTAACTATTCCACCTTTTCCATGGAATTCGCTAATAAATTTACTTGATTAGTATGTAGAGTTAATATTTACATACTCAATAGGTTTTATAATATTGCGCACGTGTAATAAAATTATTTACAGTGTAATTGTTTCGAAATGCATTTGATTATATAGTTAAATCTAAAAAAATTTATTTCATTTTTATAACATTATGAAAAATGTCTTAAAGGTTCAGCGCCATCAAATATATGTTAATAATGAATTTTATTAGAAAATTTAACTGAATTTATTTTAAGTTTTGAAATTTTTAACATTAATGAAATATAATATAATATTGACCAAAAAAAAATGTATTAAAAATATATAATCATATTGAGTGCTGGAGTGTAATATTTTCAGCTGTGATCACTGAAAATATGGAATATATTTTATTACTCTGTAAACATCTTTCAAACATATCTTGTAAAGATGGTTGAAGATCTTGGCTGGCAATATTAATTTTTTTTTTTTAAATCTTTTCCTACTCTATTGGCATTAGCTTAAATTTTTTGTCATACATTTTTTATCGTCATTTATTCTTGATTATTTGAAAGTACTACAATGAGAAAACACTTTGTATAAAATTTTCTTTTTTGGATGCATTATCAATTTATCGCATATTAAAGAGAGGAAAGTGTGTTAAATAATTAGTTATATTATTTTACTTTGTTAACTGCTCTTTTTTTACTCTGACACAAAACTTAAAGAAATAGATAATAATGAAGAGAATATGTAATTATTATTGGTATGATTCCTGACTGCATTTTCCATCTTTACGGCATGACAAGCTGTGGAGTATTGATACACTTTATCTAGTGGGACACTCAAAAGCTATGGTACAGTGGACCTCAAAAGTGGGCGAATATTCGTAATCATGCAGAAGATTTTCATACTTGGCCTGACACAACGAAGCATTTTGCGATCATGGCTTGTTTAACGTGCCCCAGCCGCCATCAGCGAATGTAATGGACGTGTCTTCGGTTGGGTTTGATTCGAACTCCTAAACCTCCGATAAAGAACGAACTAACCAACCAGCCCACTGCAGCCTTCGAACAGTATATGATATTCTAATTTAACAAATTTAGTTTTAAGAAAAAATATTTGTTTAAAATTCTTGTTGAAAAAATTGAAATTTACATTTTAATATAACATGTACTTTTTATCATGTAATTTATTATTCTCAATGTTATTGAACCTTTTTTATTCAAGCAGTTTTAAAACTAAAATTTTATCTTTTTTTTTTTTTATAGAGCTCTCCTTTTTATTTTTTATTTCTTTTCCCAACTAGTTAAATTTAAATTTATTGCATAAATTTTGATATAAATATACAATTTTTGTTTATTGTTTCAATCCAGTGTTTAATTATTTTTATCTACTTTAAGAAACAATAACACTATTTTAAAAAGCATTTTTTATCAGTGTAATTTTCTCAATATTTGTAATTTAAACAAGTTCAATTAATTTAATATTGTTTTCATTGGTTGATTATTAATTAAACTAGTAATTTTCCTTTCATTTCCTTTATTTCAATTGGAAATCGGAAATTGTGATTGAATCTATCTTTATATCTGATTATATATTTACATAAGAACAACAAGCAATATAAAAATTTTTTTTACTTTAAGGCATTTTCTTACTTTGAATGTTATACATTATAATATTTTTGTTTTTGATGTATTGCTTGCTTTAAAAAAAACTTCTGCATTTTAAATTTTTCTTTCTTATTGATTCAATTTTTCGGAGATGGTTAAAACTTTAACACTAAATTCTGTAGTCCTGCAATAAAGCCAACTTTTTGTTTAATTTCGAATTCATCATGAAACTGACAAAACTTTTTGCATACTAAAAGTTAAAGAAAACCAATTTTTAAGCACTTTTGCTGTTTTTTTTCAAAGTATTATGAGAAGTTTACATAATACTCACATTTACCATGAACTTTCACCGAAATTAAGCGACTCCAAAAGTTTGTAATGCACTGCATTTATCCCTATGCTATTCTATACTCCCTCTCTAGACTAAAGAAACATCTCGTATAGTATTTAACACACGCTTATCCAATTTTATCTTTTTGCTGAATTAACTCATCCTGTTTATTGATGAAATAATCATAGGATTCTCTAGCATCTAAAAGCATTTCTACTACCTGTTCAAAAATTTTTACTTGCGTTGTTAATATTTTGAAGCGCAAAATATATGTTGATACACATAATCTGATATCTGTGTATATATATAAAAATTACAGCCAGAATTATGATTTTCAAGCTGCAACACATTCTTTTGAACAATGGTTGATGATGGTTTAATCGCCTTAAAACTGCCAGCCCCATAAAACTAGTTTCTGCAAATGGAAAAATTTGCCCGTTTTATTTTCTTTAAATTATAGATGGTGAAAAAGTTCTCCAAATTTATTCAATCAAAATAATATGCTAATACCACCTATTTGCTTATACTTATCTAAAATGGAATTTTAAATGTAAAAGTCAGTTAAAAAAAATTTCTAAGAAATCTTAAAAAATCTGTGCGCTTTATGGTGAAAAATAGAATTTCTTCCCTATGATTCTCTCATCTTCGATATCTTTACTGAAATAAACTCATGGCAGTTGATTTTAAATTTGTTTATCAGTACTATAATTTCAAAGAAAATGTGCAGACTTTAAAGTACTGCAATTTCGAGATTATAGTATTCTGAACTTTAACATGACGTTTATGCATGTGATTAATTGCATTAAAATAATAAATTAAATGATATATCCTAATTCTCTCTAACCTTTAAATACAAAATGAATATTTATGACAACCCCCATATCGGATATATCTTAGGTATAATAACATCATGTTCACCCACCGCAAAACCCTTGTTGAACAATGCGAGGGGTTGACCCATGACCCCATTCCTACTGTGCTGTACCTGGTGGAGGTCCCTCAATGTTTGCCCACACAGACAGGGGAGCACAAAAGAAGGCAATTTCAGTACTCGTTTCAGATTTGTAAACCTTGTTTGTATTCGCTTCTTCCATTCCCCCTGAATTTTCTCTACCCCCCCCCCGCCCCACCAGAGAAAAATGGAGTATACCTGCCCTTTGATGAAGTGAAACTGGGGGAAAAGGGAGAGCTGTCCATCAATCTTTTTGCAAATCCATTGGTTGGAAAGTAAATAGAGTGGAAATAGAAAACAAAACTTTTTGTGATGAAGTTTTTCTTTCCTTCAGAAAGTATACATTTTCATTACATTCAGTTCTTTTGATCAAGCGAATTTCCGAATTCTGTCAAGTCTAGATTTCTAATTCTACAAAAATTTTTGCAATTTTTTTTATGCAAACCTTAATGAAAAAGTTAGGAGCAATCTTAGCAGCAAAACAGTAAACGGATTTTAATCTTTTATTGTAACGACTTCTGAAGATTTTTGTTTTCTTTAAAACTCTAACTTGTAGTCACCAGCTCCACTGTATATTTAGACGGAACTTTCTATGGGAATAAATGTTTTTAACCTCTGAAATTAAGTTAACTAGGCTAATCTCTTTTATAATGTTAACTTTTCATTTTCAACGCACTTTTATAATTAGAATTATTTGACATTTTTAGCAAAAATCATATAAAAATATTTTTATTTAATTTCGATTTTTTTTTTTTTTTTTTTTTTAGAAATTGAAATATTGGCTTAGAATTATTTCCTTTTTTATTCAAAATACTCATTTTTTATTACGTTGAGGTAATATATCATTTTATTTTATAACGGTTTTTGAAATATTATTGATTTCTGATTTTGTGACTTGGAATTAGGATGAAGGAGCAGCAAAATCGGATCGGAAGTACAAAAATTTTGATAATTAATTCTAAATGCTAAATTATCTTTTTTTTTTTTCTAGAAATTGAAATATTCGCTTAGAATTATTTCCTTTTTTATTCAAAATACTCATTTTTTATTATGTTGAGGTAATATATCATTTTATTTTATAACGGTTTTTGAAATATTATTGATTTCTGATTTTGTGACTTGGAATTAGGATGAAGGAGCAGCAAAATCGGATCGGAAGTGCAAAAATTTTGATAATTAGTTCTAAATGCTAAATTATCTTTTTTTTTTTTTTTTTTTTTTTTTTTTTTTAAAGGAAAAAAAAAATTTAAATTTACTAAATATGCAGGATTCAATTTGGAAATAATTTTTTTTTCTTATTTAATTCATAATTTTGAATCAAAATATTAATACTTTTTTTATTCCAAATAACTTGTTTTTTTTTATATCGAAATTAGAAATAAATTCTTTTTCTTTTTTTGAAGTGTAAAAAAAAATTAATAAATTCTTAAAATTTGACTGTTAGATTTAAATACAAAAATGTTCAAAGCCCTCACTCTGTGTAACATAAAAAAATTTATCTTTTTAATTCCCCTATCCTCGAGTAACAGAAAATAAAACTTTGTTTGCTACTAATATTTATTGAGTTGGCAAAATTTTATTTCTCGATAAATACTTTCAACAACTTAAATACCCTTTACCAGAAATAAATATTAGGTATCTCAATTGTTCAAGACTGTTTGTAAGTTCAAGCGAGAACGAAAATGAAGTGAATGTTTGTTGTATTATTATATAAATTGTTTACTATTCATGTTTGGAAACTGCAGTTTTTATGAGCTTTAAACAGGAAAAAGAGTATTATTTATGAAACTTGCCTACTAGGATGGTGAAAATCAAAAAATGCAAAAATTTAAAAGTATCTGATTATATTTTCTTTATAGTGTTAATTATTATTTATAAAATTTTAATGTATAAGCAAATTAAGTTATTTTTCCCATAGAAAAAAATAATTTATCAATATTAATATATTATCAATATAAAATTTTGATAATTAATTCTAAATGCTAAATTATCTTTTTTTTTTTTTTTTTTTCTTTTAGAAATTGAAATATTGGCTTAGAATTATTTCCTTTTTTATTCAAAATACTCATTTTTTATTATGTTGAGGTAATATATCATTTTATTTTATAACGGTTTTTGAAATATTATTGATTTCTGATTTTGTGACTTGGAATTAGGATGAAGGAGCAGCAAAATCGGATCGGAAGTGCAAAAATTTTGATAATTAATTCTAAGTGTAATATTCTATCAAAAATAATACACAATCTTAAAATTTGAATAAAATTTATTTTTCGCAATTGTTCTGACCAAGCACTATTAATAAAATAGCGAAAAGCTAACAAATAATAATTTTTAACCTCTTTTAAATAAATATTTTTTATTTAATAATATATTTATACCAGTATGCATTTTTAAACCAGAAAATGTGTTTTCTTACATTTGAATTCTTTTATCTATAGGTTGATTCACCTTAATAAAATTACTTTTTCTGTTTGCCTTATCTTACTCCCATCAATTTCCTTTAAGATAAATCCTTATTTACGAGCGTACTTTTTGGTTAATTTATTTATTTATTTTTTTTAAGTTTTTCATCTCACTCCGTATGATTAATAACTCATGCTTTTTTAGATTGTTTTAATAATATATTATAATGTAATAAATTAATCCGTATCAGTTACGAAAATTATTCACTGTTATTATTTTTCTTTTTTAGTTATCATTTATTATATTTTGAATAACTTATTTACTTTATTTTCTAACCTTAATAACTTCGATATGAATTATTCTAAAAAGTTTCTGTGTTAAAAAAAAAGCTTCTTACCAGAATTCTATTAATTTTGCAATATTTACTGATTAAGTATTATAGCGAATACATATAAATCCTGATTTTGTATAAATAAATGTAATTAAAAAAAGTTATTCCTTTGACTTTATTTGAATGACTATTTACTAAAATTCTTTTCTAATACTTAAATTTAATAGTTTTCTATTAAATATTGTTTAACATTTTCCGTTGAAACATATTAAACTGGAATATTTTGGCTTTATTTTGTACTTGTTTCTAGCAAAATTATATTTCATTACATTTAATTTGCGATTTTGTTACATTTCAATGTGTCATTATTTTAAATTAAATTATTATATTTGTATAACGATTTGAATATCGATCAAATGAATATTTTTTTTATATAATGTATTATTCAAAAAAAAATGGAAACAAAAATTTTAAGGAAAAATAAAGAGCTTCCATAAATTTTCTTATTTAAATTATCTATTTTAATGCCTACGACATCATATATTAATATTTAAAATAATATTAATGTAAAATATTTTCATTTTATATTAATTTTATTTTCAAATCTTGTCTGTTAATAATAACAAAATATTTTTATTTCATTCTTATTTTCAGAAAAAATATCAATCATTTTTAAATTATCCAATTAAAAATACCGAAATCGGTATAAGGAATTTTTTAATCGATAGAAAATACTCATAAATGATAAGATATCAGTTCCGGAAAATACCTTCTGCTTAAATTATTAAATTAACTAAGATTTTAAGATGTAAGTTAACTTTGTCACTATGTTATTATCCTTTGATATAAGATTGTTTTGATCTTGATATGTTGGATATCATAATCACGATAAAATCATAATTTATCTTGATTAAAAAACTTATAAAGGTATATTTTATTTAATCTGTTTATCATATTTAAGTTACTCATTAACAGAAATAACAAATATCATGTATAAATATTCTTCATTTGTGACAGAATTTATTCAAATCTTATCTTATTTAAAATTGACATTTTAATGAAAGAAAAAAAATTATTGAATTAAGTATAAGAGCAATTAGATAAAATTTCATAATGGCAAAATAAAAAAATTAAATGTATTATTTCATTTAATAATAACTCCTTTTTCTAATTATTAAAAAATGTAAAATAATGATCGATAAATTATTGGTGATTATTGGTGGAATTTCAATTAATTTCCTATATTTCTTTTTCATTTATTTTCAATGAAATTAAATAATTATAGTAGATAATAATAGTAGAAATAATTATAGTAGATAACTATAGTAAATAATTTAATTAAATAATTATTTCAGAGTAGATTATTTAGTTTTATTTTCAATGAATTTAAATAATCTACTCTGAATCACTTGTGACTTTTATAAAAAATGATGTATTTTCCATTAAAAACATTTTCCTTAAGAATAGATGATTTCTTAGTAACATAAAAATAAGTTTATTCTATTTTAGAAAACGAAACTTGTTCAAGTATTCTTTTTTTAAAAGTTTTATTATAATAACGAAAACACTATTATTCACAATAAATTGTGAACAATAAGAAAACCTTATTTTGATTTTTCAACATCGTTTTACAAAACTAAGAATAATTTGCTTATTTAAAAATATAAGCAAATCATTCTTAATTTCTGAATTAAATTTGTGCAAAAATAAACGAAATCAATTGAGGATAATTCAATAGAATTAATTATTTTTAAGTTAATTTTTTGCTTCTTTTGTTTAATTTATTTCTTATTTTAATTTATTCTTAATTCCTTTGAATTTCTTTCGGCCACAAATATTATATTCATTAAATTATCTTTTTTCTTATATGATAATGAAATAACGATGAAGTGTGATCATTTATATACCGTTTTATTAAAAGATCATTATTTCATAAAAGCATTTTAAAAAATTCATTAATATTTCCTCGTATTTATAAATGTTTATTACTCAATAGTGTTGTGAAAATTATTATGTTTTCTCTTCCAGGCTCTCAGTGGTTTTCTGTTGATACTGACCTGTGACGGGGAAGTGTTCTATACATCTCACACTGTCGAAACATATTTGGGCTTTCATCAGGTATACTTTGATAATTTTGCACGTCTTTGTCAAATGTTTTGCATTCATAAAATATTCATTGAACAAGAGATATTTTGCTTGCTATCACTAATAAATATTTATAGCTTTCAGAATTTGCATAAATTTTTTTTCATAATTCTTTCACATTGACTTTTTTTTTATTTTTTTTTTTTATTGAAAGCTATTCCAACGGAATTATTTCAATCTATGTAATCTTGCAGTGTAATAAAAGAAAATTTTACATCCTCAATAATAGTGGTGTGAAAATCAGTACTGCCATCTAGTGGCAAAATTAAGTACTAGCAAAACAAAAACTTTGTTGCAGTGCAAAATAACATTTAAATTATAGATTAAAAATTTGTAACACACAATGTCTATAAAATTAAATGCTGCTAACGAAGGCGTAGAATAATATATCTGCATTTATGAATAACATAATATTAAAATTGCAATGAATGTTTGCATATTTGTACTGCAATAAAGTTACATTCTGAATCATTGGAATGAACTGGATCACTTTCTTCAATGCAGAAATTCTCTCAACACTCTCTTCTAATTATTTAAAGTAAAATCACATCTTCCACTGGGAATCCAAATGAACTCAAAATGAGTAACTTATCTTTCATTAATATGGGCCAGTTTATATTAAGGTAATAGAAATTCTTAATTTAATTTAAAAGTCCTGTATTGATTCTTTATCATTAAATATATGAAAAGTCCGAAACTCGCAAATTTAATATTCAAATACGAAAGAATGTATCTGAAATATACTTTTCTCAATTTGCACATATTTTGAGAACTTTATAGTTGAATACAGTTACATATTGTACAATCCTGAAAATTATATTAGGCAATATTTCTTAGTCGAATCTATAATTCTAAATCTTTTTCTGGTGTATCAACTAAATAAAAATGATAGTCTCGATATATCCATCGTTAATGAAAACATAACATGATTTTCCAGCCTCTAGTTAAATGTGAATATTACTTATAAAAATTATTCGCTATTTTGACAAAAAAACAACTATATTTTTATTTCAAGAACAAATATTTATGTTTGTTACATTAATTATAATTATAATTATTACACTTGTCATTTCATTTCACGTCAATGAACTCATACCCAAGGTCGAAACAGATACTCTTGCACCCAGTTGAAAAAAAAAAATTATTTATCTTTCAAACATCATGCATTTATGTTCGATTTCCAATGTCATAAATAATTTACTTCGAATATTTTTTCCATGATTCTGTTTGAAGAAACCATAGCTTAATAAATAGAAAACTATTAATAAGAACATGTACAATAAAGGTGATTCAACCTGCAGGCGGTAATTAGGAAACATGACCATTAATAACCTGCAAAACAAATGGTCGAACCTCATTAGAAGTGTATTTGGAACATAGCGATTGCTCCAATTGCCAGCGACGCGTCATACCTTCGGTACCGCCCCTTTTTCGACAGGAAAAAGAAAAAAAGAACGGAATATTTTTTTTTTCTACCCTCCCCCATTCTTCTAATCATTTCTTCTTTTCCAAATGCGATGGGGGAAGGAGAGGAGATTCGCAGAGAGCGAGCGAATCCCGACGCCCAGAAACGTCCGCCATTCTCACAGCCTAGACGTCGAATCATTGCATCATCTGAATAAATGAGATTTTGCGCTCCATAGGGTTGCCGTAAAAGTAGAATATTGGCGGTTAATTCCAACTGAGAACCCAGAATTGTTTGTTATAGGAAGAATATTAAATTGTAACACGAATTCGTATGAAAAATTAAGAAACAAAACTTCAATGGGAGCATTTTGGAGGGGGAAAAATACCTAGAATTTTACTGTAAATTCAGTCTCGGAGGCGTGGATTAAAAACACACTACTTAAAATTTAACAAAAGATTATTTATTGAAAAGTATTAATCAAATTTTATGACAAAAATATTATTTAAACTTCATTCTTAGTTAACAAGTTAATGATTTACTGAAAACAATTATAGTTTGGCTATCAATATTTTAAGGAAAAAATTATTTACGATAGTTAATGCTAAATTATTATGTTATTATTAACTATTAAAAACGCATTTATTTTACAAAGAGAGCAATATAAAAGACAAATGCATTATTGTACCATTAAGTAGAAGAAAATTATTTAAGCAGATAGTATCAGTAAAATATTGAGTTAATATTTGAAATTCTTCTTAATCGCACCATTTATATATATACGCTAAGTATTTAAATGTTCAATTTGATTTTGACGATAATATTTTTGCAATTTTACCTCATCCAGCTTAATTAGGTCTTATGTCATTTATCTTGAAATGGTTTAATTAGCTAACTATATTATTTAATTGAATAAGTATTTTCATTTTTATGATTATTTTACTATAATTATCAACTTATAACTCCATTGAAATTGATATTAGCTTGGAAACATCGAAAGCCTTATTAAAAAAATTAATTAATGAACTAAATATTTTCTCTGTTTACTGCTGATGATTGGACAAGAATTACATTTTCTGAGGAATTAAATTCATTTCTTCTGGTATCAGAATATTAAAAGTTATATTTTGTCTTTTGAAAAGCGTTCTTTTAAAATCATTGGGATGTCTAACACAGCTAAAAAAAAATTTTTATGGACCATGCTATTAAAAGCATCAGTAAATATTCAAGAGTTTATTAAGGAAAATTATTGCTAACAGCTCGTAGCATTTATTGTGGGAAGATTATTATAGAATACTCACTTGATTATTTTTATAACACGTGCATAATCCATACATTTTGATTTGTTTAGGTTTAAAAAGTAAGAAAAGAATTTTGAAGCATTTAATGAAGTATACAAATACACAGACTCGAGTAAACTTATATTTGGTTACTCCCTATAATTTAAAAAAATAATTATTTTATTTGAAAACATTCCCTGATTATTAGTTAATAGATGATTTGGCAGTTAATAATATTAGGGTTAGTGATTCACTATCATACAACAATTTTTTCAACTTGAGACATGGAGTGAGTACTAATACATACAAAAAAAGTGAAAGTTTAATATAAAACAATAAATATTAAAAATAAATAATTTAATTCATTTAAGTAAATTTTAAAAAAATTGTAAGAGACCGTTGTTCGAAAAAAGAAACATTTCCTGATTAAATTTTTATATAATATAAAACGTCTATAATTGATATCAACTCTTTTTGCATAGTTATAAATGTCTTTGTAAATTTCTAAGAAATTTTATTAAATTTTTAAGAAAACGTAGCTAAATTAATTTAAAACAATGACATTTTTGTCTGCATTTTCATTTTATAATATATAAATAGTTTTACCTTGAAGAAGTAATTTCTATTAATTATTGAAAATTTTAACTGAAATGGATGGATATTGAACTTTTTGAAATACGAATCTGAATTCTGAAAGACTCGTGATCTTTTAAAATCTAAATCTTACAAATCTATTTTATATGAAGTAATAATAGTAAGAAATACAAGGCAATATTTGTGTTAATCATATTAATAGTTAATATCAAAGTAAAATTTGAAAAACGTCTTTCGGAAAACATTTTCTGGAATAGGCTTTTCGAAATTTACCAAATTATTTTCAGCACCTTATAATTATTTTGTGCCACCTTGAATCCGTGTTTTGGGTTATAAGTACAATTTAAGAGTCGTTTCTTGAAAGAATTTCAACTTTTATAAAAATGCAGGCATCATTTATGGAGAATAATAAGTTTCTCAACTGTTAATTTAAAGATAATTAATAAAAAATGTATTAAGATTTGACTTTCTTTAATCTTGAAATATTTTTCAAGATTCTTGGTATTTAAGAATTTACATATTTAAGCGGTTTTTTTTTTCTTAAATTTTTAAATGATTTCTATAAAATGTATTGTATTAAAAAGTAAATACTAACAAATAATTACTTAATTAAATATGTATTCAATTGAACTATGTATTTATCATCAAGATCATAAGAGCATCCAAAAAAAAAGGATTGCAACTATTCTTGAAGGATTGCAATCCTTTTTGGATGCTCTTTTACGGATTATTAAATGGATACTTTATTATTTAAGATTATTGTTTTTCAGGATAACCTAAAAATAAATTTACATTGTAGAAAATTTAAGCATTTTTAACAGTTTTTAGAAAATTGCAAAATTTTTATTTTGTATAAAATATACTTTTCTACAGTTTTTGCTTGTATAATAAGTCAAGATAAAGCTGGAAAATTATTCAATGGATAAAAAAGATTAATTTTTTTTTTTTTTTTTTGTATGCAAAAACTTTATTTTTTAAAGAATATTTTATAAATTAAGTGCATATAATTATTGTATATTAAATTATCAGAACCTAAAATATGTATTTAGCTTCTATTATTGTATTTTCACACTTATTTTACTAAGTAAATTAAAAATCACTCCACTGAAATTTTTTCTTTTGAAATGAAGCCCACCACCAGCTCAAGTGTTCCGACCTGTTGAAATTGTAAGAGTTATGAGTTTCATTCCCTTTCCAACAGCGGATAATTAAAATTAAGCAGGAAGCATCTCTTCTTGCCCACTCAGATCCCACGAATTCAAATCAGGAGCGAATGACGAATTTCATCTTTCCCAAACACTTTCATTTCCGAAGAACACTAAAAATTTTTGGGTCCCTTTCGATAATTTTCACCCGTTTTCCTCCACTCCCTGCGGCCATCCACCCCCTCTCTCCTCCCCAGTCCGCGTCGATTCATTAATTAACCTGACATAACAGATAATTAGTCGAGTACACTGGAAACTTGGCGCTCTGCTGCTAATGAGGTTATCAATAACTCTGCCTGGCCCATCGGTTTCTGATGCCTATCTGGCCTCCTCCTTTTCCCGAATATCCTTCCTCCTCGCCTCTCCCCTTCCCCACTATCTGAGTGATGTTCCCTGTCACCTTGGGGTGCCTCCCCTTTCGTTACGGCATCTCCTCTCTCCTCCCTTTACCCCCCAGAATTTCTCTCGCAGTTTTGAGTACACCCCTCGACCCCCCTCCTCTCACTCGCCTCTATACTCTGCTTTTCCTGATTTATGGGGATTTGGCAGCGATGCAACGTTTTGGTGGCTCGATTGCTCTTTTTTTTGGCGCGATTACTTGGCGACATCCATGAATGATAGTCGAATACTTTGCAGCTTGAAAAATATAACTTGTATATGAAGTCTTATAAGCTTAAAGATTTATGAGCTCGAGTTTGGGATGAGGATCAGTCGGCGAGATAAGCTTTTTTTTTTTAATTTCTGCACACATTTTATTTAATAAAAATTGGATTATTGATAATGAATCTAAGCATTTAGTCGATCAATTATTATTATTTTGTAAATATTCTTTAATCTTACATATTATATTCAAGACCATATTGGGCTTCACTTAAAAGTTTATTTAATTTTTAAAATAATAATAAATATATTTATTAAAATTCTTCTACTCTTCGTTTAATGAACTCAAAAATTGTGCTTATAATCTTTACATTAAAAATGTTTTTACTTATAAGATTTATAAGGTCATGATGATTAGAAAAATAGATTTAATGTAATTAGCAATTAAACGAGTAGCTAAAATTTAGATTAAATTTATAACTTTTTCCTGTTTTTATTAGGTTTATGACTCATCCATATTCATCAATATGATAATTAGAAGATCAATCATAATAAAATGATATTATTCAAAACTTCAGACTAAATTAACGGTGAAAAAATTACATTAATCATAAATTTACATTAAGAAGGATTTCTCTCATATTAATCAACTCTGCTAATAAGTTTTACTACTAGCAATCACATATTATTGATAAAAAAAATGAATGTTTATTTCCTTTTTAAATAATCAAAGCTACTAGTTTAAATTAACAAAAATATTTCAAAACTTCAGACATTCCGGTGTTTAGAAACCTATAATATATATATATATATATATATATATATATATATATATATATATATATATATATATATATATATATAAAGTAATGAATACAATAATAAAAATACATTATAATAAAATATGAACTAGAATACATTACAGGAAATCTAGCCAGCCCAAAAGATGCTAAAGAAAAGTTTGCTAATATAAATAAGATAAAACATGAAAAATATTAAAAATAGCATCGTAAAATTGAAAAAAATACTTTCATTGGGTAAATGCATCAGCAATTAAGAAGAAAGCAAAGGTGCCATTTTACATACCTGGCCACCTCCCTCATGAAGAAGCCGTGGTCCCTATACCTTCTTCTTATCATTTATGTATATATATATATATATATATATATATATATATATATGTATATATATCTATATATATATATATATGTATATATATATATATATATATATATATATATATATATATATATATATATATATATATATATATATATATATATATATATATATATATAATTAAAAATAATAAATAAAATATTATTATATAGTATTATAAATTAAATATTATTATTATACTTATATACTAAAAAATTTAAAAAACTTCTCTTTATTTTTCTTAACAACAAATGTTACAGTAATAATAAAAATTGCCTTCAAAATATAAAAGTAAAAATTAAATATTTTCTTAACTAAAATGTACATTTTTAAAGTATATTTTGCTTAAAATAATCTAAATTTAATGTGAAAATTTTTGAAATCTTGTATTTTCAACTAAGTGAATACAGAAAATTTGAATTGTTTTATATCTTTAACTATAATTTAGTTTTTTCGATCAATTTCACATTGGTACAAATGTAAATAAATGTCATATGCGCTTTTATTTAATTTTTTGTTTCCTCAAAATACCTTTAGTATTACTTTCAGAAAAGCTTAAAAGAGTAAAATAAAATAAAAGTCATTCACATACAAAGCGATGAATTGGCGAAAGTAAGTTAAATCTAACTCTTAACATCTTCTACATTGAGCGATATGACTCTTTATTTTCCCAATGCAATCACAATGAGTATCAAGCAAGAATAAAAATAATCATTACCCACCCAATCGAATTTAAGATTAAAATAAAAGAGTCAAAAAGAAAAAAGAAAATGGAAATAAAGAACCAATGAAGCTGAGACGGGAGCGCCTCCGGTGGCGTGACAGAAAACTATTTCCCTTCTTGACGCTAGCAAATAATGAAGGAAAGAAACCTGGCTAAAGACAACTAATTTGCGTTAGGAGTAAGAGCTTAAGTTACTCTGAATTTTTTGCCACGACCAGTCACTTAAATATGTTTTGGTAAAATGTGTCTTCCTTTGTAATAACTAACGATTTTTTTAGGTAATTTACTATTTTGTTTTGCTATAACATTAAAACTAATTTTTAACAATACTTTATGATGGATTTCACTGTTATTAACATGGCTTAACTTCAAATACTTTTATTAATTAATAGCTCGAAAAGAATCATTCTAAATTTTGAATGGTTTTTATTTTAAAAGATAGAAAATAGTTGAATTGTTTCATTAAAATGTTCTTTGTCAAAGGGGTAATAAATTCCTTTGTAAATATGAGAAAATATGTATGATTTATCTCTTAATACATAACATTTGCTAGAAAAAAATGTTTATATAAGTTTCCTTTAATCATCATTCTTAATTGACTAAGACAGAGAAAATTTAAATTCAATTTATTCAAAAATATAAATAATGCATCACCATAGTTTTAGGTCAGTTATTAATATTTATAAATTTCTTTATTGCCAAGAAAATATAAAACTATCTTCGAAGAAAGAATGCGTAGGATAAATGAATGAAAGTATGAATGGAATATAATAATGAGTGCTGTATAGCAAAACGCAAAAATAAATAATCAAAAGCCCAAAAATAAATAGCATAAGAATATTAATTTTTTTTGATTGAGCGAGAAAAATCGAAATATCTTTCAACTAATGCCTAAGAACAAATTATTTGTTATTCTTAAGAGGCTAAGACTGTTGTCCATCTGATTTGCAAGCATGTGACGATGTTTCCAATAAGATTTTGAAGAATATACTTCCATTTTTGGAGAAATACAACGTTTATGTCTTGCATAAAAGAAGATGAACCTTCGCAAAAACATATCGTATGAACATGTCCGAATGCAACCTTTATGTCTTGCATAATAGAAGATCGATTCACCCTCGCAAAAACATATGAACATGTCCAAATGCAGTTTTTATGTCTTGCATAATAAAAGACAGATTCACCCTCTCAAAAACATATGAACATGTCCAAATGCAGCTTTTATGTCTTGCATAATAGAAGACAGATTCACCCTCGCAAAAACATATGAACATGTCCAAATGCAGCTTTTATGTCTTGCATAATAGAAGATCGATTCACCCTCGCAAAAACATATGAACATGTCCAATTGCAGCTTTTATGTCTTGCATAATAGAAGACAGATTCACCCTCGCAAAAACATATGAACATGTCCAAATGCAGCTTTTATGTCTTGCATAATAGAAGACAGATTCACCCTCGCAAAAACATATGAACATGTCCAAATGCAGCTTTTATGTCTTGCATAATAGAAGATCGATTCACCTTCCCATAAACATATCGTATGAGTATGTCCAAACCTATCACATCGGATTTACGTTAAGAGAGGATTCTAGCTACTCAACCATATTCTGTATTTTTTCAGTTTCGATCATGTTCTCTTCAAGACAAGTTTATGGAGATCAATTACTGCGTAAGGCACAACAAGAAGTCTTAGTATTAAATCGGTATACCTTTAAATTCTTAAATTGTAATTTTGAATGGTATAAAAATCCGCATGTGTTATTCCTGCTCATACTATACACTCATCTAGTTAGTAATTTTATTTGCTTCAAACAAATATTGAATTACTTCAAGCATTCCTTTCTTTTCATATCAACACGCGTCTAAGATCAGTGGCATTCTAAATTAAATCGGAACTCGTCTGTAAATAGCTTACAGCTCTTTGCATCGAATCTTATTTAACAGAAACTCCCTTCCGTTCGTACGGTTCCTTGAAACTGACATAATATCATAATATACCCCATTAGTTTGAGTGCTCAGAGAAATCTTATTAAATAAACCTGTTTCGGATTATTTGGCTTGATGTCCATCATTCTTTTACCAAAAGAAATTGTTTTAGAAATGAAGTAGCGTTGCATTTTCCTTCATCTTGACTTGTTAAGAGGATGTGTTAGTCATCATTCTCTGTGTGTCTCCTGATTGTCCTCTTCTATTCATTGTCTAACATTCTTCGTTTTTTAAAATCAATTTGACTGACTTGAAATGCCACACCTTGAATGTCAATATTACAGTTCTTTATGCTATCCTATATTCAAGTCTCCTCGTAACAGCTAAATGATAAGTTTCAAGCCTTTACATTTAAAAATATCCTTTCTAAAAATGAAAGTCGGAAAATTGAATTTTATTGCTAAACATTGAAATTTATCAATTGAAAATTCGCAACAAAAGAAAGGTAGTCACTGCAAACTCACCATTTTTTGTACATATAAACTGATTTTGATTTTCTGACGTTATGTTTCCTTTCTGTTCCCTTCTACTTTTCTGTTTGTTGTTATTTATTGGGGACAATACTCAAGTAATTTCATTAAGATTATTTGGTCCTTTTATTTTTTAGTCTTGTGATATTACACTGCTGCATATTTATAATTAATAAAGAAAGACAAAACTTATTGGATGTATTTTAAAAAGAAAATATGTCGAATGTAAATCAAAGCACATACGATATTTTAAAATAAGAAATGAGTCACGGAACTGGTTGATTCAAGAAGATAGCCCAACCATATATTATGATACGATCCGAAAATTTTTAACCCAGGGAAAAAATGCTTTGAGAGAGATGAGTTTTAGGGATAAATTCTCACCACAAACTCTGAGCCGGAACATTTTTCTAAAACTAAAGTGAATAACGATCTCCTATGCCTCCACCTTCTCCGAATCTCACTTCATCTTGAGCTTCCTCATCGACAGGGACGAATGGAGTGCCAAAACCGGCAACTTCTCCAATCCATTGCATCCCGTCGGATGATGGATTGCTCCCGATGCTCCGTGGGCATCCCAGCAGGTGCTCTTGAGCCTCCACAAAACCGCGTTAATTAGAAAGAGTCGCTACGACGATGCCGCATTCCCATCAAAGTTTTCCTTTTTTTTTTCCCCCTCTCCGTGCGCATCTTTTACTGCTCTTGTCCCTCTTTTCCTATTGCTGCTCCCGTGTCACGAAGAGACTAGCGAACTTTGTTGTACCATCGCAAGAACTTAAAAATATCAAGACATAGAAGATGCTGCGCCCCGATTTCTTTATTCTCATGTGACATGATGTAAGTTTGAAGTTTTACTTGAAACTTTAAGAAAGAGGTGTTTTTGTTTGTCCTCTATTTCTCGGCATTTACTTTAACCTGTATTTAAGTCTAAGATAAAATCCCGTTCTTGTAAATTTTTCTAGAAAGATTTAGTGCTTTATATAGATAAATACATGCAAAATTTGCATTAAAAGACATGAATACTTTTAAATTAAATTATAAAAGCATTTAAGTTTTGCTGAAGATATTTATTTTTTTATAAATGCAAGTTTGATGATATGCAAGATGGTGATGGTAATGGAAGAAGCAATTACATAATTTCTCACGATCTTACTTTCTTTATTATTACCATGAGATCCTTCAAAATTATCTAAATTATATTTTCCATCAATGCATCAATTTATTTTAAGAGTTCTTATAATTCTTTTTCTCTTATCTGTCAAGCTTTTATCTAAACTTTAGAATTTTTTTAACTAAGTTATCATGAATAAAGGATAATACTATAGATATTTTAAAATGTAAAATTTTTTCTTTGTTGAATTGGTTTTTCATGAAATTATTCTTGGAAATAAAGTAACTTCTAGAAAATGGCATCAGGATTTATTTCAATTTAAGTTTATTACAGAATGAATTAATATGATCATAAATAGCTTTTTTCAAATTTTAAATTAATATTTAAATTTTATAAGAAAGTAATTATCTGTATCAAGCAACATGATTATATGTATTATTTTGTTTTAAGGAATGTAAATTAATACATCACCATAATATTGATTTACTGTGTAATTATTTTGCATAAAACTCTGTTAAAATTTCTATTTCATATTTATTACAAATAAAAATATTTAAAAAAAATTCAGTTTAAAGTTTAAACTTTTCAGTTATTTATCGATAAATCAAATATATAGCTTGATATAAATTCTTTGATTACTTTTTACCAATCACTATCAATAATTCTTTTAGATTCTGTTTGCCTTGTATACAATAAATTCTCATTATACATTATTATTTTTCTGCAGATCAATTTATAAATTTATTTAATTATACTTATAAAATAATATCTGTTAAGGGATATCAATCAATCAATTAAATTTGGGTAAATTATAACATTTTTGAAGTGTAATCCATTATTAATCTGAAATTTAAAATTGCTTTATAAATCGCATTACCAAATAATTTTCCATAGAAACCCTAAAGAGATACAAAAGAAGATTATGTAGTAATAATGAAATTAATATGACGGCAAAATAACTCTAATTTGTTATTAATTTATTTATATTTATTTTTCATGCAGGAAGCCAAATTTGGATGTTCCTAGAATTGTGAATAATTTTATTTATAGTATAAATTGGTGTTTCTAAAATTAATTTTTGTTGACATTAATTATCCCAAATTTCAGGAATTAAAGTTCTTTTTCCTTCATAAAAATTGAATAATTCTGTAACTTATCTTCAGGAATGGTTTTATTATCATTATTTGTCCCATGCATAAACGTCAGTTGTAAATATTTTAATATAGAGAAATCATTTTCCTCTCTTTAGTCGGATATTTGCCATCAAAGTGTCTATGAGCTTGTCCATTCAGAAGACAGAGAAGAACTGCAGAGACATCTTATGTGGAATTCACAGCTATCAGCGGACCGGAGTAACCTCACCCTGCAGGAGGCTCTGTTGCCGGGTAGGTGCATAATTAACATCTAATCGCATGTGCTCAACATTAAAACGAAATTGTTACGAAATAAATACAAACATATATTGTTAGTAAATAAGTTTTCACAACAAGGTAAAAACTTTTGGGGGGAGGACTTTGCTTCATAACAAAATTCTTTCTATTCTATTTGGCAAATGATTCTGTTTGATTAAGAAAACGATTGGGTTCTACTGACAACAAAAAAATCAATTATTTATTCTATTTGAAGGCTTCTCTGGAGAAGGGGCAACTGCCCCATATACTCCTGCTTTAATCAGGCTTTGGATTTCCTGGATTATTGTTCATACGTTTAACGCAATAGTTTGTAAAGTTATAATCTACTGAGTTATTCTAAACAGGATAGAAAATGTATTCGTTATTTTAACATATCACCATTTAAAAGTATTTAAGCGGCTTAAAAATATTTCAGTCCACCACCAGTAGTATATTCAGTTTTTCTTTAAAAAAAAAAAAAAAAAAAAAAAAAAAAAAAAAATAGTTAAGTGCTAATATAGCTATTCTGAATTATTGTTGGCAGAGTTATAGCAGAAAACATTTTGCGACAATTAATATGATTAAATTAAGTAGTGTGAAAGGAGCATAATTTTGCACTATCAACTTATAATATGTAATATTATGAAGAATTTCATAAAGTGTATTTTTAAAAAATACATTTTATAAAAGTCATCTGCTTCTCGATAAAGACAGCTTAAAATTAATCTGTAATATGTGTTGGGATTATACTATGATTAATCAATATTGTTTGTAATAAATTATAGTTTCTGCCTTATAAGCAATTTCTAATTATTGCTGTTAATTAGATTTGAATATTAATATGCATCTTGCAGTTGATTATATATATATATATATATATATATATCAACTGCAAGATATATATATATATATATATATATATATATATATATATATCAACTGCAAGATATATATATATATATATATATATATATATATATTCTACGCCCGTCCTCGGCATCTTTGCCACTAATCGACGAGCAGCCCAATAAAATGATGAACAAATATATCAAGAGTAAAGTCCTTTAATAGCCTCAAAAAGAGTTGTCAGTCATAAGTTTCAGACTTCAGAGCAGTTCTTGCGGTGAGCGGCATCCATATCATCATGATTGCACAATGGACAACAAGCAGAGTCCATTACACCTATTGGATGCAGATGCCTTTGTAGATAGTCATGTCCAGTTGTCATCCAGAAACATGCGACACCAACTGCTTTTGGTAAGGAGCCTGTGATTCGATTGTTCCCATCAAGTAGAGTTTTCCACTGTCTGTCCATAGCCGCATTAGCATAAAGGGAAACTCTGCAATCCATTATTTCACTGAGGATTACACTTTGGATGTTACGCAAAGGGAAAGCGAGGATTTGTCTGGATCCTAAAAGAAGCAGCTTTCGCAAGTCTGTCTGCTTGCTCATTTCCAAAAACATCACGGCGGTTCGGGATCCTAAAAATATACAAAATCGAATTATGCTTAATTTATAATAAACTATGATTAAATATAAACAATCAAATACATTTTTCCAAAGAGTATATTGTAAGAGTATACTAAAAATTTTTGTACATAATATCATATAAAATTATCAATTAAATGAGAGGCATTACATTATTTAAAGATGAAAATTTGTCGCTGTTTTAAAAAATCTAAAAAAAAAAAACTCAATTTAAAATATTTTATAGACAGTATATATTTTTCTTATTACTAATAACTCTCTCTCTCAATATAGCTGGAAATTTTCTTAAGAAACTTCACATTAATATGTAATGCTGGGGAAAGTATTATTTTCCCAGTAATACACGTTACGATGGTAATTAATGTATTTACCAGTGAAATTTCAGCTACCACAATAGAAACCCACAAGTCGGAATTAATACTTAACAAGATGACTCGACGTGACTTATTATCCAGAAAACATTTTCTTCAGGAAAATCAAACTTTTATCATAAGATACATCAATTTTCTTCTTTTCTCTCTGGGTGACATCTTTTTCGTGAAGAAAGTGTTACATTTAGATGAAAATAGTGTATTAAGAAATGTCCGTCTCACGTAAAACTTATCATGCCCAGCCGATGGACAGCAGACTTTTCTCCCAATCAAGAGGTGTGGGAACCGGACATTTGCTCCTGAATTCTGTGCGTAAAAAAAGAAGAAGAAAAATCAAACCAAAAGCTAGGCCTTCCTTGCTCCAGAGAAATGATAGAAAACTGTATGTGTGTGTACCTTCACCAAAATACATTCATATATTGCTGTTGTAGGTGTTTTCCCCAGGAGCCTCATAAATAAGGGACCGTCCATTAATTTCATCTACAACCAATAGGTCATTTATTTACCTCATATTCCTTTGTTAAAGATTACATAGAACAATTTAATACTTTTTCAATTGTTTTCGAAATAATATGTTAGTGCATTTTCACATAAATAAAGCCCAATTAGTATATTGCCATAAGATGGTACAATTAAAAATTGAGAAATTTGAGAATAGATATTTAATTACATCCAAAATAGTCTCTGAAATAATATTTATACAAATAACTAATAATAACAAATAATATCGGACGCACAGTTTAAAATGATAGAAACAAAACACTTTGTCGCATTTATCGATTATGAAGTGAAAAGAATTTTTTATTTTATTTGTTTATTATTATTATTATCCTCATCATCATTATTATTTTGGAAACTTGCTAGATCAGATGAGTTTATTAGGATTATTGAAAGACTGATATTTATTATCATGGCTTATGAAAGTGCTTTTTTTATAATTTTTATAACAAAAATATACAAGCACTCTACAATCGGTTTCTGTTAGTAATTAAATGATTTTATGAGTGATAAGTTAAATTACATATTATATAGTTATATTTTCTTAATGAGTAGAATCATCAATAATCAATGAGTTATCACTATAGAATGAAAAGAATTGTTCAAAATACTGTAATTAATTCAGTATTAACTGTTAAATTTAGTACATATCAGGACTTCACTATACAGATAATTAAATTAGATGAATTATATATTTTTCCAAATTACAAATTTATAAGGATTTTTCTTGAATTGGAGAATAACCTTAATTTTTAATGTCTTTTTAATACATCATTCGTAAATTTATCTTGCTCGTATTCTACAGCTCACTTTTAAAAATTATATAAATTAATTGTTTTTTGAATTAAAAATTAAAATTCAATTTTCACTCATTAATTCAGTTTGTCACAATTTCTTAACATATCATTAATATGTATTCTGAAGTTCTTAAAATTTACTCTAATTTATTTTTGGTTTATAACTGATTTAAAAAATACTTTTAATAAAAGCATAATATTTCACAGCGTGTAAATTTCTGAAATTTTTAGTGTTGCCACATTTATTTGTTGTTGTTGAAAATAAACTGAAATGAATGTTTATTTTGTATTGATATTTTATACCGTAATTTTCAATCATTTGATTATATTTATTTTTGTGCTTACATGAATATTTTTATAATTATTGTCAAAAGAATCTTTTATATTCAGCAATAAGCACATAAACAACAATAATAATAAATGCTATTATATTTTTATAGTGTATAATATCCTATTAATAAAGATTTAATATTTATATTGAAAAAAAATATGTGCGATATATCTACAAGTAATGTAAATAATCTTTCCAAATTAGATTTCTTAAAAATTAATAAATGATTGTTAATCCAAAATCATTAAAAATGTTATTTACTGAAAAAAAAACCTCAAACAAAATAATAATTAGAAAGTAAAAATAAATGTAAAAATAGTAGTTTTCACAATAATTTTTATATAAGAAAATAAGCACCGAAATAAGTATATAACTGCTTGTTTTATTAATCAGTATAACTCATTATTTAAAACATATATATGCATTTCAATAGCATGTTGTGTTTTAAATATTTGCTTAATTTTTAAGTGTTAATTATACAATGTTATATTGCAAGTAGATTATAGAACAATAAGAAACGGCCATTTTGGATAAGTTTTATGAAAAATGTTTCATTTTCAGAAATACTTTTTTATAAATATGATTTTTTACTGCAATATAAATTCACTATTATTTTTTATAATTTCAAGTCTTTTGTTATTCGAAATAACTTTTTAGAGTATTCAGTTATAGAATTTTTATTCTTTTTCTGATTTTTATTTTAATGGTATTCTGGAATACATTACAGAATTGGTTATCGAAATTGATTTAAATGAGCAGATATAAAAAAAAAAAAAAATCGGTATTGGTATGACTTTGACGAAATGAGTGAATTTGAAACCCGCGTATGGTTCTTTAATTTAGAAGCTGTTATTTATCACTTGTTATTTCCAATTTATTTTCCCAACCCCATTTTAAAAAAATTCATGGAAGAGAAATATCGAGAGAACCCCTCAAAATACCTGTTCTTTCCAAGGGATACAGATCACAATCAACCGTCGTATATCTCCCAGTATTGATCCCAACCACTGCTATATCAGCAATAAAGACCAAGGCGCTGGGAAAACGGAAACAGTTGCCCTCCCCCCTCCTCTTAACCCCCCTTGTGTTTGTGTTCTTGTATCCGATATATCGACTGATTCCAGGAAAGAGATTACACAAGCATCTACAGCTATGGATGCCGTCCGGGGGGGGGGTTGTGAAATGAAATGAAAGGAAGTTTTGTGCGAAAAGGATGAACTGAGTCTAAAAAAAAAAAATAGTAATAAATCAATTGGAGAATTACCTAGGAATGCAGTTTGATGACAAAATTAGAGACAGAATATAGAATTGAAATATACTTTATATTTATATAATTATAACAAAAATGAGGGATGTATATCCGTGGTATTTATATACATCTTATATCTTGAGGAGCATTCCACACTGGGAAATATAAACGTTAGTAATTTTTTCCATCACTAATGTTCTTAAAGAATCTTTTAAATTTTATTTTAAAGTAACAGAATTAGTATTTTTTTTTAAATCCAGAACACTTAAATGTTGTTTACTTTAAACTAAATCAAAAATGGATTCTAAAGAAATAGGTAAAATTATTCATCAGAATTATTCTTTTAATTAACATTTAATTTAACAAATGAGACATTTAAAATAATAAGAATTTTTTAATTATAGTCACAAATTTCGCTAGGGTAATTTAATACAATTGATTATCATTATTTTAGCGACTGCGAAATGATAAAATGTTTAAAATTGTGTAACAGAAAAATTTACTAACAATGCTTAGTTATAACTGTGGAGTTTAGTACTTTATGGAATTTTTTGGTATTAATTAAAATGGTTCCTGTAATGCATAAATATTCTATTAAAAATTTTAATTTTTACCATGTTTAAATATATTTTTTTATTTAAAATTGAACTAATAATGAAATGAAGTAAACATTTTTGCCCATATTCCAGTTTGATTGTGTAAATATTGACTTAGTTAGTTTAGTATTTTAATATTAATATAAATACTACATTTTTGATTTTTATTTGATTAAAATTTTTAATCTGGTGATTAATGTTGTGAAAACTCGAATATTTTAACTTGATTATAGTTTTAAAAGTAAAATTTTCAAAATTTACTCACATTAAAAATTAAATAATTGAGAAACAACAATTTAATTTTTATAACATTTATACGAAACATTCTAAAAATTTTGTAGAATTCAAAATTATCTTTCATTTTTCACTGAAAATTTTTTAATGCATTCCATTTCTATTAAAAAAATGTTAAGTGCTTTATTGCGAGATAATTCTGTTGGCATTCAACAAAAAAATGTTAATTAAAAATAAACTTTCTTTTTCTTTTTTTCTTAATGAACTTCAGGATGTGTTTGTCTATTTTGTACATTTTTAATCAAATGTTAGTTAAAATTAATTTCTTTATAGATTATTTTGGTTTTTGCATGCATTTTACATTAACTTAGTTTATATGCGTTAAATGTTAAATATTTCACCGAATTTCAACATCAACTTAATTTTTTTAAGTGTTATTTCTTTGCATAATAAAGGAATTTTTTCGTACATTTTCTTACAGAAAACAGCCAAATCTTAGAAAGGAATTTTACTGTTCGTTTTCGTTGTCTACTTGACAATACTTCTGGTTTCTTGGTAAGTAGAATTAACTTTCCATTTAAATTTTGCAATTTATAGACTTAATTATTGGATTTTATATTTTATTTTCTTATACATACGTTCAATTACATTTAATTTTGGCAATTACGTTACTAGTGTATTGGTAAATATCAGCATTATACATCCACAAATGTTTCCAGAAATGCTTTGTTGTCTTCCATATTTTAATAAAATTTTTCAACAGCTGTATGATTTTGCTAGATATTATTCAGTAAATTAATTTGAATAATTTATTTGCCCTAATTTTTAAAAATTTCTTTAGTAGAATTTAATTTGAAAAATTATTCTTTTAAAAATTTCCTGAAATAATTATTACAATAAAGTTCATGTTGCATTAAAATGGCGATTTCTTGAAAAATAAAAAAAAATGCACAATGTCTTTCAGTAAGTTCATTTTATTCTGATATAAAAAGGTCTAAAAAATTAATTGCAGATTCTTCCAATAAGTAGAGTTTGTATGTCCTAGATTTCAGCATTTAATCACATAATGTAAATTATTAATAATGGAAATTTTGTAAACAGTCATTATGATTGCATTAAAATCGATTTAAAATCATTTTTTGCAGACTACAGGCTGTAACACTTTTTTTTAATATTTATTTATTTTTTACTTTTTTATAGTATTAGAATTTTATTACTTTTAAATGAATACACCATTTTTTTCTTTCTTCTATTCTGTGTACACTGTTTCTAAGTTAATTTATCACAATTTCTCACATTGTTAACTTATTTTTCTACAAAATTTAGTATTTTCACAGAACAATATGAAGGTTGTTACATTTGTTCCACAAAAATATTAAATTTGTGATAAATTAACTTAGAATGGAATAAAGTTGTAACATTTTTATAAAGAAAAATAAGGAATATTTTTCCTTATAAAAATGTTTTTTTACTTATTTTTTTTTTACCTTTTTTCATAGTAACAGAATTTTGGTACATTTTAAATGAATGCACCATTTGTTTCCTTCTTATATTCTGTATTCTCTGTTTCTAAGTAAATTTATCACAAATTTAGTATTTTTGTGGAAGAATATGAAGGTTGTAACATTTGTTCCACAAAAATATTAAATTTGTGATAAATTAACTTAGAATGGAATAAAGTTGAAATATTTTCATGAAGAAAAAAAGGAATATTTTTCTTATAAAAATATTACAACTTTATAAATATTTTACAACGTAAAATATTTTGAGTAAATATATATATTTTTAGCAGCAAGTGGTGTACAAATATATCTACCGTGTGGATTATACCTCATGACTAATAATGACATTTTTTTAATGCTTGGTTGAAATAGTTATTTATCCTTCCATTAATCTGATAATAACCATTTTCTTATATCTGATAGAGGTTGGATATTCGAGGTCGAATCAAAGTGCTCCATGGCCAGAACCACAAGACGGAAGAGCCACCTCTTGCCCTCTTCGCCGTGTGCACACCTTTTGGTCCCCCCTCCCTTCTCGAGATGCCGCACAAAGACACCATGTTTAAAAGCAAACACAAACTCGACCTCTCTCTAGTCTCCTTCGACCAAAGGTGAGTTGAGTAGTAGTTGTTTCTAATCCCAGAAGGTGTAGCTAAGCATCTCCATAAAACCAAAAATCATTAAAAACTAAAAATCAAATAAGATTCTCCAAAACCTCGTTCACAGTAAAATTCAGACAATCAAGAATATGTCTCGGGAAAGCCTGATCAGCTTTGCACCAGTGGCACTCCAGAAAGACTTTCTGGTCCCAATGAAAAGAAAGGGACCTAATGTGGCCACTCAAAAAACGTGAAAGAGCAGTCTGCTGTATCCTAGGGATACTGGGCTGGTGCCACCAACAAGGTTTCTTCCCTAAGTAGCAAGAATGGGCAGGCAGATCTCTCCAAATTGCGTTTAATTCCATCTTTGTAAAAGTGGATACTTCCGAAAACGTTAGAATAGTATTGCCCTGCAAGGTATCAGCACTGGCAGACTTGGCCAAGCGATCTGCAATTTTATTAACACTCAATCCAACTGAGTTTGAGTGTTTTATCTTATCTGTATTCATTTATATATTTTTTACTTGCTTCATTTATAATATTTATATATTTTTTACTTGCTAACTAATTTGTTTGGTCTCAAAATATATCTTAATAACTAAACATCATTTGATGCTTTTCATTTAAATTAACAATATGCAAATCTAATATTAAATTTTGATATTTATGTCTCCTTGTGAAATTAATTTTAAATTCACATATTTGGATTCTATTGCTGAGTAGCTTCCAAATCATACAAATTAATACATATTATTTCAAGTTGATAGGGATTCATTTATCATGAATATAAACAAAAACAATTTAAAGAAGCTCCCCTCCCCCCAGTTGAATAAAGTTATTGATAATTTTGTTATTTTACTTTTCAGGGCGAAGCAGGTGTTGGGGTATTCTGACACTGAACTCGCTGACAAGGGTTGCTATGACCTAGTCCATTATGACGATCTCGCATATGTCGCCAGTGCCCATCAAGAACGTAAGTTATTACAATATTTCTCACAAATATTTCATCCCAATAAATGAAAACTTAAATGCGTATACATAAAATATCATATCAGCAAGGAGGAAAATTTATTATACTCATTTGAAGGGGGAATATTTAAGATTGAGTTTTATTGTATCAATTAATATATACTAACAGTGTGTTTTGCCTTACATGTTTATTATTTTGAAAGAGAATTTATCACTCCAATATATATTTTATGAAACATAATTGAAGTTTATGTTTGAATAATCAAAATTATAGTATAAATACTGATAAGAAAATATTTTACTATATTACAAAGTGTATTAGTTAATCAAATTTATAAGGGAATGATAAAAAATGTGCTTATAAATATCAACATTAATCATTGTTTCAAAGAAAAGATTTAGTTATTAAATTGATCTCAATGTGAGATTACTGTTTACATTTAATCATATAATATATATTGAACAAAAAACATATTACAGAAATAGATAAATTAATATAAATGCAAAGAAAAGGGGAAAAAAGAGGAAAGTTTTTCAAATTAATTCAAACAAATTTAGTTTTTAATTATGTTAACAAGTACTGAAAATTATTGATTGATATTAAATCGAATTATTTTTTTAATGAATTTTTTTTTTTTTACATTAAGTTTAATTTTACAAATTTTGAAAAATACTTCTCATTTTTTTTCTTTAGATAACATGATCTTTCCATCCATTATTATTTGAAACGCTGAAATTGAATAATGTAATATATATATTGTAATTAGACACATAAATGTACTGATCAGCATAAAAGAAAAAGTGGTTGAAATGTTTCGATTAATTACTGCAAGGTTGGATTCGAACAGTTTTCGAAGGAATCAAGTTCTCTTATTAACTTTGAACAAAATTAAACATAACCTTCGATTTCTAGTGGTTTTCTAGAAATTTGGAATATAAATTTAATTCACAAAAGAATCTAAAAAATATGAATTTTATATATCTTAAGATCATTAAGATGTATGTTTAATATTCGTATGTTACAAAAAATGGAAATAACTTCTAAGATCTAAACATTATTTGCAGTTTTAATCAATCTTTGAAAAAATATTTCTTTAGTTAAGAGTAAAATTAGTTAGTAAATGTCTTCAATTTGCCTTCAGATAATAAGATGAGTAATTATTTTATTTTTCCAGCATATTGTCCCTTACATTTTGAGGAAAATATGCATTCTTTCATAGGTTTTAAGTACTTTAAAATCATATTCGGCAAATGACCAATGACAGGAATAGTCTGATAAATGCATAGTTTATAATGGAAATTAATTAATAATTAAGTAATGATAAATATTAATTATTAATGTTCATTAAACAATTAATTATTAATAAATATGTATGAATCATACAGATAAAGTAAACGTTATTGAAAATATTTGTAGTAGTTTGGAAAAAAATAGAAATAAAAAACATGTACCTGTGTTTTTAACTAAGTTTTTTACATTTATTATATTCATTTTCTTATCTCTTAGTTCTGAAGACTGGAGCTTCCGGTCTCATAGCTTATCGTCTCATCACGAAAACTGGTTCTTGGCAATGGCTGCAGACAAGTGCTCGACTCGTTTACAAGAACAGCAAGCCAGATTTCATTCTCTGCACCCACAGACCTCTCATGTAAGACTGAATTTTTTATCAATCAACAAGAAATCTTTAATACAATAAATCATTTACATGTCTTTAATGCATATAGAAAGAGACGATTTCAATTACAAAAAAAAAATAAGCTGCATGCAGGCATTTCTGCATTATAATAATAATATTTTATAATAACACTTCATAGTAATACTTTGTAAAAATACTGCTTAGTAATGCTTCATTTTTATAAAGTTCTCAAAATGTAATGAATTTCGCTATTTTTATTTTTTATGGCTTTTGTAATATATTTCATTTCTACCAAAATAGGGAAGAAGAAGGCCGTGATCTTCTTGGGAAAAGAACAATGGATTTCAAGGTGACATATTTAGATGGGGGAATGAATTCCTTATCAGATCGTAGTGGTCTTTTATCAGACAGTGATTTTGTTCTTCGATGCCAACGAACGAAGAGGTACAAGTCGCAAATTAGAGACATTATTAGCACTTGTAGAAAAAGAAAAAGCCCAGTGAATGGTCCAGCAGCATCTGCTACAATTGTAGGAGGGTCACTACCGGATACTTCGACATATATGGACGATGCAGCAGCTGCTGCTGCTACAGCAGCTGTCGTAGCTGCTGGGTATAATAATGTGTATCCGTATGGTACTACAGACAATGTGAATGGCATAGGTGGCAGTTATGGTACAACTGCTGCGATGCCACAAAATCTCTTCACAGCTGCCATTGACAATACGCGGTTTATATCTGCTGAGAATTTTCTTCACTACAGACCGATAGGTACTTATTACCCAGACTATGCAGTAGCGCAATATCCATCGAATGGTTTCTTGGACGTTGCTGCTACAGCAACGGCCGCCAGAACTTGTTTTGGAGCTGGGACTTTCCAGACGGATCCTGGTGGCATTCAGTTAAGTAACACCAAAGAAGACAAACTGTACCAGTGTCAGATTGAAGCTGCAAAATACGGGGTGAATTCCCCCTCACCGCCACAGCAAATGGTCAACAATAAAACACCAACATCATCCAGTTGTTGCGACACTGTACCTCCTTACATGAACGGTGTTGATCCTTTGAGGGGGTGCTTGGTGAACAGCAACGGGGTAGGAATTCAGTCATCTTCATCTCTCCTTCCCGTGTCATTGGATCATCATGATATCAAAGTCAGAGACCTCGCATGTTCAGGAAATTTGACATTTCCACTGCCATCCATGCCTAATAGCGCTGACTGCGTGAGTTCTAGTTTGAGCACTAACAAAGCTTCGAAGAACACTCTTAACGGTGCTCCTAGTAGTATTCTCATGACGATTCGAGACCTACCGCATTGGCCCAAAGAGGAGAGAATGACCTCATTCGATAACAGGCAAAGTGTACTGACGTGGAATAACAAAGATAATCTTTCTATAGAGTGTCCAGCAACTAGCTCCAATACTTTTTCAACTTACGACATAAAATTACCTCGATATAATGATGGTAAACAAGATGGCGAAATTGGAAATGTAACGAGTTCACCTTGTAAATGGAGTGGGAATGCAGCTGCACCAAAGTCTGCCTCGCCTCATAATAGTACCAGCCCAGCCAGTGGCAAAGTGGCACCACAAGTCACATATAGCAGCACACCATATACTCAGGACATGCGGCTAGAGGTAAGATAATGGTTATGGTTGCCATTTTTTATAATTATTATATTATAAAAAAACAGTTGCAAAAATTTGGTTTGGCATTTTTTACACCATCGTTTTGATGTGTAACTACATTCATTTTTTTATTAAAACATATTTTTAACAAAACTAATATTATGAATTTATAGTAATGAATTATTAAATTATTGAAAAATTACCATTTCGGTCTTCATATTTAAAAAAAAAAAAAAACAAAACGATGAAATTTCATGTTTTTATGCAAATACGTAAAGCATAATTACTGTTTTGATGAATTCTATTTTTGATTATTTTTATTTTTCCGGAATTAATTTTGAGTATTAAATTACTTTAGACAACGAAAATTAATTTTTATGTTTAATGCTGCAGAGTTGTAAAGTACAGAAATTTATTAAAATGTACGAGTTATTAAATAAATATTAACCTTTATTGAGAAATTCTTTAATTCGTGAATAATTAGGGCTTTTTTCTCCAAAATGTAATTTCTGTATAAATTAATTAAATTATACACTTCTGTTCAAAATACTTATTTCGATTTTGCAAGTGATAAATATACAAAATGTACAATTCGAGAATACTGCATCCAATTATTTAGATTCATAATAATTAATATTTCAATAATCTGTGCTGATATCTACACTTCTAATTTTTTCTTCATATTTATAGTCATCACACTTTATTTTATTGTGCTTAAAAGCCATTTGAAAAAAAATTTGCCTTTTGTTGTCACATAGTCATTATACCTTATTTCATTATGGTTAAAAAAATTGAGTAAAACTTGGTTTTTGTTATTATAAATAAATCAATGTATTTATTCTTGTTTTAAAGCAAATAGACGAAAATTGAATTTCCTCAAGTATTATATTTGAATGTAGATAATATTAATGATTCGTGCAGTGATTTAGTATCTTAAAAAAAGCCTTAATTTTTTGTAAAAATAAAAAAAAAACTTTTAACTAATCTATAATTTTATAAAACTATAAAAAAGGAATTATAAGAGTTTAAGATTTGAGTATATTTTTTAATATCATTATTTCATAGTCTTTTGAGAATTTCAACTGAAAAATTAACTGTAATTCTCGTAATCTATTCTTTTCGATTGCTCTTACAGTTAAAAAAAATTGAAGTCTTTACTGTGTTACAGCTTCCACTGGTGAGGTCTGATGTGATCCGGCCATCTTCCGTCAAGCAAGAAGGCAACCCTCTGCTTTCAATATCAGAGGTAACGAACACTTTACTGGACCATCACTAGATGGCGCTGTTTTCCCGGGGATTGCCACACCAAAAAAAGTGACCTTCATCAAACAATCACATTTAGTACATCATCATACAGAGAGACAGCATTCAAAAAGACTCATAAATTGTCCTGGGGAAATGCTGAACATAATCTGTTCTCCAAATTAAAGAAAATTCTGAAATTTTCACATGTAGGAACTAAATTAATAGATAAGGTCAAGTGATGAGTCCTAAATTGATTTATGAATAGAAAAGAAAAATTAAAGAACCATATAAATATTTTTTGCAAACAGGTTTTTTAAAAATTTATATGTAGAAGTAAATATAAATAAAATATTAAGAGTAATAGTGTTAGTAAATTCTTATTTGAACATTTAAGAAATTTGTATTTTATGCACATAAAAAATTAATTCATAATTATAGTTATTAACTTTCTATATCAGTCATTATTTAGATGGTATAACTCGAATGGAAATTAACTAAAAAATTTTTAAACTTGCAAAAGGAAAGGGTAAGTTTCAAATTTTAATTTACAACAATTTTTTTTTCTTATTGAGTTTACACATTTATCAATCAATCAATTATCAAATCTTTCAAAAAGATTTCTAATTCATTATTAGGTATACTGTTGGCTAAGTTGTTTTATGTAAAATTCGATTTATAATTATATCAATATGAAATTCAGTAAAAAAATGATATTTTCATACAATACAGTTCATTTATAGACTGTTCTAATAGAAAAATTAAGCTAGCACTCTAAGATAATGCAATAAGTGCAATAAAGCAAAATTCAAAAATTGACTTATTGAAATCCCCAAATGTTTTTATAAAAACTTTTGTATCTTCAGAATTTTCTTCGTCTGGAAGATGAGAATATGTTCATCTTAAATTTAGCCTGTGGGAAGTATTCCTACACAATTTATGAGTGATATTTCCATGTGTAAAGAAACTTGAACAATGTAGTATAACATAAAAAATGATATTAAAAATTATTCTTGTACAGTTTGTGCTCTAAAAATAACAATTTATGCATTCATCCGGTTTGGACTTGTAAAGTTGGTTGTATTTTCACCATATTTTCTTTCCACCAAAAATTTACCTTATGTTTGATATTTCCAGTCTCCATATTTGTAATTACTTTGTTAAGCACCACTTATATATATATATATATATATATATATATATATATATATATATATATATATATATATATATATATATATATATATATATATATATATATATATATATATATATATATATATATATATATATATATGTATGTATATATATATATATATATATATATATATATATATATATATATATATATATATATATATATATATATATATATATATATATATATATATTATTATTATTATTATAGTTATCATATTCATCTAAATAAAAAATTTTAAAGAAAACAAAATCTCACGCGTTATATTATTTTCTAGAAAATAGTTTAGTTAATTTTACTATCTTCGTTTTGTTGAACTACTGAAATTTGAAATTTCAACTTAGACATAAATTGACAAGACTTGTTTTGATTTATCAGAAGTATAATTCATTTAAAGAAGTAAATATAGTAATTTAAACTATGCATAAATTTATATTATAAAGAGAAAAAAATGAAGTTATACTTATTAAAAAAAAGAATATTTTCACGAATTAAAATTTAAAAATCACTTTCATTGATACATAAATATCATAATCATAATCAAGATATATTGTGTAAATAAATACAGAGTGTGGCACGTAAAACCGGACCCGTAAATTCAAAGCATAAAACAATATGGAACGTATTATTAAATATGGTTACTCACCTTCTCACACTGTAGGTGCTGAAAGTGTCCTCCTCTCACTCCACCACTATGCGAGCAGGCTTGAAGAGATTTATATCTATTCCAGAGCCATTTTTTTATGTTGTAATGCTAGTGATTATATCTTGATTATATCTTAATTTTGAATTTTTCAATTGTGTTTAGAGATTTGTTTCGTATAGTCTGCCCTTTAATAGCCACTACATGTAAAAGTCACAAATGGACAGGTCAAGTAACCGAGGAGACTATATCACGCTGCTGATCGTCTTCTCTGGTGCAAATATTTCATGCAAATGGGACAGTCATGATCTCATCTGTGGCATGTTACACCATCCTTCTAAGAGTAACATAGTTGAAGCTTCTCTTCTGGGAAATTTGAATAAAACTCTCATAAGATTTTCAAATGAAATTCACTGTCGCCGTAAAGAATATGAGCCATATACACAGGAATTTTGTTATCAAAAACGTAATATACGAATGTAAGCAAATAATTATAAAAAAATGCAATCTTCTGTAATGTTAAGAAGGACCGTTTTAACGTGTCGTGCTCTGTATATTTCATTGAATATTAAATAATTTACTTACAAAAAAATTTTTCAATCTGTTTTTCATAAATTAAGGTAGCTAATTTCACATTATATTACTTTTAATGTATGCATGATCTTTAAATTGGTTGGTATTAAAATCAAAATTACACATTCAATCTACAATACATACCAAAAGTTGTAAGATTTAGTAGTGAAACGTATTAGAAATCTTTGATGATGCTTATCATTTACCATGCAATAATTATTTGTATAAACTCAGAATCAAAAATGAATTATTCGCTGACAATGAAATCAATGTATTTTATCTAATGTTGAATTATAATGTTTTTTATTGGATATTTGTGTGAATTGGTAATTGATTTTAAAAATTTAAATATTTGCTTCAATGGTCATAAATTTATTTAAAAAGGAAATTAATATTATTTATTAATTAAGATAATTTACAAATCCTAACAAAAATATAGTATTTAATTTTTAAATCTATTGTTATTTTCATAGATGTGACCATCAAAAAATGTGTACAAAGATTATTTGCAAATAATTTTCAATAATTTCTCTTTTAAATGTATATATACTGATCTATTTTATCATTATTTTTTAAGAACATTTAAAAAAAAATTACTATGCTATATTTCTCCTACCATGTTACAGCTTGAAAAAAATAGCACTTTTTAAAAAATGTATACTTTACTTTTTTACATTTGTTACATTTATTCACTTGCTTATTCATTACTTAAAAGAACTGAATGATTACTTGATGACTCTCAAGCGGAATAATTCTTGCTTCCAATAAATGATTGAAAACAAGGAAAAAATTTTAAAAAAAATATCTTCCAGAGTTTTAAATCTAGATTTAGAGTGAGATTTGAAAATATTTAAGCATATAGCATATTGATTCATAAAGACAACAACAGCATTGTGAAAAATTGCAATTTCTTGTTGATACAATTCAGGCAGTCACTTGAGTTTTGCATATGAAACCCATGCATTTTTAAGATTGTAAGTATTGTTGATATATAGCAAAAAGTTTTTGTGAATATTATATTTTCTGTAGTAGATATTGCAGTTTTTTCTTTTAGAAAATGATTATCCCTATATCACGTACGGTAACAAAAAATGTCACTAGCATCAGAATGTAAATATTAAAATTATGGAGTTTGAACACTTTGCAAAAAAAGCAAAACTAGTGTGGAATTATCACTTGATTCATCCATTTAATTTATTATTTTTGTTATATAAATAAAATTTGCAAATTTTGTTGTACAAACATGTGGTTCTTTTTTTATTATAATATATATAAATTATTTTACATTCATACTTATGGAAACATGTTGCATTATATACCAAGTAATTAAACATTTAGTTACTTTCAATCAGAAAGGGCATAAGAATTTAAGAAAAATGTTTTTATACAAAAAATTTTAGCTTATTTAATTAAAATAAAAACATGTGATTAACAAATAAACATTTCAATATTCACTAAGCAATTGTACACAGAGCCAAAGTTCTCCAAATAATATTATCTTTCTAAACTTTACCATTAGCATTAAGCAATATAATCACTGGAATTAATACAGACAGATTTAACTGGTACACTGTACCATTAGACTTTGAAGGCTTTCAATAGAGATTATTAAAATAAATTTCAATATGCAATAGATGTTAGAATATAGAGCTAAAAATTACGTAATTTTATAAATTGTTAAACAACTCACATAACTGATAATTCTAAAATGAATAAATTTAAAAAGAATCACCATTTGAGTATTCTTAAGCATTTTTTAAAACTTTAATGTTGGTGGTAACTTATAGTCGAGGAGAAAAACGTAGAAATAAATGTGTTTACCGAAATCACACACACACATTTTCTAGCGATTTATATAAATAAAATTTAGTTTTCAAGATAAGGAAAATAAATATTCAGATCACGTTGATGGTAATTTTACATTAAACAATAATCAAGAGAAATCATTAAAATATTTATACAAAATATGCAATTATTACTTATTATTTAATGCAATTGCTTATTTCTCATTGCAATACTAATTGCTTAATGCAGTATTACTTAATACTTATTACTTAATGCAATAATTAAATATTAATATTTACCAAAAAGTGCAAGAATTTAAAGCAATCTGAAATTATTTAGCTGATGTAAAAAATTATTAAAATAAGAAAAATTACTAAAACTAAGCTATATATTGAAAACAGTACAATAATTAATTAATTACTTCATTTAGCTTTCATAACAAAGTTTATGAAACAAATGAACTGAGAGAATTAAGATAGGATTTTTAAATAAAATTCTAATTCAATGTATATTAGTTTAAATCCAAAAGCCAATAATCGAGTACATGGTTATAAATATGTTGAATTATTCATAGAAGTATATGATTAAAAATTACAAATTTGATATTCTCTGAATGTATTTACACCACCAGTAAAATTCTGATTTAAGTTTAAAAGTCTTACAAACTGTGTTAACTAATGCGAAGTTAAACTGACTTTTATTCAATTATATGATGATTATGCAAATAAAATCTTGCATTTAATAACATCACTAAAAACGTTTTCATCAAGTGAAAGCATCACAGATCAAGCACATTCTGAATAATGCATTCATTTCGTTTTTCAAAATTTAGAGACTGTCTGGGATTATCGACTTTTTAGAATGCTAGATCTTATTTTAAACAAGCAATTTTCAATTAATTAATTGGAAAACTCATAGCTCGTGAAGTTGTTTTTAAAAGATTTGAAATAATATTATACATAGGAAAGATTTAAATCCTTCAATTTTACAGTCGTTATACATTCTCCTTTTTAATCAGTAGGACCTTTTTATGAGAAAATTTATCGTATTTAGCTTTTAAGGGTGAGTGATTAGAGAATAGAAAGCAAACATAAAAACCTTTTATTCTGATATAATGCCAAAACCCTACAGAGGTTTAATATTATAATTCATTTAATTATTTTGTGAAGAATAAAAATTCTATTTACATAAAGAAAACTTTTATTAATCAAATCTAATTTACATTTTGTGTTTGAAAATGATAGCATTTTTAAAAGAAATCTACATAATTGTATTCAAACCTTTTTCTTTTTAATCCAAATGAATAAATACGTAAAAACACATATTTCAATTACCTCTGCAAAAATTTGATGAAATTTGATATTTGATAGTATTAAGACAGTCAGTCATAAAAAATAATGATACTATGCTGAAACATTAAACTTTGGTTGTTCTTTAACATCATCATAATTAAATGAAAGATTATAAAAGTAAAGCAATTTAGATACCTGATCAAAGAATTAATATTTCAACTCAAATCTGTGTTCTGAAAAAGAGATTTCATTAAATTTATCAATGGTAAAGTTAAACGCGATCCCATAAAATATAAGTACCATTTACATTTTATTCAATACCTCATTTCAAACTGAAATCTAGAAAATGATTTATGTCGCAATTATTTCATTACTTTGAGTATCCTCTTGAGTTAAAATATCGGTAGTTGAGTATCTTCTTTAAGGAAAAAATGATCTCAAAAAGAAACTATTTTTTTTAATATATTGAATTACTCTCAGCGTTATGTTAATACTAATGATTAATGTTTGTACTCAATTTGGTTATAACGAAAAGATAGAAGCTATGAAAAATTAACTTGTGATTATTCAAAAAAAAAAAGTCAACAATGGAAATTAATGAGATTTCTCACATTTTATTTAAAAACATTTAAAATACAAAATAATCTAATAAAATATGAAAAATTTTGCTAAATAATATTTACATGTATATTTATAAACACTATATTTACGCATTGAAATAACAAAAATAATCTATTACAATTGATAAATATTGATTATACTCTGAAATAGAAAGAAGAGTTCAGTTTAATAATCCTTAGAATTGAGTTCTCTCACTCATTATCAGAAAAGGCAGAGTTTTCTGTGAGAGAAACGAGCTCTTCATCGTCGAATTCCTCATCGTCATCATATTTGGATGTCATCTTGAATGCTTTTTTAGAGTACATGATCAAAATTAACAAGCCAAATACCAAAATAATTATGATAGCTAATATAGTGAACTACGTATTCATTCGAGTCAAGGTAATTCTTTTTTTTTGTAAAAGTTGGGATTGCAATAGATAATTTTCTAAGAAACTTACGTTAAAGCTATAAAAATACATGTGAGTAAAATGATTTACCTTAAATGCTTTTTAAAATATGCAAAAAATTAACTTACAAATGCTTCCTGAATAAATTAAGAACATTAAAATTTAATCAACTAAGAAATTTAAAGAATTATTTTTAAAAATTCTGCTTAATAGACTTTAATATACGCAGAATTGTGCAATAAAAGTATTGACAATTACGAAGATTTTATTATTACATGTAAATTGCATGTGCATATAAATACATTTAAATAAATGCGTGCACATTAACTTAGAATTTCTGAAATTATAATCATTTGGAAAAATGTAATCAGCAACAAAATAAAGGAATCTAAAAATTTGATTATTAAACGCTAAATAAAAATAAATTATTAAAATTTCTGCTTGGTAATTTTTAAAAATATTAAACTGATAAAAACAAGCAAAACATTTTTCATTTCAGAATTAAGAATTGTTAACAATGAAGGTGATAAAATTAGATACTGAAAAAAATTATTAGTTAAGAAAAAAATAGCAACAATAATTTATCTTTATGAAGGTGAGTCATTGTCTAATGTAGTCAAAACCATTAAAAAGGATTAATTAAAAATCATTTATATAAGTAAATTTAAAATAGACTTTAAAAATTAAAGAAAAAACCAGAAAGGAATTAAGAAACAACAATATAGAAAGTTAACAATGAGTTGTTCCAAAACAATCAAATGACAGTAATATACAATTGATATTCCTTTTTAAAATCGAGCGAGGAAACGTTTAATTGAAATAATCATATTTTGTAGTTTCGATATCATATTAAGAAATTAATAAGATGCAAACAAATTTAAATTTAAATGCAAAAATATGAATAAAATCATGCAAAAAACGTAAGTTAACTAGTTAAAAATTTTGACTTTGATTGCAATAAGGAAACGTTACTAGTTATGTCCACACCACTTAATTAACAAGAATTTAAGAAACTGATTTCAAATTTTACTATATTATTCATCAAAACTTATTATTTGACGCGTCACATAAATAATTGTTACAAGCCTTTTGAAATTCTTAATATGTCACTGTTAATTTAATATCAACTCTAAAAGAAATGTAAGATCATAAAAATCAAAAATATCTAACAATATTCAAATTGTAAAAGTATCAAACAGTAATATTAAGACCATAATTTAAATTTGCGCCTTTTAGTAACCGTTCTTAACATAAACTTTAAAAAAAAGAGATCATTTAAGAAAATAGCTTTTTCGTGATTTTTACATTAAGTAGTTGGATGTGAGAAAATCTTTTCATAGTAACACATAACGATTCGAAATTTATGCATAAATTTAAAAATACCATAAATTTCTCAGAAATTGTAACTATTCCATAAAATAAAACTGTTTGATTTGCATCGACTTTGTTTTCCCAAACATCTTTATTTATTTACGGCAGACATATAAGCATATAAATTTTATTGCAAAAAAAAAAAAAATAATAATAAGAGATATGTGCCTGGCAAATCATGTCGCTTATAATTATGTACCCATTTAATAACATTTGTTATTTAAAGTAAAATAAATTATATATTATACAGTATAATTTATTTATGCCATTTAAAATGCTTATTTAACAATTAAAATTTAGAAGTTTGGGATAATTACGTAAATGAAAATAAAAGAATAAATTTAAAAAAAAAAAGTTAAATTCAATCTGATGAACAATTTATCCGCGGCAGAACAATAAATAAAGGAAGGCGAATGAGATATGAATTGTTGCCATCACTGACTGGAGTAGGGGGAAAGTGAAGAAAATCGAGTTACATATATATTTCGTAAATTTTTCGGAAAAAAAAAAAAAATTCAAAGTAGGAGGGTAGGCGAATAAAAAATAAAACCAAGTCCGCCTTCCAATTTATTACGACTCTAGCTCTTCAGTAGATAGATCGAGAGGATAATAAATCGAAAGTTTCAAAATTGCGATTCATTATTTTATGATACGTAATTTTTTCTCTCCCCCCCCCACATCCTCTACAGCCATTCATGATTTTTCCATTCCAGCCTCGCAATTTATTACCCCCATCTAAGATTCTCCCCCCCTCTTCTGGATCTTCAAGCTGACGACATTAATAAAACTTAAAGTATTATAACATTAGTTTCCGACTCAAAAGAGGAGGTTCTGCCGGGAAAAGCTAAAGGGGAAGGGGGAAAAGATTTTTTGGAGAAGGTTGTTTCAAACAATTTTTTTTTTTTCCTCTTTTTTTTAAAGAAAAAAAATTTTGGACCTAATAAATGGCATGGCAACGTCGACGAATATAGAGAACCATCTTTAATAAAAGTCTGAATTATAATGTGCTTCAAGGATCAGTCCTACTCTGTTCCATCAATCTGGAGGGATTCAGGGATTTCGTTCGACAATATCGCTTAAAATTCTTTTTATATCATAAGAGATGCAAATGCTCATTGTTTAAAATCACTAAAAAGTGAATAATCTGTGAGAGAAAATAACTTTTCTTGGCCAATGTTTATATCAGACATTGGGAACAAAAATTTGATGAATCATTCGGAAGCTGTAATGAAGTTGAAAACAGGACAATGAGTTTGTTATGCTTTCCATTTGGACCAGTTCCATTTGTGCGAGAATAAGATGAAAATCCTACTGATATTTTGAAAGGATTTATGGGCAAAACAATTTATAAAATTCAACAACGGCTTTCTTCCAGAAAAGCACTTTTTCCGTTATTACATTTTCCTTATTAAAGATTCTACTTATTATTAGTAAAAATATTAATAAAAAAATCCTACTTTCCCATTTTGTTACTTTGTTATGTCATTTGTATTAAACATAAGGAAGTTTCGTTTGCTAATTTTCTTTTGGTTCCTAAATATAGTTTTCTTTTAGTTACATACAACATAGGCAATTCAAAAATGATTTCCTGTAACTACATTCGCGTTTTAACTGTTTTCATCATGTTCATTTATGCTATTGACGTATAACCCCAATTGCTTTAAAGTACCTTCTTTGAGGCGAATTATTCCATTTTTTTTATTAATAAGTATTGCATTTCAGATTTATATAGACACATCTTACAAGATGAGAATATATGGTTAACTGAAGCTATTATTTATTGTATATTTTGACCATTAAAACAATGATGATTAGGTTTCAGCTATAAGAATATTTTTTGACTCTTTTAAAATTAGTAAATGATTCGATGCAATATGAACAAGAAAATTAACTACCTTAACAAAACTATCTTAAAATAACACAAATACGAATTGTATAAAAAAAAATTGTGCTGCTAGTATCAACATTGAATAAAAAAATTCACATGAAAAGGATACAATGAGAACATTTGTCATGAGATATCTTTTCTTTGGGATGACCGTTATATTGCGAGCTTGTTCGTCACTCATCTTGCCCAGCCAAACCGTGCACATGTGATAAACTTGTAAGTCCATGTTGAAGTTCTTGTGATCAAAGGGAGCACTATCCCATCCGGTGTTGCACTTGCACCAGCGACCGTGGGGGTCTCGTTTGCCGTTGTGACACTGCACGTTCTGGAATAATTGCATTCATGAATTCCCTAACTTTAAAACTAAGCACATAATAGATGACGGTATTAGTTACTTTTTACTCACTATACTTATTTGTTTTAATCAAGATTTACTTTGTTTATAATAAGTAAATAAAAAAAAACTAAGAGCAAACTGTAGTTAGAGAAACAATGACATTCATTTGACCCAAAAAATTTTTTCACTTTAAAAATGAAAGACTTTTAATTTCCCAGATGACATCTGTTAATTTACTTGGAAAAGCATTATTTTAACCAAGATTAGAAAAAATATTTCAATATATATAATGTGTAAGTTGTTAAATTATGCAATGCGCAATGCATTCACTTTGTTTAAAGCTACTATATATATATATATACATATATATATATATATATAAATATATATATATATATATATATATATATATATATATATATATATATATATATATATATATATATATATATATATATATATATATATATATACATAAATATATATATATATATATATATAAATATATATATATATATAATATATATATATATATATATACATATATATATATAAATATATATATATATATATATAAATATATATATATATACATATATATATATATATATATATATATTTCTATATTATATATATATATATATATATATATATATATATATATATATATATATATGTGTGTGTGTGTGTGTGTGTGTGTGTGTAAACAAAGTATGGTTTTAAGTAAAGTCTGTAAATTACGATGAATGCGGGTAAATAACACAAAAATTTTAAATTAGAATTATTAGTATATATTTTATGCATAATAGAACTACCTAGCAATTTTCATACAAGCTCATTACATTTCATAAAAAAGGGGTTCAAAAATTAAATTAGAAGAAAAAATTCTAAAATTCATAATATAGTAATATATAATATGGTTAAAGTGGTATAAATATGGAAGTGTGTTAATGCATAATATAAAATTAAAATTTTGTCTGAATGTTCAATTCATGAGGTTTAATAATTACATTCCGCATCAAACAAATACTCACAATGGGATAGCCATGCGCATGACCAAGAGCCTGAACTCCAGGCTTACCTCCCACAAACTCAACGTAATCAGATTCATCCATTTCATTCACGAGCTCTTTGCAAACATTGTTCTCTAAAATGTAAGCCTAGAAGAAAAAGAGGAAAGAAGTTTCCTTGAATTTGTTTCAACTGCCATTTTCATACTCATATGCTCTCATCTATTAGCATTAATCACATAAAAATTGCCTGAAACTGCATATTTTTTGCTTGATTCATTTATATATTGATACAAAAGAAGTCTACATTCTGGAATTTCACTGGTATAAAATGCCCAAACCTATGATATGACAGAAAGAAAATGTGAATTATATTCCTCTGAAAACGATTACTTTAATTAATGGTATAATTAAACAATTAAACACAAAAGCAAACTTTGAACAAAAAATAAAAGAACAATTCTGTTAAAATTTTATAAACTTAATTTTTTTAGCTTAACAAATAAAATAAACATCTGAAAATATAAAGAGCATATTCTCTGTCGATTTTTCATTCACTTAAGTGTGTGTATATATTATTATATATTACTACTAAAAAACTGTTAAAACCATAATTTTCACTTTAAAAAATTAGGCTCTGAAGAATATACAGTTAAAATATCAATATTAAATTAACTATTCGTCATATAGAATGTGTGATTTTCTTTTCTCTTATTCATTAACAAATATTTTATTAAATAATAAAGATATTATTTTCAACAATTATTTCATATTTTTAAAGAAATACCAGAAACCTGAAAAAAATCCCTATCTTTCTTTTCTTTTGTATTTATTTTCATTATATTTTAATTTAAAGATTTTTTTATTTTTGAGTCTTTGGTATTAATATAATTTTAAATATGTAATTATTTTTAATTCGAAAATAAAGTAATAATTATTGGGATCTGGATTTATTCCAGATACCAGCACACCCATAAAATGAATTGAAAATTTTGTTTAAAGTGTGGCTAACAATGTGCTAGATTTCATAATTTCTTTTAGTACATGCCGAAATCTTGTCAAAGCTAATTAAAATTAAGAATTTAAACTAGAAATTTAGTACTTCTAGAAAACTTCAAGTTAAACTAAAGAAGAAATTTAAACCAGAAACTTTCTAGAGGTACTATTATATGGAGAGAGGTATCAAGACGTAAAACACACTTCTAATCTTAATAATTGCTAAACTCGTTGATTTATATAGCATGTTATATATAACATATTTTCTTTAAAGTTTGTAAGTTATTTGTATAAAAAGAAAATCTTAGTGATATTTCCAATCAATTTTTTCACATGTATCATATGAGAGATAGTTTACTTTTGTGAACAAAAATAAAACTATGCTGACTCAATGAGTATTACTTTTGAATCTGGACAAGAAGACATAAAATGCAAAACGCATATGCACGTATTTTACATTTATAGGTTGATTTAGATTAGAAGCACATTTTTTCAAATGTTTAATTGCCTGGAGAAACTGTGTGAATAAATTCTTGATAGAGGTTATTTTCTAAGTGGAACAAAGTTATTTTTCGTCAAAGTTATGTTTCATTTTTCGTCAAAGTTATGTTTCATTATTCAAACCTTTCTGTTCAATCTGATATAAATATGAGAAAAACTAAAAGGCTGATAAGAGAAAGCGTTTAATTCCTTATGATATGAGCTTTTAGAGTTAAATTTTTTACATGAAAAAATGCATGAAGAAACTGTGTACTTCTTTTTCTTAGAATATATATAAAAGTTATCATAAAGGATAATATTCACAGTCATCATAAAGGTCATCATAAAGTACTACAGAGAAGATAAATTTCCCAGAGTTTCTATTTCTCCTACAGTTTCACATAAAGAATTAATCCATCTTTTTTATGTACACTGCCCGTCATGGAAAATGAAACACCAAGAAGGAGAGGCCAGAAAATTATGCAAATTTCAGGGTAGGTCCTTAGTGAATTATGCAAATGATATGAAATGCGCAGCTTCCCAGTGCGCATAGGATAAGATATAAAGTGAGTAACCGGCAGAGTGGACAATAATCGCGCCGTTATTGCTGCTTGGAAAATAATCGTTGCAAGTTTGCTCAATTTGCTACAAGAAAAGGACGTCTGTAATTGCAGAATATCCCAAACCATCATCCACGCAGTCAATGCCAGAAGACAGACGAATTTACGAGGAGCATGGTAATCGGACTGAGAAGGGTAGGTTGGTCTTTGCGGCAAATCGCAGATCACAGTAACTTGGATGCATCCACAGTGCACCGGCTGCGGCGAAAATGGTTGGAATAAGGATGTTTACGTAGTGTTGATGCAGCCAATGTGGATCGATGAGTTCGACTAGAGGCAGTGGTGGCTCCGCAAAACATGTCCACTGAAATTCTACATCATATACAAGACACCATGGATGCTTCCACATAGAGCAAATCCATTTGCCATCGATTGGTTGCTAGTGGCCTACGCTCATGGCGTCCGTTAAAAAGACTGCCATTAACCCCTCAGCATAAACGATAACATCTTCCGGATTAAAGCCATGTGGACGACGGAGTGCCACAAAATCGTCTTCTCAGATGAGTCACGCTTCTGTTTCTTTAGTGATAGACGCCGCGTATGAGTGACCGCCTCGTTGGGGCGTCAACATTATGGTAGGTCCAATCCTGGAGCAATTTTGGAATGCCCCATCATGCGAATACGCGGCATCATGGTTTGGGACCCCATTACGTATGATTCCAGGTAAACTATTGTTCGTATACATCATCTACGTAACCCAGTGTTATGTAGATGATGTGGTGCGGCCGATAACTCTTCCCTACATTCAGGGGGTGCAAAATGCAATTTATCAACAGGATAACGTCTGACGGCCAACATGCCCGGCAAGGTGTACAGCTGCCTCCCTGGCCACCACGCTGACCAGAATTCTCACCAATCGAACACATTTGATATATGAATGGACCGTATTTGCTGACCCTGCCACTGCCTCCTTCAAAACACGCCCTTTATCTAATGATTGACAGGGAATGGCGAGCCCTTCCTGCTCGATGCCATCCGTACTCTCATTGACTCTGCGCCTTGTCGAGTTACTTCGTGTATTACATTCGTGTATTCTTTGATCCACAGTGGTCCTACAACCTACTGTTTCGGTGTTGTTCTCGCTCTGTATTATGCACATCATTTTAAAATACAGATCACTTATTGTTCATAACTCTCTCTCTCTCTCTCTCAGTTTGCCGAGTTTCATCACTTTCTGGCAATTCTTTTTTGGTTTTGCATTTTCGATGTCGGGCAGTGTATTTATATGTATCTTATTACATAAGTAGGGAATCCATGTACCAAGAAAATATTGCCAGTAATCTGTTTTGATACAGAAAGCAAATGTAACAGTTGTCATATAAATAAAAAAAAGATACGAAATGCTTCTAAATATATTTCCAAAGCTTTTAAATATTCCTCATTTTTATCAATAAGTCAAAACTTAAAATGTTTCTAAGAAATAGATTAGCTTTTAATATAAAATTTAGGCATCATTAAAATTTCACTATATACAAAAATGTGCAGGAAAATAATCTTCATGTGAATTTGCCCCTGAACCCTACACATTATAAAGAAATGCTAATGGAAAACTTTGTTGCAACGTATTAGAGATCCTCAAAAGAGGTCTTTCCAGTAATAGGCAAAAAAAAAAAGGTTTAAGAGATAGAAAAAGAGCTGAAGGGGGCGTCGCTGCTGCCGAGCGAGAGAGGGAAAGGTAAGCTACAGAAGCGATAGGAAGTGACCGGTGGGCAGGTAAAAGAAGAGCGAAATGAAAAAAATCAATGCAAGGGCACCAGGGTTGTAATGACGGGTCGCTGGCTCTCCAATGGTCCCTGGGGCTGCACGAAAATGGGGCATTAAGCTGCGCCGGACAGAGACATTTTCTGCCTCCGCCGCCTCCCACTTTTATACGGGGTCTGAGGGACTATCGTGAAAGTGCACAAATGCCTAGAAGAAGAGGGAATTAACCTCACTTCTTACAGTTCAAAATGTGGATCTTCTACATTTTTGGTAAAATAAAATATCCTCACGAGACGATAATTTAAAGAAGTCGTTTGTAAAAATAAATTATCACTATTACTAAATATTCTCATTTTTATCTTAAAGACACTCATGATTTATCTAAAACGTTGAAATGCAGTTCTGGTAAAATAACAGTTTTATTTAATTGATGAAAATCAATGATTTCAATGCAAATAGCAAGACCTACTTATGCGATAAAAAGGAAAAAAGCATGTCTTTGATTTTTCTTTTACGTTCATTTAGGACTTCTGGAAAGAAACAACTTAAAAACTGAAGTTTATATTTTATTATCAAGAATTTTAAGTATAATTTTATTTATAATGTCTGTTTCGCTTTGAGATTTTTTTTTTTTTATTATTAAGTGGAAGATTACGGTTTCAAGGCTTTCTTTATACAGTAGAAATTTTTAAAGAATAGGTATTGAAATACTGCATTTTGAAATTTATGTTGAATGTACGAAAAGATACATGCACCAGCTAATGAAATAGGCAGTTTGAGAGTTCCAAATACTAGCTAAGGATAAAGTAAGCAAATTTTTAAGACTTCAGTTTGTTGGTATAAGAAAAGTTTAGATGTACATTTCCCGATGAAATAAATAAAAATAGAAAAATTATCCTTCGCTATTTGGAAAAACTGTGTACATGGAAGTACGCTGATGCAATAACAACAACGACAATAATTTGAAAATGGATTTATTGGTGATGTTCATTTATCAGGGACATCGATTTGAAAGATAACAAGTCTCTCTGGTATCTCAAAAGATGCCGTATCAAAGGTATTCAAAAGCTGGATTCAGAATTCTTGCTTTTCTGTACAAGAACTGTACGAATGAACAAGATGAAACCATTGTCAGAGAACGCATTTTGAAGAGTGGGATCGATGGCGTCTGTAATGAATTAGACAACAGTATAGGGACTCTACTATGCTTCAATTGACAGAATTCATCAACTAAAGCTATCCTCAATCAATTCCAACTGGAATTATGCATTGAGAATTGCAGAGGAAAGAAATGCATAGTTGGGTGTCCGTGAGAAAATCATTCACATCTTCCAATTGCAAAATATCATTAGTAGTAATGTGGAAAAGAAAATATTGAAGATCTAAGAAATGGAAATGGTAAGTGTGGTTGGATGAATTAAACTATACCTTATTTTGTTCTTATGGAGGATGTTGGTTTGATGAAAATCCCGCATAGCTATAAATTATCTTGACTTATTCGCATTGTAAGAGGGTCTATTGGATGCATCATGATACAGAGCACATTTTATTGGCATGGAAGGGGTATTCTCTCATTCTTTAAGAGTCTAAGGAAATAGCTAGAAATACCTTACTATATTAGTAGATCAAGTACACCCTTCAATGTTGCATTTTTACTCTGATGGCAACGAATCATGGAGGATAATGCAACTACACATTGCGTCATAAATTTTCAAAACTGGTTCAATGATCATCAGTCTGAGTTTCAACACCTTCCTTGGCCCCTACAGAGATTGGATATTGACCCCATAAAATATGTGTGGGATATGTGGGGAAAGACCAATCCGACGTCATTTTTATCTTTTAAAAAATTTGAAAAGCTGCATAGACAATGCATGGCCTTCTCTGGACATAAATGCACTACCGGAAGCATACAGACTCAATACCCAAATGAATAAGACCCGTACAAAAGGTAATCCAATAAAATTTTGATTATTTATTTCTAATTTATTGGTCAGTGTGTTTCGGAATGTAAAATGATATTACTTCTCGGCAGATTACGCTGACTGATTACAAAGAATATAGTCTTATTACTGTAGTTAATTGTTTGGTCTTCGTTATGAAAATAAAGTATACCATGAAGAAATTACATCATTGATACTGGAACGGGTATGCTTAACTGAAAATTTCCATACCACATTTGTTAAAGATCAGTAACAATTTATATATGCCTTAAGTTTTATTTTAATGACAAACTCCAACTAAATCAACAAGCTTAACCAAGTTCTTTTCCTCTAATAATCTGGTTTTCATATTCTCTTACTACAAGAATTTACACAATAAATTATACTTGGTATGGCTCACGTCATTTTGTTGTTTAATGCTAACCACAACTGGTAATATTTACTTGCTTCTTTTATTTTATCATAAAAATCAGAATATTCAAATGAATTGACAGTTAAGTGACTTGATTGTTTAATAAATTCTAATGAAAGTTTTCGAAACTATAGTAGGCAATATATCAATAATAATCTCAAAATATTTGGAAATGACTAAATCTCAATTGAAAGGACTCATCGCATCAATGTATTTGGCACAAATTGAGAATCGCCTTAAATCATTTGTTTGGCTATTTTCTAACACATCTATTTAATATATTTCCGATAAATAAATAATATTTATATTTTTTACTAGTTTCTCTCAATACATAATTCAAATTTAAGTAATGCTTAATTCATACTTCACACACTTCCAAAAATTAAGTACATTGAAAAAATTTAAATTTTCAGTAGCTAATTTGAATTAGAAGATTAGAATTTTCTGCAAAGGTAATTGGAAGTATGGGAAGATATTATGCGAAACCAATCCTCATTTTGTGATGAGAAATATTTCAAAATGACTGTAGCATTAAAAAAAAACAGATTTGTACGTTTATTTTCACTGAAATTTATAGAAGTTACATTTATTGCTGATACTTAGAACTATGATATACAATTTGTCATAAAGACAAACTAATTCCTATAACTTCCAGAAGATGAGCGAAATGTTTTATTTGAGTTATTAGTTTATAGTCAGATGTACTGAAGTACTATATTCAATTATATATATTGTTAGATTCTACGTTTTTTAGCATTCCGTGATATTTCTCGTTTATGAAAATAATTTTCAACTAGTTAAACAGCTGTCCAAAGATCGGTAGCCTAAGAGCTACGACACCCAGAAAAGAACGATGCGTGGTTGTTATAGACAAATGGAATCAAAGAGTAACATCATGACAAGTTACATTTATAGTTGCAGCTGCCATTTGTAAGACAATATCAGCTTCTGCTGTGTGCAGAAAGTTGCAATTTAATAAACAATATGTCTGAGTAACAAAAGTTTGTGTAGTTTTTCATTCCTCCAATTCTGAGGCTTAATATTATAAAGATATTTTATGCATGTTATTTGGGCTGTATGTGATTTCGGCCAAGATATATGAAAAAAACTAAGTTTCATCCTTCAATTTACTAATAAGAAAGTACACCTTTTTCGCATTAGTAAAACGAATTTGCCCAAGATAGGAATGATGGAGTTGTAGAACTCCTAATATCAAGATATTGAGAAATCATGGGTCTTTTTAGAGATTTAATTGATATATATCGTTCTGATCTGCATATCAATAGATTCGGGATATTGTTTTGGCAGTACGAAATGGTTTATGCATAGAATTGTCATTTTCGATAAATACCTGGATAGTGAAATGTCTGCTCAAATAGAATAGCTAGTATATTCACCTGCCTTGAATGCCCATGAAAATCTTAGGGATATCTTCGGTAACGCGGTACGTGTAAATTTCTTATCTCTAACCACCTTCGAAGATAGAGAAATGAACCATAAGAGGAATAGTGTTTAATTGGTTCTGTGGCAGTTAATTTATTATGTAATAATCTTTTTGTAAAAGTAAGATCAAATCGTGTCAGATTTGTATTCAAACAAGAAGAGATCACATATTTTATAAACGTCTTTATTTTGTTTGTTTGAACTTGAGAGTTTTTTTTTAAAATGACTTTAATGTGTCATCAGCTTTTGAAAATTGAATAATGTTTTCCACTTCTTACGTGTCTTTTTTTTTTATTTTATAAACAAATATATATGTTATAACCCAGCCTCATTTTGTCCAATCAAGGCAGTATTTTTTCCCCCATATTTTATCATTCGATGTTTAAATTTTGGAAGGGAATTATTTTCTAAATTGCATTGATTGAAGACTATTTCAATCTAGTTCGTAAAAATATTTTATAGTGAAATAGATACTGAAAATAGTGAATAAAACTAGATAGTGAGATTGTAACTTTTCAAAGCTCCTAACACACATACTCTCAAAATGAATCAAATTTCGCTCCATTTTGTATAGTAAAATAAAGCATCCAAAAAAGTTATTTATTCTTATGAAATGAAAGCATTTCGGAATACCTATCTTACGTTTAAGGATTCTTTTATAAAATGACATATAACTAAAGTAGATAATGCCTATATCACGCGACGTTTAAAATTCCATAATTTCTTTTAGTCTTCTGAACAACTATATGTTAATTAATAATAGCCAGAAAGTTTAAGAATATTTTTAAAAAATCAATCAGATAATTTCATTCTAAATATTTTTATAATTTACAGCTTAAAATTTAGACTTATTTTTTAAAACTTAGGATTTATTTCAGAAGTTATTAATATTCTATTATCAATATATTACTTGCTTAATATTCAGGTTCTAGATTTTTTTTATAGGGAGAAGAGTGTCTATAAAAGATTATCAATGTTATCAACAAAGTAATGGAGTGCCACTTATACATAGACGGTGTCAACTGTATTTTTGTTATTTTTATTGAGACAATATGTATTTACAAGGTATTATTTATTTCCTCATTCTTTTGATGCTTAAAATAACTGAATGGATTTAACTCATCTCTCTCTCTCTCAATTCTTTGTTAAAATAAATAATTTAATATATCTCTCTTCAAATGTATTTTAAAATTATCCTTCTTTCCTCAGTAATACGATATTTCCAGGTCAGTCCCGGCCTTGTTAAAAAATTTTTCTACAGGCCTCCCTATTTTTGATCATGATCTTCCAACTGATCACTCTTAAAATGGGAGATCATTTTTCTAGGTTGTCGACCCATTTAAGATTAGGCTTCTGGTACAAGAGCCAGAGGTCTTGTTCCAGAAATTATGGCCATGAATATTTTCTGTATTGAACTTAGAAAATTATGACCAATATAAAAATAGGTGGAAATGTGCAAAAATCGCTTTACCATGAAAATGGGTTGCTATAAATAGACATTATTAATAAAGATTTATATGTTGTTGTGCATGTTTTAGTAAACTTTAATTTATGAAGATCTTAAAATGTAAAGAATCCAGAATAACTTTATGATCAGAATGGGTTGCAGTTTTACAGTTCCTCTTCAATTGATGACAATCAATGATTTAACGTAAAATTTGAACCACAACAAACAACCCCACATCTACTAGAGTATAATTTTGGAATCGAACTTATGAACTTTTGAGTGCCAGATCACAGCATTAAGTTAGATGCTAAAAGCGTGGCAAAAAAAAATGATGTCAGTACATTAAATATAATTTTAAAACGTAGATTCATTTTTGATTTCGATAAAAATCATCATAGGAAAGGATTTATGCATTTTTTAAAAATAACAATTAACATTTTTATAGTGCCAGGTATGGAAACACGAATAAAAAGAAAAACCACGATTAGATAACAATTTCTTTTCTTAGTTGAAATTATAAATTTTATGGAATTGTTTCTTAAATTTTTAAAAGCATTTTTTTTTATAATTTATTGTTTAGTTTTAATATATAACGTAAAGAAAAAAGAAAAATTGTTAACAAAAATTTTTTCCCATGTTTTCAAAATTAAGTGTAATAGTAGTATACTGGAAAAAACTAAGATATACAAAAAAATTAATTCAAAGCTTTAATTCTAAGATATTTGTACAAAGCTTTAATAATGGCTATGTTGTTATACAAAATATTTATCAAAATTATTTATTATATGTTCGATTTCTTTAAATTAAAAGCAGGTAGAAATAAACACCCAAAATATCAATGCAGCCAGAAATACCATTGACTAATTATACTTTTAAAAAAGAACTCTTGACATTTGATAATAGTTAATGGCATTACAATACATACTAATTAATTAGAAAGCATTTGGTAGGTGCTAATACCAATCACTTGCCAAACTTTTTTCAAGTGTTGTGAGGCATAGAAAATGAGCTGATCAAGATAGAACTTGAAGAAAAGTATAAGTGTAAAATTGCCCAGCTAAAAGGTGGCAGTTATTTCTCTTAGAATACATTCTACATTCGTAGGGAATGTAATCATAATAAAACAATGGCAATGAACCTATTTGCCATTATAGTAATGAATATTGTTGGTTTTTTGCCTTTGATAAGAACCTATTAGCAAAATTATCATCTACCGCACGACAAAAATCCTCGACGAAACAGTACAATTCTGAAATCTTTCTTTATGGTTAAACTCTGCATTTCCAGATGAATACGACACCCTGTAAACTTTTTCTCTAGAATTTTGCGATTATATTAAAAAGATAAATCAGATACTTTTTATAAATGGTCATTGGCTCAAATTAAATTAGAATTTTCATTTTTTTGTAATCCATTACGATTTTTTCCACCGCTGATTTTGTTAGAAAGAATGACAATTCAAAAGAAACGTATTTCAGTTTTCGAAATAGGAGGCTTGAAATCACTAGAATAGATAGGAAAGCAGAATTTTCGTGATTTCCTTCGTATTTTAACTTATACTTATTTTTCAGTTTAATGGAATAAAATTTAGAGCTTGAAAATTTTCACAGTTCTCTCCTGCATGGTCGGGTTAGCAGCATCTGATATATAGCTCCAGTGGTGATATAAGTGCTATAGGTTTATTACACTATATCTCTGGTGCCAGATAGTAGCAAATATTTTTCAATATAATTGCAGCAAATATTTTGCAGATGTTACAACTCGAATATTTATTACACAATAAACTTTATTACATTAATCAGAGTACTAATGCAAGATTTATAATGATTTCTTAAGGACATTTTGAATTCAATGTCATTCCCTTCACGATTTTATGTTGAGGTCTAATATGCATCGTCTATAAAGCTTTGATGATGAATAAGTTTAGAATATTTTAAGAAGTGGCCTATACTTGTGAGACGAGGTGCACTCCGACACAACAACTGCCAATGAAACACTTCAAAATCAAGTTTTTGAATTATTTTATTGGTGTTCGCAAAGTTGTATCGTATATTTTCCTTGTTTATGTTCGAATATTAACAGTTATTAAATGTTAACTGAGTTCTGAAGTTTACTGAAAAGAACTCATTTTTTGTGTACATAGTGATTGATATGATTTATCAGAAATAATCTATAGCATCTCAATCAATTAATAACTAAAGCTATTGAAAAAATACTGAATATACATGATTTTCTTATGTCACTTAATAAATAGTTAAGAAAAATTATTTCCTTTTTATAAAATCATCCCTAAAAAATCAAGAGTTTCATCACATATTATAGCATAAGTAATTACAGATTTTCCGGAATGACTCTTTGATAAACATTTATTTTAACAATTTGCTCGAACTTTATGCATTACCATTATAAATGTTTTAAATTTATGCAGTTTTCTTTATGTATATCAAACATTATAAATTTAATTAGAAAGTTAAATATAAAAATTAGGGAAATAGGCTCGGGAAACTCTTACCTTTAATCGCAGAAACTGGTGCAAGTATTTATTTTTATACAAATACGAAATTGTTTATTTGAAAACAGGGAAAATTGTATGCATAAAAATAGAAATTATTTTTGGAGATAGTGAGATGTCATTGAGTAGAAGTACGCTTTAAATTTAAATTACATGAAAAAAATGTTTTTCAACGGCGGGCTCTTGAGTGACGAACCCTATGCCACAACATGCTACTCATTTGTCGTTACACAGCGGGCACCTGTGAATCAAGTCACGGTCGTGAGTAGCGTTACCCGCGTCATGCCACCACAAACCCGTTTACAGGCAGGGCCACAATTATACATCATCACAGAAGAAAGGACAAAAACACAGAAAGAACATATAAAGAAAGTAACGTCCATACCCGAACCGGGATTCAAATCCGGGATCCACAGCTCAGGAACGCTAACCACTCAGCCATCAGTCGGCGCATGAAAATACATATTGTCTAATTTAACTGTTCTCATATGAAATTGTTTATTTTTTCTAATATAAAATAACAAATGTAATTCTCCTCGAACTATAAGCCAAACAATAATTCGTGTAAGATTCTACGAATATTTAACTATTGATTTTCAAAAAGTTAATTATTCTAAATTTAGTTTTATTTTTATCTTTCAACAATCAATATAATCCGCCTCTAAATTTCTGATGAATGGTTTGCGGAAAATATTTAATAGCTCTTCCATAGAAGTTTAACAAATATAAATGGAAAAAAAAATTAATTAGGAAGAGTTAAATCCATCTGTATGAATATATGAGTAACCTTTCCCCAAATAAGTATGTAGTATCAAATGTTAACTGAAAATCATCTCATTTTCTTGTCCTTTCTCAATATTTGAAAGCAGAGTACTTCTTTAAGCTCTTTGATGTCTTACATGAAGTTTAAAACTGCCTATCACTTATAATTTCATGGGAGAAGAAATTAGACAGCCCTTCCAGTTTCTTGACATACGCTAAACAACAAACGACTATTTGCCGGACATCCCCTCATCTGATGTCTTATTCCGAGGGAATGAAGACGCAAGTCTGGCTAATGGACCCTCCGGCCTTCTCCTACCCGCAACCGTAATTACGGGGAGATTACGGCAACATCGTCTCCGGGAGCTCCTGTGCGCGGGTGGAAAGGATAGAAGGAAGGTTTGAAGAGAGAGCAAGCGAAGAGTGGAAGGAAAATAAAAATGGCCGACTGGATAAAAAAAAAAAAAAAAAAAAAAAAAACAAGCGGTAAACTGTCCATTTCGGTAGGAGATGACCGCCACACATAACGAGTGAATGGCAGATTAAGATGGAGGGAAAGAAAATAAACAAATAAGAACGCTGGAGGCGGTGTTTATGTCCATTTTATGAGATTATTTTGGGAGTAATTTTCTTCCAGAACGGTGCTTGTTGTAGATGTTGGGTGCTAATCTAGAATAGGTTCCAGTAACGCTTCCCGTCTTTTACAAAGTTGATCCTTAACAAGAAATGTGATATTTTATATATTCATCTATATTTATGTTTTTTCTAGATATAACAGCAGATATTTATAATACTACCCGTTTAAAATATCTATCATAACAGTTGATATTTATAACATCAATGTCACCATAAAAAATCATAGTTCTATGTAAGTCATTTATAATAAAAGATAAATTCTCCATGGTCTACTATATACACAGATGGAAAAAAAATCCCTAACTCCAAGAAATAAATATTGTAGAGTAATGAAATTTCAGCAATACATTTATATAGATAACGTACGTAATTGATTACAATTTTAAAATCACAGGTTAATTTAAGCCCGAGAAGAGCCATTGCAGAAGTGGAATACGGGTACATTAATAACCGGTGAAAACGCCAGAATTTTGAATGCAAGCATACAAACGTGCATGCATTGAATCATACCGGTGCTGGATATCCGTTTGTGGGATGGAGTTCCACGCCTGTTGCACTTGGTCGATCAATACAGGGACGCTTAATGCTGGTTGTGGATGACGCTGGAGTTGTCGTCCAATGATGTCTCATACGTGCTCAATTGGTTTCAGATTTGGTGATCTGGCAGGCCAAGGCAACATGTCGACACCCTGTAGAGCACGTTGGGTTACAACAGCAGTATGAGATCGAGTGCTATCCTGTTGGAAAACACCTCCTGGAATGATACTCATGAAAGGCAGAACAACAGGTTGAATCACCAGACTGACGTACACATTTGCGATCAAGGTGCGTGGGATAACCACGAGAGTGATTCTGCTGCCATAGGAAATTGCTCCCCAGACCATAACTCCAGGTGTAGGTTCTGTGCGTCTATGCCACAGACAGGTTGGCTGCAGCCTCTCACCTGGCCTCCTCCTAACCAAACATGGCCATCACTGGCACCAAGGCAGAATCGGCTTTCATCAGAAAACACAACAGATCTCCACTCCGTCCTCCAATGAGCTCTAGCCTGACACCACTGACGTTGCAATGCACGCTACAGGACGTCTGACTCGGAGCTGTCCTTGAAGTAACCGATTAGTAACAGTTCGTTGTGTCACTGTGGTGCCAACTGCTGCTCGAATTTCTGCTACAGACGCAGTACGACTCGCTACGGCCATACACCGAACACGGCGGTCTTACCTCGTAGTAGTGCCACGTGGCCACCCAGAACCAGGTCTTCTTGAAGCAGTGCCTTTCCTTGACCACTGATGCCAACATTCACGCGCAGTGGAAGCATTCCTGCCAAGCCTTTCTGCAATCTCGTGGAAAGAAAATCCCCCTGCTCGTAGGCCTATTATACGACCTCGTTCTAACTCAGTGAGCTGTTGATAATGGCTTCGTCGTTTTCATAAAGGCATTGTGGACTAGCATCAACTCACTACATTAAACCTCGACGTTAAACAACGCTCAAGAACGTTACAGTTCGTATTTAAAGCAAACCTGATTTACATCTTCCGTGAGTCGCTACTAGCGTCACACTGATGCGCCGAGCGCAAAATTTGAATCGACGTCATCTTTCAGATGCATGAACACGCCTGCCAAATTTCGTTTTGCTAGCACAACTCCTTCTTGGTGTTGGGATTTTTTTTCCATCAGAGTGTATTCCACTATGAATTCAGCAATAGCAGATTCAATGTTAGTAATCTAAAAACATACGCGATTAAATTCTTGAAATATGTATTGGTATTTGTATTATACTAATTGATGTCACTTTATGTTGCTCAATGGATTAATCGTAGTTATTTGGAATGATATATCTTAGGAATATTATCGGAGATACTGTTATATATAGTCAAAAGTATACAAAATACTGACCAATATATATAGTGGGATTTAAATTTAGACCTTGAAAACACAGAAAATTTAATAGCTAATTTAATGTAATATATATGAGTATTTTTTATTATAAATTATACTCTCTTAATATTAACAAGAAAGACAATTGCTAGTTTTATCAGTTTTACCTCATTTTTCGATATACATACATGTAACTGTATATAGGATAAATATTATATATAATAAACATAGCTCTCTCTCTCTCTCTATATATATATATATATATATATATATATGTGTGTGTGTGTGTGTGTGTGTAAAATCATCACATAAGAGACTCAAAAACCAATCTAACAGCCAAAACATCATCAAATATTTATATAAAGAACAGTGTAAACATGTATATGACTAATTGTTAAATAAAAAAAATAAGAAACCAAATTATAATATATTTCTTTTTATATACTTTAAATGAATGCAAAAACATTATATACTCTTATTTTACTTCATTTCTTTTTTTTTACAAATTATTGCATAAGCAAAAAAGTGTGTTTTTAAAATTTTAACTTAAAAACATAACTTTTTGACTTTCCTTAAAAGAAATATTTTGATGATTAGGATTAAACGAGTGTTCCATCAATTTACCAATTTAAGAAAATACCAAATATAGTCAAATGAGTATATAATTCTCCTATTTACATAAAAAAATGAACAATTTTTTATGATTACATTAACATAACTCATAATTATTGCTTAACATCCTAAAATAATTGAAATAATTATCTTAAATTTATAAGGTGATTGTTTGTGAAGTTGTATTGCTTTTTGTTGAATTTTTTGAAAAACAAAATTAATAGAAGGAATTTTAAATAAAAGATCTACTTTGCATTTAAATATAATCAAAGAAGAATATGTAACAAGTTATAACTACATAGAATTAATATTTTTTTCATACCGTATTCTTTATATTTAAAAAAATATATAAATCTAAAATGTATTTATATAAACTGAGAGCCATAATTTCTAGTCAGGATTACTTTGAATCTGAAAAATTCAATAAATATTTTGTAATGGCAAAATTTGTATATACGTGGATATTCAAATCTCAATTTAAGGTCATATGTAAAAAAATGGAAATATTGTGTGTACATGACAGTAAAAATATATTCATATTATGCTACTATTTATTGTTCTATATACTCGATTATGTCTAAACCTGAGTAAGCTGTTCTTATATAGAGATTAGAGACAAACAAAAGATAATATTTTAATAAATATCAAGAGGCTATGTTTGCATGTCAGTTATTAAAGTTATTAACAAAATGCTATTGTAGTGAAGGCATTGCAACACCTTAATTAGCTTCAGGCGTGAGAAGCTTTTCTCGTTCTATCACAATTTTTTTGATAATACTTTTTGAATACGATATTCTTTATGTAATTAATTTCATCATGATATTCAACACAAAAAATACTACTTGTACTAGTTTAGAATGCGAGTTTTAAGCAAGTGATCGCTTATTTGTCGTAATGAGGGGCAATTTAGTTAATGAGGAACTAAACTGATATTCATTTGATCAGAATAGCATCATAAATACGCTGTTCCATTAATTGCTGTCCAAGTATAAGTAAAATTATACACATGAAATTATTTGCTCAACGAATAAAGTTTGCGATATGCAATTCGTTAGCTTCTTCGACATGTTCACGTAAAATAAGCGGAAGTAGCAAAATGTATCCACGATGTGTTTAAATAAGTTGTACAGCAGGTTTTCCAAAAATAGATTACCTTTGAGTTTTCTTTCCTGCTGAAAAAGTATTGTGATGACTCATATAAGAAGGAGAATTGCTTATCAGCACAATTACTCTGTAAAGCTCGAATCGTAGCTTTCTGATATTACAATTTATGACAGTTCATGTCTGTCATAATCCTATGATTGTATATAGAATATAGAATCAATGAATACAGGATAGTTATATGAGATACTTCTATTATGAGATATACTACTGAAACGTGCGCTTTTATTACCAATAGCTGAGAATCCAGGAATGTTATCCGTGTGGTCTTGATAAATCGTACAAAATAGCCGAGTCAAAAAATAGTTAGTAAATTAACAAGTGTCTGCGCAGTAACATTGATAACGTTTGCAACAAATGGACTGTCAGCTTGGTTACCATGGCTTCAGCTGCCTAACCTCACCGAAAGGAGCACTTTCTGACGTATGATTAGAAATAATGTGGCCCAGAAATACCGTGAGGACGAATTTCCAGACAAATCCAGTTCTGTTTACACTACTATGATGGTCATAACTCTATTTAGCGACATCGTGAATAACTTACATTTTCATCCTGCATTCGACATCATCATAAAATTCGACATTCCTGCATTCGACATCATCATATCATTCGACATTCCTGCATTCGACATCATCATATCATTCGACATTCCTGCATTCGACATCATCATATCATTCGACATTCCTGCATTCGACATCATCATATCATTCGACATTCCTGCATTCGACATCATCATATCCTTCGACATTCCTGCATTCGACATCATCATATCATACGACATTCCTGCATTCGACATCATCATATCACTCGACATTCCTGCATTCGACACCACACCATCCTTCGACATTCCTGCATTCGACACCATGATATCCTTCGACATTCCTGCATTCGAAACCATCATATCACTCGACATTCCTGCATTCAACACCGTCATATCACTCGACATTCCTGCATTCGATACCATCATATAACTCGACATTCCTGCATTCCACACCATCATATCACTCGACATTCCTGCATTCCACACCATCATATCACTCGACATTCCTGCATTCCACACCATCATATAACTCGACATTCCTGCATTCCACACCATCATATCACTCGACATTCCTGCATTCCACACCATCATATCACTCGACTTTTCTCCATTCGATACCGTCATATCACTCGACATTCCTGCATTCCACACCATCATATCACTCGACATTCCTGCATTCGACACCGTCATATCACTCGACATTCTTGCATTCCACACCATCATATCACTCGACATTCCTGCATTCGACACCGTCATATCACTCGACATTCCTGCATTCGACACCGTCATATCACTCGACATTCCTGCATTCCACACCATCATATCACTCGACATTCCTGCATTCGACACCGTCATATCACTCGACATTCCTGCATTCGACACCGTCATATCACTCGACATTCTTGCATTCGACACCGTCATATCACTCGACATTCCTGCATTCCACACCATCATATAACTCGACATTCCTACATTCCACACCATCATATCACTCGACATTCCTGCATTCGACACCATTATATCATTCGACATTCCTGCATTCGACATTCCTGCATTCGACAACATCATATCATTCGACATTCCTGCATTCGACATCATCATATCATTCGATATTCTTGCATTCGACATCATCATATCATTCGATATTCTTGCATTCGACATCATCATATCATTCGATATTCTTGCATTCGACATCATCATATCATACGACATTCCTGCATTCGACATCATCCTATCACACGACATTCCTGCATTCGACATCATCATATCACTCGACATTCCTGCATTCGACACCATGATATCCTTCGACATTCCTGCATTCGAAACCATCATATCACTCGACATTCCTGCATTCAACACCGTCATATCACTCGACATTCCTGCATTCGATACCATCATATAACTCGACATTCCTGCATTCCACACCATCATATCACTCGACATTCCTGAATTCCACACCATCATATCACTCGACATTCCTACATTCCACACCATCATATAACTCGACATTCCTGCATTCCACACCATCATATCACTCGACATTCCTGCATTCGACACCATCATATCACTCGACTTTCTCCATTCGATACCGTCATATCACTCGACATTCCTGCATTCCACACCATCATATCACTCGACATTCCTGCATTCCACACCATCATATCATTCGACATTCCTGCATTCGACATCATCATATCATTCGACATTTTTGCATTCGGCATCATCATATCATTCGACATTTTTGCTTTCGGCATCATCATATCATTCGACATTTTTGCTTTCGGCATCATCATATCATTCGACATCATCATATCATTCGATATTCTTGCATTCGACATCATCATATCATTCGATATTCTTGCATTCGACATCATCATATCATTCGATATTCTTGCATTCGACATCATCATATCATTCGATATTCTTGCATTCGACATCATCATATCATTCGATATTCTTGCATTCGACATCATCATATCATTCGATATTCTTGCATTCGACATCATCATATCATTCGATATTCTTGCATTCGACATCATCATATCATTCGATATTCTTGCATTCGACATCATCATATTATTCGATATTCTTGCATTCGACATCATCATATCATTCGATATTCTTGCATTCGACATCATCATATCATACGACATTCCTGCATTCGACATCATCCTATCACACGACATTTCTGCATTCGACATCATCATATCACTCGACATTCCTGCATTCGACACCATGATATCCTTCGACATTCCTGCATTCGAAACCATCATATCACTCGACATTCCTGCATTCAACACCGTCATATCACTCGACATTCCTGCATTCGATACCATCATATAACTCGACATTCCTGCATTCCACACCATCATATCACTCGACATTCCTGAATTCCACACCATCATATCACTCGACATTCCTACATTCCACACCATCATATAACTCGACATTCCTGCATTCCACACCATCATATCACTCGACATTCCTGCATTCGACACCATCATATCACTCGACTTTCTCCATTCGATACCGTCATATCACTCGACATTCCTGCATTCCACACCATCATATCACTCGACATTCCTGCATTCGACACCGTCATATCACTCGACATTCTTGCATTCCCCACCATCATATCACTCGACATTCCTGCATTCGACACCGTCATATCACTCGACATTCCTGCATTCGACACCGTCATATCACTCGACATTCCTGCATTCGACACCGTCATATCACTCGACATTCTTGCATTCGACACCATCATATCACTCGACATTCCTGCATTCGACACCATGATATCCTTCGACATTCCTGCATTCGAAACCATCATATCACTCGACATTCCTGCATTCAACACCGTCATATCACTCGACATTCCTGCATTCGATACCATCATATAACTCGACATTCCTGCATTCCACACCATCATATCACTCGACATTCCTGAATTCCACACCATCATATCACTCGACATTCCTACATTCCACACCATCATATAACTCGACATTCCTGCATTCCACACCATCATATCACTCGACATTCCTGCATTCGACACCATCATATCACTCGACTTTCTCCATTCGATACCGTCATATCACTCGACATTCCTGCATTCCACACCATCATATCACTCGACATTCCTGCATTCGACACCGTCATATCACTCGACATTCCTGCATTCGACACCGTCATATCACTCGACATTCCTGCATTCGACACCGTCATATCACTCGACATTCTTGCATTCGACACCATCATATCACTCGACATTCCTGCATTCGACACCGTCATATCACTCGACATTCCTACATTCCACACCGTCATATCACTCGACATTCCTGCATTCCACACCATCATATCACTCGACATTCCTACATTCCACACCATCATATAACTCGACATTCCTGCATTCGACACCATCATATCACTCGACATTCCTGCATTCCACACCATCATATCACTCGACTTTTCTCCATTCGATACCGTCATATCACTCGACATTCCTGCATTCCACAACATCATATCACTCGACATTCCTGCATTCGACACCGTCATATCACTCGACATTCTTGCATTCCACACCATCATATCACTCGACATTCCTGCATTCGACACCATTATATCATTCGACATTCCTGCATTCGACATCATCATATCATTCGACATTCCTGCATTCGACAACATCATATCATTCGACATTCCTGCATTCGACATCATCATATCATTCGATATTCTTGTATTCGACATCATCATATCATTCGATATTCTTGCATTCGACATCATCATATCATTCGATATTCTTGTATTCGACATCATCATATCATACGACATTCCTGCATTCGACATCATCCTATCAAACGACATTCCTGCATTCGACATCATCATATCACTCGACATTCCTGCATTCGACACCATGATATCCTTCGACATTCCTGCATTCGAAACCATCATATCACTCGACATTCCTGCATTCAACACCGTCATATCACTCGACATTCCTGCATTCGATACCATCATATAACTCGACATTCCTGCATTCCACACCATCATATCACTCGACATTCCTGCATTCGACACCGTCATATCACTCGACATTCTTGCATTCCACACCATCATATCACTCGACATTCTTGCATTCGACACCATCATATCAGTCGACATTCCTGCCTTCGACACCGTCATATCACTCGACATTCCTGCATTCGACACCGTCATATCACTCGACATTCTTGCATTCGACACCATCATATCACTCGACATTCCTGCATTCGACACCGTCATATCACTCGACATTCCTACATTCCACACCATTATATAACTCGACATTCCTGCATTCGACACCATCATATCACTCGACATTCCTGCATTCGACACCGTCATATCACTCGACATTCCTGCATTCCACACCATCATATCACTCGACATTCCTGCATTCCACACCATCATATCATTCGACATTCCTGCATTCGACATCATCATATCATTCGACATTTTTGCATTCGGCATCATCATATCATTCGACATTTTTGCTTTCGGCATCATCATATCATTCGACATTTTTGCTTTCGGCATCATCATATCATTCGATATTCTTGCATTCGACATCATCATATCATTCGATATTCTTGCATTCGACATCATCATATCATTCGATATTCTTGCATTCGACATCATCATATCATTCGATATTCTTGCATTCGACATCATCATATCATTCGATTTTCTTGCATTCGACATCATCATATCATTCGATTTTCTTGCATTCGACATCATCATATCATTCGATATTCTTGCATTCGACATCATCATATCATTCGATATTCTTGCATTCGACATCATCATATCATTCGATATTCTTGCATTCGACATCATCATATCATTCGATATTCTTGCATTCGACATCATCATATCATTCGATATTCTTGCATTCGACATCATCATATTATTCGATATTCTTGCATTCGACATCATCATATCATTCGATATTCTTGCATTCGACATCATCATATCATACGACATTCCTGCATTCGACATCATCCTATCACACGACATTTCTGCATTCGACATCATCATATCACTCGACATTCCTGCATTCGACACCATGATATCCTTCGACATTCCTGCATTCGAAACCATCATATCACTCGACATTCCTGCATTCAACACCGTCATATCACTCGACATTCCTGCATTCGATACCATCATATAACTCGACATTCCTGCATTCCACACCATCATATCACATGACATTCCTGAATTCCACACCATCATATCACTCGACATTCCTACATTCCACACCATCATATAACTCGACATTCCTGCATTCCACACCATCATATCACTCGACATTCCTGCATTCGACACCATCATATCACTCGACTTTCTCCATTCGATACCGTCATATCACTCGACATTCCTGCATTCCACACCATCATATCACTCGACATTCCTGCATTCGACACCGTCATATCACTCGACATTCTTGCATTCCACACCATCATATCACTCGACATTCCTGCATTCGACACCGTCATATCACTCGACATTCCTGCATTCGACACCGTCATATCACTCGACATTCCTGCATTCGACACCGTCATATCACTCGACATTCTTGCATTCGTTACCATCATATCACTCGACATTCCTGCATTCGACACCGTCATATCACTCGACATTCCTGCATTCGACACCGTCATATCACTCGACATTCTTGCATTCGACACCATCATATCACTCGACATTCCTGCATTCCACACCATCATATCACTCGACATTCCTGCATTCGACACCGTCATATCACTCGACATTCTTGCATTCCACACCATCATATCACTCGACATTCTTGCATTCGTCACCATCATATCAGTCGACATTCCTGCCTTCGACACCGTCATATCACTCGACATTCCTGCATTCGACACCGTCATATCAGTCGACATTCTTGCATTCGACACCATCATATCACTCGACATTCCTGCATTCGACACCATCATATCACTCGACATTCCTGCATTCGACACCGTCATATCACTCGACATTCCTGCATTCCACACCATCATATCACTCGACATTCCTGCATTCCACACCATCATATCATTCGACATTCCTGCATTCGACATCATCATATCATTCGACATTTTTGCATTCGGCATCATCATATCATTCGACATTTTTGCTTTCGGCATCATCATATCATTCGACATTTTTGCTTTCGGCATCATCATATCATTCGACATCATCATATCATTCGATATTCTTGCATTCGACATCATCATATCATTCGATATTCTTGCATTCGACATCATCATATCATTCGATATTCTTGTATTCGACATCATCATATCATTCGATATTCTTGCATTCGACATCATCATATCATTCGATATTCTTGCATTCGACATCATCATATCATTCGATATTCTTGCATTCGACATCATCATATCATTCGATATTCTTGCATTCGACATCATCATATCATTCGATATTCTTGCATTCGACATCATCATATCATTCGATATTCTTGCATTCGACATCATCATATCATTCGATATTCTTGCATTCGACATCATCATATTATTCGATATTCTTGCATTCGACATCATCATATCATTCGATATTCTTGCATTCGACATCATCATATCATACGACATTCCTGCATTCGACATCATCCTATCACACGACATTTCTGCATTCGACATCATCATATCACTCGACATTCCTGCATTCGACACCATGATATCATTCGATATTCTTGCATTCGACATCATCATATCATTCGATATTCCTGCATTCAACACCGTCATATCACTCGACATTCCTGCATTCGATACCATCATATAACTCGACATTCCTGCATTCCACACCATCATATCACTCGACATTCCTGAATTCCACACCATCATATCACTCGACATTCCTACATTCCACACCATCATATAACTCGACATTCCTGCATTCCACACCATCATATCACTCGACATTCCTGCATTCGACACCATCATATCACTCGACTTTCTCCATTCGATACCGTCATATCACTCGACATTCCTGCATTCCACACCATCATATCACTCGACATTCCTGCATTCGACACCGTCATATCACTCGACATTCTTGCATTCCCCACCATCATATCACTCGACATTCCTGCATTCGACACCGTCATATCACTCGACATTCCTGCATTCGACACCGTCATATCACTCGACATTCCTGCATTCGACACCGTCATATCACTCGACATTCTTGCATTCGACACCATCATATCACTCGACATTCCTGCATTCGACACCGTCATATCACTCGACATTCCTGCATTCGACACCGTCATATCACTCGACATTCTTGCATTCGACACCATCATATCACTCGACATTCCTGCATTCGACACCGTCATATCACTCGACATTCCTGCATTCCACACCATCATATCACTCGACATTCCTGCATTCCACACCATCATATCACTCGACATTCCTACATTCCACACCATCATATAACTCGACATTCCTGCATTCGACACCATCATATCACTCGACATTCCTGCATTCCACACCATCATATCACTCGACTTTTCTCCATTCGATACCGTCATATCACTCGACATTCCTGCATTCCACAACATCATATCACTCGACATTCCTGCATTCGACACCGTCATATCACTCGACATTCTTGCATTCCCCACCATCATATCACTCGACATTCCTGCATTCGACACCGTCATATCACTCGACATTCCTGCATTCGACACCGTCATATCACTCGACATTCCTGCATTCGACACCGTCATATCACTCGACATTCCTGCATTCGACACCGTCATATCACTCGACATTCCTGCATTCGACACCATCATATCACTCGACTTTTCTGCATTCGATACCATCATATCACTCGACATTCTTGCATTATCTGGATGAGTATGATGATGTCGAATGCATTGGATACACGTCCTGGTCGCTTCTTTATCGCATTCACAGCATCTGAAGAAGTATAACAATGGCCGTTTACTTTAGATTTAATTCAAGCTCTGGGAAAAGTTACATTTCAAAAAGATAATACAAAACCGCATCTTGCTCATATTGTAGAAACTTTTCCTAATAAGAAAATGTTCGCTTGCTGTCTCTTTCAGCACTTTCTTCATATTTTTCACTACTGTCAAATGTCTGGTTATTAGTTTTCAAAAGATTGACTTTTCAGTATACACCATTACTACAGTTGATGAACTATAACATCATACAGAAACCGCGAATGACAGCTAAATAGATGACATGCTATTCAATTTTTTTTAGAAATTTGATAATTTTTCAAAATAAAATCAAATGTTTAATAATTTTATTCACGCCTAATATAAGTGTTCTGGTTATTTATGCTGCTGCTGCCACATTTTTTTGGAAATTCAATAACTTATAATATCCAGTATAAATATTTGTACACCAAATATCGAAATGTTATTTGTAATTTCTCCATATGTATTAATTTTGGAAAACTGTAATCTACAATATAATCTTTTATAGACATTTATTTACATCGGTTTAAAGCAAATGCATAAATAAATGAACAAAAATTAAATGGGACATATCTTTAAATCTAGCTTATAATCATGTTTTGAAGCAATATAAAAGTTCACGTGGAGCTTATTATTAATAATACCAAGATATTAAAGCTTTTTATTTTGTTCAAACACATTCAATTTATTATTTTCAATATAAAAGTTTCAAATGTACTTCTGCTAATTCATTTTATTCTTAAATGTCATAATAAATTGAATTATATGAGGTTGATTTTGCTGAAGAAAATTATTTGATTCTAACATAATTTATAATGGGAAAATGGTGAGAATTTCACAAATTTTACAATAAATAATTATGAATTGTACTGGTCAAAATACAGGATTTAATAGAAAATCCTAAAATTTAATTAGATATAATTAAAAAGTTTTCCTGATAAAAATATAACCATATGTTTTTTTTTATTTATTTATTTAGATTAGTAATTTCTGCAGCTTATATTATTATTATTTGGAAATATTCTTCAGTAGATTTTGTATTACAGAATAGTTTTCTGTAATATTCACTATAAAAATATTTAATAACATTTCGGTATTATTTTTCATTTTCAAAATAATTTCCCATAAAATCCACGACATCTGCATTTTGAACGTTCAAGCTTTCTAAAAACTCAAAACGGAAGGAATACTTTTGAAATTCTTAATAAAATTTTTAACATCATTTATTATTTATGAAATTTTTAATTTATTACAAATAGCGAAATAATATTAAGTATCATTTTTTTTTATCACATAATAGTCCATTTCAAACACATCGAAATGTTAAAATGTAATAGTTTGCTACCATTTAACAGGTCATTATTAAAATAATAAATTGTTGTCGAGTAACACTTCGTAACGTATTGCTATTATCGAACATGTTACTGATATTTATTTAAATTCATATTTAATTATTACGATTTAAGAAAAGGTGAATGCATCATATATAAATTAAATATTTAAAAAAATGAAATTTCAATATCAATGAATTTCTTTATCTTTATGATGTAAGAAAACTTAATAATTATTAAATTTTTATTACTTATTGAAATTAAATCAAGAATTTATTTTTTCCTTGTACTCCTTGTAATATTGTAAATTTTTTTCCTTTTAATATTAATTGTATAATTTGCACAAAAAATGTGAAGGCTATTTCACATTTTTCATAATGTAAATCCTATTTTTAAATGTGTTTTAAAAGAAGGCGTCCCAAATGCTATGAAAATTGATAATAGTGTGCAAGAGATCATGTATTTTATTTTATGCAAAATAAACAGCTTTATAGGCCATCAACGTGGAAAAAGTGCTATTAAGAAATATTACCAAACGAAGGAGACATGAGTTATAAGATCTTTTTAACCATTTCTGAAGCACATTACAAACTTTTCCTGAAGGTAGTGTTCCTCATTTTTATGAAAACAAACTAAATTTTATTATCACGTTTTTAAACAGGAGCTTTTAGTATATCAGTGGAAACAGCATTTTCATGCTATTTTATTACAACATTTATTTATTTCAAATTGTTTATGTTATCAACATAAAGATTAACTTTGAGATAATTCTATAATTGAAAGCATGGGATTAAGATTTGATCATACAGGTTTACAGAAACAGTTTTTAAATAAAAAAAAAATCAAATGAAAATTGTAAGAGAAATTTACCTTCCATTTATTGAAAGTAATTGCGGTATTATTTAACTTCACAAAACAAATTTATTTCAGAAATGAATTAGGAAGTTATAAATTTGCTTTCTACTTCTATATTTCGTGTAACAATATTGCACATAATGCTGATTCTCCTAAGTGCTGGTTCCAACGATTTTACATAGAAGATGCAGTCTCATTATTTTCTGCATATTGTTATTAAATATTATGATATCTGCACCAATAATTTTCTTTTTATGACCATTTCAAAGTGAAACATAACTATAAAGATATCTTACTGCATTTTTATTTAAATATTTTTTCTACACTATGTTTTTCAAAACACATACAAGATGTTTCATACTTATAACTAGTCTTGAAATTAATTTAACTTCCCCATTTCCTAATTTTCTAGAAACTTTTCCATAACGGTGACAATCCCTGAGTGATTTTCTAACAAACAGTAATCTAAAATCCTTGGAATTATTAATCAAATTGTCGAATCACTTTTTATTTATCATGACAAGAACTATTTTCCTAGTTTTAATCATGAACTGTAAACTTACGGAAACGGTTTCACTGTCTTCTCCTCCAGAGGTACACTTGGGCAGCTTCGTACACCGCCTGCTCGTGTGGTTGTAGTAACTTCGAGCTCCATTATAGCGCATGGTGCACGGATAAGGTTGACATTCATTCAAAGGATCCTCATCTGCACTAGAGCATGCTGTTACATCTTCTAGCGTGTAGTACTCTGGAAGTTCATCGAAATGTGAGAAATTAGCACATTTTTATAATGCTTAAATGAATTTCAACCTCTTCCCAGCTCTCGACCAATTTGTTGATGCCGTTCCGCCAAAAATCGTCAAAGAAGTTGTTGAGCCAGTTTTTAAGGATCTTTTTGTTATCGAAGGTAGTGTGGCTTTGACGACTTGTGCAACATGATGCCTCACGTTGTCGTGAAGGAGGAGTATGGTTTGATCATGTCGATCAGGTCTTTTCAGTCGAATAACCTCATTCACGTGGTGATGTTGGACAATGTAGAGCTCCTTGTTGGGTGTGGCATTCTTTTCAAGCGTTTCCCAAGAGGTCCTTAAAAACTGGCTCAACAACTTATTTGTCACCAGACCAGGCGATTTTTGGCGGAACGGCATCGACAAATTGATCGAGAGAGGGAAGAGATTGCAGCTAAGGCGAATATATAATTGATAAACTTATTTGCATAATTATTGTTTTTTGTTTAAATAAAAGTTTTTGGTAAAAACGCTACGAACTTTTCTCTCAATCTAATATCATACATTTGATTCAATAATTATGAATATGTAATTATTTGTAAATGAAAATACAAGAATTATTAACTATGACTTTCATGTTTTACCCAAGATAAAAAAAAATATATTATAGGTTCCAGTATAGTTAATAATGTAAGCAATTATGAATTTTAAAACAACAAAAATTGTGTATTGTGGTTGTATATTTATTTTCTTAAATTTACACAGTGAGATTAAGGCATGGCGTAAATAGTCATCCTAAAAATTTACATATTCAGAATTATTTCTTAAAAAATTACACAAGATGAAACAATATTTATTAAAAACTATTTCTTTATCTGTAACTTAAATTCAGTAATCAGTAAGATAAATCAAGTAAGATAAAATTAGTAAGATAAATCACAATTTTTATTATTAAAAATCAAAAAGGAATGAATTTTTGAGGCGTGTAGATATGGCAATTATTTAAGCATGACAATTACTTAACTACACAAGTTATTCCACATGATAAACAAGTCATGCTTCTTTAAAGAGAAAATGCTATAAAATAGTACTAGTTTTTATTATATTTATCTCACATTATATGTCAATCACTGACTTGCTATACCAAATGCTCATTACCAGATACTTTAATAACTGCATTCTTCCTTTTTCATACATTTTTCGGGTAAGTACATCTGAAAATTTCGGTAAATGTAAGCAAAGAGAAAATAAAAACGAGAATGCATGAAACAAATCATGAAGCCGAAATACCTTTTATCACCCTCAAAATAACATATTGTGGCCACTATATACGTAGTATATTGTTGATAAAACCACTGCAAAAAGTCAGCGAAGGCTTTTTTACGAATTGACCGAAACCCATATGTCATGCATCATTGGATGTCTGGTATAGCTGTAAGATGCATACTCTTGATGATTCTTCGATATGTGGGAATAAAAAAAAAATGCACTGGCACCAATCATGTGAATAAGTGAATGAATAACACAGCAGTTTCACGATTTTTTAAGACAAATTCATAGAATTCGGTGCAGACAGTTTTGCTGTTGCTGGATAAATTCTTGGTGGATTATGCTGTTACTAACAAAAAACGCAACCAAGAATCACTAGATTCTGGACTTCTCTAGATGACTGGGGAGCGGGAAAGCTGTTGAGTACCATATCACCATTTGCTGTTTCCATTGTGGATCATATTAATAGCATTCGCTTTTATCTCCTTTGACGATGCTTTGTAAAAAGATAGAATTTAGGTTACATACATCAAGGAAACCTTGAGATCTTGAGCTGCGTGCATTCATGTTTTCTTTTGCACATCAGACAATGAGATCTGCACAAAACAGACAGATCTTTCGCTTGCCCAAATCTTGGTCATTGATGATGTCTTTGCAAATTTCCAATTCCTTTGATATCCATTATAACGACAATCAGCGATTATTTAACAGAATACGTTGCACTCGCTCTATTTTATCGGTCATCATAATTATTAGAAGTAGACTTGAATATGGTCATCATTGCTTTTGTTCCATACTCCTGGTCTATTATTGTATACGTTTCTGTCCAGTTTCCCCAATATGTAAAACAACTTTGATATTACTCCATTTCGATATGACCCTAGTTTTCAAATATAATAATTTCATCTGCCCATAGCAGACTATTTTGTCTCGTTTTTTGCTAGGTGCGGTCTTTTTATTAGTGTCTACCAACAGATAGCCATGTTTTTTAATCTCACTCCCCAAGAGCTATGCATCTGCTTACCGATGTCTTAAACATTCCATGTAAAAACAGCCTTAGCAAGGAAAGAAAAATGTTCTGGTAATCCATTGATGGGTTAATTCATCAATACTTAAAAAAAAACTAGCAACAAATCACCTTTTTTCAATTCCAATTGGTAGGAAAAACTTTTAAAGGAAGCGAAAATCAATTCAAATTGTGAAACATTTCATTAGAATATTGACCAAGGGACATTTCATAATGATACAGCATCAAAAAGTTGCTAGCTTTTATGAAAATTAATTTAGGTGTAGTTCTAATATAATATAAATGAGATTAGAAAAATTGTAACTTCTAAATAGCCTTCTGAACTAGAACTAACAAACTTAAAGAAATTACTAGTGCCCTTCGCTCATATAACTATGCAAAAAATTGTAAAAAAGTAAATCAGAAATTACATTGCGATGAATTCACAATAATTTTTGACTTCCAAACAGGTGAAATATATCAAATTAGCTATACATGATATAGTGATCTTTTTTATTATTAACTCACCTTTCAAAATAAATTATTTGATGATTACCTAGGATATAACAATATAATCGCTAAAGAAACATTTATTCTTGATCAGTGTGTTTAATTTAGTTATATAACATATTTTGAGAACTATTAATCACTTTAATCCATAATAAATGGGATAGCTTATTTTATTATGTTTGCTTCCAACTGAAAAAAGGTTATTTGATTTAATGTAAATTAATTTCAGAAAAATCAAGAGATTAGGGGGAATTAATTAAGAACTGAATTTATAGATTAAGAACATTTTAAGTATATTTAAAGTTATAATGAAAATGTCTCGCAATTTTGTGTCTTATAAACGTGTGCAATTCTAGATTAAGATCTATAAATCAATAATATAACGGTATTTACATGAACTCATTATGAAATACTTACTCTGCAACAATCTTGGTATTACAGCACTGCTGTCAGTAATTAAATTTGTGTTGAAGCCAACTTTACGGGTCATTGTATTTCCATTCGCATCTTTGATTTCTATGGTACACGATCCAACACGATTATGAAGAAACTGCAAAAATATACTCAGTTCAATAACGTCACAGTTTTCCTCCTCTGCCCCCCCCCTCCCAATCGAGCAAGGATTTAGTGTTTGTAATGTAATGCAAGTCAGCAAATTCAGAGTAAAAAAATGCTTTATTGATAATAAACTCCCAAATGAAATAATGCTTTATTACTTTGTTCTCTATCTATTAATGCGAATATAGAAAGCATGAGTTTTGTACTTTTAATATGATACATCTATTGAGATACTGAAAAGATCTTGGCTGCAGATGATTTAAATAAGTTTTTAGTTCAGTCCCAATCATAACAGATATTTACCTTAGTGTATGGCGGACTCTTTCGCCAAGGAAGCTAGGAACATCAATACGCATCCCACGACTACCACTTGCTTCGATGCAAACGCCATCTCAAGGCATCAGCTCTGCGTGGGACTACCGAAAAAATGGTGCCTAATCCTGACCGTGGTGTCACCTCTACCATCAGCAGAATGCGGACTGGGTACATGAGGGACATGAAAATCATGCCCGAAGGATCTAGAACTTACTCAGAATGCAGGCACTGCACGGGAGTTCCACTGAATCCGAGGCATCTCTTCAACTGCATCATCTCTATTGCCTCGACCCTCTTCAACTTCGACCCCAACTGCTGCTATGACACCCTTCATACGGAAAAGTTGACGGTGTGACCAGGGCAGTGTTCTATGCATTTGATCCCATATGACTTGTAATTTTTCTTTTTGCATTTGTCACACGACAACAACAACCTTAGTGTATAAATTAAATGCTCCTATTATTCTAATTTCAGAAAGTGTGAGAGGATAAAAGTAATTTATCTTGTAGCGAACTTTTCTATGGTATCTTTACTGAATGAAAATCAATATGAATGTCTCAAATGTATTACTTATTGTACACAGTTGAGACAAGAGATATACTTATCTCTTGTAAACATTCGTCTTCAAAATGTCTTTTGAGAAAAATCGGAGAAGAATTAACAGCATCGGGAACAGTATGTGCTGGTTACATTGCCAAGTTGCATAATTCCCCTCATTTCTAAAATTGAAAAAATAGAGTTCTCTGTGCATATTGAATTCCAATAGTTGAATACTCTTTCTTATATGGTGAGAATTGAAGAATTATGTTTTCCCAATAAAAAGGATTAAATTATTAATATTTTGTCACCAAATATAAACATAACTGTCATCGAAATCAAGCAAAGTTTAATAGGACGTAATTGTCTGCTGAGGTTAATCTAGATTACGCTTGAGCTTTAAATATCATCATATTTGAAGTTTCACAGATTAATGTTTATTTCTTGGTTTTTATATGAAAGAGTATATTACTTCTCTTAAATTATTTATCTAAAATACAGGATCTTTTGATTTTCAGCTATGCTTTTTTTCTTGGTATCTTTTTACCTGCATTTAATTTTCATTGTATTTCCAGTCATTTACTCACTTATTTATTTAAAAGAAATTATAATTTCGTAATATGACCAAAGTCTCTTATAAATATTTGTATTTGAAGTCAACATACGATTTTCAAAAGTTGCTTTTAAATAAGATACCTCTCAGCAAACGTTTCACAAGAATGCTTGTAACAAAGTGGTTTCTTCCTTAAATAAGAACGATCCAGAAATTTTAACTTCATTAATCGCTTTAAAAAAAAAAAAAAAAAAAAAAAAAAAAAAAAAAAAAACCAACTATCTCAGATACTGAAAAGAAATTTTGAATTTTAATTTATGATACAAGTCGTTTTCATCATTTATATTCTAAAATGCCCCATACTCTCTCAAAAGAATATATTCCAAAATTATAAATACATATCGAATTTGATACTTATATTTAGAAGCGACGCACTATTTCATTTGCAAATTTTCCAATCGTAAATTGTTATTCTGACCGGAAATTTGATCATTTATACCAATGGTACAACTCTACACATGAAGATTTGCTCTCCACGTGGATATTGAAGGGAATGAGACAGCGGACACTTTGGCCAAAGCTGGTGTGTCTGAAAACGGTGCGCGGTCGGCACTTCTCATATTCCAGGAGATTCATTCAAAGATTAAACACGAGAATAAAACCACTTGGATTGTCTCTCCTGAGCATCATTGGTACCACTGCACACGTCCAGGTGATTCCTTGGCTACTGATCTTAATAGACAAGAACAAACGGCTATTGTCCATTTCAGAAGGGGCCATCATAATAACTTGAAATTCGTCGAGGGTACGAAGAAATTCGAAATTTGCTCAAAGTGCTTAAATGAACAGTTCTCTCCTGAACATATTCTTCAATGCCTTGGTCTCTCCGGAAGAGATCTGATGGAAAATCCATTTATGGTACTGGACTTTTTAAAGGTGTACGCGCTCAGAAACAGTGTATTTCTAAATTTTAAAAGGAACCATGAGGAATTTCACTGAAAACACCAAACATGAAAAAAGATTTTTTTCTATAAGTTTAGGTCTAACATTTATATGTGTTTTGACGTTAGATAATATGATAGACATAAAAGGAATCAAAATCTTATGTTATAGTAAATGGCACAAAATATTACTGAGGTATGTAAAATGTTATTGTTTCACATTACATGTTAGACATTTTATTGAACATTAATAATAAATTTAACCATAGTAATATCTTTCTATAATTAAATTTGTAGCCACAACTTATACTAAACATTTAGGAAGACTACTATTCAATTAAGTAACACGAAACAGTATCTCTAAAATGATTATGAATAGCATTATATTACTCTGGCTTATTCAGCCTTTCTCCATAGAGGAATAAGAATATCTTATCATGGCCTTTATCTATATTCATGGTTCAGTGAAATCATTAGTTCTTTTGTGTTATGGATCATGCTTATGATAATACGAACTGTCCATTTATATAATGGGCTTAGTTATCTTTATCTGTAATCAGATTTATATGTTCTAATTATGATTACTTTTCTAAAAAAATTTAATTCTAAATCTTCTAAAATATATAATTTTTGCATGTTAATTTTAAAGGTGGTGAAATTTTTAAATCAAGAATCTGTTTCGTATAACTTCAGTATTATCAAAATTTAGGGAATAAATTATCATCATTAATCATTTTTACAAAAATAAGCACAAGATTATTTATATCATATATTTAATTTTTGTTTGGTTGAAATAATATAACGCGTATATTCAAAGGCCCCATCACATAATTAATAGTATTATTTCCTCGATATATGTCTACATTTAATGCCGACCGATGGCTGCATGGTTAGCGCTTTTGACTCCTAAGCTGTGGGTCCCGGGTTTGAATCCCGATTTCAGTATGGATGTTACTTTCTTTCTCTGTTCTCTCAGTGTTTCTCAGTCCTTTCTTCTGTGATGATGTATGAATGTGGGGCCCATCCTATAAACGGGTTTGTGGTAGTATGGCGCGGGCAACGCTACTCGCCTCCGTGACTTAGTTCACAGGTACCGCCTGGGTAACGACAAATGAGTAGCAGTTTCTGGCCTTACTATGGCACTGGGTTCGTTACCCAAGTGCCCGCCGTTGGGAAAAAATATTTAATTTATCTGCATTTATTTTTAATGTCAGCTTTCCTTAAAGTTTATTTATATAGTAAACTAATTCAAATATAATTTTAACCTGCAACTTTATTAAAACTAAGAAAAAAAGGCTTTACCAAGTTAGTAAATAATAGCGTCAAGTTTCTGTGATCATTTGGCACTAATTTTCCCATATAGCCTCCATGAAGACGCATTGACTGGTAAAAAAATAAATAATATAAGTTAAAAAAAATTCTATGTATTAAATTGTTATAAGAAAATTTAAGTAAATATTTTTATTTGGAATTATAATTTACAGTTATATATTCAGCTCCCGGTATACACTTTGATTTCACATCGGAAATTATATTCTCAGACAAACTGGTCAATTATTAATAAATTTAAAATACTCTCATTGGCACATACTGTATAGAGCAACATTAACTCTAATATAATCTTTTATTTCAGTCATTTGATATTAAAAGTTCATTAATTAGTAACATTCTTTGAAAAACTCTTTTTTTTTTAATTGTACATAAGTTCAAATTCATTCTATGTCTGATTAAATCTGATGATTTATTGAGGAATACTTGATTCTTAGATTATTTGTAATTGAAAAAAAAAGGTCAAGACTGCGGACACTGAAACATTCTCATTAAGTTTTTGTCACAACAGTGCATCTCACACAAAACAATTACTTATATATATATATATATTTACCATTCCTTCCATTTTCTTCAAAATAATACCAAAGCCACTCTTAATGAAACTGTTACAGGGTCTTAAAGCATATTTTATATAAATGTTACATCATTCTTGGAGAAACCTGGAATTTCCATGGTAAAAGAGTCAATAGTTTCAGGGATTCCCCACATTCCATATTTATACGAATCTAATACGCATCCCCATTTTAAAACTTTAAATAATAAAAAAATTGTTTGTAGATGAATGTAATACGCATCAATGGTATGAGGAATTTATTGAATCTTATTTTATACAACAATGGATTTGTATATAAAATATGAATCAATGGTATGATAATTTTATTTAAATTTAGATACTATATTTTATACAACAATAGATTTATACTTAAAGTATCACAACATAGAATTTAACCTATTAGTGGGCTATTGTTATGGGAAACAATCATGGTTAATTACCACTACCGTATATACGGTACCTATCCTAAAATATGAACAGGAAATAAATCGTAACATTCCTATCTAGCTAACAATTTCTACAATCAGTGATTAATAGTAAACGTCTTTATTCACTAATGTTTTCATCACTGGAATCTTCGCAGCTCTCTTCGTCAGAAGCAGATTCATTTCTTCTTTCCTCCTCCTCATCGTCGTCATCCTCGGCGTTCCAGAACACGTCATCTTCTCTGTCCATCAATGAATTTGAAATGCAGCATTTCTTGAAAGATTTCACAGTCAATGGTGCTTCGATGCTTTTTCAGGCAATAGAAGCCCAGTGAGCAACAATGTGCGGTGCAGCACGCTTAATTTTTCCTGTCGGGGTCAATTCCCAGTTTGGCTCACAAAACAATTTTTCGTACTCCACCTGAACGTACCCCTCAAATGGTTTACTTACGCTAATGACCAGGGGTTGTAACACAGACGTCAACCCTTAAGAAATGATAACTGCGTAGGCTATGCATCTTCTTTTTTACGTCGTCGGTGAGACGACCACGAAATGTTTCCAGACAAAGCATTGATGGTGGATTGGAGAGCCCACCGGGACAGCGTTCCCATACATTTCGGAGCCAATCAAGCATTAATGATTCCATCATCCACCCCTTCTCTCGGTTTCGAATCAGGACATCATCTGAAAACAGCTTTTCATTCTTAATGGTTTTAGGGCATGTTTTCCGTTTGAAGATTAAGAAAGGGGTAAGTTTGCATCCGTCTGCTGTTATGACCAGCATTACTGTTATGCGTTGTTTTTCACATCCCGAGGTTTTGGTGATAATTTCCTTAGTCCCTTTCTCCGTAATGGTGTAGTCACAAGGCATATCAAACCAAATTGGCGTCTTGTCAGCGTTGTCAATGTGTCCCATTGAAAAGTATTTTTTCTTCCGAAGTATGATGACACACCGCTGAAATGCTGGTTTTCCCTCAAAATCTGCAGGAAGCTTTTGGCATATTGCTGTACGGCGTCTTAGAGATAAGCCCATCCACTTCATAAACAGATCCATCCATCCACGGCTAGTCTTAAACTCTTGTTTCTGTATTCTAAGAACTCCAGCCTCCTCTTTTGCTTTATTTCTTATGGTGTCACTAGTCACCGGTTGTCCATTCTTCCTCATTTCACGTACAAAACTTTTTCCTCAATTTTAAGGTGTCTTCCTTTGCGATCCCTAGTGAATTTCTTTCTAATAGCTTTAGTTGCAAAGAGTGCCAAAATCTGTTGCCGCCACAAGTGAACATTGATCTCAGCTACGTTGCACTCTTTCCCTGTCTTTCTATTACCATTTTTTCAGCATAAAGAATTACTTATTGTAGAATGCTGAAAAAATTATTTTATGCAGAGTACGTAGTCACGAAATAGAGGGCAAACAGAGAAGAATATTATATAACGTTTGAAATTAGCGTCATATGACATTCTTCTCTGTTTGCCCTCTATTTCGTGACTACGTACTCTGTAGTTTGTATCCTCTATGCAATAATGTGTCAACGATATATGTAAAGGTAAATGTAGTCTAGAAATAAAGTAATTCATTGTTACGATTTAAATTCTGTTGAAGTCATCGGCGAACTGCTGACCTTGCAATCGAATCTAATGCGCAACCCAATTTTGAATACTACATTTGGGCCAAAAACAATGTGCATTAGATTCGCGTAAATACGGTAAATGAAAAAATTTCGCCACGATTGAATATCGGGGACTTTAAATTTTAGCTATCAAACATGGTTTATATGACATATGTCTGTTCACGTTGATACCGAATATATACTTTTGCAATAAAAATAAACTTTTTTGATCAGTAAATTACGTAATTATTTAAAATCTGTAACTTATAGATTTCTGATATCGTTGAGAATTACTTAATAAATCATTTTTTGCATACTTTTCTCATTATAACAGTAAAACCTGTGATAAAATTTACAAAAATATTTCTTGATTTAATTCTCGTTGCCTATTTTACCATCGCTAAACATTCCCATGTAATTTAAATATAATAAATAACAAAATCTCTCTCTCTCTCTATCTTTTTTTTTTTTTTTTCCCTTGCTGTTTACATCATCTTCTCAGTTAACGTATTTTAAGAGCAAAAAAAAAAAAACTTTGTTTAAAATGTATAAAATATATATAGGATATAACAGATATTATATATTAACAGGACTTATTGTAGAATTTTAATCTACGGGAGTACTCTGATGAAGATGTAAAAACTGTAATATTTAAATATTATTAGCGGTTTTTAATATCTTTTTGTTTTCTATGTTATCTCTTTAATCTGAAAGAATTTTGTAATTACCAATCCCGGAATCAGATACTAAGTTTCTTTCATTCACTATACTTATGATTCCTCGATTGGCAATTTCAAAAAATTCTTTCAAATTAAATAAATAGCTGAAGCGTCTTTTGAAAAGTTATCGGTTGTTTTCAAATATTGCAACTTATATACTCAAGAAATTAAATTAGATTCCCAATTCGGGTGACATTATGACTAAAAATATATATGTATAATATGTAAATACAATTGTTTTTATTTCTTAAATAAAAATTCCTTTACATTTATGTAAAGTAAAACGAAATGAAGAATAATGTGTGTGTAATTTTACATCTAATAAATGAATGAATTTACTTACGTCACAATCGATGTCATTTTCAGTAATTTTTTGACAACACTCAGTATTGTTAACAAATAAATGTAATGTCTCCTCTGGATGCATATTTGTTACAGTAATATCTATAAATGAGAATAAAGAAATTATACATATTTGTTATTTGAGATGTTTACATAGCGAAAAGGATAAGATTTACAAAGTTTTAAGCTATGTTATATGTTGACTTTTAAAGTTTTTATCTGTATTTATATTATTTGCGTGTATGAGAACGATCGAATGAATTATATATTCTTGTATAAAAAATATTATCTGCAGTTTTAGCAAATTTATCATAGATTAATTAATTGTAACAGTAAATTATATTTGAGTCTGAGTTATTATTTATGATATAAAAAAATTAAATGCATTTGATTTATTATAAATAAAGGCTTAAGGATCCAAATAATTGTATTAATTTGAAACTTTAATGCACAATTTAATTTCATAATTTGCTACTTTTATAGGGAAGTTTTAACGATTAACAAACCTACATTATTATTTTAACTATCGTAGCATTTTACTTATTAATGAACTAATTCTACTTACAGTAATAGCTAGGATTTAAAACACAGAACAATTATAAAACTTAATGTCTAAGCTATTGAGTATTTTATTCATGTTAATACTAGTTCCTGAATTTGTGAAACATTCCTGGATAATAACCTTTGAGAAACTGTTCATTTCGCTATGTTAAGGAACAACACAGTGTAGTACTGTTACTCAAGAAATAATCATGACAGACCGACCTCTTGAAAAACAGAAAATGCTTATTTTAGTACCGATTACAAGAAATAATTTCTCCTTTATCACAATTACAGTCAAGTATATTTGACTTATTCGCCAGTCACCCGAAACAGTTTCTAAATGTGATATATTAGAAAATTTTATTTACTTACTATATATTGAAACATACAATGTATCGAAGTGAATATACAATTTGTGAAAGTAAGGCAGGCATTTTTTTTTTATCACAAATGTTAATCTTATCAGCAATTCACGTCTGCATTAATTATTGTTAGCTATGTATATTTTACAATGCCAAAATCTTGAAAAATATGCGACAATGAATATCAGGAAAATAGTATGAATCGATCACATCTTACTGACTATAATTACAAATATCTTGCTGAATATAATATTAAAATATGCCAAAACTCTTCTTCAACACAAAATTCATTAAATAATTGGTATCTTTACAAACGTTTCAAGCATAAATTTCAGAGAAGATAAGGAAAAGAAGTACTAACATTGTGTGAGTTGAGATGAATTCAATGAGGCTGTTTTTAAAGAGAAACTTTTCACCATTTACTATCAATAATGGAATGAATATTCACTGCAATGAGGCAGTACTTCACATTTATTTCATAAAATGTTTTGATTCGCTTTTATTAAATTTTTTATGGGTGAGGAGTATTGTTAAGCACTATTCGTATTTTCAAGATCTAATTAGAAAATACTTTTGACTGTAAATTAAGTCATTTTTGAAAAATTCAAACACAGACCGAAAAAAATTTGATATTACAAACAAGAAGGATGCATTAAATTTTATATTATTAAAACATAAAATAAGGCTCTGAAATTTTTTTGAAAACAATAGATTTGGAATATTTAAGCAAAAATGAGGATATAATACAAAGCAAATGAAAATTAACTAATTACCTTAAAAGCAAATCCCATTATATGCACATAACACTTTGCGATTAATATTCTAAATTATTAAATAAATAAGGACGCGATATTTTATGTTTGTTAGTTTTTTTTTAAATATATTTTATTCACACAAAAAAAGTTAGTTGAAGTAAATTATATAAAAATGATTTTCTTTTAATATACTTACAAAATATCATGGTAACTTCTCCTTTTGTCAACTCATCTACACCAGTATCCTAAGACAAATAAAAAATATTTATTCAAATTTTAGTCTACAAGTATTTATCACTTGTTCATTATTTGTCATTCGAAATGGAAAAATTATTCAACATGTGACTGCATTAAAATTCTGGTACAGAATTAAATGTGAAGAAATTAATCTAACTTCAGGAGAGACACAGGAGAAGTATAATGGGATCTTACTTTTTCCAAAAGAGACAACAGGGCTATATGATGTTTATGTCTGGTGATTTGGCATAACGCAGAAGTTATACAACTGAGTCCTTATGTCCACAAAACCATGATTTGAACTGTTTGTCTACCATGGATTGGGTATTATTGTTTTAATAAGAGCAGTTTCCTGATGGAAAAAAATGCCTACCTAGTAGAGTGCAATTGGTTAGCCGAAAGCGGGACAAAGCTGGTGCTAGTGACCTGTCCATATGAGGAGATGATAAGGCAACCCACTCCAAGACTTGAAAGGAAGCCCCAAAACGTTGCAGAGGCAGGAAACAGTCTGGGTTGTAGACTTTTGACAAACGTAAACTTGTCCAATGATGTCAATAAGGAGAAGCAAGATTCGTCCAAAAACAAGACAAGTTTCCATTGATTCATAGATCAGATTTTATGGTGTTTGCTTCACTGTATTCGACATTTCTAATTTACAACTGTCACAAAGAATTTCGCAATCTGATATCTACCCAAATACTTCGTATATACAATTATCTTCGAACTGTATTGGTCAATACACAGCTCTGTAGAAGGTCACTCAGCCCATCTTTTGTCACCATGGTCCTGTTTCTAATGGTTACAATTTTCCTTAATGCCCACTTAACTTTCGAAGTTCCTTCAACAGTTCTGTTTTGTAGCTGACTTTTTTTTATGCTGATTGTATGCGCTTACGTGCTGCGACACAGTGCTTATTGATATCCTGAACAATTGAAACATTGCAGTCACCGATTTACCGATCAGACTTATTCAGATTCTTGGAACTTCATCATGTCTCTTATTTTAACTTTAATCAAAAGGAACTTAGCATATAAAGATGTTTAACTCCCTCACAAGCCTTCCTGAGACCATAAAGAACAATGTAACACAAAAACAGATAGTTAAGAATTTAATTTAGTAATTCCCTTGCATATGGATATAAATGTATAATATTTTTTGTGTTTTTTTTTTCAATACTCCGTGATATATCTGTTAATATAAACCAGTCAAATAAATTAAAATAATAAATAACACTAGGTTTTTCATTCCCCAATCATATAATTGTATTTTTATTGTATCTTCGAAATAAATAGCTTTTGGAATATATATATATATATATGTGTGTGTGTGTGTGTATGTGTGTGTATGTGTGTGTGTATGTGTGTGTATGTGTGTGTATGTGTGTGTATGTGTGTGTATGTGTGTGTGTATGTGTGTGTATGTGTGTGTATGTGTGTGTATGTGTGTGTGTATGTGTGTGTATGTGTGTGTATGTGTGTGTGTGTATGTGTGTGTGTGTGTGTGTGTGTATGTGTGTGTGTCTGTGTGTGTGTGTATGTGTGTGTGTTTGTGTGTGTGTGTTTGTGTGTGTGTGTGTGTGTGTGTGTGTGTGTGTGTGTGTATGTGCGTGTGTGCGTGTGTGTGCGTGTGTGTCCGTAATATTTCGGTAAAAAAGCTGTTGAAATAGAAAATAAAAAATAAAAAATATAATATTTTAATCGGTTTCAAAGCACGAGAGAAGTGACCAGGTATTAAAAATCTGCAAATATGAACATAAAAAAATGTCAACGAATTCTGATGGAACTTTAGAATTAGGTGAAATCTGGAATGAATTAACACATATATTCGAAAAATTTACATTATCTTTATCATTCGAGAAAAATTTTGCTGAACATTAAATATAGTTTTTCAGAAAGGTATACCATATAATGCATTTAAATATTAGGTATTCATGCTGTTAGATGAAGTAATTTCATGTCATTTTACTATTTCATTGTACCGCTTAAAATTTATGACTATAGTACATTTTAAGTAATTGCGGCATAACTTTTTGATATAATTTTACAGGTAGTAATTTTTACAAAAATTCCGCATTTAACTTATTTGTTTTTACATGAATTGAAATTATGCTTAGGTTACATTCTAAATAAGAGAAAAAATTAAGATAAGTTTAATTGCACATGGGGTAGATTCGGTATCGGTCGAAACTCGCCAATACTTACTTTTGTTAAAGTAATATATCGCCAAACCAGACTTACTGTTTTTGCCATTAAGAAATTTATATAAAAAAAAAAGCTTCATTTCTTGAAGTTTAGAGAATATTATACTTTCAAAACTTCAAACAATACAGAAAATAGTATAAATGGACTTGCATAAATTGTCTCTTTTCATATTCAGTGTTAAAATATCACAATATTTATTAGTAAAAGATCTCAACAGAAAGTATAAATTCAGTTCAAGAAATTAGTTTTTCAGTAATTCGTGAACTAAACCTCCTTATTTACTATTGTCCATTTCTTTTGAAGTAATTTACTTTTACTGTATGGAAATACTTAAAACACCTAAATTGTTAACGCAAAGTACATAATTAAATTACTTTTTCGCGGTATTTATTATACCATCGACCTTTTTGCCATAAAAATAAGTCATCTAATTTTGCATTATTTAATAACTTTTTTTTAAATGGGGAGGAAAAGCAGAAAAATTTACTAATATCTTCATTGTAGCAAATAGATAAGAGCTCGATTTGTAATCTGTATGGTGACAAATCGAATTATTAAATGACATAATTCTTTTGCAGATATATTTGATGAGATAATACGTAAATACCTTTTTTTAAAAATAAAAAAAATTATTACAGCATTCTAATTTAAGTAATCTGATTTACCGATAAGTTGTAATAATAATTAAAATACCATTTACGAAAAAGCAAATTTACCAAAAAATACAATTTCTATTATACTTCAATGTTCTAAATCTGTTCTATTTTGGCTTCTTCCAAAATATAAGTATTAACAAACTTTGTCTAATCATAAATATATATCTTATAAGAATTCAATTAGTCATAACTACCTTTATCATGATAGGAATTGGATTTTCCATTGAGCTGCCTCTCATTCTTTGTAATTTCACTCTTTCTATTGAAATGATAAACATAAAAATTCTCATAAATAATGATGTAGTAGATTGCATTTCTCAATTTCTTCATAGATACTTCAGAGATTCATTATTTGAAATATTCATATATTTTGGTACTATAATTCACATTGAAGAGTTTTTAAATGAGATTTAAAATAACTATTTTTAGATGTATTTGTTATTAAGAAATAATTGAAATTATTAAGACTAGATTCTGCTTATACAATTCTATTAATAATCTACTATTCATTTTGATAATTTTTTACTATCCATAAATAGTCTTTTTGTATTTATGTGATATTTTATCCTTTTGACCTCTCAGGTCACTCTCTATCGAAAAGTATAGTACTGTTTTATATTTTAAACAACAAAATCAATATATTATGCGAGCTTATCTTAAGGCTTGCTAGTAAGATAAAAACTCAAAGCAAGCTGTAGCTTATCTTACGACTCATTAGCAAGATAAAAATTCAAAGCAAGCTGTAGCCGAAAATAAAATTATGGATTGTGTGTTTCAGTTGCTTAACACAAAAATTACATTAACTTGTTTGTTTTTATAATTGCTGCTTATTCTCTACTCGAAGTTAATAAACTGAGCCAACCACAATAATTTAAGGGCGTATTTTGAATCACAATCAATTAACAAGATTGACAATTGTTATTGACAGTTGTGTTGTTTCAATTGACAATTACTTAAAAACGTAAACATTTTTAACGAACTCATGATGTAAATGAAATATTTATGAGAATAATTTGCGATTTTTTTCTTTCTTGTTACCGTGATTATCAAAAGTAGGGGTAGAATGGAAAAGTAACTAAAAAAATAATTACTCTTATCTCTCATCTCATGCAATAAAGAATATGTAGAAGATATTGCCATTTCAGAGCAGAGCCTCAGTATTTAATCGATATTTAAAATTAAAAAGTTGTTAGCAATAGAATATATTACATAATTTTGATTAATTAAAACAAATAAAAATACCAAAAAGTGCGCAGATAAATCATTTACAAATAGACTAATTTTTTTATTTTTATTTTTATTTTTTTATTCTTTCACATGATTTTATTTTCCGCGTATGTAAATATTCATATATACATGCACTTTTTTAAAAGTGTGTTATGTTAGTTGAACTACTTTGTATGGTATTATTGCACTTGAAGTTGTCGTCATTAAATATCATGAATTTAAATTAGATGTATCATAGGAAATTTAAGTAGGTAAAAAGGAGTGCAAGAAAATAAGTCTCATTAACAAAATTGTCATGGAAAAGTGAATCATGGAACAAAATATCCAGGTCGTTCACCTATTTCTAATGAAATTTTTATCCAGATGTTTCCACATCAAAATATGTAAATTTCAGTTGTATCTTGTGGATTGTGTCGAATGTTTTTTTTTAGATTCTCCCATGCTTATCATAGGACAGCAAATTAAATTTCGACTCACCCTTTAAACAACAATTTTCCAAACAGACTTAGTTTAGTTGGCATGAGCACCGCTTTATTCATACCCTACTGGAAGAGAGTACAGAGAAAATAATTACGTGTTATTTGAGAATAAACTATGGATTCTATATAACCTTCTGTTCGCATGTTGTGACATATCTCTTCTTATATAAATTATGTATCTACTTTAAAATTGATTTCAAGCATATCTGTTATAACTGCATAAGCGAAAAAAAAATTTTTTGAATTTAGAGAATGACTATTTACTTTAAATCCATTCTATTTCTTCACACAAAATTAAAAAATATTAGAAGAAATTAAAGGCTTTTTTATGATAATACCAAGACTCTAGCTCGAAAACAAGAATATTCGGTAAAAATTTACAATCGGAGGTACACCTTGATTCTTTGGCAATTTTTTTTAAACAAGATGTCAGCTAAATAAAAGCTATACAAAAATAGGGTTATTAGAAAATAAATTTTACTGTCAAGATATATCGCCGGAATTTTGTCAAACCAAGGGATACTTGATTCCACATTGAACTCAAATATTCAGTTAAAAAAAATAATGTCCTTAAGCGAACCGTTATCTCAGATTTGTCTTTTCGTTTTTGAAAATTATTACAAATTTCAAAAATAATTTGCTTTATAGATTTTTATAATTTTGGGAACAGAAGTAGATGTTGCATATAATGTATTCTCTAAGAGAGAAACAGAAATACATAAAGTAAATAACAAGATATTACATATGAACAACTTTCGGTATAAAACGATTTCCTTAAAAAATATTTTTTCAAATTGGAAACAAATGAAAAAAAGCCGGATGCAATTTAATTTCTATTATTTTTTCTAGGAACTGCATATAATATTTTAGATTTAGTTATATAACTTTATCTACCTAACTACAAAAATATGCAAGCTCACTTGTGAGAAGAATCGATAATGTGGTCATTTTCAATAAAATAAAATTACATTTCCATAAATATTCATATTTCAGTCTAAAAATTATACAATTATCAGTTAACACACAAACGCCCCTTATATTAATTATCAGAATATTATAAATTACAATAATTAAAGTAATGCAATAAACAGCAAATAACTGCAGAATTACATGGGTAAATGTCAATAGGAAATTTAAAGTTGTAATATGGTTTCCGAGTTTCATGCATTTTAATTGTTTTATGAATTTTTATACTTTACTTGAGTGATTAAATTATTCAAGAAAACTCATAAGCTAAGAAATAAATAATAGAGAATAAAGCTGTTTTTATAATATTGGGACTAATTTACAGCAATATAAAATGCATTTACTTTATTAATGATACATTCATATTTATAAGAGAATATTTAATTTCTACTATAATGGCTAAAATTTTGATGAAACTTCGTATGTATAGATAAAATGACAGAGATTATAAAGGTAGTAAACATTGTGAATCCGAATGTTAATAAGCCAATACATATAAGAAAAAAAATGACATTTTTCATTATTCCATGTATAAGAAAGAATATATCATTTAATTAAAAATCATGTAGTTTATAACACTGAAATATTTATTTTGTAGTCCATTTAATCAATGATGTGTAAAACGCTCATTTTAAATTTATTTGAAATATAATACATATAAAATCTTAACATTTTTGAGGTATCATGTAATTTAATTAATTTATTTCGATACATGGAATTCATATGAAAACGACTCAGCGATTTACATAATCCAATTACATTAATTTGACCACCACATTCTTTCGACGTCAACATTAAATAACCAATCACAAAAGTGAATAAGTAGCTCAATGCAATTGAGTGTATATAAAAAATGTGTGAGGGCTTCGAAAAACATTGCAATTAAAGTCATAATGCAGACATGGAGTGATTTATCCGACATGCAAAAAAGCATGATCATTGGCTTTCTGGCCAAAGATAGAAGCATTTTCGAAATGGCTAAGTTTGTGAAGTGTTCGCTTGCCGTGGTGTTATGCAGTATACTTTATACCCTTCATGTTAAAATGAGATTTTGTCCAAAATCAACGATGTGGCAAATGGGGTTCACAATGTGGCCATAAATATTAGTGGGGAACAACGTCTACGAAGATGCTTTAGGGTGAATCGAAGAGCTACAATTGAGCAACAGTGTCTCCCAAACTACTGTTCAGTGAACGTTGCTGCGCCTGGGCCTCCGAAGCAGATACCTGGTTCATATATTTATGCTGACTACAATTCATTGGTGACGAAGGTTGGAATTTTCACATGACTACCACTACTGGACGTCCACTAAGTCGTAATAGGTGTTGTTGTCTCATCAGCATGCTTCCATGTACCTAGCCAGGCGGTGACAGATAGCATATCCATATGAATCCTGTTTTATGCTTCATCAGACAAATAGGTGTTTGTGTATATATGAAACCTCTAAAAGCAAACATCTGCAACCATTGCAAGAATGGTACAGGTTGGAGGGGGGGAGCATTATGGTCTGTGAAAAGTTTCCCTGACATTCTCTGAATTCACTCATCATTGTGAAAGTCACCATGAATCAATAAAAGTATGCATCTGTCCATACAGATGATGCTCAGCCGTAATTTTTACTCAAGATGATGGCATTTACCAACAACATAATGAATGGTGTAATTCAGATAGCAGTCTAATTACAGGGTTTGAAAAGCACCAGGATGAGTTTACCAATCTCCCGTGGCCACATACATACATAGAGGTGCAGGGTGCAGGAGAACCCCGGACTGTACTATTACGTTAACGGGTTTGGAATACTAGCCCATTTCCAAGTGCCTCGTAACTTTAATTCATGGTCAAGTGACGAAGTCACATCTGAACTGACATTTACTTCTCCACATCAAAGGAAGGACTTTGGACTTTACATATCAACGTGGACACGTCCCCAAACCACGGAGCTGCAGCAACCCAATGATGGGAGCACACGTGGTCACCTTTCCAACCACTGCCGCTGTAAATGATGCTTCACTTTGCTGACTTAACTGGAAGCAGCGTGAAGTTACTGAAACTCTCCCGTGGACAGCAAATCCACCTGACTTAATCATAGTCTCTTATCATGCAGCATTGGCTGGAAAAGAACCTGGGAACTTCTTTTGGTCTAAGAGCATCTACCACCATAGTTTTAAGAACACCAAAGATTATGATTAGCTTTTTTAAAAATAATTTCGGGATTGTGGTGTTACTTTTGACAGAAATATATTTTTCATATGAGCAGAAAGTTGTGAACCTGATACTAGACGCTGTTGAAGTATTTCTCATTGAGAAGACCTATACTGGATAAACTTTCTCATGCACTTGTTCCTTTGTTATCCTTATTAATAAAATTAGACATCAATAATTATTTTTGACGTATACAATACTATACTTATTATCATCAGGATTTGTATTTACAAATTTATTATTTAATTTACATTTTTTTTAATACGAATGACATAGACATGACATTATTGCGACGTCAAGTATTTGTGATTTACTTGATACTGGGTTACATATGGTATGTTGTTATATTTCCATCTTAATGATATTAATATCTGGCAACAATATGCAATGTAAACAAACATTGCATAAAAAGGTTCTTGAAACTGAGTGTCATGTGAAATGTTTGATGACTAATTCTTCAATTTGCTTGTCGGTTTAATTTATAATTTTTTAAAAGTTATATTATTAACAATTATCAAATTTCACAATGAGTTTTTTTTCTAAAAAACCTACTGTTGAAGGTAAGTTTAGTGCATTTATAGATGGATTGTGAATTTAACTCTTCCGAATAGATTACTTTTAAATGCATTTTTATGCTTACAATTATGAATAATTTCGAATGTTAAAATTTGATTGCTTATGTATTTTTACTGCTTTATGTAAATATAAATTTTATAAATCAGTCTTTGACTATACAATTTTTACATTATTTTTCTAGAACAAATGCGTCAGCAGAATAGAATTCTACGGAAAGCACAGAGAGATGTTGAAAAAGACAGACGTGATTTGGAACGACAGGAAAAACAATTGGTTCTTTAACTTGTTCTATTTTTAAATAAGTTGTCTGTATTTTAAAGAGTGTTTAAAGTTGCGTACAGTGGGTGATCGGTTAACGAACATAATCCGTTACAAAACAATGTTTGTTCATTAATCGATCATCGATTTACCGAAGATTGTAATTAATAACATTCTTGTAAAGATCCCCAACCTTGCTGATATCGGCTTGGTTTGTGTGCCATTCTAAGATCATTGCTTTGACATCCTCCTCCCACTTCTTTAACGAATGAACGAGGGAAGGGGGGTTGCTGGAAATGAAATTAGTTTTTGAATAAAATCAAAACAGGAACTGATGGTCTATTTTGGATATAGATATTTTATCCGAGAATTCTTTCTAGTATAGAACATTGAAGTTTAATATGCCAGTAACATAATTCAAGAGCGATGAAAAATGATTTTTAATCTGTTGGCACCCTGCACATTGTGCTCCGAAATCCCAGAAGGCTTCATTAGAATTTATTTTAGTTCGTTATCTGATTATGTGTTTGTTATATGAACACAAAAACTTTTCATGAAAGCGTTCATTGCCCAATTTGTTCGCAGTCCACCCCATTTGTTAACCAATCACCTTCAGTACTAATATATAAATTTATGTAACACTTAATAAACATAAATTAAGTAATACTTTATTTATTTTACAAAAAATGGCACAAGTGCCGTATAATCCATGATGCCAAATTCTGAGATTGGCAATTTTTTGACGGATTTTCTTATGTCTGTGGTCACTTTATTTTTATTACATTATATGAATGGAGACCTATACAAAAAATTCTATTTGGGTAACCCTAGTATTTACGTCATCCTGCACATAACGATACGTCATCTTGGCAACATTTCTTAAACGCCAAAAAATTCAGATTTGGAATCGTGGATTATACAGCACCTGGCTCAAAAAATATTACTGAGCAATTTCTTTAAAGGGAACATTAATGCTTATTAGATATATCTTTTTGTCAAATAAAGATAACATACTTTCCCAAAAGTGACCACTTATCATAATAGCTAAAAAAATAGCTTTCTTGTTTACTGAGTTCTCATGTGATTTTGGTCATAATACATGTATTTACACCAAATATTTTATATTTTTACATAAATGGTTATTACCAAAGCTCTTAATTAATAAGAATGATTTTGAGCACTCTATGTTCTTGCAAGGTTTAAGAGACTCATCAAAATGGAAGATCCATGGTCATATCCTAGTTACAATTGAATATTAGAAAAATAAATGAATGTCTGCTCTCTGCATGAACATATGATGAAAATATAAACATCTACACTGCTTTGGTGTAGTTGCTGTAGATACCTGTCCCCTTTGTTTGTCGGGTGAAATTGTGGACTTTAATCATTTGACAACTTGCACTGCACTTGCTTTTATTACTTTTGACTCTGACAACTTTACCAAGGCTAAATTTTATTGGTCTGCCAGAGGTCTTATGGCAGATAATGCCAATGACTGACGTAGGAAAAAAAAAATTTTGATGAAAATGTTTTTAAAATTTTTACCTTGAAATTGCGTTATAAAGTAATGATTCAGAATTTGTCTTTCTGCCCAGAAATGCTGATATTTATTCAGAATATTGCTTAAAAGTCTCCATCATATATTTTAATATTATTTTATTAAAACTGAAAATATATGTAATATTCATGTTTAAATGATTGGAAAAATAAAGGAAACAAGCATTTTAGATTTTATTCTAGTAATAATTTGTTTAGTGATTAAAATATATCTTCTTATTGTTTTTATCACTTAAGAACAAGTAAATTTTTTGATTAATAGAAATTATGACAATAATTAGTGATAGGGTAGTTTTCTATGCAAGAATTTAAATGTGTTATTGATATTACTATATTTTAATCACTATAAGCATCGTGTAATCAATTTAAATTTTTATATCTATTTTTTTTAAAATGCCCTTATGTGTAATGATCTTATGATGTATAATGTTTTTGATGAAAATGCAGCATGTATATTATTGAGAATGGGGATGTTTCATTTAATTTACATTACCATGTAAAATTTTGTTGTATTTATAAAAACTTTTAAAATGCTTTATATTTAATTATATTGCTTTATATTTTGAAAATCAACAATTATTAAAAAATTTTCTTTAAATTTAATTCTTTTTTTTTGTTATTTTTGTTTATATAATATATGTAATTTAAAGTATATGAAAAATCGGATAAATGATGTTGAGGAGTTAAAATTAAGATTAAAAATCAGCTAATTGTTTATTGTATATTAAAAATGAATTATCTGTAATGTTATAGTAAACTAACTGCTTGTTAAAAATTGTTTATCTTGTTTAAAGCTTATGTAGAAATAAATGCTAAATAAAACAGATTATAAGTTTAACTAAGTTCCCAATATAAGCACTAAGTTCCTGATTCACCTATACAACAGGTAGATGTTTAGAAATGCAAATTGATTAGATGTAAAAAAATCACTAGTTGTTAATACTTTAAAAAAGGAAAAAATCACAGTTCAGTTTAAAACAATAGTGCACATTGTGCTTTTCCTAGTTGAAAAATATATTGAAACTAATGTTAAACAGCTGATTAGATACTTTTCTATTTTACTGGGGAAGCAATAGTCACCAAATAATACTTCTGATTGCAAACAAAATTTAACGAACTACAATATTTAACAAAAATTATAACATATGTCAAAATGTTTAATTCTTTAAAGTAAAACAGTTCTGGTTTTTATTTTTCATTCATCTGTATTCTGTTGTCAATAAAAATCTCAGTTTGCTTGCCCAAAAACATATATATGTAAATGTATTCTTAAAATTTAGTTTCATAAATGAGTATATATGTAAATGTTTGCTGTGTAAATAGGTAAATTATGCATATTAAAAGTTAGACTATATATTATATTGAAAATATTCCACAAATGATTCATATGAATTATTTATCAAATCAGTATCTGTATTTTTAAAAAGTATATTGTATTTTATTGAATATTCTTATACCTTTTATATTAGGAAATGGAAATAAAGAAAGCTGCTAAGCAAGGTAATAAACAAGTATGTATGTTTCCTTTTCTACATCATAATTTAAATATTTATTATATATTAACTATGATATGAAAATATAGTTTTGATAAAACATTTAAAATGAATTTATCAATTTTATTTTTTATTTATGAAAAGTACATTTTTAACACTGTAAATTATTACATTTTTAGAAAGGCATTTAAAAATGTGTTCATATTGAATTGATTCTGCATAAAATTTTAACTTTATATCTTAAGTATTTTTTAAACTAAACTTTAAGTTAAATATTTTTGTATTTGCTTTATATTCAGTGCATAATTCAAATTATCTCTTGATACTGAGTTATTTACAAAGTATATCTTTGTTAGAAATCTTTGTATTACATATATTAATTTATTTTTACATCTCTGCAATAAATGCTATAAACAATGTTTTAAAAATACTTTTGTAATTTGTTTATTATTAATAACTGTATGCCTGTGTATATTACAATTATTTTTAGAAATTGGATATACATTATTAAAAATTAAGTCTGTTTTTGATCAAGAGTAAATAAATGGCAGCTAAGAAAATTTCTTAGCTTGCAAAATATTATTTCATTAATTATAAATTTATCCATATCCTCTTGAACTTGGAATCAAAATCATGTATGTGTGAAAAATTTAACTATTTATTAATTTGTAACATTTTATATTTGTAAGATGCTACAAATGAATTAATAATTGAATTTCACACATGGAAGTTACTTGAGTCCATAGTTGGGAATAGAATCTTATATATATTATTATGTATTAAAGGAACTTTAATTAAGTAAAAAATATTTAATTCTATTAGTTAAAGATTAATATTATTTGAAGAGAGATTCTCATAATTCAGACTTAACTTATGTAAAACATAAGTTAAAAAAATATGGAAAGCATGTTTTTTGTTATTTATCTTTTTTGTGTTTGAATTCAGTTGATTAAATTATTTGCCAAATATTTTACATGATTTGTGGAATATTATATTTTACATAGATATTTATTTCAATCACTATTGTCAGTTAGTTACTTTGAGTCAGTAATGAGTGTTTAAAATCTTAAATTTAAGCAAAAAAATGGGCATATCCTATATTTTATCTGTCTGTATTCCATAAATTTTATAACTCTTATATTTAAAAAAAAATTTCTTACTCTTATTTTAAAAATTTTGCTTTTTATTCATGAAAAGCTTTTATTGAATTATTAAAATGATAAATACTTAACATTTTGAAAATCTACTAGTGTCAGTACTTAATTTTATATTCTTAGGTACACAATTTTTTATCTGACTATCTTTTTTTTAAAATTTGATTTTCAGCTGTGTACAGTATTAGCAAAAAATTTAGTCACTGTTCGGCGGCAAAAGGCTCGTACTTACACAGCAGCTTCAAAGATATCTTCTGTAGGATCTCAAACAAAGGTAATTTTTTATTACTTTATTTTTACATTTTATGTTTTGATTACTAAGTTTTAATTTTACACCATATAAAATGTAAAAAGAGAGCCACTCCAGACCTCAATAAGAATTGAAATAAGGAAATTTTCTCTGTATACTTTTTCTATTAAATTGATCTCATACAAGAATGAAATTCTATACAAATTCATAGGTTCATTAAATGACTAAAATGTCCATACATGTTGATTTTTAAATGCAAACGAACATGTAAACGTGCATATATTTGAGATTCAGGTTGCTGATTATATTTTTCAATAAAAATCAAAGCACATTTTTTTATGTAGACAACAGTAAAGAACTAATTTATTCATAAAAAATTTGATCCATGTGTAAAATCCTCTTGCATAGGAAATTGATGCAAATTAGTTTCTACTTATTTCATATTTTGAAGAAATTTAATAGAAATTATTAAATTTCTTCAAAATATGAAATAATTAGAAACTAATTATTTCATATTTTGCGATAATTAGTGAATATTTAATAAAAATTAAATCAAAAAGTAAATTTTCAAAAAAATAATAATAATATTTTAGAACATGCAGTTAAAATAAAAATTGCACCGTATATTGTAAAAATAACTGTAAATGTATAAGTACTTTAAATTCATTATTTTAACCAAAAAAGTATTACCTAAATATCTGAGAAGAATAGCATTTTATTGGTGCCATTTATATTTTATAGGCATGTTTGGCACAATTTTTATTTTTTAGGTCAGTGGGATTTTACACAAGTACCAATAATTCATTTCAAAATAACTCAATTTTTTCTCTAAAGATACTTGATTTAGAACATAAGTAAAGTAAATTTGTTATGGGGTTAGTAAAATTTCATCCAAATGGTATATTTGTAGTCAGAAAAAAAGTTGCATATTATATTTTCTTGATTATGAAATATTTGATACATACACTATTTACTCAATATGCAATATACATAAATTTATATTATATACCATATAGATTTTCAATGACAGCAACTTTTTCAATATTTAATAAAATTTATGTTGTGACTAAAGCTTTGCACTATTCTAATTAATGTTGAAACAAGTATCATTTATCTCTAAGAAATATATTATTTAAGTACCATTGAATTTGTGATATTTTTTGGTTACATAAATTATGAATACTATATTTATTACACCAGAAATATTAAATTTCAACAATTATTTATTAGGGTAAAAAAATATCTAATGTCTTATAATATTTTATGTGTTCAATAATTAAGTGGTTGGGTAATCTTACAAACCATTTCAGTAAGTTAGCAATCTAAAGAGTTTATTGAATTCTCATTACTGTGAATTGATATCTTTTATTTTGTTAAAGTTTATTTTTGATAACATTTATGTATCAGAAAAAATTATTGCACTATTAAAGTAAAAGCATTCTCTGTTTGAATATGTAGAATATTGAAAATGGTAATATTGAATGGATATTATTAAAAATTATATTTAATAAAACAACTAAATTTTTTGTAAATGCTTTAAAAATGTTTATTAAAGATTTCTAGAAGTTGCTAATCAGATTTATTCTACGATTCTAACTTCTGTCGCTGAGTGGTCTGGTTGATTAGAACATCAGTTGCATTATTGGAAAACAGTGACTTTCAATCACAACTTAACTGTCTAATTTAAAATTGCTTTTTAAATATTTATTTCAATGAATGATATTTATTTCATTACTTTTTGTGTATACTTCATATTAACTTAAAATAGCATTCCTCTGAATGATTTCTTTAAAGATTAAAATGATGAAAGTTTTTTTAAAGGAAATTATATAATTTAGAGGAAAAAAGAGCATATTTGGGAGAAATATCATTGAAAAAATTTTAACTGATCAGAAGCATATTAGAAAATTGAATTGCAAGTGTGTTCACCATCTACTGATTGTCACTAAATCTTCATATATTAAAATATGACATATTAATTTAGAAAATTTCATAAACTGGTAGAAAAATTCGAAAATAAATCATGAGTGAAAAATATAAAACTATTTTTACATTCATGAATATATTTATATATATTTATTAAAAGAAGCCCATATGAATAACACTTATAATATAATTCAGAATATTTTCAAAACAGCCTACCATAGGCTGAGTGGACAGTAAAACAGCCTACCATTGCCTTCCTAACTCCTGAGTTGTGGGTTCCAGTTCGATCATGATGCTACTTTCTTTCTCTGTTCTCTCTGTGTTTCTCTGTTCTCTCTGTGTTTCTCTGTCCTTTCTTCTGTGATGATGTATGAATATGGCCCACCCTATGAACCGGTTTCTGGTGGTATGGCGCTGGCTATTCTACTCGCCTCCTTGACTTGGTTCACAGGTGCCTGCTGAGAATGAGTCACTCAGTGACAAATGAGTAGCAGTTTCTGGCCTTGTATATGCATATGGTTTGTCACCCAAGTCCTCACTGTTGGAAAAAATATTTTTAAAACAATTTATATAATTGGTTGAAGACATGTTTAAATTTTACTTCTATCAACGAAAGCAATTACTCTAAATAATTCTTCATATAATTCTGCATCTTTCTAAATCTGTGATCATCAAATTGATTATTAAGAGTATTCTCATTGTAGCAGTTGTGTTGCCAAATTAACTATGCACGAAGCACTTTTTGATTTACTATATTTAATTTAAAACTTTTTATCACTCAAAATTATTTATTTTTATTTGCAGTATATATTATGAATATTTAAATTTTTGTTTTTTTAAGGCAATGGCTTCTAGTGCAAAACTGGCGAATACCATGGCCACAACTGCCAAGGTAATGTATTTAATATGCAAACTGAATTTTTTTATATTGTTCTATATCTTGTTTTAGTTATTATTATAATAGGTTGTGAATCATGGTTTCATTGTCTGTAAATATAGTTTATAGTTTCCTTGTGTCTTTGGATTTATTCTACTGTAAATGAAATGTAAAAGTGTTGTGCAATAATTAAAAAAACTTCATTTAGTTAATTAAATGATCTATTTCATTAACTTTTTAAAATTTAGAGTATTTTTCTTTTCTCAACTAAATTCATTTAATTAAAAAAAGTATATACTTCTCAATTATTAGTTCTTACTTGTTAACTATTAAAAAAAGTAGTAATGAAATTAATTAATTAAAAATATATAATAATTAGTTAAAATTATATAAAATTAAATTGATTAAACTGTTTCCCTTTTTAAAATAAAAATCATAACTTGAAAGAAATTATTTCAAAATATAAAATGTTACTGTAAAATAAACATATAAGAAAAAAGAAGATATTATGATAACCTTTAGTACATTTATTACCTTTATAGCTGTTTTCATCTTAGAAATCAGAATGATCTAACAATTATTCAACAATTTTAATAATTTTGTCTTAGCTTTGTATTAAATTATTTAGAGTACTTTTTATTGCTGTTTAAACTTCTTCCACGCTATAGAAAAATTTCGCATCATTTGTGTGCATATATCTAATTTTAGAATGACTTTTAATACTGAATTTCTTCCACGCTATAGAAAAATTTCGCATCATTTGTGTGCATATATCTAATTTTAGAATGACTTTTAATACTGAATTTCTTCCACGCTATAGAAAAATTTCGCATCATTTGTGTGCATATATCTAATTTTAGAATGACTTTTAATACTGAATTTCTTCCACGCTATAGAAAAATTTCGCATCATTTGTGTGCATATATCTAATTTTAGAATGACTTTTAATACTGAATTTCTTCCACGCTATAGAAAAATTTCGCATCATTTGTGTGCATATATCTAATTTTAGAATGACTTTTAATACTAAATTTCTTCTTAAGCTGTATCAGGTATTCAACATAATTAAAATTAATTTGCAATAGTTAAGTTTCTCTTTTTTTTCTGTTATACAATTTTTTTTCTTTAGAAAATTATGATATAATAATTATTTAGAAATATCGGAATTGAGAAAAACTCCAAATTTTTCATTTTGGCAAATCAGCAACTATGTAGAAATTTATGATCTTGTAAAAAAATTAAGGTTTGAAATGCTTAAAATTTAATCCCATTTACTTCAAATGAAATCATTATCTTAATTGCATCTTATATTTGTTATCCAATAAAAATTTTAGTTTTTTTTTTAAATGAAACATTAATTTATTTTCAAAGTAAGCAGTAAGATGTTGTCATCTAAATAAATCACTAAAATATGAACTATAACAAAATAATAAATTGATATAAATAATCAATTAATATAAAACCATTTATTAGAAAGATCAGTATTTTTTAAATACTGATCTTACTAATAAATGATTTTATATTAGTTCTCATATAGTTAGCTAGTTGAAAATTTAAAAAAAGTTTCATTTGAATCCATAAATATACTACTTTGTACTGTTATGTGTTTTATTTCATCATTATTTTATTAAAATAAAGAGTTTATTAATTAAAAATATGCCTTATGAAAAATTGAAATTCTGTACGATGCTTAATTTTACAGAGTTTCAAACTTTGATTACAGGTCAATGCAGGATTTGATTCATACTTACAGGAAAACAAACTTTGATTAATTTGTCAATCCTTGAAGCTATTTTCATCCTGTTTATTTCTATTATATATAATTTAGCAATTATGTTAATTACATGAAATTGGTGCAATATTCTAATAAACACAATTCAGCATTGTATCAAAACAAATTGCATGTTTTGAGAAATTCACAATTATTACTTTCAAGCTTTTATATTTTTGTATAATAAAATGTGTATATATGTTATTGTTCAAAATGAAAATGTTTGTATTTCAAAAATCAGAATTGCTCCAATGGCTCTATTCACAATAATGGTCAATATAAATCTTTTCATATTTTAAAATGCCTTTTTATATATAAATAATTTTCTAACGAATTGAAATTTTTAAACAGATATAAGTAATAAAGAGCTCTGCTTATTTTAAATAAAAAAATAGCTTATAGTAAATGTGTTATAATAATTGAGTAGATTTTTTTTTTTTTTTTATATTATTCGAGTTAATTCTTTGTTTCACAACTCAAGATTTTCTTACTTATAATCTTTGATATAAATTATACATTTAAAAAGAAGAGCTTATTAAACTCAATATTTTAGCAATTGTTTATAAATCATTGCTTATTTAATTTTCTTTTAGACAATGGGAGCTGTAAATAGAGAAATGAATCCTCAAGGTATAGCAAAAACTATGCAAGATTTTGAAAAAGAAAATACTAAAATGGGAATGACAGAAGAAATAAGTATGTGTTATATTTATGTGCTTTATTAAACATTAGATTAGTTACTACAAATAGTCAGTTCTGAATGTTTTATTTGTTTAAAAGGCTTTGCTTTTATCTAAAAAAATGTATGCAAAATCCTTATCACAATTAGCTTTTTAAGTATAAAATTCAAGTGACTGTTATTCTTGTTGTCAATTATACTAAATAAATTCTCTTAATAGGCAGAAAGTCTGTTATACAAATGATAAATTTTCTATTATTTCTTTTTATCAGATTTATATAGTTTTTAATTATTCAAACACATATCTTATGACCATTTTTAATATACCATAGATATAAAGCATTGTCTTTCTGTGTTATTTTTTCTATTAAGTATTACATTATAATCCTATAACATATTGCATTATAATATAATAAGATTAAAAATTGTAAAACCATGTGAATATATTATTATACTAAACACAAAAATTATTTCTCCTCTCATGTTTTTAAATAAACTGATGTTTAATATTAATAATATAAATAAATATTAAATTGCAAATAATATGGCAAAAAATCAAAATTGAAGAAAAAGTTTTCCATTGAAAAAAAATTTCCTGAACTTTTGGATTTGATAAATTGTTTCCTAAATTATCTTCATTCTTAAGCATAACAGTACTTCAAAATTACATAGTGAATCATCTGATATTGATGATACTGTATATGCTCTGAATAGAGTGGTAAATTATCTTGAATTATTGAAGTATTTAATGCAATACATCTTTAATGTGGAGAAACAAGAATTTGATAAATATCCATTTCTGAAAAATTATCTAATTAAAAAAGAGGATATCATTAACTCAGATAAAATTTGCTGATCAGTATTGATAAGTATGTGAATGAAGACAAAAAGCATTGATTGGTAAATCATTGTATTGATATGGAAAAACTATTAATTAGTTGTTTAATGAAAATGAAATATGCATTTATGAATTCAAAATTCTTAGGATTTTTATTGCATTTAATTATTATATATTAAATGTAATAAATATGATAATTAATATTATTTATTACATTTAATAATGATTTCATGTTAAATAAATTGTATTAACTATTTTGATATTACAAATAATTATAGTATATCACTTGTAAAAATTAATTACTTGTGGATTATTTCTAGTTCTAATGGTATACCTCATTTTTATTTTTTAATAATTTTCTTAGTTTTGTTTCTTTAAATTACATATTTTTCAACATTAGTATTTTCATTTTGATCTTTGTGAGTGTCTACTTTTGAAATATTTTTTCATATAAGTTTTAATTATTAAACAAATTCGTAGTTACTAAAATAAATTTTAAATTGTAACTTCAGATATCTAATTTTAGTTCATTTCTCTTGAATATTCTGTTTGTAATTCATGTTTGTTATTTTTATGTATTGGTATCTTGCAATCTCTTGCCATCTTACAATTTCTTAAAATACTTAAATGATGTATTCCATTTTGAAGTATTATGAATCTTCTTAATAATAATTTAAAATTTTATATCTAGAAACTAAAAGTGACTCCTTTTTGAATATTTGCTTTTATTGTTAATGGTAAATAATATGCAAAATATTTTTAATTATTAAATGTATGCAGCTATCTTTTACATTTTATATACATCCACACAGGGTGGCAATTATTGAATTCCATGAAATAAAACTTAAATTATTTAAAGATTACTGACTGTACAAACTTTTTTCATAATCTAAACATTACTACAAACATTCAAACTTAGGTTATGACTTGTTGAATATCCCTATCATCATTGTCACAGACGAATAGCAAAATTTTGTATGACCTACTAAAGTATCGTTTTATTTATGGTGTCTGTGACCTCATGAATGACTATTTTCAGCTCACAGATATCAAAACTATCAGTCATGAAATCACTGAGCTTATTTTTACACATCTTACCTTTCACATAGCCCCATAATAATAAGTCAAAAAATATGGTTATCAGATATGTTTTATTTCAGTAGCAATTTTAGGTACACCAGAGCGAGATAGCAGCTCCAAAGTGCTATTTTAGTACATGACACTTTCTAGCTTAATCTGGTCAAGCTCCATTTTGCATGAATCTTATTTTGTCGAAATCAAGAGCACTTTGAAAGATGGGGATGGAATTATTTTCTAAAACTTTCACATGTTGCTCAGTCATCAACAAATATTGCATTGATTATTCCATGACTGGAATGTGTACTTTTCTATGACTGTATATTCACGAGTGATATATTTTAGGCACACCATACCAAGATATTTTCAGAAGCAAATGGCCAACAACTACAAATTGTATGTGCATGCACATACTTACACTCCTCATGACCTGTATCAATCCACAAAGTTTGAACTTCATCACATATGGCTCAGGAGTTATGATAGTTTTTTTATATAATTTAATAAATGTGTCTCATCATTTGTGTACATTCGTGTGTGATTTTAAAATACATTTTCACAAATTAACGTATATATTGGAATTAAATATTTAATGAAATTATGGACTTTTTAACTATTTGACAACTTGTAATTTATTGTGTCAAACACATTCTTATAAAGTTTTTTTGTATATTAGTCATTTTGTTATTTTAGAGAATTATAGCAATTACATTAATTTGTAATTTAATGGTCAAATATTAAATGAAATAAATAATATAATTTATATATACTATCTTTTCTTAATTATCAAGAATATTTTTAATATTTTGGTGAATTTTCTTTATTTAGTTGATGACAGCATAAGTGCTGTTTTTGATGAATCAGGAGATGAAGAAGAGGAAGATGCTGTAGTAAATCAAGTTTTGGATGAAATTGGTATTGAAATAGCTGGAAAGGTTTGTGATTTTGCAATTGTTTTTGCAATTTTATTGGCACAATTAAATTAATAGTGTAAGACAAATATCACGTTTCTTCTGAACTTTTAAATTGTTTGTGACCTCCTTAAAATTTTTATATTTATCTTAAAGTTATTGGAAATTCATCTGCAAATTATAGTTTGCTAAAATATAAAAGAATCTCAAAAGTTGTCTTACTCAAAAGTAATAGAAACAAATATTTCTTTTCTTTTGTCACTTAATAATTTTAATACCGAAAAAAAAATTTTATAAAAACTTTTTCTCCAGATGTAGAATAATGCAGATTTTTGTGACTGAAATTGAATACTTAAGTAAGGTGTTGGACTCCATAAAATCTATTAAAAAAATCTTTGAAAAAGATTTTAAAAAATAGATATGAAGAGATACTGGCAAATAATTGTGAAATGCATTAACACAAATTCTACTGAAACTGATATTCTACAAAACCTAATTTCACGGAATTTGAAAAGTCATATTTTTGTAATTATGTAATTATTAAATTGAAATCAAATTATTAATATTTGTTTGTGATTAAGTATTTAATTTTATATTATTTATAATTTTTTGATTGAGCTTTTAATCATTCGTTCACTGCATTTTTTGTAACCCTACTTTAATATGTTGCCAAGTATAATTCAACAAAGCTACTTTCATCTGTATTGTATTTTAATGTAAAATTCGTCACAGTAAAGCTTAGTGATAATAGAATAGAGTATTTATATTATGGAGTAAATTCGTTTAATGTTTAGACTACAATTCTTACTGAATTGATGAATCTTGTTTAGATTATAATTATAATTCTATTTTTTTATAGTTTATTATCAAAGTTTATTAACTGTCAAGAATGATTGATGATAAGGAAATTATTTGACCAAGAATTTCGTATAGTTTAACAAAATATAAAAAAATAATTATTTTTAGAAGTTGAATTTTTTATAAAATGCAAATTTCAAAAAGTTCGTCTCTGTCTCAATTTTTTTTATTTATTTATTTTTTTTATGATTATTATTTTTCATTTTAAATAAAGATAATCACAATGAACTTCTCAGTTTCAACTAAAAAAATCATGTCCCAATTTTTGATGGGTATCAGCTTTTTATTTGCTAAGATTTTAGACAACATCCTGAAAGCTATCCTTGCTCATGGCAATTATTAACATAATGGATTAAAAAAAACACACAATTTTAAAAATCAAAGGAACTTCTGATGAACTTCAATTCTAGATAATTATAATAATTTTGAAAGCAATATTTTAAATTTACAAAGAATTAATTCTTCTGTAAATGTATGATAAATTTATTCTAATACATTTATTTAACTTAGGCAGTATCAACTTTTTTTAGGAAAACGACATAAATGATGACTTTAACAAACATTTTATCATACATTGTAAAAAAAAAGTTGCCCATGCAAAGCTGTCCATAGCTTTTAAGCTTTTACCTATTAAAAAAGTTAAGTTATATAAACCATTATATGTTTATATTTTATAAGTGGTCTGTTTGTGCTACAGGTAGTAAATATTTCACCAAAGTCTTTTTTTATCAACAAGTATCCGATAGTTTTCAGTGGAAAAGTAGTTAAGCTTATTGGTCAAGAAAATTTAACTTGGTAGCCAAAAGATTTGCTTGTTGGTTGGTTTCCAAAAGTCACACCAAAAGATTTACCTTTCATTATTTTATCTGTTGGTTTTTAAGCTACAAAATAAAAAATGGTTAGTCATTTTATTTTATCAGATATCCTCCAATAATCTATCTAAATGATTAAAGTAAAAATTATTATACAAAATGAGCTTAAAAAGAATTCACACTTGTTGGCTTCTACAAAACTAAGTTTGTATAAGTCAACAAATAAAAGAATAGAAAAAAAATTTTTTTTTCCTATTCCAGTTCTTCAAAATCAGAAACTAGATTACTGCCAATAACTTGTATGGTTTGGCTGTACATATGCTTTATTTGATTGGATTGTAAGGTTTATGTTGATGTAGTAAAATCTCTCATATTGATTTACTTATATTATCAGATTAGCCAGAAAACAAGTTTCCTATCCATTTTCCAGTTTTAATTTTTCTAACTCTTAGTATATAGAGGAGTTCAAAATTAAGAAATATATATGTATTTGATTATAAAAATTGATTTTTATATTAATGGGAAATTTTTCTTTGATTTTCATATCCATTTCCATGCACTTTTAATTTTCATTGATTTTATCTATGTTGACTATTCAAAAAATTGAGTTAAATTAAGTAACATTACTAAAGGATTATTTAAAGTTAATATATCCTTCTCTAAAAGTGTCCAAATAATCATGATTGTTAAAAATCCTATCTCCTTTTGCATCTGTGAAGTTACAGTTTCTGAAATTTTGCTGCATTAACAATATTACATAATAAAAGTTGTGTTATAAAAGTTAAATTTAGTTTAGAAGTCATATCAGCAATATTATATTTTTATTCGAAAAATGGTGTTTGGATAATTCTAGATAAAAATATATAGAAAAGACAAACATATAAGCTTAAATTTTTAATGAATCTTTTTTTAAAGTGGTTAAATCAAACATTTATACTTATGTATTGATCTTAATACTTATAATATACCTAAATTTTTTATAAAAGAATCTTATGATGTGCATATTATGTATGCTTGACCTTCTGTATTTACATTCCTTTTTTTTTTTTTTTTTTTTTTTTGTAGCTTTATCATAATTTTGCTAGTTTTAAAAGATTTATATTATTAGCATATAAATTTTGTGTATGAATTTTTATTTGTTCTCTTATTTTATTCATCAATTTACTTAAAGTGTATAACCTTGTTTTACCTGGGCCATAAAAAAATTATTAACAAAGCTGCCAATTCTATTGATTTTTAGCAATTTCAGTTAAAACTTAAAAACAGCCAAAATTTTGCTAAGAAAAAAGTCTATTGAATTGTTTTAGTAGCTTAAATAGTCAACAGATCATGCACTAATATAATTATTATAATGTTATGATATCATAATATCATGCAAATGTATTCCTCTGAGTTTCTTTACCATAGTCTTGTAACTTTTAACATTGAAGTAGTGAAACCTCAGTGATGTCTAATTTCAATCATCTGTGTCAAAAAAACATTTATAATTTTGCTAATCACAAAAATTCATTTTCAGTACATTCCTTAGAATCATTTCACCAAATATCTTATTGTTATTGAAATTAAATTTAATCCAGTTTACTTGTAATTTTTCATTTAATTAGGAAAATACAAAAAATTGAATGCAAAATAAATTTAAATGCAAAAAATTAACAAAGCTTCTCAACACAGTAGAATCCTTTTGATTTTAGATTTAAAAGAAACATCATTCGGTATGACATCTATCCTACTTAGGATATCAACTTTAATTAGGTTAATGCCTTCGGTTCAACAGTTCGTGGGTTCGAATCCCACCTTCGGCATTGATGTTTGTAGTGGTTCGGAATCCACTTTAAGCCATAGGTCCTGGTCTAATTAGCCCTTGTGTGCAAAAAATGACCGTTGAGTGAAAAACAAACAAACTAATTAATTAGGTTAGACCTCTTTAGGCAGTTCAAACTGCATGAGCAAAATTGGTAAAATAAATCAACATATTCTAATAAATTAATATTAACTAAAATTACTTGCTGACTTAAAATTTTGGCTTTATGTATATTTGCAGTGATTTGTAATTAATAATAAACTATAGGTTTAATAAATGCAAACCAAAAAAAAGAAAAAAAGAAAGAAAAAACCAAAGATAAATAAATATTACAAACTTATTAATTGTTCTTTAAAGTTATACAAAATTAAACATTTTATGGTTTCACTTATCTTTGAAATGCATGTCATATGTTATGACTTAATAAATAATACTTTTATTCTGCTTATACATCTTTTATTATGTTTTCTGATTTTTATCAAACCTTTGTAATTTGACCCTGGCTCTGATAACTCTTTGGTTCATTCCTATTTTATCTATTGCAATTCTCATTTTTTTTTTTTTATCTATGAATTTACTCCTTGGTAGAAATTATTATGGTTGATCAGATTTTACAATTCAGATAAAATCTGAGTAATTATAATAATTCTTGTCTTTCATTTTTCTTTAATTAATATTTTTGTTTCAAATTATGATTTTAAAATATTCATATTGAATCAAGAATTGTTTACGTCTGCATAACCTGTATTCTATGTGCTGTGTGTCTCTATATATTAAACCAAAGCTAAATGATGTCTCAAATTTATTTAAGATATCATTTACCATTGGTTTAATTTATCCACCAGTATAACATCAAACATTTTAAATTGATCCATTCTTCTCTTCTAGCCACTGGAATCACACTGCCAAACGATTAATGAAATTAAATATCAGATGTACTTCTCCTGTACTATACATTTTCATTCTGTCAAAATAAAATATTAGAATAGCCATCCATCATGAAATGAAATTATCTTTCAGTTTCAAAACGTTTTCCATGATAAAACTTTTATTGAAGGAAGTATAATAGTATTACAATTGATCAAATCTATCCATTGAGCATCATTCCCTACATAATACATTTCTCATCTGTTCCGATTATTCATGGTTACTTAATTTTTATAGTGAGACTGTAAGTTAATCCAATGGTAGCAGTTCACTGGTTTTGCTAGTTTACAAATTAGTTGATATGAAATACAGTGCTTTTTACAATATTTCAGCAGTTGCTTATTGAGAGGGAAACATTTAAGTTACTTTTGATATTGCTTCTTTTGATTTGATCTTCTGTAGGTGATGAATATATACTACTATTTTTGATATTATTTAGTGGCACTATTTTTAATCGATTTGTTATTTTCTCTGAAGCTCCAAAGCTTTTGGAATTATCTGTTCTCAATTTCTATCTTCCTTATAAACTTGATGTATTTTGTTACTTCTTACTTTTTCAAAATTGAAATTAATGTATTTATATAACTTTATCTTACATATAATTTGATTCAAAATTTTTTATTGCAATTTCAGTGTTACCAATGTCGTCAATGTACGTTTACTGTTTTTATAGAAATTGAAAAATTTCATTACAGAATCGTTAACAAGGAAATGAATGTAAACAACATTGTATATATACGAACTTAAATATTTTTTTTTTCCTGCAAATTCTTCTGCTTTCTTGTAAGTTGCTGAACCGACAAGGACAATAATATTTTTTAAAATAATAACTTACTTTGAAACAAATAAAAAACATTCATTTTTAATCTTCTTTAAAAGAGGAATATATGCTTCAATGTATTTTTCTTTAATTTTAAAATAGTATTTTTATCAAAGCTTTTATTATGTTAAGAATATATATTCAACGTCCATATAATATTAGATATTTTATATTTAAGCCATAAAATTTCTCTATAGATGGCTACTGCCCCTTCTGCTCACAGAGGAGAATTAGGAGAAAATAGTAAAGCAAAACTACCAACTGATGATGAACTGGAAAAAGCACTTGCTAAATTGAAGGCATAAAATACTGGTATTGTTTTCATATTATTGATTCATACTTTTAAACACTACAAAATGTTATTTTTTATTTATTTATTTTCATATTTATAATTTAATTTGAAATAATTTATATAAAATGTTTATGTTAATTTCATTTATCCTTTTAAAAACATTTGCATTTGAAAAATATGAATATGCATTTATCAAAACTACAATAGAACTGCAAAGCATTATCATAAAAATGTATGATTTTGCTTATTAACAAGCTATTTTTAGTAATAGTTGGTAATCTATAACCTTTTTGCTAAGTTGATATATGTACATTATTTTTAGAATATTGCCAAAGGAACAAAATACTTGTAAGTTTATAATTTTTTGACTTCTGTGATTGAATGAAAACTTTAATTTTCATTTCATATGATATTTGACATATCTACAAACACTTATGAGATATTTAATTTAATATTTTTTATTTTTTCGTTTATATTTTATTTTTTCGTTTTTTCGTTTATATTTTATTTTTTCGTTTTTTCGTTTATATTTTTCGTTCATATAAAGTTTATTTAATATTAAATCATTTTGATTTTGTTGCCAAAAATATATAATTTTATTTAAAAACCCTCAACTTAGAGCCAAATTTGAACTCTAAGAAATAGTTTGCAGTCTTTTAAATATTTAAAATTTGACTATAAAACATAATGAGGTCAAGGTTATTCTCTTGACCTAGGGTTCTGGGGTGCAAAAATTATATGCCTGATAAGTAGTCAGCCTAGTAGTAAAAGTCCCAGTGGTCAGTTCCCAAGCATGCTTAGTACTCACTTTTATCAGAAGGGGTGAAAGACTGAGACGACCTTGCCCAACGAAAGAATTGAACTTCTAACCTGTCTTGGAGACGTGAAGAACTACCACTTTGACCCCAGACTTCGTTGTAAATGTTTATTTAGTGCAATGCAGCTCTCATAATGAAAAAATTTCCCATTTTTAATTTTTAAAACAATTGTATAACTTTGTTTATATTGTTAAAATATTTTGTTGTTTGTTTAGCTAAATCCTATTAAAATATTTTTAAAAAATATGCTTTGTGATTCTGAATTTCCAAAATAATTAATGTCTTTTATTATAATTTATTTATGTAACTCCATTTATCAGTTTTCTGCTTATTATTTTAAATGCATAATTAAATATTGGATGCTTTTATGTAAGTATAAAGTTTAAATAGTGAATAAATTCTAGGATTATCAAGTATATTTTCATAAATTTATCTTAAATCACAAAGAATTCTATTTTTGTAAAACCTATATAAATGTTGAAAAATTTGTAAAATAATTTCATATTCTTGAGCACAATGCTTGTATGTGTAGGCATGGAAATTTCATTTATTTTTTTTATCATAGATTATTTTCAAAGAAAAAGTAATGGACAGCTTATTTTGTGGAATGAAGCCTTCATCTACAAGAATTAGGGCTTTCTCTTTTTTTTTGTATGTAAACAATTAGTATATTTTTGAAGCAGCATACTTAGTATTAATGAATGATAAAAAAAGTGAAAAAAATGTATTTTTATATTTTTTAAATGTTTAACTAAAATGTGTTTTTCTCTATATAATTATTTATTGTTTGTATTATATGTCTATGTTTTTGAATATATATATATATATATCTTTATAAATGTTTATATATCCATGTGATATTAATAAATTAAGTTAAAAAATTTGTTTTTTTGTTATCAATATGTCCATTTTCACTCATTTCTCATTTAAAGTTAATGAACTATAGGCATTCAAATAACTGTTAACTTTTACATTAATTACTTCATGTGTAATAAATAAATTAACATTTTTTATTTTCTGAAAATACCTTGATTTTTCAAAATTATTTTACAAACATAATATACTGATTATCTTAACCTAGCATTTGATTAATATTAATATTCTATTCACTGTTACAAGATCATGTTAAAAATATTTTAGGCACTTAACATAGTTATTTACAGTATGCATTGCCAATAGGGTGATTTCATCGATACATTTAACATTTAATTGCCAGCTGCTGATGAATTCTATGGTTGGGATTTTAAGTGATTTCTCTTACTGAAATAAATTATATTGTGCTCATGTGTTTTATAATGGTTATTTGTCATCATTGACGCACACTTTTGGAAAAAGTCAGTTTTTTCATGTTTTTAATTTTTGATGGAAAATAAATGCTTATAAATTTTGGTAAACTTAAAATTACTTCTCTGAGAATACTCGCACCTCCTTTGATGTGCCGTAAATCTTATCAAATGTAAATAATTAAAATGAGAAAGTAAAAAATGTGATTTGAAAACGATTTTTTTGGATTTTCTCATTCCCTAGGATTAAAATTATTAATTTAATTTTTTACATATAATAACTCTTTCTGAATTTTTGAGTTTTTGAATCGTCTTTCTCAACTCTATTATTTCATGAATATTAGTTACCAAGATAAAGTTTTCTCTTATATTAATTTATATTTCAAAAAGTTTTGGGAATTAGAGAAAAATAATGTAAATGACTTTTTTTTTGTGAACATGAAAAATTATGAATTATCATATTAAAATTTATCTTTCATATTCTCGTTTTACTGTAACCGTTGAAATGTAGAAAATATGAATAAAAGCACTACACATAATTTCAAGAACTAAATGCTAAATAGTTATTTAATTAAATAGCTTAAAATATGTAGTTAAGTACACAATTGTTTATCAAATAGCACAAGGTAATAAATTAAAAACAATTTAAACAAAAGAAAATTGCTTATCATAATTATTTCTGTTAAAGCAAACATATTTGGCAAATACTGTAAAACATTGCTTGATTGAACAAAGTGAGTATACTATATAAACAATACAAATTCATCAGATATGATTTCCATGTTGTCTATCTAGTTAGTCTTAATTATGTGATCTCTATCTTGTCTAAAATAATTTTGTTAAATGAAGGAATTAATTTTTCAGAAGTCTTGGTGACAGTAAAAAGTATAAGTCTTCTTAAATCAATTTGAGAATATCCATCGTTTCATAAAAATGTGATAATTTTTAACTGTTAGGCTACATTATCTAGAGTTAATATTCTGAAATTTCTTATTAAATAAAAAGAAATGGGGATATAAATAAGAAAATTTTGTCTTAGAATATCACACTATTTTTAATCTAATTATAGATCTTTTTAAGTTCTTGTTGATATTTTACTCACTAGTTTTTTTTTTTTTTTTTCCCCAAAAGAACAGAGTTTGTTAAACTCCTTGATTCCAAGAATTTCGACTTGATTCATTGAAAATCGTGAATTACTCCTGAAATTTTTACTTGATTTGCCGCATTTATTTTTTGTTGAAAAATGTTAAAATCTTTTTTTAGTTTTTTTTCATTAACAATTATCAATAAAGTTGCAAAAAACCAAATTGAGTATTAACTCTTGATCTTGCCACTAGATGGCGCCATGATCGATATTAGATTGTATTCATAACTCTTGAACCAAGAAAAAAGAATACACTTCAGATGAAGTATTTTGATTTATGCATATGAAGAAAAGAAAAATGAAGTAATCACCAACAAGATCGGTTTTAATTTTTTATTTTTCTGTTTTTTTATATTGTATAAAATTTACTGAATATTAATATTTAAATATAAAATTTTTTAGTTTAAATATATCCACATATTTTTTTAGGTTAAAATTATCTATAATTTCTGAGAATTGAGATTAATTTGTTCACGAATGGAATGAAGGCTGAAATAAATTATATATATATTTGTATCTACATAAATAATCAAGAATTTTTTGTCAAATTGTATAGTTTTAAGAGAGCTTGAAAGTGAGCAGAAGAAAAATTTAGAATTGTTTTTATTAAATGATCCTGGAAACTTTATCTAATTGTGGTATTTGTTTTAAATAAGCATATTTTATTTGAAAAGAGGTTGCTGTGTATACACATCTTGAAATACTCAATAAATCAATGGATTGGAATCTATTGAAGATGTTTTAAAACTGCAAAATTACCCATTATTTTATAATCCAGAAATATAAACATTGGTTTTTTAAATAATTTTTTTTTCTTTTTTTTCCAGTTAAGTTATTTACTTAGAGAAAGTAAATTTTTTTTTTTTTACTTTAAGCATCACTGTAGTTAAAAATGCCCAAAAATAGTCATAATACACATTATGCTTAGTATATTTATCTTTTTAAGAATATGAAAAATTAGTTGCTTATAGGACAAATATATTAGTTCTTTAAATAAAAATTATTAATGTCCATTAAGATTTTGAAAATGGACACAAAATACAGATTTCACTGTTTATGTCTAAATGTAATAAAAATTACTTTTTTTTATAATAACTTCTGAAAAAGGAACACATTTTTTATATTTACATGAGAAACGTTATTTTAATTGTATTTATTAATTGCATATGTCCTATCGCTTTCACAATAGATCCTTTAATCAATGCTTTAGTACCATTTTTCTAAAAAAAAAAAAAAAATTATGGTTTGCTTTTTCTGCTGTAGTATTAATCTGTAATGTTGTTTCTTTTGATTCTTGTTCAACTACTATATTGAGATCAGGTAAATGAACGACTCAAAGTATGGTCAAGACACCCAGTTGTTACTTGTTGCTTTTAGGAACCACTTCTAAAGAAGGCACAACTCGATTTTATCTGACAAATTTCATAAAAATGCAAGCTACAATCTGAAACCTATCCATAGTTAATTTCTGGAGAAATAATTTCAAATTTGTCATCCAAAGACTCATTCAGATCATTTGTTATAAGGATTGTACAGCTGCCAACTTGTACGATTTTTGCAAGAAATGTAAGTTGTTGCCTTCAAATTAAAAAATTGCATTAGATTGACGAATTTCCATGATAATTTGGAATTATTTTGCTTCTCTAATTTCTTGATTGTGATTGGTTAGCAACCATAAGATATAATCTACATACAAGTAAAAAAACTTTAAAGAGGGACAAAAGATTTATATTATAGATTTTTTTTAAATGTGAAAAGCTTTATGTGGAGTGGGGTTTAAAAATGAATCTATTTCCTTAATTTCAAAATCCATTTTATACTTCCTTTAGTTGTGTAGTTTGATTCTAGTTATACTGATTATTAGAAAACATATAAATTACTAAAGATTATTAATTTTAAAGTAAATATGAGTTTTTTAAAAGGAAATTTCGTTTATGTAATACAATCAATTACATTTATTGCATTTTAATTCTTTATTTTCCTTTTGTTGAAACTATTTTTTAACATAAAATATTGTACATTTTTTTAAATCTTTGCATTTACTACAATAATGGTGAAATGGAACGAAATTGTTTTATTTAAGACAAAAATTTTACTGTAAATGGATTTTTTGTGCAGATCTATGTTAAAAAAGTTTTTTAAATCTTAAATGTGTTGTAAAGTAAGGTCATTTCAATAGATTTAACATGTTCTGATGAGTACAGTTCTCACGGTACATTATATTATACATTAGTATTAAAGATGAGACAACCAATTTCATTTTCTTTTCTATCACATAATAATTTTTTCATTCAATAATCTTTATTTTAATGTTAATCGTTAAATTACAATAAACGCTTAAAATTTAATACTGGAAATTGTCTATATTGAATATATATATATATATATATATATATATATATATATATATATATAAAATGAAATATCTTTGAGGTTTTGTAAGACCAGATGATCAACAGATAATGTTTTATTATAATAAGCATTAGAATTTATCTATAAATAAAGGCGATATTTTTCATGCGAAGTGCTCTATTATTTAACGTAAAAAATACTGTCTATTAATCAATAATAAAAAGCTTATTTTGTAAATAATATTGTCCCACATATACATTATGGTGAAAATTGTCTTCAGATAGCATTTTTTAACGTTTCTACAAGGGTTGGACAGTTGCACATAACGGATGATTTCAAGCAACTTTAAATATAATCACGTGGATTTGTGGTCCTGTAACTTGTATCACGTTTGGTTTGTTCTTCGCTTAACGGTCATTTTTTGCACACAAGGGCTAATTAGACCGGGACCTACGGCTTAAAGTGGATTCCGAATCACTACAAACATCCATGCCCAGGGTGGGATTCGAACCCACGAACTGTTGAACCGAAGGCAAGAGCGCTAACCATTCGGCTGCCAGCTCGGCGTAACTTGTATCACAGATTGGCTATCTGACCTGGTATGTACCACAACAAGGAATTCTCAACAATTAATACACACAAACGTAAGAATATAAAGTAGCGTGTCATCTTGTATATATTTTGAAGTGTAATTATTGACAAAAATGATTAGTCTTGATACAATTTTATAACCAGTCGCTGTATCTCATAACTGTTACGCCGGTATTGTGTAACTCAGATCATGTTTTTCATTTAAGAAAAGAGCTCAATCCGTATGGAGGAATAAATATTTTACACAAGGACTATATCATCGTAGGGTTAATCTGTGGTTTGGGTACTCCTTTCTCGCTAAATGGGCAATAGACGCGCCGAGCGTGGTAACTCTGGCTATTTCATCCTAAATGCCCTCCTTGTGTCAAAAAAAAACACTAGAATATGGAAAAAATATGATAATTTTTCTAATGCATTTTTTGTTATACAATTCGTAAAAAAAAAACATAATTTTTGTTTTCGTTGCCATACCAACGGTGAAATTCGCTAAAAACACTGATTTCGGATTTGTCGCCATAGAAACGTCGTTTTTGCGTGGTGTCTCTCGGAGCATTCAATTCCGCGAGACAAAACGCAAAAACGCGCCAGTTGGCGACTTTATGAAAATGCGCCAAGCAGGGGACCCAAAGCACATTTTCACCTATCGTAGTGTTGTTTTAAATATGTTGGATTGTCTCGTAGATTCTTCGTCTCTGATATGGGTTTCATTGATTTATGATATTAGGAAACTAAACTTTATTATCACCTATAGTTTTAAATACTGATAGAATTACACATCTTATAGTATGGTTTCGCTCTAACACAATAGGATAGCGGAAAACTCTCATATAAGACAGTTTCACTTAAAACCAAACAAAATGCCAAACTTTTAAAAATTACTTAAGCAAAACTATATAATAGAATTCTTGCTTAACTTTTAAAAAATTAAGTTACCTTAAAAAAAATAGTTTCATAAAAAAATACAAATGGCTCAGATTTGTAAATAATTCTCTTTCCGATTCAGTCATAATTTTATAAATGAAAGTCACGCTGCATATCAGCATGAAAATAACGTTTCTTTCATGTAACATTACTCGTTGCCATAACCATTAAATCAAGGTATTATTTAAACCTTTAAAAAATGTTACCTTAAAAAGAATAATTATTTGATTTTAGACAGTCGATTAGAAATCATTTTATGAAATGAAACTTGAAAGAATTTGTAATTAGTTTGCATGATCTTTCATCATTAAAAAGGCTAAAAATCAACATTAAAAGCTTGTTTTGAAAAAAAAAAAAAAAGATTTGATTATCTATATTTGAAATAAAAAATATGTTTGAATAGCGCAAAAATAGAATTCTTATCAAATTAAAATTTTCTGAGAATTTTATTCAGAAATTGCTAAATAGAGTAAATGGAATATATTTTTGTTGTTATAGTTATTGTGAAAGCTCAATATTTACAAATGGAAGACATTTTCTTTTGTATTTCATAAAATTGCCATTCAAAAATAGAAATAAATCGATTCAGTGAACAAGTTTATTGGAGAAAAATGCTCACTTAATCGTTTATTATTGAAAAATTAGGAAAAGACCTAAGCTTAGATAAGAACCTGGAATCATTTTTCACCAATGTAGAACGCATATGCTGCAAGACACAAAAAATTCAAATTGAGCTTCAAAATCGCATATCCTCATACCGTGAAATCTGCAATTATTTAATAAGGATCTGTAAATAAACAAAAATTAGATTCCTTAAAAAGAAGACTGGAAGAGGAAAAAATCTAAATGTAAGATTACTAATGAAAATGCAACTACGAAAAATATGCTTGTTTGCATTTAGGTTTCTGAACATAACCTCTTTTAGCATTGGCTCTGGATCTTGTATAAAATGGTTTCACACACAATGTGGTATGTGTTCCTGGAACCTATCTTCCGTGTTATAGGAGGATAACTTGTGCCCATACATTGTACATACTATTTGCATTTGAAAATCAATAGTAAATAGTTTATGATAGTGAGCAGAAATTTTGTATCGATGTCAGTACCTTATTTCTAACAAAGCAATATTTTATGATACCGAAGTATATCTTAGCATCTACTGTCGGATTGATCGTCTAAACATTTGCCTTTGAATTTCATTGCCATCTTTATAAATCTAAGATTTTTTTTACCTATTGGAATATCCTCAAATGCCGATTGTACAGAATTGCAAAACAGTGTTAATGATTTCTCTAATCTGACAGTACATTTATAATTGCATTATTTATCACTAAATCTATGTTTAATGTTATAAACTTCGAATTAGTAAGATGTAATCGGACAGTGCAGTTTATTAGTAACGAAAAGCATTGTTCGGTATTTACAACATATCACCATTGTATCATAGGTTCTCTCGTTTTCTATGTTAATTTTATACAGGATTCCTTTCTCTATTATATAGTTCAATTCCTCCTGATTATATGTGTTTGTATCTGTCCACTTTAAATTGAAGGTCTTGGTTGGTTTAATCTCGCGCAAAAAGTGAGCATAAAGCGATAAACCAAACTAAACAAATCTCATCTTCGTTCCCAAAGGACTTGTCTAGGTCATCTATTAGATCTGAAAAATTCTTTTTCATGCTTCAATGAAATTCTATGCTTTTCCAGGCATCTATGTTAACTTTCTTGCTCAACTTTCATGTTTTGTTACTTATTGAACTTTTAAATGTTAATAGGGTATGACTCTCTCTAGAAATTATTCAAAAAATTATCTTCAACATATTTTTCTTGTAAAGCTGTTTTTATTCCAACTGTAATTTCGAAATTCATTTTATAGATTTCCATTGTAAAATGAATACTAAACAATAAGTTAAATATGTTATGTAATCAAACAAAAAAATTTTTTTTATCTTCATTACATCTTTAAAATTTAAATATACTTTCATAAAATGTAATCCTTATCATTTATACGAATGTTTATTTTAAATTGCATTGCTAAACTGTGAAACAAGTATTGATAATCATATTAATATCAGTTATATTAATTATCTGAAATTGAAGGGATCTTATAAGCTGATATTTAATGAGCAAAAGTTTATACCGATTAAAGCAAATTTTCTAAAATATAAATAAAAGTAATTGAAAATACTTTTTTTCACCCAATAATGCACTCCCACGATAAGAATTAGATTTAAATCTTTACATTTAATCCATAATTACTTTCCTTATGCTTGAGAAATAAATCAGTTTTAATATAAATTTTGTTTCTTTAAATAGACTCTGAAAATCGGCCACTTCTAGCGTTTTTGGACAATTCTAATTTCTTACCTAAAGGGTTCCGTTGAACATTTGATTACAGTAGAAAAGGATACCTATTTGAGCGTAGAAAATGATTCTATTTTATGCTTTCACGTATTTCTGCCAAACGATACTTTTGGCGGGAAATATGCCATTTTGTTCTCTGAAGTGAAACGAACGAATTTCGATTCTTATAGTTCAGTGATATGTTCCGCACGAAGTTTGTGTTACACCAATCATTAAGATATTCCTGTCAACAAGCATAATAAAAGGTTTCCATGATTTGTTACTAAAAAAATCATGAAATTTGCTTTACTGAACATTGTGCGAAAATAAAACAGATTATCATTTCAAGAGGTAAATTTTTTCGAATCAGTTTTAATGAAAGGGAAATAAAAAATCACTGTATTTTTCCTACAAAGCACAAAAATTTTGAATTTTTTTTTTTTTTTTACAGCTAAAATTTAACATTTTAAACGTGCTATTAAGTTGAACAAGATTGAGGCTAACATTTTAATGATTGATGATTTTAATGAACAAGATTGAGGCTAACATTTAATTTTTCATTTATCTAATTAGCACTTCATTCAATGCTTTTATTCAATTTAATTTTATTATTCATTCAATTAAGCAATAACTATTCTTTTCGTAGAGCAGTTTCCAGCTCAATAAGAGCGACTGGAGGTGGGAAACGTGAAGATACAGCACGATCGAGAGCACCCCAAAGATTTTTAATGGGATTAAGGTCCGGAGAATATGCTGGGGTGATGCTATACGTGCCATCCCTTCACTCTCCAGGTAGTCATCGATGATGTTAGCTCTATGGGGATATACGTTATCGTCCATTGAAACAAAAGTATGGCCAACTGCTGCAGCGTACTATCTACAATGGTTTCTAGGACTTCATCTCGATACCGGACAGCTGTCACAGAACCCCGCTTAAAGATGTACAGGTCGGTGCAGTATCCTAATGTAATCCCTGCCTACACCATAACGCTTCCACTTCGGAATGCGTGATGTTCGGTGATGTTTTGGGGCTGATTTCGTGTTCCTTGTTCACGCTATAATCTTATACGCTTGTCATCTGGCTCTAGAGCAAACCTTGACTCATCAGTAAATATGACATTGCCCCAGTCAGACTCAGTCCAGCTGACATGTTCCTGGCACCACTTTAATCATGGCCCTCTTGACTGGATTAATAGACAAACACAAATTCGAGGTACCCGTACAGTCCACTCATGTGTAATCTTTGGCTTACAGCAGCTGCAGATATCAGCTTAACAATGGATGATGTAACCATTGATGTCACACGTGTGGAGGTCACTCTGCGACTCTACTTGCCTAAAATCGCAATATATCGTTCTTCCGCGGAGTTTATATCCCTTGGGCGACCGGCAACGGGCCTTTGAACAACTGTCTATGTGATTTGGAATTGTTTCCACAAACATGAAGATACAAAATGACGAACGCCGAAGAAAAGAGCAACATCTCAGATCGACTGTCCTGCTTCAATGTGCCCCACAGCACGCCAGCTCTCAGAATCATCCATTCGTCTTTAGGAAGTCATAGAAACACGTACATCTTGAAAACAAATTGTAGGAAAGTTTTAACCACTTTCCATCAGCACTTACAACCAACTTCTGAAACCGTTCATAAAGCTGGTACCTTATAAGATTGCCATTTTTGCATATTTCTTGACATGAACCATTTTTGCATATTTCTTGACATTTGGAAGTATGCAAATATGTTTGGCTGTTACCAAATATATTTGCATACTTCCGTCTACCTCTGCAGCGATTTTCATCCTCTTCAATTCTGATTGGTTTCCAGAAATTAGCATTTTCCTCTTCATGCTTAACTTTTGAAAGTGAGAATATATATATATATATATATATATATATATATATATATAATCTTGAGAATGGTGATTGAATTAAACTATTGCTAAAACAAACATTTCTTAAAAAAAAAAGTTATTTACTAAGCGAATATTTGAATATTCACAATAATTCCTTAGCTTTCTATATCAACTATAGCATATATAAATTAGAGGCATCTAAGAAAAATTTGCTATTATTAACAAAAAATAGGAGTGGAGGAAAAAAAATCTATTCTAAATATTTACCAAGAGATTTTGTATTCAAATAGCTATAGCTAAATTCAATCTAAGAATATATTCATATTTGAAACTAAAATTTAACATATACGTATGTTAATCGCTATTACACTTATAAAAATAGACAAATGGATAGTTTTTTATGGCAGCATTCCAAGCTGTTAATTATTCGATTAGTGCTTTACTTGAAATATTCCAATTATACAAAAATGGGCAAAGTTTGTTAATTTTTATTAAATAAATAAAAGCAATTCCCTTTATATTTCGTATTCACTACTTTTAAAATAATTAACAGAATATTGTAAGTAAACGTTTTTACTGAAATAATTAAAGATAAAAAATAATTACATTTTCGAGTGAAATAAAAAAAAAACGTTTTCTTTCTACTATGACAAACAAGTTCTTTGAGTTGAAATATTCTTTTTTTGATTTATGACTAAAGCTGTAACCTATATAATTATGTTCTACAATTGCAATATTTTTTCATATATCGAATATTTTTCCTATCTTCCTGTTTAATTAGTTCATTAAAATTCGCTTATGAATGTTTTGCTTAATTTTACGTTTAAATCAAAGGCTTACTTTTAAATTGAATCGAAATGCTACGTTACCAAATGAATTTTGTAGAGAATAAACTATAAATGTAGTGTTTTTGTTTCATTCTTTTCCTCATTTTAACTAAAGGAAAAATTGTATAACGGTTCATGTATTTATTGATGTATTTGTTTCTTTTAGCGTTCCATTAATAAGGTAAGGAAGGAAATATTTTTTATGCTTTTCATAAAAATAAATAGGAAAATATATAATATAAATTGTTTATTTCATTAGTAATGTGATTGATTGATTTTAAATATGACATAACATATCATAACTTTTTTCCATCGATGTAAGGAAATATTCGTCTATTTATTTTTAGCAGTTTTCCTTTAAAAAAAACTCTTAAAAAATCTTCTGTGGTTTATTTTATTGTAAAAGTTTACAACATTAGAGAGAGAGGGGGAAATTTATATGTGTTTTGAAAAATTGAAAATTATCTAAACGAATATGTAACTATATGTAAATAGTTATTATAAATACTTATTCATCAATTCTTGATAAATAATATAATATTATTTTCTAAGAAATGGATTCAAGACTCATTTTAATAAAAATTAAGAAGGATTTAAATTCCACATATAGTCTAAACCATAGGTTCCCAAAGTAGTCCAGGTGGACCCCCGAGGGTCCATTGGAAACCCCACGGGAGTCCACGAAAAAATTTTTGGTTTTCATAATAAAGAACAAACATTTTGGCTTGGATTTACCTATCAACGTAAGCAGGTAGCATCCTTCACTAGGTAGGTACTCAAAAATATTCGAGATTCAGTTCAAACACAGATTTGAATAGAACAATAGATACTAGTATAAGTGTACACCACATGTCGAGACTTGCAAAGTGCCGTCCGTGCGCCCTCTCATTAAAAGTAGGACTACTTTTTATTGTTGATTTACATTTCAGAGTTCATTGTTGATTTTTTGTCAATCGTTGATTGTTTGTAATAATAAATGTTTATAATTAATATAATACTTGTGGGGTTATACAAAATAAATAAGACACAAGAAAATGTGCTACTTTTTTCCCCTTCTCAAAATCACACACCCAATTTAGGGTGATATTTTTTAGGAGTGTTTTGAGAATACAGTAGAAATGCAGCAGCAGGGGCTCTACCGAAAACAGTAAAACTTTGAAAGTGGTCCACGAGAAAAAAAAAAGTTTGGAAACCCATGGTCTAAACTATAAAAATTTGGCTTAGTATCTTGTAATAATTAGAACATAAAAAAATTCTTCCTGTTCAATCTAGAACTCATTATTTGATTTTTATAAATGTGTAGCCTTTTTAAGGACATCATATTTAAATTCAAAATTCATTTCTAGAATGTTTCAGAAAACTCTTTTATTGAAATTTTTAATTTATTGATCTCCTAGAGGAGAGGTCAAGACAAATATGGATTTCTCTCTTTCAAAATTTTCATTTAAAATGAGTAAATGTTTTTGTTTTGAGTGGTGGATAAATATTTTGCATTCATAACTTCAGAGTCATATTTCCTTCTAATTCGATATTTTTAGCAAAATATCTTAAGAAAATCATTTGATATTTAATTTGTTGTAAAAGTTTAAGCAGTGATTATTCGAATTTATTTGTATTTTCAAATATGACTTAGAAGTATTAATTCATAAAAATTCTTTTATATCACAATCGAATTATGTGATCAACAAAATTTTACCAAAAGTGTATATATATATATATATATATATATATATATATATATATATATATATATATATATATATATATATATATATATATATATATATATATATATATATATATATATATATATATATATATATATATATATATATATATATATTAAACACGAACAAAAAGAATTTTTCAAATTTTATAAATTTAAATCTTATAAATATTGATATTTTCTAATGTGCGGTTATATTTTTAAAGGAACTTATTTGCACATCTTTTTTAAAACTATGCATATTTTGAATATTGATGTAACTATATATATATATAAAACTTTTTAATGATAACTAAATAAAGTTCTAGTGTTTTATACAGACTTTTAAAGGTGTTAGATAATTTTCAAATCATTTTTTAGAATATTTTATGTTCATTCATTTTTCAAACTCCGTATTTAAACTTTAAATGTTATAAAATTGATTGAATATAAATATTTTTTAATCTAATTTTTGTAATATTAAATAGAAACATGCGATAAATAGCTACATTTTATTAGATGCAGTCTTCTAAAATATTCTATGAACGAAAAAGCTGAATACGTCAATGGAAATTTTTACTTGCAGATATTGCACTAATTAATTAATAGTAGTGTAATTCTTCTTGAATGAAACGCATTTTTAACAATGAATTTTGTACTAAAAACTTCTGGGGATCCATTTTTAGAATATCGGTCACAGTCGAGAGTTTGTTGTGCTGTTTCATTGAACCACTAGTGTTCAAAGAAAAAGTGAAAGTGTTTTGGATGTGATAAATATGTATAAATTACCAATCTAAATTCTATTGACATTTGACATAGTGAAATCTTATAAGTTTCAGGATTTTTGACTTTTCGCATAATTTTATTAATGGTTTTAATGGGAATTCATTGTGTAACTTTGAAAATTAAATATATTTTTAAGCATAGCCTCATCATCTTAAATTATGAATACACTTTATTTTATTTTTATTAATAATTATAGTTTCATATTGCTCTTAAAACTAATTTAAATGATAAGAAAACTGAAGTTATTGACATAAATATATTGTTTCGTAAATTGTATCTTTTATCTAATTGAAGTGTTATTTATGTAAAAATGTGTATACTATCTGTAAATGAGATGACAATGATGTTAATAATATTATTATCATAAATAAAGTTTACCTATTAATTTAAGTTTAAAAATAAAGATTTAAATTATCTTGTAAAAGCATTGGTTTTATTATAGGATAAATTAAGTTATGGTTTTATTGAAGTAATTTTTATTACTATTGAAATAAATAAGAAATATAAGATTATTATTTTAAAAAATTTTCTAAATATTTAAAATAAATATTACACAGGCGTCAACATTGCAATTGTAACAGTTGCAATAATGCTTTTATTAAGTAAAACATAAACATTTCAGTTTAGAAACAATTTTACATTTAAATTTCTTTAAATAAATTATTGTTCGTGAAATTACTATTGATTACATTAATTATAGCATTAATTACTATTGATTACATTAATTAATATACATTAATTATAAAAAGTTTTATCCTGAATCAAAGCCTAAATCAATCATTTATAGAAAAACTATTAAGTAATCAGTATATTTTCATTCCAAAGTAAATACCGGGAAGACAATGAAGAAGAAATTGATGAGAAAAAAAGAAACTTCTTTTCTCATGGCAAAAGAAACACGACGTTTTATCCTCATTCCAATTTTGTTCCTGGTGCATTGTGATTCCAGCAGACTAAGCTTCTGTGTCAGCTTGCGATAGCGATTTTCTTTTGAAGGTAGAGAATCTGCATAATTGATGTTAACAAGGTGATTTTGGCTAGCTCTTATCAAAGGCTTTTGAAGGTTGGCACTGTTAGTTGTCGCATTCATTACCATAATTACCATTTTAAGGCAGTTGACCTTGCTTTCTTTCAACGCATATTCCACAGTTATTGTTCGGTAAATCCCGAACTTATAATGTGTTCGAAAAATTACGCATTTCCGTTGGAAAGCTGTTGACATAAAAGTTTTTTGACGGAATAAAATCTATCTGTTTTGTGTCTAATTTCTGAAAATAAATTGTTCTGATTTATAATAAATTTTGAATTTTCATATTAGACAAATAATCGGAAATTCGAATCTCCATATGTTATTAAACATCTATTTAATTTATATACGATTTTTCATTTAATGGTTAATAGTTTTCAAAATCACAATATATGTTTTAATTTGTGCTCACCGTTTTTCAACTTATTCGTGGTCTTCAATCTTCTGTTCTGCAACTTCAATCATAATCTTAAAAGACAGATTTAAATTCCAATCGTCAAAGAAGGAATTCACTTATAATTAATAAAAAAATTTTTGAATTAGTAAGCAGAATATTGTTTTACTTAATAGTGGTCAAAATCTTGATATATAAAAATTTTAAAAAAAATTTGTAAGAATAATCATTTTTATAATTTATTGTTAAATTAAAAACTGTTAAAGTAAATGTTGAATCACAAGCAACACAAAGCATAAGAAATGCCCGTATGACGTAAACCAAATATTTTTGATTTTTGTTTTTTATTATCTAATAATCTATTTTAATTAGTTTTAATAGTTCATGAAATGCAGTAATTTAATTCATTTAAAAAACAGAGACTCTCTCTCATTAAGTCTTTTAAAAATATTTCTGTATCAAAACTGTTACTTTCCAAAACTAGTTTAAGATAACAAATGCATTTAGTAAAGCTTAACATTAAAAGCAAAACATTGCTTTCTAGTTTCGAAAGTGTAACAAAAATATTATTTGTATTTAATATTCAAACCAGTTTTGCAATTATATATTGCATAAATATTTTTTAAATTTTAAATAATTAAATGCATATAATAACACATTTTTTATATATGTATTTGCATTATTAATCATACATTAAAATAATCCAAATATTTTCGAAATTATAAATTTCTACAAATAATTATAATCCATAAATAAAACTGATTCTCAGACCAAAGCCAGACATTTGGAAATGCAAGCAGCCATCAGTTCATTTAAAATTTTAATATTACAAATAAATTTTACTAAATAAATTTAAAAAAATTTTCCATTTGAAATTTTAAAAACTTATTTGCATAATGGAGTGATGTCAAGACCTCTACTGTGTTAAAAATATCTAAGTATTGTTAAAGTTAAGATGATTTAAAAAGAGCCGAGAAGAAATTAAACATAATATTAGGATATTTATAAGCTATTACGATTGTATTTCTAAAGCATGCATTTGTTTTCTTGGATATGCATGGCTGTAAGCATATTATAAAAATCAAAACGTTTCTTTTTGCTGTATGTCCTTTGTCTGACCTTAAATTCACTCAGAAAATAATTATATATAAATTATTTCCTTGTTAAGGGTTAACAAATTATTTCCTTGATTGCATCATGCTATATGAAATCCTGGTTAAAAATTACAGGATTTAATTTTTTTTATACTTTTATAGATATAATTTTTTTTTATTGTTCTGGGCTTTTTTAGAAAATAATCAAAATGCAATTTCTGTATAGCTGATCTAAACCCAATGTAAAATATATATAATATAATTTATGAGGTTTAGTCAAAGCTCATTGATGATTTATGTGCCGAAGGGATTATTCATTTTAAACATTAATTTTACATGGATTCAGAATTATTTAAAAAACCCCTACATGAAGTGGGAATTGAAATCCATAACCTGTTGTACTAAAAAATGAAAAACTCTCAAACTACCCAATTACTAGTTCTGTGCATGTAATTTATGAGGTATATATAATGCTCTTATGAAATCATATTTTTGTGAAATCTAAATTATATGTAATTACGTGACTGTTAAAATTTTCCCCTGTGTAACTTATTTTTATTGTTTAGTATATCATCAGTTTTTTTTGTCTTAGATACTTACTTTTGCAAATTATTGCTGAAAATTTGTTGCGCAATGAGTTTTGTCCTCTCTCGCTACTACCCATGAAGTCACTTTGTACATGAAGGTTAAATGAAGCAGGACATACATTATTTTTTACAATTATTGCAGAAAACTCATTGTGTAGTTTGCTCGTATTGTTTATCGCCAATGTACGTGTAGCCAAACAAAGCTTTTAAATATGTTTGATTTGGTGGGAGAACCATCTTACAGAAACCTATTTGCTTATTTGAGAGCAATAGGTTTTTCTAATTTAATATAATTTATATTTATACATTTTAAAATTATATATATATATATATATATATATATATATATATATATATATATATATTTTATTTATCTTATTCTATGTTTTAAGATTATATATACACTGATTTTTGTTTTTTAAAATTTTAATGTTGCTTAGATTTTCAAAAAAAAAAAATATATTTATATGTAATATAAAATAAAACAAAATAAGTAAAATATATATATATATATATATATATATATTTTCCCAAAACTTTATTCTTGGCGCAGCATTTCCATATTTGGACCTTGCGCCATAAAACCCAACCAACCAACCTACGTGTAGTCATTTTGTACATGAAAGTTAACAAAAGCAGGACACACATTTAAAGCAGATACAGAATTACAAACATCACGTTCGAAAAGCTTATCAAACCCACAAACTTGTTGAACTTTATATCGGGTAGCTCAATGTGAGATCAATTTGTACGTACATTTGTAACAATCCGAATTAGAACCAATTTCGTCCATGGTTAATATTTCCTCGGACAGAAACCAATCCTCTACAAAAATTTGAAAATATTTGCCAATGAAACACAATGAATGTGGAAGTTTATCTATAGTGAATTTTTTAATTTTTATTTTTACAAATTACTTAAAATTTATTGTTATATTGAAAAGAAATCAATCTAATTTTTTATGTTTTGTTTACTTTTTCTCTAGCTGTCTACGCATAAGCATAAATGATTTGTAATCAATCAAATTATTTATAAACTGTAAGTTCGATAAATGAAAGGATTTTTTCTGTCGCTTACTTTTTTTTTACTCAAATGTTAAGCACTTGTCATAATGGAAGGCAATAGATTATTTCTTAGTTATTATTTAACTATAGAGATAAGTATTGTATTTGTGACTTCTGCGTGTACATTAATAGGAGTAAGTGCTTTCGAGCATAATGGATTTCATCTTAATCATCATGTGAATATGACCAAAAATAGCTACGAGCCATCTAAGAAAAAGTCATAAGAAAAGCAATGTTGTATTGAGGATACCAAAAGATTTGAAAGTAGTTTCCCATTGTTTTACTGCTCAAAACGCAGTGTCAAATAAATTTGTGACGATATCGCTTGTAATGTTTTGTAATTAAATGTCGCATTTTTTAAACATTCAGTATGTGTGCATAAAAAGTTATAATTTATAAAATAGCGTATGCCAGAATTTTTAATAATGCTGAAAAAAATAAATAGAATTAGACATTATAAACAAAATTAAAATAATTCTGTTTCATTCTAAATTGATGCCTAAGTATTTTCCTGTTTTAATTTCATTGAATAAGATACACACACACACACATTGCCTATTAAGAAACTACATTTGCAATAAATAGCTTTTGATAAATATTTTGGCGTTTGTACTATTTCCTACAAATTATATCATGTATTTAAATTATATCCTTTTCAATTAGAAATCCTATTATAATTTAATCATCTTAGAATTACTGTTTAAATGGAAAAAATATAATTTTGAATTTTTATTCCTTATTTATGATTAAAACATACTGACAATAGAGGGAAATAAATTTCGTTTAGTTCTAAATAATAAATAAAATTAATTTGTGTATAAAAATTTTTGTTGTAAAACTTCTTTACTTTTAGTTATTTATATTATTTGAAAGTATGATATATATATATATATATATATATATATATATATATATATATATATAAAAATATATATATATGAATTAAATGTACCGTACGCAGTATTTATTTATATCAAATAAAGATTTTAATTACTACTTTAAAACATTGTCTTTATTATTTGATTTCGAAACTTGCAAATGATATGGCTTAATGATTTTATTTATTTTACCTTCCAAAATATTGTTCTGAGTTGATTATGTTTGTTTGCCATTTGACGGTCACTTTTTACACTCGAAAACTAATTAAACTGCTGACTGCAGTTTGTTTAAAGTGAAAGTCGAGCTACTTTAAACTTAAGACAAAGATGGATTCAAATTCTCCAGAATATTGAACCAAAAGTCCGAGCCAATATCGTTCGACTGCCTTATTGTTGATGTTGGGATTTTTATTGGAATTTCAGAATGGAAGTTATTTTTTAATGCGTTCTGATTACGTCAAAAAACTGTATCCAAGTATTTTGTTAATTCATCCTATCACCAAAACTCCATTTTAAAACGTCTTACTGATTTATTGATACCTTAGGCTTTACCTCAATCTAATGTCACACACACAAATAAAAGTAACAAAACTGGTATAAAATAGTTTGATTTTTTTTTTCAGAAGGAAGTTAATACATTAATCTTACTATGTATAATAATTCATTATCTTGAAGACAGATGGTAGATTTTGCATGTATATTAATTTCGATTAAATTATAATTGGAAAATAATTATAAGTATGAAACAATGCAAATTCTTTTAGAAATCTTTTGATAAAACTATGGCATATTTTAAATATTTCTTTATTTAATTATTTTAAATGGCTATATTTGGTTAATTGTATTTTGCTGTTTCTTTTGAGAAACTTTCATTGTCATTTTTTTTTTGTTTCCTTTCAATTTTTAGACTTTTTCTTTTCTTTTTTATCATTTCGAAGGATTTGGAAACATTAAATTAATCATTGTTTATTCTTTAGATTTTTTGTGTAAAATAAATGGAAAAACTTATCCTCAGTTCCCTTAATGACAAAGGACGCGTTTTTATTCCATGCTTTTTCTTAAAAATTTTAAGCCAATTTTTCTGGTATTAATTTTTATTTTTACTTATAATTTTTCTTTTAAATGTTTTATCTTATCTCATAAGTAATTTAATTCGTTTCTTTTTAAATTTTGAAGCTAATTTTTCATTTTAATTTTATACTTTACTAGTAATTTTCTATATTCCTTTCTTGTTAAAAAATTTCCACAAAAGTATTTATATTATTAATTATTTACCCATATGTATTTTACAATTTTTTGTTGACTTTATTGTAAGAAAGATAATTTCCAATTTTTCAATGCCAATATATGACGATTGAATTAAAAGTTAAAACTGTAAAAATATTATATGTGTGATGACTTATATTATTATACAATTTTATTACACTCTATGTTTATTCAGACTTGACTTTCTAATCTTAACAAATTTCTAAACTTAAAATTGCTTATTTTTTAAACACATTTCGACAAATATTTGTTTCGAAAGTGTTTGTATACAAATATTTTTTTTTTAATTATGGACTTTGTTGTTGTTAACTTATTGTAAAATTATAGTTGAAATCTGCAAAATGAAACTTATTTTGTTTGATCTATTTTGAAAAAAGAAACTTTTATCATTAATCAAACATAGGAAACTGTGTGTATCAAGCATAATAACTTAATATAAAAAAAAATTCTTTTAAAATTTATCTTGATATTTAAGTGTATAATAAAAAAGAAATAAGAGAAGTTTATGAATTTGAGAAATTGTATTGTGAAAGGTAAAGAATTTCAACTATTACAAAACATATTTATTCCAGAAACAATAGCCTATAAATGTACAATAGCTTTGTTGTATAAAAAGTCTATACTTTAACAATTTGTTATAAACAGAACATATTCAAGAAATATTTATTGTTATTTGCTTTTATCTGAAAGCAGAAAATAGAAGGTTTATCTGTTAAAATAGAGTTTATAATGAAATCTTAAGCATTTTAAATGAATCATAGCGTCCTAAAGGCCCCTAAACTTTACATGATAACATCGAAGTAGGGGTAACTAAAAATAATACTTCCGATATTAAATAAAATTCTGAATCTTTGGTTTTGTCACTTATTTTTTTTCTTTAAACATTACTGTTTCCAATTATTAAATTTAGTTTAAACTGTGAAACTTTATTTAGCTCTAAATATGTGAATTGTTAGGCGATTTTAATATATATATATATGTGTATATGTGTAATTCGAATTCAATTTATTTTTTTGATTTACATTAATCTACTATCCTTATCCAAGGTTAAATTATCTTGACATCTATAATTTAATGAATAATGATAACGATAATTTTACTTCCAATAGGTAAACAAAATCTATAAATGGTATACTTATGTCTAAGAATTCTCAATCAAATGATTTCCAAAATTCCAATTACTTCCTTTCCAAATGGTTCGAACATATTTCCTCTTAAAATTCTCTCTTTTTATTCGTTTTGCCTCCCTCACTCACCGACTCCTTAACCACTTTCTGTCCTATATTCGGATTTAAAGCAAGTGTGAACAACCCCGAACCATAAAGGGGATGTTTTTTGTCGCACTGTCGCTTTCTGAATCAAACAGCTCAAACGGTCGCAGGCGATTTCACAAGTGTGGAATCATGGTTCTTCTTTCTCCAGCAACGGTGAGTTACAGTTGCCATAAGCATCTCTTTGTGCCTCCTCGCTTGATTACCTGCGTGATAGTGTCTTACTCTTGCTAAGCAATAATATTTCAATGTTAAATAATTCTACTGCTTGATTTGAGCTTAATTAATTATAATTGGTTTTAGACAGTTTTTCATAACTGTGACTTTGTTTATGTATATGTAATTTTTTCTGATTACCACTATTTTTTGTTAGCGATATTAAATCTAAAATTCTTTTATTCAACTGATTTTTGACCTACCGAATATAGAAATTTAATAACACAAATAGGAATTTGTATTCTAAAAACGCATAATTTAAAGGTCAGGTTTTAAAAATATGGAGTATTTTTAATCTCAAACAATTCTAGCGTGTATTTTACTTCGAATATCTTTTCATTTTTAAATTTCATTAATTTAAACAAGTGCACTAGTTTTTATTTAAATCTCATTCAATATTCAATGTACATATTGACAGGGAATCTTGTATTTCTGAGTTCTGTGTTTACCCTAAAATCATTATTGCTAAATTTATAAAAAGTCAATAAAACAAATCATACGAAAATTAACTGATATATCAAGGGTTGCTTGGTTATAAAAAATATCGTATACTTTTGAAAAATTTTAAAAAAACCAGACTTTTTATATAGATTAGCTAAATGTAATTAATATAAAATTTAAGACTATAATAAATTTGGATAGTTGCATGTTTTGAAACTCATAAATTCATATTCATATACATAATGATTTGCAAATTAAATACTAATGCATTGATTATCATAGAAAGAAAATAAGAGTAGAAATTCAAAATGAGAAATAAATTTGTATGAATGAAGAATATTGGAAAACGAATAAACTTAAGAATGAGATTTTATATATAACATAACATACTTATACGTAACATGGCTTATGCAGGCATTGGATGATTTTATATTTTGCATTATAAATTTTTAATTTATATAAACCAGTGAAGAAAATAAAGGCTAAATGACATAATTGTGACCAAAATTTATTTTACTTTGTTAAAATGTTACTGTATTTTACATTTCGAAAAATCTAAAGTAAATGAGAAGTATATTAGCATTATTATGATGCTATTTGCTCACACACTAAATGTAAATTAATTTATATTTTAATTAATTTGTCATGTAAAACAAGAAATAAGTTTTAGTATTGTGGAAAAATTAAAATTGGAAGATAAAAATAATCTTTTTTTTATGGATTCGGTTGCTTAGAAATTTCCACATTCACTTTTGTTATAAATTTATCAAATTAAAAAAAAAACAAAAAAAACATGAACTCTGATTTTTTTAATATTTGATGAAAATCAAATAATCATTTTATCATCATGTAAATTTCATATGATGCATATGCTTTATAGAAATGATTTTTTATTTTATTCGAATGAATGGTTTAACTATTACAGAAACAAACGCTAATGCGTCTTCATAAATTGTTCGTTTGTCCTAGAATTTCCAAAAATATTTTTCTTAATGAAAAGAACCATAAAAATTACTAACATCAAAATAATATTTTTTTAATGAATCTTATGTTTTATAATCAAAATATTACATTACAAATATTCTATAATAAAAGCTTTTTTAAAATGTAAGAACATTCAAATTAATTTTGTCTTTTTTCATGCTAAAAATAGCACTTATTTTTTTTAAAAAAAAATTATATCATCTTAATTTTTTAATCTTATCAAATTAATTTTTATTCATATTTCTAAATTATAATTTACATTTTTGTTACCTTACCATATAAAATTACTACATATCAATTGAAACAACCCAAGATTAATTATAGTTAAATAAATTGATCGTTAAATTTAATTGTTAATCCTCGATTTAATTATTTATTCAAAGAATAAATTAACATTTAAACCGTTAATTAACAAATAAAAATTAATTAAATAAATCCTTCCGAAAATGTTTGCTGAGTTTCGAAATTAATCCATTGTTCAAAAGTTTTCTTTTATGTTTTTATCTATACTAATACATAATCACCGCATAATAAAACTACAAATTTATCTTAAGTGTTTTACTGAGTCTAATATAATGTTTTATTTCTTCTAAAGAGGAATTTTAAAAAAGTAATAATTTTTATATTAAAAATTTTGCTCGAACAAGTTCGATTTGCAATAGTGGAAACATTTATATTCTATTAAATCAGAAGAATTATTTATATATATATATATATATATATAATGAGGATGGATTCGCTAAGATTGATCGATTATAGAGTGTGTAACATGTGTGTGCTAAAATTATTACTTTAAATAAACGTTTTTGTAGTTATTTCTTAATATTTCGTAATTATTTGTATTAGAAAAATCAATTAGTAATACCTTTTGTCTCAATCATTCCTAATAGTTATTGAATTAGTATATTGGTATTAAATCAATAACGAATAATGTAGTGCTAAAAATAAATTATTAATACGTTTTTAAAGAATGCTAATTAAAAATGCTCTTTATATGAATAATTCTTATAAGGTTATTCATTTTAAATAAAAGATATATATATATATATATATATATATATATATATATATATATATATATATATATATATATATATATATATATATATATATATATATATATATATATATATATATATATATATAAAGCTAGATTAGAAATATAATAAGCGAAAATTGAAAGATACAAGAATAGATATGACACTTATGTTTAGCTATACATTATTACATTATTATTCTCCATCTAATATTTGATTATTAATTTTATAAAAATGTGTAGATATTTATATATGATTATTTTAGTAGTTTTTCAAAAGTGAAAGTAAATAAGAAATTATTTCTGTCATAAGAGGTTTGATTATATCCACTAAGTTCTTTAAAGATTATTTAATAATATTTTAAGTTATAATTTCATAAAAAAAGTTCCAAATATTTAGGGGTTAGATTTTCATCTTTTAATTGATTAAATTCGAAGTTTTGAACAAATCTTGTATGTTAAGAAACGTTGCATAGTTATAGTTTGTTTGTTTGTCGCTCAACGGTAATTTTTTGCACACGAGGGCTAGTTAGACCGGGACCTACGGTTTAAAGTGGATTCCGATCCACTACGAACATCCATGCCTAAGGTGGGATTCGAATCCATGAACTGCATAGTTATAGTAGTGTTACTGTATTTAAAAATCAAATTCTTAGTAATTTTCGTGTTGTTCTTAAAATTCTTTCTTTTAAGAACAACGTGATACTAATTTTATGAATCTTTTACTTTAGTAAAGGATTCAAATTAGTCTTGTTTAATTATGTCTTATAACAAATATTATATCAGACTAATGCTAATGTTTCACTATGAATCGTATGTTATTCATTAACATATAATAGGATATGCTTTGCCATTCATTGCATCACTTTTAATACTATTTTACAGATTGTTTAGTTTCATATGACGAAATATTAAATTAAATAATGGTGAAAGGCCATCATTCATCAATGAAAAATTTGGTTCACAATTAATTTTTTTTTAACATGACCTTCTAAATTTACATACAAAAATCAGCATGAAATTGCATTATAAAGAATCTTCAGTTTTATTTACCATTTTATATTCAGAGCTGTCACTAGAGGAAGTTAAGTTAATTAAAAGCGGAAGATGTTACTTCCTGGTCGGAACTTAATGAGATTTCTTTATTTTTCTCTTGATGAAACAATTTATTCGGACACTGGGTATTTTTAACAACCTCGTGAAAAAAAAACTGAAATCTTGATATGGTTGGATTCAATTCTTTTTTTTTTTTTTTCTTATACATCCAATCTTGTCATTCTGCAAAAGCAAGAAATTTTATGTCTTGAGGCATGTTACATCTTATTTCTAAGTGCAATTTTCCTATTCCTTAAACAAGGTTAAAGAATTTCGTTATTTTCTCTTATCTAAAATTGAACGATGTTTTCTATAAGACCTATAATTTGATTTTCTTACAAATTCTTTAAGAAAGACTCTAAAAAAGTTATAATTTGTCAGTTAGACTGCTGAATAGTTTTAAAATGGTTCATTGCTCTTTTTGGAAAAGAATGATGCTTTTTAATCTTCTTTCGTCCAAACAGAAATAAGAATTTTCTCAAAGAAATGTTAATGGAAATTCGATTTTCGAATAAGGATGATCAAAGCTTTGATTTTTTCCCTACTGCCATTTGAGCATTTCCCCAATGGTATCTTTTATTTTTTAATATATGTGTGGCCGATTTTAACTATTTCTTAATTCTGTTAAGTAAAAAAAGCTTAACAATGATTATCGTAAATACTATAATTTTTATTCCTAAGTGGCTAATAACTTAATTTGGAATAAATGCTTGAATTTTGATGGATATTATAAGTTATATTGGATCGGAAAGAAAATGTTTCTTTTTTCCTTGGTTGATATATCATCTGTTTTTTTAGTTTCTAATAAATTCGCTAATTTTTACTCACTCGTTAATTTTGTTAGAAAAATTGCTATTCACTGGTTAATTTTTCTTATATTGGACTTACATGACAGTTTATTCTTTTAACAAATTTAATTTTAAATCAAAAAGAAGTTCTTTTACTGAAAAGAAATGTGTGTGTAAAAATAACCACAATGAGCATATTATCCCACTTCTCATTATGGATGTCGTTAATATTTCGTTTTTCATTATAAGAGTATGAGTCTGAATCGCCATGAAACTTTCCAGAAGAAAATGTTTGGAAGAAATGCACTTTTGATCATCATCTATTTTTTTTACATAGATACTCATTAAACTTGCATTTAGGAAAGAATTTGCTGTCAATTGTGGAAATCCAGTTCAATATGAATGAGAAAATTATAATTACTTCATTCTCTCTCATTATTAATGTATATGTGCATTTATATATCTTTAAAATGCTATATTATAATTTACAAACTGTAAAAAAGGAAAAACCATTTAACATATACTTAAGACAATGTATTTTTACAAATTTAATTATCAAATGAATAGATTTATAATTATTTTGGTCTCATCTTTTACAAGCTACAAAATTGTAATTTTTTATTATTTTGGTAAGCAAAATTTACTTTTATCAAACAATTTATGTTAGTTTTTACCAATCGTTTATATATCAATAACAGGATATTATGCATTAAGCTATATATTCTATTACTTCTAGATAAGCGATTGATAATCTATTATAATAATATTAATAACAATATATAATTAAAATATTAATTACCATTTATTAGTAAAAAGACTTGAAAGTTGTAGACAGAAACATAAAATATTTCCTTAAACATTCATTCCACTTAAAATTTTATTGAAATATTTTCTTATATTAAATGTTATGTTATTTTATGATCTTTTATAATCGTATTTAGACAGTTGTATTAATTGTGGCAAATTTCCCTCAAAACTTATCTATGAAGAAATTGGGAAACATCATTTTATCAATTAACTGAAGTATTTAAAATTTTTATTTATTTATTTTTGTATTTTTATAAATGGACTTTGAAAATAATTATTTTAATAAATTATAAAATAGTTTCCCATACAGAATACTGAAGAAAAATATTTATGAAAAAATTTTCTCTTCAAATACGATTTCTATTTATTGAAGTGTTGTTAATTTTTTTAAATTAGGTTTTGTTTAAATAAATAGAACTAAATTAAAAAAAACTGAAATCTTGATATGGTTGGATTCAATTCTTTTTTTTTTCTTATGCATCCAATCTTGTCATTCTGCAAAAGCAAGCAATTTTATGTCTTGAAGCATGTTACATCTTATTTCTAAATGCAATTTTCCTAACTTGATAAGAAAACTTGAAAATAAATTAACTTATATGTTATTGAAAGTGTATCTATTAAAAACTTACTTACAGATGTTAATTCTATTAAAGTTAAATGTAATTCTTTTTTCTGTAATTTAATATGAAGATATTACGAAGATAAGAAAAGCACTCTTCTTTCTTTTTATTATTAGATGTTCCCAATTAACAAGGAATAATAATTAATAATACAATTAATTTTCATCCTTTTAAAAATATTTTATAACATCAATAAAAAACTTAGAAAATAGAAATAGTGATAAAATTTTACCTCACTTGAACTATGATATATTTGCTAAGTTTATAACCTTTATTTTAGATTATCTTCTTGTTCGCATCCCTGTTGATAAATGGTTCACAATCTCGAGAGACTGATAACCCATCTGATTCTTCAAAGAACTTCGATTCCAAATTAGATCTTGATGTAGCAGCAAGTAATCCACGGTCTACAAGACCTGAAAACCGTGGAGAGTATCCTGATCCGTCACATGAAGATGAATTCTCTTCCTTTTTCCACGAAGACTTTGAAGATGATCCCGTGTTTTCCACTCTCTTCGCAGATCCCGTACAAAACGATGCCTTACTATCGCCAGAACCAAAAAGCAGCAGCAAGCGTGAAGAATATTATGAGAGCTTGTCTAAAAAAGCAGAGAACGCATTTCCCAGTTTGAAAGCTTTTAAATCAAAGCCAGCTGAAGATCTAGAAGTTGGAGCAACTGTTTCAGACTATTACGTGCCACCGTCTTCACCGGATTACAGAAGACCATACAGTTTGCCTGATTACGATGAATATTTCCCAAAACGAAATGCACCTGGAGATAAGGATTTCACTCCAACTTCACGCTATCCAGTTTCATCTTATGAAGTGGAATACCCTATCCCAGAGAGACCTCAACAGAATACCCGTTATCGTAATCCTGTTTCGGCAGAAGTTTATTCTAAACCTTATTTAAGCAACACTCCAAAGAAATACTATCCAAAATCTAGAAGTCCAACACCAACAACTATGGACAACTCCAAGAATAGCCAAGGACGTTACCATCCCAAGTACTCACCTCCTTCACCTTTAAAATCTACTCCAGTCACATACAGGCCAGTTACAACTACTCAAAAGATGCCAAAATATAAAAAATCTTCCGACACTCAGGCCAGATATGGTTATTCTGGTAGTGATCTTCCTTCAAAACCTTCTGCTAAATCGTACAGGACAAAGCCGACTTTAGCATCAGAAGAAGGGCGGTTGTTTTTGGCTGGAACAAATTATGGTAAACCTGTGAGAGAACAATTCCATGAACAGGTGAGTGTAACTAATAGTTAAGAATAAAATGTAAATATAATAAACCTCAAACGGTACTAAAATAAGCATGAAATGTTATGATTCTCAGTACTGAGCAATTGTATTCTCCGTTATTTTAATGCATGCCAATTTTAATTGTAATAACAAATCAATTAAAAGTACAAAAAGAGAAAGGGCAAAAGATACTTTTTGATGAAAAGTGCATTATTTTAGATTTACTTATTTTACATATAAATCTTACTATTTTTCATTATTCATAAACATATTAGTGATCAGAAGCTCAGGGCTGATTTGTTAACATAAAGAAAGATTTTTTCAGAAACCTTCACAATGAAATCACCGTTCAATAAAAAAATTGTTATTGATTAATTTCCTTTCTTGTAAAACTTTTTACGATTGCCGTTGGATTCTATTCTAATGAAAGAAAAACTAATTATGCAAGTTTTAGTGAATTTATGAAAATATTTTTTTGAATGTTAGTTCTGTAATTAGTGTTGTTTATTCATAACTAATTACCAACTCTTTTAATCAATGAATTAGATACCTTTATCTGTGATTCAAGTTGTTATACTATGCATAATTCTCAAAAAAGAGCTTTTTACTCACGTTAAGTTTTTGGGAAAATGTATTAAGAATCCAAAAGCTAAGTATGGATATGACGTATTTTGTGCGACACACACGCACACAATAATCTGATTAAGGATACTTCATAAATCCAATTATTGGCATATGAAAGAGACTATATTTGTGATTTCATTTCTTTAATTTTTCCAATTATATCTTAAGGTTTCTTAAATTTTGGTAGGTGAGTTTTTCGTGATAAAAAAAAATACTATACTATCGATTTTTTCAAAACATTATTATATTTTTAAACTGTTTTTAGATTTTAAGTCAGTATATTCTCTCTTTTTATATATACATACAAACATATTGATTACTTTATACGTTTTTGTCTTAATGTATTTTCGGTGATTTTATTAAAGGAAGGGAATTAAATATTTTTTTTTAACTAAAGCATTTTCCCGATGAAAATTCTATTGGGAAATAAAAATTATAAAATCAAAACTTCATACAAAATAAAATATTAAGTAACTCCTTTGTTAGTGATTTTAGAATTTCGATACTGTACAAAATTATTAGTCCTTTATATTTTTTTAAAAATATACTTCTTTCAAATCTCGAATGCAGATGAAGATATTATTTTTTAGTATACATTAAATTCACAGTTTAAGTCCTATTTAATTTTTTTTTAAATAGGAGAAAACATATTTTTTAAAAGAATATATTTCATCGATATGTAGAAATGTAATTTCCATTCTTTCACCAAATCCAAAAATCCAATATTTAAATTTTAAAAACATTCGTATAATTTTGTTAAATATTTATCTCAATATAATTTAATAAATGCTTTGCATAAAATTTGACATTATTTTTTGAATATTGTATTTCCGTGAGAAGAAAATCAGTCTCCATTTAAATCTTAAAATATCTTACAGCTTTGCAATAAAATAAAAATTCCTGTAAGTTTGCACATGACTTACAGTAAATTTCTCTCTGTAATATTTTATACCACAGGAATATCACATAAACATCAATGGTTTTAAGTAGTATAAGAACTGTTTCCTTTTTTGAATATTGAATATATTTGGTATAAATATAAAATCAAAAACAAATTTTAAAAATTTTTCTGTTATTTTTAAAAATTAATTCCTTTAATAAATCACACAGTACTCTAATATATATATATAATTTGTATTTGTCTTAAAGTATCTCAGACAGATGGAAAATACTCAGATTTTTGGCAAAAATTGAGTGATTTAGGTACATTCTACGTTATTAAAGGCATTTCTAATGATTTAGCGACTTGGTGACTTTTTGACGAGATATTTGTCAACTTGGCGAGAGAAACAGATATTTTTGGAAAAATCCGTCACCGAAGTTCTAGGACTAATATTAAGCGAGATATGCTTTAACTTCCAGAAACTTGGCGATATCCTTCGACTTTCATGCCAAGTCAGGTATAAATACCGCCACCCGGTATATAATATTTAGAGAAATGAATGCTTGTCAATTGCATAGAAACTATTGTCCGTCTGAGGTATTAGACACTTCTGTGATTGGAAGTTGTTTTGTTTTGTATTAGCTGAATTGGAGTTGTGTAATTGTGATTTCTACAGCCTTGTTAAATTTGGAAGAGTAAAAGTTGTGATTTTTAAGAGATAGTTTTATCGATTCTCAATCATCAACGCGATCATCATGTAATATGAGAGAAAATGGATAATATCCTAAGATATCATTTATTGGTGTAATTGACATAGATTATTAACATTCATAATAATTTCATTTACAGGGAACCACTGGACCTCATTCCTACAAATTTGGTTACAACACTGGCGACAAGGACAATCCAATGGCCAGGTACGAAGAACGAGGCCCAGACGGGGTAGTCAAAGGCTCTTACAGTTTTGTAAATCCACTCGGAGAGCTTAAAGTGGTTCGCTACGAATCACACCCAGTTTTCGGATTTAGAACATCAGCGTAGAAGAAATAGAGGATGAACATCCCCCTCTATATTTTTATAATATCGCATCTGCTTGCCCGTTAATATGCGCTTTGAGAAGTGGTTATTATGAACTGAAGTAGCAAAAAGCAGTATTATTTTTTGTATAAACTGTGTGCAGTCATTGCTTTTATACTTGGTTTGTAAGATATGAATATTGCGAAGCTAATGATTTTGTACTGAATTTAACGGTACATATCTGCAAACGAATGATAGCTGTCTGCATTTAGAAACATTATTCGTAAGGTTTCGAAAGAATATCTTTTGAATATTTCAGGCTATTTTATCGCTTCACTGATGAATTTAATTAGAATTTTTATAAATGCCAAATTTATAATATTAACTGAGTAAAATGTAATATGTATTAAGAACTTCAATTTAGGACTTTGTTTTAATATTAAAAAAAATATGCTAAACTTTCAGTGTTAAAATTTTGATTTATAATTTACTATTTTACTCGACTAAAAATGTTCTCTCTCTCTCTTTGCATGCATAATACACCATCTATATTATGAAAATAATTTTTCGAATTGTTTTATCCTTGTAAAAATTATTCTACAAATAATTTTAAATGAAAAAAGGCATCCTTTTTTGGTAATATATTTTTCTTAAAGGATTATCTCTTATTGGAATATCTTTGAAAACAATTTTCATTTTACTTTAATTACTTAGCTAAAAATCATTGTAAATTTTCTCTTATTTAAATTAAAAATGGTCTGCTTTTCTGTATATTATTTTTTATATTAGCTTTTAAATTATTTAAAAACCACCCATTAATTTTTATTGCATTGAAGCTAAATTATCCAGCACTTTTTTATGCATCATTTGGATAACTCATTTGATAATTTCTATTTTCTCTTTGAATATATCACTGATTAACACATTTCATGTATCATATTATCATTATCATATTCATCTTCATCGCATTTTTTATTTCTCATTTTCCGCTAAAATATTTCATGATAATTTCACTATCAGAATAAGTTTTTTTTTAAGCAAAATCATTCAATTCTCAATCTGTTTTAAAGAATGAAGTGTTCTAATTAGAGTCGTATATTCTTGATAACATATATAAGATGAAGGATATTCAAGAAAACCTTCAGAAAAAAAGATATGATAAAGGTAATTATATTTCGCCAAATTTAATTAACTTATTACTGAAATTTTTTTATGTGAATGTAATGAATATGTAATAGCGTACTTCTTATATATCCAGCTTAGCTTTGTGCATCTTACATTGTAATTAAAAATGTAACAATGGAAAACTTATATGCGCTCTATCACGCTAATAAATTAGACATCTGAAATCATAACACGTCGCAGTTTCAAATCTATATGATTTTTAATAATTTTAACTCTAAAAATTGAAAATATTATGTTATATAAATGTTCACAAATTTATGCAGAAAATATTTTTGAGAACATTCTAGCTGTAACAAAAGCATATGCATTTTTGTCTGTTATTGTATATATAAAATAAATATATAAAGAAATATATTTTTATAACAAAAGTATTTTTGTGTGAATGACTATTTGATTTTATTATTTTCTCTATTACAATTTCTTTGCAAATTATGGAATTTCAGCTTCCACATGGTTATTTACTGACAAATTACAATTTAAATCAGTTGGTAATTTTATTTTTTTTTCACAATAAACTTAACAACAGATATTTAACTCAAGGCACAAAGGGCTTAAGAATGATCCAATTTTAAATACTTTTATGATAAATATTGAATATAGGTATATCAAATTAGTTTTTAATTAGATTAATATTATTATTAATCTAAAAAATATTATCATTAATTTGCAAATCAAATTAAAAATTATAAATTTGTGCTCTTTTGATTTCAAGGCATAGGTCTATACGTCATCAGATTTGTTGCCAACATTTATGAGATTATCTATATAGTCTAATTCAATGGATTCTATTATATGCCTTCGTTCGACTTATGCATCAATGAAACAATCACGTCGCAATCCATTCTTTTACAAATCCCCAACAGATGTCATTTCATACTAATAAGTCCAGGGATCTTGCAGATAATTGATGTTTTCTCCAATCATCTGCACTCCAACGACCGATCATCAATGAGGAATTGATTGTTTAAAAAAACTCGATTATTCAAAGTTCAGAATAATGGCGGTCCCTCCTTCTGGCAAATGAAGTCATTAGAACCGGTTTTTTCGAGTATATTGAAACATATAATTTACATAACAATCTTTTCGACTAAAAGAAAAACATAGACTTTTTTAAACAGCACGAAATTACTAAATTTGGATGAATTTCCTATGCTGTAGTTTCACAAGACTGTTCAGTACAATGTCTTTTCACTTTATATCAACTTTGTAGTTACTAAATTGTGGCGCCTTATCGCTAAACATCAAGTGCGTTATAAAAGTGCTACATAATAACAAATTCTCAAGAATGAGCTGCCTGTTTGAAGACGCGCAGAGTTTAAATATAGTGGAATTAGGGAAGTATATAGAAATATAGATTGAAAAAATGAATTAAACACCACATTTATATTATCCTTAGAAAAACATTGAAACGGATAAAAAATGATAAATACATTAATCTACAATTGCTACCAACTCGACCGTTTATCAGTCGTTACTGAAGGACTGATAAATGCACCAGTAAGACTTAGCATAGCTACTGTTAAGTATAATTCACAGTTTACGACTTCTGAATGCAACTATGCAAGTCATTGAACCAATACGACTATAATTAATCAATTGCCAATATGACCCTATAGATTTTCACATGGTTTTTATTGTATGCCGAAGAGATTTGCACCAACTGAATTTTGTGCGGTTTAACAAGCAAAAAGAAAACACGCCAACACATCACCAAATCCGAAACGCATTTTTGTCAAATATGCGGGAATGTTATTTCCCTTTATTCAACAACCTATGTCTTTAAATTACTTATACCGCCGTCTATTACTGTAAGTGGCAAAAGATTTTACATGAACGTATTGTTGATGAATATTAGGTTGAACATTATATTAGAAGATATCATTTCCCTTGTGACTTTATAAAGATTATCGAATGAAAGTGGAAGATCTCGAAGTAATTTAAATATGTAAAGAAAATACTTTTTCCATAAAATAACAAAATTCGCATAGAAATTCAACTCTAAAAGTGCAAAAAGTATCACTTTTTCACAATTTCCAACCTACAATTTTATTTTAAAGATATAAATAAATATGAGAGGCAATTTTACCATAGATTAGAACATGAACTGGAGCAGCATGAAATTAGATCCGGGATACATACATAATTGTGCATGTTAACAATGAATTCCATCTAAAATTTACCGAATTAGGAATATTTACTTATCACCTAAACTGGCACGCTCTTCTCTATATTCACGGCATATCAGGGGAAGGATTTTAGAGACCACAAATTAATGTACACACATATTCAATTCACGGAGCTCCAGTTATCCAATGGTGTGGTCACCCCTTAGTCACTCACCGTATCAAAGGATGTTGATGGGAGATGGAAAGATTTGTTTATTTTTTATTCCTTGACATTAATTAAACCACTTTTTCAATCATTCATTTTCAGTAGTTCTAGAATTTAAAACCAAGTTTAAATCATTAAAAGAAAATTTTCACCTTTGCACAAATCTGTGTTTAGTTCACTAAAAGATAATTGAATATGAATGGGAATTTTTTTTTTATTTACTTATTTATAAACCCAATAGTCAAGGCACATTTCCAATAGACTATTATTTTCACGTATTTTCTTGATGAAAAAAAATTCATTATTGAGTAGAGACAGAAAATTTTTAATACCATTAACTCGTGCCAAATGTAAAAGTTGTCTGAAAATATGGTTAGATAAGAAAAATGATTTATCTTAATTTATGAAATTGAATAAATGCATTTTTAATACACTTAGTCAGTTTTTTTAAAATTAATAATCCAAAATTTAAAAAATTCTTTCATTTTTAGTCTTTTCTGCTTAGCTTAATAATAATTTAAAAAAAATAATGTAAAATTAGATCAAACGAAATATTAAAACATACAAATTCAAATATTAGAAAAAATGCAAATTGATTAATAATAGAGAAAATTATTCATATTTTTTTATTTTCACAAAATGTTAGTTGGAATAAAATTTAGGGATAAATGATGAAACCGTTTCACAGCAAACATTGTTTTACTTATTTAATTAAAGCAGTTTTAATAAATAGACAAGTAATTACTGTAAAAGCAAATTTTGTTGGGCTAAGTAAATAAAGATGTAATAGTTGGAAATATATAATACCACAATAAAAACCAATTCTTTTAGACTTGTATTATTCATTATAATATTAAAGAAAATTAAATTAATAAAATAATAGGGAAATTCTAATGCTCTCGCTATGTTTGTAGATAGTAGCTTAAGAATATTCAGAATTAAATTCCTAAATGTAATATTTTTAATAACAATAAATTATTGTTATTACAATTAAAATAGAAACTTATAGTTGAAAAAAATTGTAATCAAAATATATTTTTCAAGAAATATTAAGTTTAGCTTATATTTAACGTTGTATAGTGAATACCATAATTCTTAAAAAATATTATTAGGAAAATGAAATGAAATAATCACAGCCTCCATTAAATAATAAAATAGTTTATTTACTTTTATTAGCTATTAAAAGTAAGATTTATTATTATAAATTATGTAACAGTATTGCTTACTGTTTTTATTACCAGTAGATGGCGGCACTAAATTTTCGATTGTGGTAAAAATTGCATTAAAACTTTGTAACTTATATATTAGGGTTCCCTATATATTATTTTATGGTATATTATTATGGAACCATAATACTTATATATTATGGTTCCCTATCAATTTTATAGAAATTTAAATTTTTTTAAGTCACATTATTAGTTAAATTATGAGATAACACAGGAATTAATGAAATTAATAGACACCTTTGAATAAAAGTGATATTTAACATTGAGCTTCGTAACAATCAAATACTTCTTAGCTAGTAGTTTTCCATATCATAGAAAGTATGTGTCATGAGATAGTATTTGAGAAGTTGTGTCTTTGATTTTTTCCAAATTTGCAAAATGTATGACATCCCATACTTTTAAAATAGCTAAACTGTTTGAACCCGACCCCCCAACTTATAGGCTTCCTGAAGGTGCAATCTAAAATCATGAAACGACCACCCATTACGTCAAAATAAGCTCCCCAAAACAAAATAGTAAGCAGAAAGATAAAATCTTTGATGTTTAAAAAGAAAACCATAGTAGTCAAAGTTGTATTACTTTTTAAAGACAGTAATATCCATTATTAGTAAAGGATTTATTGATGTTTTGTGAAAGGTGTCTTTATTAAAGACGAATCTATAAATTTGCACAAACATTAGTTTAATCATCCTAAAATTTAGCTTCCTTAAATTATTATTTTCAAATTAATCTCTTAAAAAAGAATTTTTAGAAAATGAGGGAGATAGCTATTTTAGTTTTCAGAAACCATTTGAATTCATAATTCAAAACATGTATGTTTGAATGTTTTATTGATTTATGATCTCTATCTACAATTATGATTTATTATGTTAAACAAATATTTGTGAAAAAGATGTTAGGTATATTTTTTAAACTATTATAACTTATACACTTTTTAAACTAATTTAGAAAATCTAAACTTATTTTTATATTAAATGAAATATAAAATATGAGCTCTGAGCATAGGCAGATTTTGCAGTTTATTCACGTTTTTAACAGAATTAGCAAATGAAGTCCTTATTTCTATCATAATTCATATTACTAAATTTTGTCTTTTATACAACTAAGCTTCGTTTTCTATATTTTATTATTCGAACTTTCCGGAATTTGTGTTTTAAAATTACAAAAGTTCGGGAATATTTATCCAATTATTGTACTGGATGAAACACGGGTAAGAAATAATTTATATAAAATGTTTGCAATCACCAATTTAACGATATTTTTGTTTAAATTCAGTTCACACTCTAAGCATACTTATTTTAGTTGTATTAACTTTTATTATTAAGAAATAAATTTGCTATGTTTTTGAGTGCCACTGAAATATTCTATGAAATTAGAAATAATATTGTCACCAATACTTGAGACTATTAAATTCCGCGATAGGTTAAGAAACACATAATTTATAATTTTTCGAGTTAATTCAGAAATGCAGAACCCAAATCGTTAGGTTAACTTTAAAAATTCTCACACTTGTCTATTTCTTCAATAATTTTTTAAAATAAATAAAACAAAGACAATTTTTCCTTAGTTAGAATTATTTTAATACAAAGGGAACAGAGGACATATTTTATAAGCATCAAACAGATTCGGAACAATAAAACATTGAGATCTCTGTACAGATGACTGCAAATTGCTTCTAAGAGTTGGGAGCCGAGCCAATGACGCAGCATCCAACGCGAGCTCCGGCATTGCCAGTCTTCTTGCTTTCGGGGTTGTTTCCTCTCCCCAAGTCATCTTGTTGGGCATGAATCTGTAAGAGAAATTTCACTATAGCTCAAAATTTCAATCATACATATTTTGGGGATATGTGCCGTATAATACAGGATGCAAAATTCATGAGTTTGGCGACTTTTTGGCTGATTTTTTCATGTATCTGGCAACCTCGTTTTTGTTACGACATAAACATGGAGACTTATAAGAATTATGCAGAAAATTCTATTTTGGTAAACCTAGTATTAACGTCATCACGTACGTCGCGATACGTCATTTTGGCAACATTTTTTCATCACCAAAAAAATTAAGAATTTGGAATCCTGGATTATATGGTACCTGAGTCATATTTTGCAGAATAAATAGACTTCACGACATTTTTAAAAATTAAAGAAGTAAATTGTAAACTATCATTATTTCAATTGTGAGAATCAATACTTTCGCACTAAATATTTAAATTATACAGCAATAACGATTAAAAATTTAGTTAATAATGAGTAAAACTTTAATATATTAAATAAAGATTTAGAGAACAGATTTTATTTCTATTAGAAAAACCAGTCCGAAATATATTCTTAAGTGTATCAAACTATTCATAAAACTAACAAAGTATGGCAATTAATAGTAAAAGTTTCATAACAATGTATTATTTCATTGATATTTGTTCTCATTTCATTACAAAATACTATATTGAACAAAAATATTGAATAAGATCGGACATATCTGATTTAGACTGTCTCTCCAAGTTTGAAATAAATTTTTAAGTGCTGCCATCTAGCTTTGAAGTTAGTTACTAAGCTGACACTTATTTTTGTGAGAGTAAATGGTGACCCAAGATAATGTTGAAACATTATTTTTCCTGTATTTTCAACTGAGGTTAATGATTAAATTTTTAAAATTAGAAATATTGTATTGTGTACTCACAACAATTGCTCTTCCTACGATTGTATGGGGTCCGCAGAGCCTTAACTGGTTATCAGTAATATCAACTTCAGCAACACCATTTGCTTCGGCAACAATATTTCCTAGATCGCCAATATGCCTGTAATAAATATATTAATGTCATCAATGCATTATTTCTAATTTTATTCATACAAAACTCATGATTAATTACTTTTGTAAATAATTATTCAATTTGTTAATACTTTTAAAAAAATAAGAAATATTAATACACTTTTCATACCCATGCTTATTTTTGCAACATTTTATTGTACCATTTTGGAATTCGGACAAAAATTCAGGTTGAAAAATAATGAAATTTTAATATTGTTAATGAGTATATAAAAGCAAGAATGAAAATACTATTTTTGTGTTTGCTTTTGAAAAACTATGATATTGAATTTTTTTATTTCGTTTCTAGCATTATAGATATATGTTGTACAATGATAAATATTTAATATAATACGATAGTATGTTTACAAATGTGTATATCAAATAAATTAGAAAATGCTTGTTTTTGCAGTTGTTAAGAGTAAATAGTATCGAATAAAAACACTTTAAATCAAATAAAAAATTTTAAAAATCACATTTTATTTAAAAAGATTGACAATTCATAAAAAAATATTTTTGATCTTCATTTAAGTCAATATAAAAATTTTCTTATATGTGATTATTTGTAATATTATGAAAAAAGTTATTTCCTCCGTGATTTCAATTTTACTTAAATTAAAATAATTTATATATTAATATTTTTAATGTATAAATTAAACAGGAAAATTATTTAAAATTTAAATAAACTATCTCTTATTTTTAATGATTCATATTTCTTGTAGTGACAAATTAATATATGATTTTCTGCAATCAATTGGCGAATTTCATTAACACTTTCCACAGAATGAGAATTGTATATATTTCACCTAAAAGACTGCATATAAAGAAAAATTAGGAATAATGAGCTCATTTTTTAGATGCTTTAGATTAACTTAAAACTATTGTTTGATTTTAGTTCTTAATTGTCATTAATTTTGTTTCTTTAAAAATAAACCAAATTGAGTATTTGAAAAAATACATTTGTTAATTCCCATCGAATGAGGAAAATCAGCGAAAATTCTCTTAATTGACTCCAAATCATTTCCCATTGTTCCTGAATCCATGTTTAATGGGAATTAATGCAAATAAGTTTGTTTGATTGTAAAATAATTGTTTAAACTGATATTTTAAAATATAAGATTAAAATTTTTATAGCACAGTTTATTTTTAAAAGTAATTAAACATAAACACAATCTAAATTCATTGTTTTAACAAAAAAAGTAATTTAAATGAAAAACCTAAAAAATTTTGTTATTTGTAGTGTAAAGCCGAGAAATACCGATTTGAATGTAAAATCTTGCTTAAAGAAACCCAAATGGTTTATTTAAGCAGAAACCATGTATTTTGATATAGTTCACGGTGATATCTTTGCTTAGATTTTAGATACGTTCCTACCTTTTAATTACAGAGGAAGTAATAAGATTTATTTTTCAGGATTTTCTCAAAAACTAATTTTTTAACAGGCGAGTGATTACTAATTGTGTAATTTTTGAAGAGCTAGTTCTAGCACTTACTAATTTAAACACATGAAAAGAAAATTTGTATATTATTCTGTAGAACATCGTTGAGTCATTTGATAAATTAAGGTGCAGTACACTTTTTAGTAAACGTCATCACTGAAATACTTTCCAACTCACTGAATTCGGAATATTTCAGTATATATTTTGAGAAAAAATAAGATAAATATGAGCAGTTATGGTCTAACTACAGCTGAAATTTGTTATTTGATAAGGTTGAAGCCCAATATGATTTAAAATGTTGCAAAATTTTACCCTTTCTTTTCAACTTACATGAAAAGTTGTTCTTTCTCATTTTATCACGTGGACAAGGAGAGAAACTCATTCAATGATATTTCTCTTACCATACATACAATAATCAAATCTAAAGTAAGTAAGATGATGAAAAATTAATATAAAAAGAAAGGAATATTATCATCACAGGTAATTATATTATTTGTGATAAAATAACTATACAAAATATTTATAGTTCTTGTTAATAACATTGAAAATTGGTTTGGATAATTTATCGTAGTTTATTAAAACCACAAAAATGCTTTCTTTTTTAAAATTAAATTTGAAAAAATACAGTATATTTTAATATGAGTTAAATATATTGTGTCAGAATTGCTTACAGAATCTTATCCACTGATGTCTGATTTATGTGAATGAATAAATAGGATATTAATTGTAGTGAGTTTCATATTATTATAGATATATTTTAGTCATTTCATTATAGATTTCTTAACGAATTTTTTTTTTTTTGAATTAGATTAAGAAAAACTAAAATATAAAATAATTTAAGATTTAATATAAAGAAAAGTACTAGATAATTATGCTATACTTGTAATTAAAACATTTCCAAGCATTATAACACAATTTCATTCAATGTATTATAATATTCTTTCTTCTTTTTAATGTAATAAAAAAATTTAAATGTACTCATCTTCTTAAATAAACACATAGAAATATTGTTAACGTAATGTAATTTAGTTGTGAATGTTCCATAAAATAAAAACATAATTAAAAAGAAAGACATTATTTAAAATTTTTATACAAGACTTACTTATAATACATTCAGACCTCATTTTGCTAAAATATAAACATCACGATTTTCGAAGATTTCAAAATATTCCACTTTCTTATGAGTCCAACATAGCAAAATTCGTATTTGTTGAAACAGCTATTCGCATTTATTTCCCAAGTCAAATTATATTATCGATTAGTCACATATTAAAACTATATTTAATACCATTCATCCGTTATTCCTTTATTTCTTAAGAAAAACAAATATTGTTCTAAATTTTTCAAAACAAATAAAGAGGCTTACTTAATTGAAATAAATACATACTTAAGCGTTACCTAATCAGGCATTATTCTGTTGACGAAGAAACAAAATTACTTCGAAAAATGCAGTTAAAGATGTAATATTAGGTAGATGTAAGAAAATATTTCATGAATACCTTTCTTCATCAGAAGGTGCTCCATGACTTTTTCCATAAGGATTATAGTGACCACCGGCACTTGCACAGCCTGAAATAGAAAATAATATGCACATTCAACTGTTTGCATGCTACAGAATATATATATGCATACACACATATATATATATATATACACATACATACACTCGTGTCCATAAATTAACGATAATGCCAGTTCAGGAAAAGAAAGAGACAGAAGCAAAACAAATGCGACTTATTATTAAAATCTATTCATTAAAAGATAAAGAGCAAAAGAATATGGTATATATGTTTGAAATCATTAAATAAAAATTGCGATTTTAACTCCCTGGAGCAAATTTAAAAAAAGAGAACCTATTTACAAAAACCAATATAACATGGTTGGTGTGATAGTTAATACATAGTATGCCCTTCCCCGACGATGCAATACAGGCCGTACAATGCCTAGGCATGCTGAGTATCAAATTAGCGATTTGATTATCTTGGGGAATGTTAAACCACTCATCAAGCAACGCTCACCGAAGTTCAGGTATACATGTAGGAGGGTTTTGACGGGCTGCAATTCGTCGGCCAAGCATGTTTCACACATGCTCTATTGGATTCAAGTCCGGTCAGTATGCTGGCCAGTTCATATGGTTGATATCCTCTAATTTAAGGCATTCGTCTACCATGTTTGCATGGTGAGGACGAGCGTTGTGTTCCATAAACAAAAATTCTTCTCCCATGGTGCCCCAAAACAAACGTAACTTGTTGTTCCAGAATGACATCCCGATTGATCTGACCTGTTATGGTTACATTTTGAAGATGCAGATTAGTTCTGGAATTTAGAATAATTCTTCCACTAACGAGCAATCCTACACCACCATAACGATGTCGTTCAATGGTGTCCTCTTGGTGGTACCGGGTACATAGCCCTCTCCATACGAAAGTCCGGCGATAATCAGGTTGCAAGCTAAACCTGGAATCGTCGAAAAACATCACACAAGACCACTGCTGCGATGTCCACAATGCATGCTGACTACTACAGGCTAACCGCAGGCGACAGACAGTTGCGGTAAGTGAAACACATCTGACAGGCCAACGAGCATATAAACCAATGTGCCCTAAGCGTCTGTACACGGTCTGCCTTGAAACTGTCATACTTGTAGTTGATGAGAGCTGACGGGACAGGTCTGATGCTGTGCTCCGTCTGTTTCTTTTGGTAGTAACTGAAAAATACCGGTCTTCTTTCGGCGTTGTAACTCGGGGGCGACCTGTGCTGTAACGTCTACTTACATTACTATCATCTTGTAATTGTTTCCAAAACCTGGAGAAGACACGCTGGGCGATTCTAAGTTCCTCGGATACTTCTAGCTGGGTACGTCCCCATTCCAGACGGTCAATAATAACAAGTAAAACATCATCCAAATGCTTCTTTTGTGCCATAACTATGCGGTTATTGCACTGAAAGGCTTTTAAAGTACTTGTGAACAATTTTATTTCTTTGCAACCATTCCTTATATAGCCTTCCCTTACACTCTTGTCATTGTGACGTTCTGGTGGTTTCGTCAAGATGTGTGTGATAATTCTACATGTGAAAATTTTATTTTTAGAGTTCAACTTCTGCGTGATTCTGAATTATCCCTAATTTATGAACATGAGTGTGTGTTTGTATATATATATATATATATATATATATATATATATATATATATATATATATATATATATATATATATATATATATATATAACAACGTAAATTTATTCATTACCACGAGAAAGATCTCCGAATTCATGAACATGAAAACCATGTAGGCCAGCACTCAAGCCACGGATTTCACCAGATACTGTCACAGGTGCCGTCACACTCTATAATAAACATGAATATTAAAATATAATTATTTTAACATTTATTGAAATAAAGATATTACTGTACAATTTTCTTAAATTAACAGTTAATGACAAAATAAAATTACAGTAACTTGATAGGAATGTGAAAGTTTTTAGTACACATGTCCGTGACAAAAAAACATGAATAAAATTATATACATAAAATTGTTAGTTATGAATAAAACTCGCAGTAATATAAATTCGAGAATATTTTTCAAAATGATTCACTGACTGCGGTTAAGTGTCTATTTTATTCATTTGTCGAGTGTCTATATTTTTTTGTCTACTTTGTTTTGAAAATCATTTATAAATTGAAGTTGAAGAATGGGAAATAAAAAGTTTATTACTTTGTCCTTCATGTCAGCTTATATAATCACCATTTCGCTAATGCCTCATCTTTGTTTCTTTATGAAATACATCAACTGTTATAATCATTATTTCTTTTAAGAAACAGGCAAGCTTATATAATAACATTTTATGACTTTCCCAATTTCAATTTCTTAAGTCTCTTTATGCATTCATTTTTAATTATATATAGGAGTTTAATACAAATAAAATAGTTAAAAATATTTCAATGGAAATACATTTTGAATTTTACAAGTAAAAGTTTATATATTATAATAGATGAAAAAAAAAGTAACAAGTTAAACAATTTGGTTATGTTAATGATATTCACATTTCCTTGTAATAATTAACGCCAATGTATTGATTTTTTCCTCATGTTTTTGAGAAAATAATATTTTCTACAATTTAAACCTTGGGGGCAGAATGAAAAATTTTAAGTTCTTGAAATTCTGGGTTACTTCGATAAATTTCAGCTTCATCTCTAACTTGATAACAATACATTGAATTTTCAACTGTATATTCAATCCTGTGTGACCAGTTTTGTATATAGTATATATACTAGAGATTTCAGTTAGAGGAAACCTAAGATTATCGTTATTTATTAAGAGTAAATTAACAAGTTCACAATAAGAAGTTATCCATGATTAAGAGTTGAACCAAAGTTAAATTATAAATTAAAATATCTTGTTAAATACAAGATATTTAAATTTATATCAAGAAATTAAATGTAAACAGTTACTATTATTTACAAAATCTATTTTTAACTATTTAATAACAATAAAATTATGGAAACTATTAAATAATAATATAAAAAATTATTTTTAACAAAGATTCTAGACAGAAATAACATGGTTCGGTACTTTCGAATTCTTATGCGCAAAGTTAAAAAAACATCTTATTCACACAGAATATCGTCAGTGGCTAAAATAAAAAGACCATTAATAGAACAGAAATTATTATTTTTAATTAATTTTTCCAGAGAATGAAAATAAATATTTAAAATTAAACATTATTGGATTTAAAATTTATTGTTCTCCAAAAAATATGAAGTTGTACAGTATAATAAATACGAATAAATTTTTAATCATAAATGTTCATAAAAATATAGCTTGCATATGTGTAACATAAGTCAGATATCCAATTGAGTTTAATATATTTAGCAGTTCCTCAGCTGAAAATATAATTTTTAAAATTGAATCTTTAAATAAAATTTTTATCATTAATGATATTTAATTCTTCACTATTTAAAATATTTTCAGGTAGTTTAGAAAATGATAATTGTTTCTTATATATTTTAGTTTTTATTAAATAACACAAAGAAAATAATTTAAGCTTGTTATTATAACTTGTTCCATTTTAATCGAAATTATGAAATATTTTTTTAAATTATAATATGCGAAATATTTTTATACAGAGATTTTTATCCGATTACCGCATAATAAATTATTTTTTTCATTCATGGAAGTGTAAGAAATTGCGAATAGAATAAGTAAAAGATCAATTTTTTTAGAATAAATTTAAGCGTAATTTAATTTCTGGAAAATTATAAAAATCTCTAAATATTTTAAAACCAAACGTACGCATACTTTTCAAAATTTATATAAATAACTTTGCATTAATCCTCTTCATTCTTTCGAAAATAGCTATTGATAAGAAACAATTATAAACGGTTAATTAATAAATATTATTCAGTAGTATTAGATGATATCTTAAAGATGACATTTCATACTTTTCTGTAGATATGCAAATATTACAAAATCTTTCAAAGCTCTTTTTAAATGCGAACATTGTCACTCTCATCACATCTCTTAAACAATTTTTTTTCTTGCGTTTTCGTTTCAGGGAAATAGAATCCATATTGAATGAATTGGAGAACTTCTAATTTCCGACACTTAACACAAGACCAATTTTTTTTTTATTTATTTCGAAACAAGAAAATACATTTAATAACATATTAGTCAATAGTTAAGCCTTGAAAGTAGAACAATGTAACTCATAAAAGAACCAGTCAGTCAAAAAGTAATTAGGAAATAGACTGCATGTCGAGACACGTTTATTAATTATGCAAATAAATGCTTAATTTCTTAAACTTGCGTTTATTCTCTTCAACATGTTTGTTTTTGAAACAAATTCAATCCCCCAGTGATTTCTTACCAAACAGAAAAAATACTAGCTTTCAAAAGTCTGTTTTGAAAGCCATGTCGATAAAAGTGTGTCAATAGAGAGATGAAAGAGATATCATGTGAGCTATTAGGGATCAAATTGAAATCCTTGAGAAAACACTGGAATTTACAACAATCAATTTATCTTCGCTACAAGTAAACATAGCAATCTCTTCTCTGCCCTTTGTAGTGAGGTCAAAGCCGGATAAGATTAATTTTATTCATCACACTTGTTTCTAAGAGATGTTTATACAAATTTTCCAAACGTAATGATTTTCAGTTTTAAATGTGTAAAACTATTTCTATAATTAAACGTACTAAATAAATATGAGTTCCATATACATCAATATGTTGTCAAAGATTGCTATTTTTTGTGCCCCTTTTTTTCCTTCCAACATATTCCTTCCTTCATACATATTCCTTCCAACATGTGTTGGAAGTATTGTAACTATACTTTTTACACAAGCTTTTTACAATACTGTGTAAGGAACAATTTATGTGTGAATACGTAACATAAATCTGTATGAAAAGGGAAACATTTAGAAGATCCTGAAAAATAAGAGCCTCATTTTATATAATTTTTATTATAGTTGAAAAATTTAAAAAACATTAATTTTATTAATATATATATATATATATATATATATATATATATATAATGAAATGTTTAAAGGTTTTTAGGTAAAATTTGATACAAAAAAATGGAAATTGATTGTTTAATCTGAAATACCATGAATACTTCGTACCTGGAAAAAAAGGCTTTACTATCACATAATCATAGCTTACATACAGGAAAATACGAGAGTGGTAAAATTTATCTACTTTTCTCACAAAAAAAAAAAAAAACATATATATTTAATCTATTTTTTTTCAGGACTTGCTTAATATCCAGTATACAGAAAATTTCAAATTCAAACACAAATATAATAGATAAAAAGATCATTTGTATTTTATTGACTAACTCTTACATTGAAATATAAATGCTTATCAATGTAGATCGTTAAAATTTAAAAGTATTTTAAAAATATTCTATAAAATTAAAACTGTTATACACTGATCAATTACTTAGATCATTGTTTTGCAGCATAAGTGCATCGAAATGAAGACGTGATGGCTTTAAAATAAACGCAATTATTTTGAGCTGAATAAATCAACAAAATTATCTGTATAATTCACATATATCAACATTCTTTATTAGCTCCCTTCAAATAATAAATTGAAAATGCACATAAAATCAATGAACTTAAATTTTGTGCGAGAACAATCAATTAGTTTATTTTTAGTTTTATACATATCCTTTCACAACAAAGAAAAACTTATTGATAAAAAATAAATAAAATAAAATCGCATATTAATTTTTGCCTTCACGTATAAATGAAACTCAAAGCTAAAATATCTTTCAAAAATTAATGTAAATATTTATAATAAAAAGTTTCGTTACATTTAATAATTGAAATCTATATTTCCACTAGAGATTGATATCGAGATTGAGGTATTTGGAAGAAAAGAACGTAAACGGTAAATTAAATGTTTTGAAACATTTATATTCAAGTACCAATTAAAAAGTTCAGTTTAACCGATACGGAATATTTTTATTCAATGTTACAATACATTTGTAATAAATATATAAAAGCGATTTAAGGATTTGTTATAATTAATGAGCAACATAAAAAAATAATGAAAAGATCTTTTCTAGTCGTACATTAGTGGCTATCTTGTCATAAAACATGACAAATGTCTTTCACATTTTCAAATAAACTTAGCAATTATTTCTATTAGATAACAGATTGCTACATTAAAGAACATGTATTGTAAATGGTGACCAATTATTATTTACATTGATTGCAAATCACATATTCAGTTTCACATGAAAAATTCCTTAAAATGAAATAATGAACTGTTTTAGATGTCATTGAAATTAATAATTAAATTTGTTTAAATGAAATAAAATGTAATTTTTTCTTACTGTCTCTTAGTCTTACAAGTTATGTTCAAAATGTGAAAGGGGTTTTATTCTGTCACGTATAACAAAATTTGAGATATAGCAATATAAAATTATTCAAAATTGAAAAAACTACGTTATTAAAATCAAGTTTTTTTTAATAAGGATATATTTTCAGATGTGTTCTAAAATGATTACATTAATTTTCACCTGCAACTATTTTTTTTGAATTTATTTTATTCAAATTCCCTGAGAAAGCTACATTTTGAAAAATGTTATATTTAGGACTATCTTAGCTTAGTGATTACGCTCTTCAAAGTGGTTGGTTCCGGATTTGATCCCCGGATATGTTGAATAAACGAAGATAAGTGTTATATTTCTGATTTCTACATGCGTAAACCGGAGAGGGTGCTTGAAAATCTTTTTCCGTATTTTCTATCTTACAAAAATGAAATAAATACTGGGCTGGTATTCCTTTGTCTTACCATGTGTTTTTGGCTGCTTGTTTTGTGGTATCAAATATATTACAGAAATAGAGATGGAAATTGAGTTTCTGATATCTGGAAGCAGAAAAACTGTTTCAGTTCCAACATACCATCCTCTGATGGAGAAAATGCTTCGAAATTTTACGTTTCTCTTACGGTATGTTTATATGAGCCTTTATGTATGAAAATATTCCACGAGAAAGGAAAAAGAAGATAATGAAACAAAAAAAAAATAATAATACGAATTGTTTTTTGTATTCCGAAATAAAAATTGTGCTTTTTATTAAACAAGCAAAACACACTTTTCATAAGAAAAATTAAATTAGGCGAAATAAGAAATAAAATCGTTTGATATTCTGTAAATTTAATTTTAATCAAATATTAAGTCTTAAACATTGAAATCGCGCATGACGAATGTTTTAATATAGGCTACCATATAAACATATATATTTACAAAAAATATGTCATAATTTTTAAATTTAACTTATATTTTTTTCAGCAATATATGAAATTAAATATAAAAATAATCACTGGAAGAGTATTTACTTAAAAATATATGTTAGCGGTATAGACCTGAAAATGAACTAAAATATAGGAATTGAGATTTACGCTGATAAATATTGGTTTTATCAGAATACAAATTAACACACAGATTAATTTTTTAAGCAAAGATTAACCTCTCTTGAAACGTGTATAGTGTTAAATTAAAGCTAAAGTCATCTTCGAAATCAATGTTTGATATTATTGAGATTGAACGTAAAATTTAAATATTTTTTTAAATAAAATAATTTTTGTTTATTGCTGTTTGACTTAGTATGAGTAAAAAGAGATGAAAAAAATTATATTTGATGAGTTTTAAGAAAAGTCTACTGAATTAAATATTTATAGTATTTTATGATTTATCTTTGGAGGTAATGATTAAATTCTTATTCAATCACATAATAAGAAATTGATTAGATAAACATTAATTTTTGAGAGAGAGAGGATATTTGAAATAATTTTATTTACAACAAATTGTTATCAGGCTTTTAAAGAGGAAAAATTAAAATTCTAATACGACATATTAGTGTGAAGTAGATTGTATAATATGGGCATAACTTACTCTACGTCTTAAATGTATTATTCCATTCACTGTACCATTATGCATTCGACAAATTGCATGATGCACGTCACATGAGCCACGAGATGCATAATCGATAGGCAATGCCGAGTCGGCGACATTTAACACCGCCAATAAGGTCGCCAGGCAAAAATATGAGCACAAAATCAGCATTTTTGCAAAATTCTTTACGAATTTATTTAGTTTCCTCGCACGTTTTATGACCTTTACTGCCCAAACTTATTTGATTTGTAGGCAATTTGCTTTCGATCATGTGATGGCGATTATATCTCGACGTCACATCTGATATTTATTCAGATTCAAGTGGATCACACTGAAGGGATAGAAATTGCTGTTAGTTTTATTATTTTTTTTCACACGCTTTCTTTTGTTTAATTGTTCCGGATGTCGTTAAATGAACCGAACTGGTTTTTTTCAAGGTGGCTGGTTTTCGCAATCTGGTAAAAGAGAAGTGTATTAGTGGGAAAGTGAATAAAGAGGTCGTTCGTGACATCAGCATCTCTTGGAACGTTGGATGACTATCGCGTCGCCTGAAAGGAACGTTCCCGAAAGCGAAAGTGACATTCTTGAATTTAGTTCAATGACACGAAAAGATCCACATTTAATCGTGTCTTCTGGTTAACTGAATTGTTTCCTGTTTTATTAAGTATGGCAGAGGCCTGATCGCCTAACATTCTTTACTCGACTTTTAAGAGCAAACGTACCGCAATAAGATTTTTCAAGAATCACGAAAATGATCCTAATAACACTTTGTATATTGCTGAAATTAATGCGACTCCATTCTCATAAAATAATAATACGAATGCTATATACAATATAAATAAGTACAAAAAACAATAAACAACAAGTACAGTTTTTAAAAAGTAATTTAGAAAGTCATATAAACAGTTGATTCCTCACTTGAATTAATTAAAACACTGACATTTTAATTGTTAAAAGTGACTGTAATCCATTTTGAATATCAGTTGTTTCTAGCCTCCCGGTAAAACTTTACGCAATGACTCACATTCACACACCATAAGGGAAGAAACATAGTAAATTTCTTAACACGCACTGCAACAAATGTACATACATAAACACAACTTTCTTCTCGCGCTGTTAAATAAGAGCTGGAATCGAACCATGAAACTTCACTTTGATGAGATCGATTTTACAGCTAAGCCATAGTAATAATTTCCATCATACGACGTTAAAATATATATTTTAATGAATACAGAAAATTTTTAAGTATTTCTGTGTGCATATGTAATACAATTACTTAATTCAGTGTCATTTAATTATATTATTTTTTACGTAAGGAAACAAGTACACTTCATTTCAAATATCTAACTAAATAAATTTCAACAATGAATATATATATATATATATATAAAGAGAGAGAGAGAGAAACAGTAAACTCAAAATAGTAAACTAAAACAAAAATAGAAACAGTAAACTCAAATTATAAATTTCTGTCTAAATCGAATTCACGTAACGTGAAAATGGCAGTATGAATTTTAATTTAAACAACTGAAATATAACAATTTTACTCTTAAATTTAACATTATAATATTTAAACTTTGAAGGATGGACCAAAAAATAAGTTAAATATGTCAATACATGTTATGTAATAGATAATACATATTTACAGCAATAATAAAAACACACATTTTTAATAATTAATATTTTTTTGATTAATGTTTCGTGATGCTTTTATTATTTTAAAATAAGGAAGTTGGTTTTAAAAATACATGTTTCTTGAACAATGTAAAACTTAGATCTAGAACTTTCCTCAAATAGACTTGGATAAAGAAATGTTTCAAGAGCAAACAATTGTTATCATATCTCAGTAAATGTTTGGTTGATGCTTTTGAAGTACTCAGGAAAAGCATAATCTACAAATAATCTTTTGCAATTATTTTTAAACTTAACAATAGAAAAAAAATATGAAATTTTAAATTTCTTTTTTCATTTTTAATTTTTTTAAAATTTCAGTCTTTAAATAATTTTTACAATTATAAAATTTCGAAAAAGAGCACTATTAATAAATTCTTTAGAAAAAAATTTATAATCTAGACAAAAAAAAAGTCTTTTTAAATTTAAGACAAATTAAAGCTTAATGTGGGAAACATATGAATTCATGCCTGATATTTATAAATCTGTAAATAACTCGAACACACACATACTATATTGAAAATCGTCTTAAGCGTTTAGAGAAATGGCAAATGAAATGCAAATTTTCTGTCAGCGTGGAATATCGCTATATTGAATATACTTATGTCTCTATACATCAAGTGTGATTTGTAATTAACAGAAAAGTACTGAATTCCAATCATTCTTTACACCATGATGTGTTTGGATTTTGTTTTTGACACTGAGAAAAATGTTTTCGATCACAATTTAACAGAACTCTGCATGATTTCTTCAATTTATAAAAGAGAACCGAAATAAAATTAATTCCAATAATGCTCTTTAAAATACATGTTAATTAATTTTGATTTTATGAAAAAATCACAAAAAACAAACGATATTAGGCTTTTTATTTGTAAGATCAATAGATTCTTTTTTTTTTTTTTTTTTAATGTTACTGAGTTTTTTAAAGTTCTCCGGCGATATTTAAAAATAATCAGTATTTTATACAAAAACTAGTTTTAATAACACTTTTCATTAAGATTTATATAAATGCAGGGCATTACGTTTGGAAGTTAATGAATATTCAATATTTAACTATCCAGCAGGTCTTCTTACTTTATCATCACAATCCAAACTTATCTTATATCAACAATTTAAAAATAAAATGGAAAACGTACAGTTATGTAACACTTTTGTATATAGCTAATATAAAGTTATAACGATCATTTAGGGTAATTGCACAAATTTATATTCTAATCATTTTTCTCCGTAAAAAAAAAAAAAAATCTTGCAAAATATGTGACAAAAGAAAACAAGCTTGGTCCACTTAGGCACTTAATTTATTTTCCCATCAGGTCCGCTGCATTCAGAAACCGGCATTTAATAGTTTAATATATATTTCCTTCATAATTTCTCGTCAATATTTGAGATTCATATTGTCTCTACAATAGTTTGCATATTTGTATTTTAATCACGCGTAATGCTCTCGCGAAATTTTGAAACAGGATATTAGCCTCTATATCTGGTTGAAATCAAAAGTGCTTCTTGTATTTCTATAGTAAACAGTAACTGGAACAAATTGAAAATTTTAATTTTTGGAACTAGTTCAGTATCCCCATATATTGGCGAACGCGGCGAATTTTTTTCGTCGCCAAAGTAAGCGCGCCAAGCTAACACGGGAAATTTTCCGAAATTCGATCGAAAAAAAATATTTTAGAAAATTAAAAAAGGGAAATAAATATAAATTATGGACTTACTTGATATGAAGTTTAGCTGATATGCCGATTGGTATATTTATTTCGACATTTTTTTCGTTGTCACCAGTGTCACATTTCAGTTTTTTTTTTTTTTAAAAAAAAAAGGCATGCAAAAAATATTTACACTTTTTGAAATTTTAAAAAAAGCAAAAAAAGGCATGTAAAAAATATTATTTTAAATATAATTACTTTATAAAATTGAAAAAAAAAGCATTCAAAAAATATTTTCCTAAATATATACACTTTATAAATTTTAAGATAAGATTGCAAAAATTTTTTTAATATATACACTTTTAAAGTAAATAAAGATAAACCTCTAATACAATAAAAAAAATACATTCAGAATTTAAATAAAATAATTACACCTTCTGCGAAATTTGGTACTCATCCCAATTAATTCCCGAAACGATTTCAACAAATTTATTAAAACAATTTTCATTTGCATCTATGCAAGCTTTATGAAACATATACATTGCAAGGTAAAATTTAAAATCTGTAATTATTTATTGTATTTAACAAAAATGTAAAAGATAATAATAAATTAAATTAATAAGATAATATATATAATAAATAAACCAAATAAAATGAAATAATGTAAAAGAAATTGTAAAAAAGAAGAATTTACGATGATTAGACGCTGGTGACAACGAAGCTCAACTGAGGGAAAATCCCTTCCAATTCCAATAGAAACGTGGAACAAAGAATGTTCTAGAACAATGAAAGTCGAAGTAAAATTTAAATAGTTGCAAAATTTATGTAAAACACAAAAAAAAAAAAAATGAATATTGGCAACAAAAAAAAAAAAAAAAAAAGAAATAGTAACTAAAACTGAATTTGGAAACACTACAATAAAAACAAAAGCTGAAATCGGCAACACTACGAAATAAACAAAGGGCGCCAGATTTGGCGAGAAATCATATATGGGGATACTGAACTTACACCAAAAAATAATCTATGTGATCTATTTCTTTTACACATTTTATTGGTTGTCACAGATTGCTTACAATTTTCATATTTATAAATGAATAATATTCTTTTAAATTTTATTTCTTTAAAATAAGTTAGCATGTTAACTGTGAGGACAAAACTAACTATATAATACAACTTTTGCATCAGTGATTTTCTTTGTATACTAAAAATATATTCAGTACAAATGTCGTAGGAAGAAAGAATGCTTATAATCATTTCAACACAATAGATATTCCACTGTATATTTATCATTTTCAATTCGTTTCATTAAAATTAGACGTAACCGTAAAGCATTATTTTCAAGGTTTCGAATTTCATTTCCTCGTATACCTGTCATGCAATCTAAATTGTCCAGGAAATGATGGTTGATTTCCGGTGACAAATTTATCTCCAGACAAATGTCAAATGACACGTACATTTCAATAAAAGGTATTTTTTTACAAAAATTTATAAAATTTACTTTTTACTTTATATATTAACTTACATTTAATTTACATTCTGGTTACTTTTATAAGAAAAATCATGTAACCTGAAACGTCTTATTTTAATTTTTATATTTCGTTACATTATCCACAGGAAACACTTTATTTAAAATGATTCGATTTTTCTATTGAATATTTCGATAAGAATAATTTTTAAGCAGAAGGAACTAAAATTACCAAGAGAAAAAATCCGTTGCATTATCACATCTATACACATAATATTTTTTTTAAAATTTAACTTCAATTAAAGAATTTATTTTACTTTTTCATTTTAGTGCATTCATTGAAAAAGTTAATACATTTAATATAAATTAATTTACAAATTAATCTACTAAAATCCAACATTTTTTTATTATGATTTCGATGACATTTTAATGATTTCTAGTAGATATTTAAATAATCATTATTTTAAATCAAAATATTAAGATTATTACATTATATATAAATTTTGAATATTATCTAAATAATTTCATTGTATTAATTATTGCATACATAACAATGGAAAAATTTGAAATACTTACTCCTCTAGACAAATGCACAAAAATTTAAATAATTTAATCATTTGAACGTAAATTTAACTTTACTTATACTATGAATAAATTAAAATGTTTGTATTGTAAATTCTCTCATTCAATTTTTTATCATATTATTAAATGCAAAATAAAATAATATAATTTCAGTTATAAAGTGTTAGAATTTAAGTTTATTTCAAACTGAAACTTAAGATAAATCTTTAATTAATAAATTTCAAAAGATTGCTTGTTCTTGAAATCTTAGTTGGAATTCTTTCTCGTTAATACTTTTAATATTAGAAATTATTACTATTAAGTGTTTAAGGAATAATGCAGAAATTTCAAGTTGTAATGATACTTCTTTCAAAATGCACAAAGTAAAGTTAATTTTATATGAATAAATTATTTTAATTTTTTTGCATTTAATCATAAATCTAAAAAATAAAAAAAAAATGACAGCTTTACTTTCTTAAGAAATTTGTTTCTAGAATCTTTAATACTAAATAATACTTACAGGTTGTGTTAATGTGATAACACCTTGAACATCACCATTGTTAACCACGCAGGTTGCCGTTCTTGGTCCACTTCTAGGTGGTACCAGAAATCCGCCATACTGTGCACTAACGCAAACGATACTTAGGATTAGGAACACGAAACTTGGAACACGGTCGACCATTTTGTTCACTATGACAAGACCAACTGACGACAGACGAAAAGATAAGGTTGAGGAAGCGGTGTTTATCAGTTAAATGCCGATCCAAGCGATAAAATAAAAATAAAAAAAAAAGTTGTTTAGCAACATCGTGCACCTCGTTTTACACTCAGGTTTCTGGAAATGAAATTATGAAAACAATAAATGGCAACACAGTAGTCTCGTTTGCCCTGTTTCGTCAAATATGCGACGCTTCGCTTGGATTTCCATTCAGATTGCTATATATTCTATTTGTATGATAATTAACAATAATTAAATGCTTGTTAGACTGAATTTCGAAGGTTGTTGAAGAGTTTTACCCAGTTTGAAAAATGATACTCAATGTTTAATTCATGGAATGATTCAGAGTTTTTTCGTCACCGTACATTTTCCGTTTTGCATTGCTAAAAGCCTGCAAGGTTGTAAAAAGCTTTTACCTTGACTGGGTTATTTATATTATATAACACTTAGATAAAATGTCATAATGTCTTAATTTAATCATACAACAGAAACTAAAAAAGAAAATCTTTTTTATTTTTTTTATTTTTTGATTGAATGTCTTATAAATCTTTTCTTATAAGGAATTCCTTTAAAAATGAATGTGTATATTTACTTTATTCTTAATAGCACGTTATGTTTAAAGAGAATCCTGTTTTACCACTTTATTTTGCATAGTGTAAAACAGTCTACGAAAGAACATATTACACTGAAGAAAAATGCTAAGAATAAATTAAAAACAATATAAATAAAAAATGATAATATAGACAAGAAAAAATTACTATTAAAGGGAATCAATTAAGACGTTTTTCAAGTCCTGGAAACAGATGTCTTGAAACATTAATAAGGAAGTTTTAAAGGAAAAATTCATTTCTTGCAAATGTACTTTATTTCTCCTTCTGAAATAAAGGTTTCTTATTTATTATTTCCCTCGTGATTTGAAAATGAAAAAATGCTTTATATAAGAACTTACATATATGAATTTCATATTATAGCTATGGAAAATATTTTGCAAAAATTTAGAAAGAGCAAATACGACCGTTGTTAAGCATAATCTTCCTTTTTATTTAAAATAATCTTCCTTTAAAAGTAGATTTTGCTGTAAATTATTTTTTTCAGAATTTTTGATTAAAAATTTTATAATTTATTTGAAGAATAAACACACTTTTAAATCGTTTTAAATGTTCTTTGAAATTTTTTGTTAATACAAATCATAAAATATTTTAGAACCTATACATAATACTTTTAATATGAATTAAAAGAAAATTAGTAATAAATTCATTGTAAATTCTTTTGATAAGATTTTGTGTAATGTTCAAGAAACATAATGTAAAAATTAAATTATATTTTTAATCATAAGTGAAACAAAATCCTTTGTAAACGAATATATACAAATAATCTCACTAGATGGCAGCACCGAGTTTTAAAAATCTAATCTGAAAACTAGCATTTGAGGCATATTTATATCACATTTTACGAAATGTGTGAAAATTACCACCGCGTCACGAAAAGTCATAAACTAAATTAAATAGCTAAAGTATAGTTTTAAGTTCTATTGTTTAATATTAAATAAATAAAAAACAAACTTAGTTTCTCTATTTTTTAAAGATTACAAATATTTATACTGAAACTACTGTAATAACTAAATTATTGGAGCATAATAAGCACACTATTAAAGGTTATCGTTGTTTATATTACGACTAAAATTTAATGGATTGCTAAATTATTCTTAGCCAGAATACGTAAAGCTTATAGACAATTAAAATAATAACAAAACTCGATGAGATCTTGTTATAATCTAAAAATTTACTTTTAGCATCTTCATAATTTTTATTCAATAGCTTGTAAAATACAACATATTAAAATCTATAGGTTTATAGTAAAAATAATTTATTGCTAGAGGAAAATCATAATGTATTTCTCATGGATTAAAAATCACCTTCGCTCTAAACTTTTGAAGAATAATTGATGACATTTAAAAAATCCATGCCTATCTTTTACACGTGATTTCAGATGCTATTGTCAAGAGTACTTTGCAAGGAGTGTTACTGCTATAAATTGGAAAAAAAAACTTTTGTCCTAAAATTTGATGAATGAAGATTATTATGAATTATATGTAAACAAAACATGAGATACAAAAAAAAAATGAATAAAGTCAAGAAATAAACATATTTAAAAAGTGTTAATAGTAGAAAAATTCTGACTGATTATTCACAAAAAGTTTTAATAAATTAAATAAAAATTCGTTAAATTTCATTTTTTCTTAATTATTAAAGAACTATTTTATAAAGAGCATATTTTATTTCTACACTTATCACTTTTAGTCTCACATTTTTTTTCGCTGTCAAATGTAAATTATATATATGATAATTATATTCGTTTCAATTATCCTACTAATTTTTCCTTTACGTTCAATTATCTTACTAATTTTTCTTTTCTGAAAGTGAACCCTTGAAGGAAGAAAAGTTTTAAATAAAAGTAGATAAATTTAAATTATCATATATTCGATTTTAAATGAAATTTCAAAAAAATATCATTCAAAACGGTTTTTAAACTCTTCATTATGATAAAAACATACTGAACAATAATATATCTGGTTAAAATTAAATATTATTGCTTTCGCAAGATTGTTGGCAAACTTTAAATAAATTAAGTCATTGCATAAAACTCTTAATTTTGTAGTAGCAATTTATAAATTATAAACATGATGTACAAAAATACAAAATGATAGTGAAATCACTTCTTTCAAATATCATTGTTTCTAATTTTCTCAACCCTGTTTTTTCATTAAGTAATTTTCAATTTAATTGCGATTTATTAATCGTTAAATTACGATTAATAAATCGTAATTTAACTGTTTACTTGTGCTCTAATAAAATTCAGATAAATAATTATTCTTTTAAATTTAATATGTAAATAAAAAAATATATGAAAATGTTTAAACACTTTAAATTTTTTTATATTTTTAAGAAATTATAAATAATGAATTCAAATATATAAGATCCTAAGCAATAACTATACAAATGATAAAAATGACTTTTCTTTTCTTTTTTTTAATTTCAAGTAATTTTTTCTGTTTTTGATTCGAACTTCTTATCTGATTTTTGAATTATGTCTTAACGTGGAATGTTCTCATTGTGAACTCAGTTTTTCCAATTAATTAATCAAAGTGTTTATTTGCAGATATTGTTATCAATTTCGTGAGTTTTCCAAAAAGGCTTTGCTTTGGATAAACGATATTATTGGAAAATAGATAATCACAATACAAACAAGTTTGTTTTGAGTGAACTGCAGCCTTATAGTCTCAATGATCCGAATAGGAAACTCATTTCTTGATACAGATTAAATGCAAACTGCGTTTTGAGTAAGCATGCAGAAAACGAGAACACACCGTCTCCTTTCCAAACTAGATGTTTAAAGTACTCGCTCAATCACTTGGAATTTTCTTGCATGCATGCTCATTTTCCTGTGTCATTACAAAGATTTCACCAAGATACATATCACCAAGAAAACAACAACTCAGCAAGAAAATTCCCAAAGAATGATTTGTTAATTTGTTATCAAAGTTAAGGGAAATGACCAACTCACAATCCGAATTTCAACATGATAAGACATTCTGTGTACTCAGTTGATTACACACAGTTTCATGTGAGAGGCATCACAATCAAAGTGAAAGTGAATCAACATCGATAATATTCTCAGCTTCAAGTCAGATACCACATGAGAGATTAGAAAAACTTGGTAAATCTAATCATCGACTCATATTCTAAGAAATTCAGAATAATGATGGAAGAATTATTATTTTAAGTGCGCATGTTAATAATTTGTCCATATTTCAAATAATGGTAATTTATGAAAATTAAGATTTTCGGAATATAGTGAACTTTTATTCATTTATATCATGTATCGTATTAAAATTATAAATTATCTTCAAAATTATTTGTATTTTTCCTTTAATATAATTATTTTTTTTATTTAATCTTATTTTAACAAAATAATATATTGATACCGTAAGAAATGAGTAAAAATTTTTCGAATTAGAAGGAATAAAGAATTTTTAAAGAAGGTAACAATATATAATAATATTGTTCTAATGCAAATATTTAATTACAACATTTCACGATGAAATATCAAAAATCGCAACATAATTCGCAGAAAAATTTAAGGAAGTAAATTTTACGTAGTTTGAAAATTGAAATGTAGTCCCACGGTATACTTAAAATGTACCATTTAATGGGATGAATCCTTAAAACTGTATTTCAACTTTTTGCTTCCTTCTAAAATAGAGTTTTTAGCTTTTTTATGGAACCTTTTAATATTTTTACCTTTACTGAAAACTCTGCGTATTTTTCAGTTTATTATAAAAAAATCTTTTACACTAATTTATATATAAACAATTTATTTTTACATAATTTCCATTTTTGAACAATTTTCTTCCTAAGATGCATTTTATGAAGTTTTGTTCATTAACTAATGCTTTTTTTTAAAATTAAAATTAAAGCTATTACTGGAAATGCCCACGACGTAATTTATTTTTTAGATTCCAATTTTAAAATTTTTGTTTTATTTGTTATGAAAAGTTGTGAACTAACGAAAATATTGATCGCAAGAGAAAATTCATTTAAGAATTTTTGTTAGTTTGTAATTTCAGTTTGAAAAATGATAATTTGAAACATTAATCCCTTGATGAGAAACAGAAATTTCATTAAAATAATTTTTAAATTCTTAAAAATTATTTAAATGAAATTTCTAGAATTTTTTCAAAAAAATTTAAATTATTTATTTTATATTTTTTTCATTGACGTCATCGCTTTACTTCTTTAATCTGTTGTTATTGTTTCTAATATCCCCTATGGTCTGACTCCATTAGGCCAGATCAATCAAATCATTGCCGTCCAACTTGTCTAGTAGTCAGCGTGCCTGACTACGGATAAGGAAGTCCTGGGTTCGAATCCCGGTTTAGGCATGGATGTACTTTCTCTATCTATCTTTGTCCTTTCCTTATATGAATGAGGTGAGAATGGTTGCCTACCTTACAAACGGGTACCTATGGCATGTGTGTATTGAGGAACTCGGACTCCACACCAAAATATGGTTCAGTTGGAAAAATGGAGCAGCCACCTCGTGTTGCTCCGCTTTGTACCCGTGCATCCCACACAACAACAACAGTCAAATCGTTGACTTTGAAAAGTGGACAGATACGGATAACCAGAGTGGGCTGAGGTGATGCCTGTTTCTGCTGGGATTCAAAGCAAAGACGAAACCTTTTGTTACTCACAAAATATATGAGACTCTTTAAGCGTCCATTGGCAAGTCCTAACACACACGTATTTGCCTGTCGGTCACAAAGGAAAGAAGTGAAAGTTCTGGTCTTCTGTTTTTATACCAGGTGTGAGGCGGAGGTATTTACTTTTTTATTAGTTTTGGTTTTTTTTCCTCGAAAATAACTCTAAACATGTGAGCTCTGAGTAGAAGTGGTCAGAATAGTCCAGCCCTTCTCTTGTAAGAATGTTGGCCAACTCATTTACGAAGATATTTCATGGTATGGGATCCACTGAAAATGAATTTTGAACTGAGAGATGAGTTTTACATATTTTATGAGAGTTAAAGTGGCTGTATCTCCTAAGAAGGCTCTGTTTTTGATGTGTTGAATTGAACTATGCCTGCTAGATAGGATACAAAGATATCCACAGTTGCTTTCGCTCATGACTCTCCATTGGATAGTAAATCTACGCCATATAGTGTTGTGACGTAAACAAGAAAACGCAAAGGATTAAAGAAATCATCACCAGACCTTGATCAAGATCTATATGAATTGTAAACGATAAGCACTAAGTTAAAGAGAGTTAAAAAAAATTGAAAACTTGAAAGCGGATGTATGTATATGTGATGAATTGCTTTTAAATCCGTTAGTGTAATAATAAGTAGAGAGATTACAGCTTCATTTTTTTAGCTCTAAAATATAGATCGAAACCTTATTCCATGCTTAAAGACATTAAAATAATTATTAAATCCTTAGAAATAATGCAAATTTCAAGTAGATTATGTTCATTTATTTGGTTTAAATATACAATTTTATATTAAATTTTCAATTGTAATTACTTGTCCTTTTCATAAAATGCATTTCTGTATAATCACCCGAAATAAGTATTAGAAGACTTAATATAAAAATAATACCGAATATCAAAAATTATAAATTTGTAAAGTAAATTCATAAAAAATTTAATTCGTAAATTAATTATTTTTAACTTTCACTGTCCGCTTAATGTGCAAGTACTAACAGATGATTTTTGGCAAAAATATTATTTTTTCATTTATCAAAAAATTTTGAAAAAACAGTTTTTTTTTAAAAAAAATAGTAAGCTTAAATGATAGACATTTTGTTAATAAAAACCATCAAATTAAAATTGCGACTCCTGAAAATAAATTTAATAAGTAAGATATTTTTATTTCATTCTGATTGAATTGTCAAAATTAAATTGATTAATTCAAATATTTAAATCAATTCTTTTTTTTTACTCTTTGATTAATTTATTTAAATATTGAAATTTGTAAATTTTTACAACATTTTTTAATAAGTTATTAAAATGTTACGAAGTCTATATTCACTTCAAATATATTTAATTTTATGACAAATATCCAAAGATTTTGTTTGAATTTTATACGTATTATATATATATTTCTTTTACAATATTTTTATAATTATCATACTTTCCTTTTGCTCCTGAAAAATTTTTCAATCAATTTGTTTAATAGAAAGTTAGAATTTTAAAGCATTTTACTTCAAATGTTCTTCACAATATACTATAATCATGTTTTCGGTTGATAACAATCTCTTATCTTATCAAATACCAATGAACTAGTTTTATATATATATGACTGGAAAACCAATTTTTATCTACTATTGATTTCGGTATTCACAATTCGAAAATATAAATAAATCAGTTGAATAGAGCAATCTTCGAAAACAGACGATTCAGAACAAGGACTATAAGTGTGTTTGGACAAACATTTTAAAGATATTAAACACGTGTCTTATTTTGATTTAAATTATTGCTTTTTTTGTTCTAAGATTTTTTCCTTTGATTAATTAAAGAAAGTTCCTTTTGAGTGGCAAACTTCTTTGTTCATTTGCCTCTTCATAAATTTGATAAAACTGTTATTAGAAAAAAATGTTTCAATGCGATATTAAAACTCAAGTTTCTGTGAATAAATATTCCTTTAGATGGACTATTGAGAATTTTCTGGAAGCTTTGGAAGAAGGAGATACCTCTGCAAAATTTAAAATGAACAAGGAACGTTGGTACTTAGGAATAGAAGAAAATTATGGCCAGCTTGAGGTTACACTTTACAGAGCCAAATCAAACTCCAAAGTTCGAATGGAAAGTGTCTTAACTATAAATGATAAACAAGGAAAATTATATCACAAAGAGTTAAATCGTTTTCGATTTGAAAAACAAGATAGCCTATATAGAAAACAGGAGTGTTCACATGTGGCAGTTGTATGTGGGTATACCTCTCAGAAAATAAAATACGAGTCAAATAATGCAATTGTAATCACTTTAAATCTGAAGACGTTTAACATATCTACCAATGAATTAGGAAATATGCCTCAAGAGGATGAGCTCCAGATGGAAGAGCAAAACTCTTTCTCTGCTGATATTCTTTCAATGTATGAGAAAAGCATCCAAACAGACATCGTCCTGCTAGTAGAAGGTGAGAAAATAAATTGCCACAAATTAATACTCTGTGCCAGATCGCCCGTCTTCGCCAAAATGTTCCAACTGAAGATGGCGGAGTCAGAAGAAAATGTAATCCGTATTGAAGATGTCAGCGTGTCAGCCATGAAAGAAGTTATTAATTTCTTGTATTCCAGAGTGAAACTGGATTATGATTTGGATACTGCCTTGGATGTGTATTATGCCGCGGATAAGTATGAAGTGTTGAAACTTCGTGAATTATGTGCCAAGATCATACTTAATAAGCTCAACTCAGAGAATGCCGGTCCGTTGTTAAAAATCGCTGACCGACACAGTGATGACACCCTGAAGACGAAATTGATGCAATTTATTAAGGACAATTTCGAAATCTGTGTCAAACAGTACTGGTGGGACTGTTTTAAAAATAGGGAGAATAAAGACATTTTCTATGAACTGATGGCATTCATTAGCGAATAAGAATTTAAAATACTGGGTAAATATTTTTGATCTACTGTAGTTATGGCAATCACGATGTGAACTTATTTTTGGTCACATGGCGATTGAAGTTTTGGAGAAATAATTTTCAACTGATAATTAAACTGTGAATATTTTTACTTTAAAATAAAGTATCTCTTAAATTCAATAGTGTTAATTAAATATAATTAAATAAATACTTTTTTACACTAAGATATAACTTCTGAAATTTGAAAATTCCTTAAATCTAACTGTTTTCTTCCATCTTTGATAAAAAAAAAAAATACCGTCTTATGAATAAAATTCTATGAGTGATGCATTTAGTTATAGTGATTTTTCGTAAATGGAATGTTTTTATTGTTTACCAGAAGAGATCTATTTCTTTCATATTTTTTTAAAATTCAGTTGATATACAATTTTTTCCAATGCTCATTATAAATGCAAAAGAAGAAACTGCACAACAAAAATAATCCAAAAAAATTTTACCATTACTGAAGAAAATTTATTTATCAACTGTTTCCTTACATGGAATTGCTTGATCCCAATTTCGAATTAACTTCTTTAAAAAGCAATGTAGAGAAACTATAAATTTTTAAATTTCTATTTACTAAAAATATAAAGTAATCATAAAATATATATCCTTTTAGAGTTAATTTAAAATATAAATTGTGTGTGTGTGTATGAGTGTTATTGATGCGATGCGTTTACTTTTGCAAAATAAGCTGCAATTTAGGCGGAAAAAAGGGGGGAATAATATTAAATAATGATAAATAAATTTGAATTATGCCATAACTTTGAAATGTTGAGTAATTATGTATTATCTTACAAGTTCCTAGAAGAAATGCTTATTTTATTTAAATAAGATAACTGAAAATATTTTCGAAAAATTCGGCTTAAAAATTAAAAGGGAAAAAATCGTTTTATTAAAAAAAATTAACTTCTGTTATTGTATTGGAAAACTTTAAAAGATTTTCATTATCGTTTATAAAATATTTAGATTTCTTCTATATGTGAAATTTTTTTCCATAAAATTTTTTTTAAAAAATTATGATGTAGTTATAATATTAAGAATTTATTTTTTTTACCTGATATGAGTTAATTTTATTTACTATCAATAATAAAAGAGAATACCTTTTTCTTTAATAAATTATACTTTTGCTTATAATATTTATTGACTTTTTAAGTTATTTCCTTCATTATTATATTTGGTAAATTTTAATGAAAATAATTTTTTCTTAAATTATAGGTGAGATATATTTACAGTGTTTTTTAGTAAAATATTTAGATTCATTATTATTTGACTCTTTTCAATTGATGGTGTCTGATATTTAACTATTGAAATATCACTTGATAATTTTCATGCATAGTTAAAAATGTACAATTCAAATCTTTAAAATGACCTTGTATTTAAATTTTTTTGAAGCATTATCTTTCAAAATAGATGTGTTAGGAACAATTTGATAAAATTTAGTGAAAAATTTACATTTTCCGTGTTTTTAATATATTTTCCCAACTTACAACATTACTATTAGTTGGACGTTCTATAGTTATTCAATCTATAGTTTATTTATCATGAATTTCACGCACTACTTTTTTTGAAAAGTTAGATAATTTTCTGCATTTAAATTACAAATTAATAAATAATGGTGATTTCTAAACCCTTGCAAAATTCATTTCAGCTTGTAGATAATGAAAAGTAATGAAAACGACCTTGGTGTGAGAGATTTGCATAATTGTTGTTCTGAATCACCCATGGGAATTAGAACGCTGTGTAATTGTTGGAAATCGTAGTTAAAACGGAAGTTTCAGAGAATTGAGAGAATACAAAAAATCTTTTAAACCAAGAATTTTGATAAATTTTAAATTGAAAATGGCTTAGTTACTTAAGTAACAGATTCTGGTTACAAGCTTTGTCGCTCATGTTACTTACGTTGCAGAGAAAATATCTGAAATGGAAATTAAATTATAAATTCAAATACAAAGTGAGCCAAAAAGACGCCAAAGGAAAAAAATGAAGCCAACAGTAATTCCAGATTGTATTCAGGATTTTTTGATTAAAATAGATATAAGATAGTAAAAATATAAAATTTTGGCAATATAATTCATTCAGCTATGAAAGCTTGATTTCATTTCATAGCAACGCCGACGAAGACAAAGTTCGAGGAACAATTATTTTTTTTACTATACTGAAAAAAATACATAACCACATTTTAAAATAAAAAAAATATTTACTCATTTTTAAATCACCTTCTTCTTTATCTTAGCGGAGAAAGGATTTTTAGTAAGTTCTACCACTTCTAAGCAGTCATTTAGAATAAAAATATCATATTACGTAATATAATGTTAGTCAAAAAAAAAATAAATTAATTTGAAATACGAAATAAAAAAGGGAACCAAAAAAATATCAAAAAGAAGATATCTATCTATACCAAGAGTATATTTAAATTGTATCGAATGACAATTTTTTTCCCCAAATCTAAACTAAGACTCTTAAAATTTAACAGTTGGAACGGGTAAGTGGATATAATAAAAATAAATTAATAATTGAAATGTGTGTACATGTTATGGATTGCAATAATCTGTTACTATAACAACAAATAGTTAATAATTTATTTATTATCACTCTAAAGATCAAAAGTTTTAGAAGAATTAATGCATGAGCAATATTGAAAATACTTAGAGATAAAAATATGCAATTGGAATTTTTTATTTTCACTCTGTCCCTTTTAAGTAACGGTTACTTGTTACCAGATAAGGGAATTTCTGCAAATATACCTTTTATTTTTCAAAAGATGTTGAAAAATAGCTTCCTGTAAAATAATTAGGTAGAATGACGAACGTCTTATGAGTGACAACAACGATATCAAAATTATATGCTTTGAAAGCAATTTTATGAAAAGTATGACATTTTTCAATAATTTAATTTTGATTAAATTGTCAAAATTAAACTAAGCACTTAAATTATTGTTTTTGTTTTACCCTTTGATTAATTTAATTAAATATTAAGATTTGTAAGTTATAAAATTATTAATAAATATTAATTCTTATAAATTATAATATTATAATAAATAATATTAACTCTTATAAAATTATTAATAAATTTTAATAAATAAAAAATAATTTTCAAATCTAAAATAAGTACATATTTGAAATAATTAGAGGGTGTCTAGCAATTAAGAACCTCAATTAGAATTAAAATGATAAGTTATTAAAATATCAGTCTTATAAACTTCACATACATTTAATTCGATGGCAAATATGCAATTGTACATCTTGAATTTTATATGTCTTGTTTCTTTTTTCAATATTTTAATTATCAAGTTGTTTCTCTGCTTTTGAGCAATTGTTTAATCGAATTAAATGACAGAAAGTGTAATTTTTTAAAATATTTTTACTTCAAATATTCACTATGTACTATAATCATGTTTGTAGCAATCAACATCTAATTATCGTTATCAAACACAAGTGAACTATTTTCACAGGCTTATGATTGGAAAAGAGAGCTAAACTTTATCTATTATTGATATTCTCCTTTACATTCCAAAAATAAAGATATCAGATAAACAGTGTTATCTTGGCTGTCCAGACGATTTAGAACGTTGGCGATACTTTTGTTTGGTCAAACATTCTAAAGACATTAAACGCATGTCTTATTTTGTGTTAGATTATTAGTTATCGTCTTCTTAAATTATTCTTTCATTTAACATAGAAAGGTTTTTGTTCGGTTGACAAATTTGTTTGTTCATTTCTCATTTTATAAATTTGTTAAGATTGTAATTATAGAAGAAATGTTTCAATGTGATATGAAAACTCAAGTTTCTGAAAATAAATATGCCTTCAGATGGACTTTTGACAATTTTATGGCAGCTTTGGAAGAAAAAGAAATATTAGTTGATTTTCAAATGAACAAAGAACGTTGGTACTTAGGGTTAGCAGAACAATGTGGTCATATAGAGATTAAATTACACAGAGCCAAACCAAATTCTACAATTCGAATGAAAAGTGACTTATATATAACTGACAAAGAAGGAACACTATACCATAAAAACTCAAATCATTTTCGATATGAAAAACAAGATAGAATAAATTCTTCTGAAATCATAGCATTTGTGAATGGGAATACTACTTATAAATTAAAATACGAGTCAAATAATGCAATTGTAATCACTTTAAATCTGCAGACATTCATCATATCCACGAAAGAGTTAGGAAATTTGCCTCAAGAGGATGAGCTCCAGATAGAAGAGCAAAATTCTTTCTCTGCTGACATTCTGGCAATGTATGAGAAAAGCATCCAAACAGACATCGTCCTGCTAGTAGAAGGGGAGAAAATAAATTGCCACAAATTAATACTCTGTGCCAGATCAGCCGTTTTCGCCAAAATGTTCCAATTGAAGATGGCGGAGTCAGAAGAAAATGTAATCCGTGTTGAAGATATCAGTGTGTCGGGCATGAAAGAAGTTATTAATTTCTTGTATTCCAGAGTGAAACTGGATTATGATTTGGATACTGCCTTGGATGTGTATTATGCCGCGGATAAGTACGAAGTGTTGAAACTTCGTGAATTATGTGCCAAGATCATACTCAATAAACTCAACTCAGAGAATGCCGGTCCATTGTTAAAAATCGCTGACCGACACAGTGATGACACCCTGAAGACAAAATTGATGCAATTTATTAAGGACAATTTCGAAATCTGTGTTAAACAGTACTGGTGGGACTGTTTTAAAAATAGGGAGAATAAAGACATTTTCTATGAACTGATGGCATTCATTAGCGAATAAGAATTTAAAATATTGGGTAAAAGTTTTTGATCTACTGTAGTTATGGCAATCAGCATGGGAATTTATTTTTGTTTATTAAATGTTTAAAGAAATAATTTTCAACTGATATTTAAATTAAATATTTTTAATTTAAAAATATCCGTTGAATTTAATGATGTTAACAATGATGTTAACTTAAAGTATCCGTTAAACATAATGAGAGAAATAAATACTTTTTACATTAAGTTAGCACTTCTGAAAATTTCAAATTTACTTAAAACTGTTTTCTCCTATCTTTGATAAAAAAAAATAATAAAAAAAAACATTATTTTAATAAAATTCTATGAGCAATATATTATTAACTGTAGTGATTTTTAGTAAATGAAATGTTTCTATTATTTTCAATTAACATTCTATTTTTTTTAGAAATTCTCTAATTTAGTTTGTATAAAATTTTTTCAAAGCTCCTAATAAACATGCAAAAGGAAACTACGTAACAGAAATAATCCATAAATTTTTACTATAGCTGATGAAAATTTATTAATGAATGAAATTGCTTTGTTACAGTATCCAATGCAATTTGTTTAAAAAGTAATTTAGAGAAACTATAGATATTTAAATTTGTATTTACTAAAAATTTAAGGTAATAATAAAAGATAAAATGTATATCTACATTAAGTTCATTTAAAGTATATTTATGAGATGAGTTTACTTTTGCAAAATAAGCTACTGTCCTGGAAAAAGAGGAATAATGTTAGCTAATAATAAATAAAGTTAAATTATGCTTTAACGGGAAATTTTTGCACTATTATGGACTGCCTTACAAGCTCATAGAGAAAAAATTTATTTTACTAAAAGTATGTAAACATATTTATAAAATATTCGGATAAAAAATATCGAAATGATAATAAAAGAGATTCTTCATCTAAATAAGAACTGAATTCAAATTATTGTAATGGAAATTTTTAAAATATTTTCTTTATCTTTTATAAAATACAAGAGTTTTTGGAATTTTCTATGTGTATCTTTTCTATATGTGAAATTTTTTAATTTTTAGCACAGTAAAAGGCTTTAAAAATTATGTTATAATAGTAAGAATTAATTTCTTAGCTGATATGAGTTATCTTTCCTTACTATCAATAATAATAGAGAACAAATTTTCTTTTATAAACGCCTTTGCTTAAAAACATTTCTTAATACTTCTCATCATCATATTCGAAATTATATTTGGTGAATTTCAATGAAATATTTTCTTTATTTTAAATTAAGAACGAGATATCTTTACAATGTTTGTTGATAAAAAAAACTGATTATTAATTTTTAATATTTTCTCCTGATGATGTCTGGTATTTGAGTATTAAAATATCAATTGATAATTTTCATGCAAAATAAAAAAATTACATTTTAAATCTTTAAAATAGCCTTGTTTTAAGAATTTTTTTTTTTATAATCATCACTTTTTGTAATTGATGTGTAATGAAATATTTGGCAAAATCTAATGAGATTATCAGTATTCGCATATTCCGTTCCATTAATTTTTTCACTGCATAATTCATTAATGTTAACTGGTCGTTTTTAGCAATTAATAATTTAATCATGATCATCACGGAATAATGTTTTGAAAAATTTGATAAATTTCCGTATTTACATTACTAATTTATAAATTGAGAATGATTTCTAAGCACTTGCAAAATTCATTTTAGTTTGTAGATAACGAAAGTAAATGAAAACGACCTTGGAGTGACTGATGTAAATAATTGTCCTGAATATTTTATTAGAATTAGATCGCTGAGTAATATTTGGAAATCGTAGTAATTATGCATGTTTCAGAGAATTGAGAGAATATGAAAAATGCTTAAATCAAGAATAATGATAAATTTTAAATACAAAATTGCTTGGTTACATTAGTAACAGATGCACAAGCTTTGTCGTTTATGTTGCTTACGTTGCAGAGAAAATATCTGAAATGGAAATTAAATTACCATTGGAAATCAAAATCCAAACATAAAGTGATAAAAAAAATCAAAAGGAAGAAATTCATGCCAAAATTAATTTTAGTAATGTATTTAAATCATGAAATGACAATTTTTTCCCCAACTGAAAATAGAGGCACTTAAAATTTATTTTTAGGTTAAAATGAACTAAAAAACTGTTAGTAAACATAAACTAATAAATGGTAATGGTGAATTTTAATAATAATTTCATGCTGCAACAGTGTTATTTACTTATAAATTTTATGAATGTATTTCTACACTTATCTTTTTAGCTGTTTTCAGTTCTAAATCAGTACTTAAAAAATATTTACTGCATTAAAAAAAATCAAAAATCAAATAGAAAAAAAAAACATAGCAATTTAAAAAAATAAATATTTAAGCATTTTTAAATCACCAGTCTTCTTTTTTTCTTGCTAATAATATTTCAGTATAATCTGTAGCTTCTAACAGTCATTTTGAACACTAATATTGTACAATGTGATATATTCTTTAATGAAGAGAAAACACATTAAACGGAAATTAAATTACGAATCCAAATAAAATGTGAGACACGAAACCGCCAATATGAATAAATTTAAACCAAATGTAACTTTAAATAGCATTTATATTATAAAAGGATAATTTTTTTTTCAATTCAAACTGAGACATTTAAAATTTTGCGGAAATAAATAAGAGAAGATAATAAAAAAATATATTAATAACTGAAAACTAATAAATGTAAGTGATATCTTTAATATTCAACACTAATGTTTGATTCATTGAAATGAATAAACAATTTATTTAAATTTTAATGAGTAAAGTTAAAATCCAACATCTTTTTGAACTTGCTAGTAAAACGGTTTGATAATCACCTTTTTTTTTTGCGCATTGATTTATTACAACAATATATGTAATATAATATTTTCTCACCAAAAAACTTATTCATCTTATTTTTAGCTTCGAATAAAATTACTATACCAATAACCAAGCAAATATACAAATCAAGTACTAATTGTTGGTAGAAAGTTAATTGATTTCAAGTATTCAATATATGATTGATTATAACTTGCATTTTTTAGCAACAATATGAAAATAAAATAAGTTGATTATGATTTATTTTATATGAACAAAATGAATGATTTAAAGTCATAATATGTTAGCAGCTGAAAACAAGGGAAAAGATTGGATTTTTTTTCATTTAAATAATTCTACTTCATGTTCTAAGAACATATGACGCAATTTTTGTTTGAATATTACAGAATCCATAAAGTATATTATTTTCATCTTGAAAAATTTGAATTAATAATTAGAATCTATTTTGATAAAAATGCTTATTCAAAACTTATAATTTCATAAAAAATATTATAGTGAAATTGTTGATCTAACTTTTAATCATACAGTAATTCATCTTTCATATAAATTACGTGTGAACGATATTATATGCAGATTTTTTTTTTTTTTTACATTATTTCATGTTTTATTTTCTTTCTAACATTTATAATTCATTTAATTCACATCAAGTATGAATTACATAACTCGTAAGTGTAAGAAAAAAAAAGAAACATGAATTTTTTTTTTAATAATTTTATTTATTTTTTAATTAATTTGTGTATTATTTTTAATAAATTTAATGCATGATTATCCATACAAATAAACAAAAATAATTAAATGAAATTGTTAGATTTCATAAATTGAAGGATATTAATATTATAGATTGATAGCTCCAATTTACTCTTTAAAGTTAATTCTTCATGTACTGGTGTGTGCGTATGAACTTTTATTTCTAATATTTTTGTTTCTTATACTACAATTGCCTCTTCTAACTACGCAATTTATTTAGAAGTAAGAAAAGAAAAAAATTTTTTTTGCTAACATGGTAAAAGGGCTTATGTTTTATCTCACTTTTTAAAAAAATTGCTAGTGGTTAATAATTCATAATTGAGATGAAATTGATCAGTGAATGGTAAAGGAAATAGTGTCATATTTTGATTCACACAAATTGGAATTAAATCTCATGATAAAAATACAAATTTTAATTATTATTTTTTCATACATGTTTAGTTTAATATATTGTTCAACCGAAGTTACCGTAATATGTATTAAAAAAATTGAAACAGTTCCTATTAAATTGTAGTCTTTCATTTAAATTTTTTGAATAGTTATACTCGTTTCAGATGTAAAATTTCACATTCAGATAAAATACTTTTCAAAAATCAGATTCTCATCACAAATTTATTGCAAAAAAATTTGAAAAATAACTATAAAATAAAAATTGTAATCACTAACATTTGCTTTTATTTTACTTTTTATTTTATTTGCTATTCTTTTTTATAAACATTGTAAGCTACTTTAAAATGCTTTATAATTTTTTAAGGATATGCTTCAAGAGATGGCAGCACCAGCTATAAATTTCTGTTTCACAACCTAGTTTAATCAGTGGAAGTTAATGTATCCATTTAACAATTATATAATTTTTTTTTTTTAATTTCACTCGTACAATTCTTTTCTTACAGCTAAGAAACTAAAATATTAATTTCAAGAATATATTTTATAAATATTTTTTTATTTACAAATTGTCTTTTTTTACTCAAATAATTTTTTAAACATGAGAATATATTTCAACTAATTTAGTTTTTTCATACTACTATTTTTTTAAAAAAAAAATTTTAGCCCTTACTGTAAACCATTATTATTGAATTATAATTAGGGAATTAAAAATTGAATAATATCTAAAAATTTTTAATTTAAGCGAATTTTCAATTATATTTTGAAATATCTTATCAATATTAAATAAAAAAAGAAAAAAGACATTTGCTCTTTGCCCTATTTAAATCAAAATTTCGGAAATATATAAGAAAATAAATAGATATATTAGATAAAATTATGTTTTTAAATATATCCAGGAAATTCCGAGTGAATTGGTAGCCTTCCTTTCTCGGAAAAATAAAAATTATAAAAATGTGATATCCATTTGGCTTCTTCTTGAGAATCGTAAGTATTTGTTGCCAGTCTAGAATAGCGTACGATATTTTGCAAATTTTACTAACATGAAATGTGAAAGTAATTACACAAATAAATTTTGGATGAAATAGCCATATTCACTCATTTTCATGAATGTATATGTTGATTGATTGATTACAAAAGTCATAAGCCGATAAAAGTAATTTATTCTCTTATTAAAAGACATCTTAAATGATATTTTATGTATTAAATTTTATATAATGAATTTTTTATACAATATAAATAATATAAATTTCAGCATAATGAAATACAGTTTCGCTTAAACTAATTATTTTGCAAACTTCTTCTGATAGAAATTATCATTTTATTATTGCAGTACCCAACATTTATTTTAATAATTCTAAAAACAGTTTTAGGTTTTATGACTAATATTTTCTTATCAACTTTTTCTCTATTTGAATTCAGAGAAATTGCGAAGTAATATACCATGTACTGTCCTAATTATATTGCTTTTTACTACGAATTTCTCTTTCCAAAAACAATTGACAATTCATTTAAAATAGTTATTTCTTAACAATCAATTAAGCAATTGAAAATGAAGTAACTTTTACAACCCATTATGAGGCAGAAATTTTTCATTAATGAATGAAGAATTCATTCATCAATGTTCTCCAAGTTTCATGATAAAGATTTTTCAACAAGAACACTTCTTTTGATTAACATTTCATGCTCTTCATTCCAAAATAAAAAAGTAAACATGAAGCACATCTTATAAAGTTATAAATGGAAAATGTAGTTAAATAATGTAGTTATGTAGTTAAAATGTAGTTAATAAATAATTTACTGATTAATTTATTAACTACATTTTCAAAAGTTTACATACTTTCATTAAGCTTAATAAAGCCATGATTCCTTAGTTAATGGGAGAACTCATTAATCAATTCTGTGTGTACAAGTTTACTTTCGATAGATGTCAGATATATTTTTGCCAAGAAAAAAACAACTCACGATACATCAAACAAAAAAGAAGCTTTTTGATAATGGTAGTAAACAAAATCATATGCTATGTGAAATTCAAATAGAAATTACAGAAATGAATACATTATATGTTCGTGTACAACTTCCTCGAAATTCTTTTATAATTTAAAAAAGTCTATAAATTTAAGTTGTGAAAAAATTTAATTATTTTCTTCGATGATTTTGTGCTTTAGTTTACCGTATGTTATGTTAAAGACTCTTTTAAAAATTATGTTAAACATTTTTGGAAGCAAATGCTTCTGATTTTGTATACATTAAGCAATCATATGGTTTTTCTGAGAAAAAAAATCATAGGCTTTACATGTTATCTATTAATTGAAATACTGTAAAAAAAATGGTAAAGTGTAAGGTTTTTATAAAAAAAGTCCATACTTTTTTATCATTTTTTGCAAATGTGTGTGTGTATTTCGTGTATTTCCATTGTTGGAGATCTGCTCTGCCACACGCCTCGGTATTGATTCAAAGAGTTGGTAAAAACAACTTCACTCCAAGGAAAAAAAAAAAAAAAAAAAAAAACAGAAGGATTTCAGAAAAGTGTAAACATCCTTCTTTTACGCACCATTGACGGCAGAGACATATGCGGTTCTGGGTCAAGGGTAGACAAAGCAATGAACGTCTTGCTGACAGACCACTCTGCTGTTGAAAGAATCGAATGGTACGTGCAAACACTAGATGATTCATTACAGACTGTATGTGATGTGCTTGGTTCGTGATGTGGCTGAGTGATCTGTTATTGTCATGCGCACAAATTTCCTGTCATCACGCGAAGTGGTGCACTGTGGTGGATGTGCTAAAACACATCGTTCCGCCGTACCTTCCTGTAGGCAACAATCACATATCCGCATTACAGTTTTTTGGTTTCGTCCAACATGACTACCGATTTCGCTGAAAGATAATCCACAATCTCGATAGGCCACCATCCTTCCCTTGTAGGTCTCAGATACTTGATCAAAAAATGATCGCTGTTTTCTACATGGCATAATTGATCATTTTTTATTGAAAGGAAACCAAAAGGAAAACACAATTGCCGAACTTGAAATTATCGATATCTCCAAGCCTTAAATCGCTTTAAAGTGGCACCACAGATGCGCGTGATGTCCGTTTGTGCTGAATTTCTAATCATTTGAATTCCTTATCTCCGCTAATGCATGTAGTAAATTCCATGTTTGCATGCTTCTTTCAGGGTGTTGCATTTACGGTGTGGCCAGCAGTGTAATAATAAAATTTCTCATATACTTATCCAAAAATCAACATTTAAGCTATCAAATTTGTTTGATAATTCAAAAATTGTTGATGAAATAGAATATCATAAAACTGCCTATAACTGATCAAAGATGAAAAAATGAATCCTAATTTTAATCTTAAGATTCTTTATTATAATTTAAATGTAAAATGCATTTGTAAATCCTAATGAGGAATTAGCATTTCCGCAATTTATCTTCTGAAAGTAGTAAGATAAGTGAGATAAAATCCTCTATCATAATTGATAACCTCTTGATATAAATGAGAATTTCAAAAGATAAAACAGTGCAAAATTTCCTTCTCCTATGACTTTTTTCTTTATTTAATTATGGGTTAAAATAAATTTCGGAGAAGTGTTTTTTTGATAAACATTGATATACTTGTTTTATAAATGTCGTATTAATTACTAAATTATGCATTTTTGCTAATTTAATGCCTACTGTCATTTTTATTTAAATTTTTTTATGCCATTGTAAGATTCTTAACCAAGATTTTGATGATTTTTTTAAAAATTAAGTAAATAATAGACCATTTCCCACCATGCGACCGACAGTCAAACATCCAAAGGATACAAGATTTTTTTTTTACGTTCGTTTTTAATTTCTGGAATAGCTTTTCATAAGTAATAGGCCGGATATATCTATCTTGAAGAGAAAAACCGGGAAAGAATTTAAGAATAGCCCTTAACAGGTATCCATGCTGAAAACATTAGCATAACATCCATCTCCCATTGTACTCTAGTTGCTGGAATCAAACTCGAGAGCTTTCACTCCGAAGACCGTTGTCTTATCATCGTATCATTATTCCATGCCGAGCCCAACAATGCAGCATTTTGACCTCTTAGGTGGATTACGTTTGCAACCACTGGAGACACCAGATACATAATATTTAATTTTCAAAAGAATGCAAACAGAGTGTATTTAAAGCTATATTTTTAGCACTCTTTACAATGCATTTACCATATACCTTGTACGTCATTTATATTCAATCTTTATTTCGCGAAACCATAAATCATTTAAAAGATATCTACCAATGTGTCTGGCGGTTGTGGGTTTAATCAAAACAGCCCTTAGTGTAACAATAATTTAATTATTGAGGGTTAGGTTGTACATAAACAATAACAGAAACACTAAATTAAAAGGATAATTAAAACACATATGAAGAGAGTTCCAAATCAACAGCCTAAGTAACTGTCTTTCCTTCTGCCCGCTAGGGGCGCTCTCGGAAAGAAAGAGAGAGAGAGTGAAGTGTCACAGGGTTATTAGAATCAAATGCTAGTTATTAAAAGATTTATGATGGTCATGATGATTTAGGTTATGATGACCAAATTTTACTGTTTAAAACTATTTTTCTTATTTTTAGAACTATTATTTATTTCATCTACTTCCCCAGTGTATATAATGCTGATCATATACAGCATATATATAGAATCTATAGTTACTGTACAAGAACATACAGAATAGACATAGAGGTCAATATATTATTCTAACAAAGATTAAATTCTTAGAATCCACAGTATAATAAAATTATACTGACTTAAAATTAATAAGTTTAAAAGTTACTATGAGCTTAAAGCAGAGAATATGACATCGAAGTTCATCAAGCTAAACTCTGTTGTTGTGTTATGGCTTATCCTCGTTAAATATTTGACATTTAGCAGATTAACTCCAATAAATTGTTGCCAGTCAGAAAGTCGAAGAAACTCTATTTAATGATATTCAATAACAAATGTGTATAGGTTTTAAACATCATGTTTTAATATGCAGTATTTTTATACTTAAAGCAAGTGATTCTTCACAAGAGAAAAAATTTTAAAATATAGATCAACTTTATAAATATCTAAATACATTAAATTTAGGTAATACTTGTTAGAGTGCAGAATAATTATTGTTTTGGTTACGGGAAAATATATTTCGTAAAAGCCATTACATAGAAATAAATAATAGATTTTAAAACTGTTCATTCCACATAATTTAAGAAATTTTCTCCAAACTGGTTTAAGAATTTAACTGAGTTGAGTAATATTAATGACAACATAAATCTGCTAACATCTTTTCAAATTTATAAAGATCATGCTTTTAAGAAAATTATGCATTACTTTGGATCAAATTATCAACGGCTTTACTCAGCAAAAGCATGCAATGGTGCCATAGGAAATGGGATTATCAGATCCAGCGCTATAGTGGTGCCGCCTTGTAGCGGCTTCTTTTGTAATTTGCAACCAATTAGTATTCTTTTTCGATTGTTCTTCTTCAGAAAACTGCATTCTTTGGACAAGAAAAGACCTGTCGCATTCTGAACTTTTCATGCAAATATTTCTTGCAAAGACCTTTTAAATTTTAGTATTTTTATGTTTTAGTTACTTATTACTTTCAAAAGTTGTTTTTTACTTTTATATTTTCTTGTATTTACTCTTATTTAATAAATACTGTATTATGATTCGTTTAATACAGATAAATTATAGGAAATAGAGTTTCTTTTGAACTTTCATTTCCGCAGTTTATTAATCTCGTCAGAAACTTAGCTTTCTCTTGACGAATGCCAGGGCTGAAGACATTGTTTTATTTCTAAACGTCCTATTTATAATAATAATAATCGTTAAATTTATTTTCAAGCAAAATAAAAATCAGTTTTTAAATTTTTGGTACCCACAGCCTTAAATACTTTACAGCAATCACAGAGAATTTTTTTTCCGGAATTTTTTTAAAAATTTTTTAAAGCCTTTATTACCTTTTTTACATGATCGAATGGTTTATCGGAAAATAATCAAAGCAAAATACATCATCTAAAAATGGTTTGTTTCGTTAACACACTACTTATTTTTCATAAGTAGTGTGTTAACGAAACAAACTATTTGTACAAAAGATATGAAGTAATTTTGTAATTTGCGCTATAGTATTAAATAGCGTGGATTAGAAGATTAGCGCGTCTTAATCTCTTAATTCAAATCATTTTTTATATTTCACCTTATATATTCATTAATTTTGAAACTATAAATTAAGGGTAAAATATTATGCTGTATTTTGAAACATATTTTGAACTTTCAAGACGACTGATGAAAATAAAATTTAAAAATAAATGATTGTCATTTATGTAGCAAATTCATAGATACTAGTCTCTAATGATTGTTCCAAAATATTAAAGATTTATTTATTCGATAATATTTTTAAAAAATAGAAATATGTGCTTTTAATTTTAAAAAATTGAACGTAATATCTATGATTATGTAAACTTACTCAGCAAACACAAAAACTCATCGTTGGTAATAGAAAATTCAAAGCCTATATATTGATCGAAATAAAATTTCTTCTGAAACGTGTTTCAGTTTTTATTGAAATTTAGCTGTACAAACGCAATGAATTAGCTAAAGAATTCCCTGACCTGTCTTATATAGAATGCAGTTTTTAACAGAAATATTTGCATCGAAAATTCTTATTTACCAAAGAAAAGAGGCAAACATTTTCAGTTTATTTTGAAATTTTCAACACAGTATTGTTATTTTATTTTATTATTTTTTTGTTTTTTGACAAAGGAAAAATACTTTTCGTTGTTATCATAAACTTTCTTTTTCAATAAGTAAATAAGAAAGGAAATGTTATCTGAATAAGATATTAAGCGAAACTTCCGGGAAGGAAATATCCACTTCCGGAATCTCAAATAATATTGAAGAATATAATATGGTACACATCTAAGAAATGCTTTGTTTACTCTTCGAGTAGGTCTTAATTCATTGGTAGCTGCATCTCTTATTATTATGTCTACCTTATCAAGGAAAAACATAAAAACGCATTAAACTCAGCATGGTCAATATTTCTATTTGCGCAATCTTTGATATTTGACTCCTTTCTAGATGAAAGAGTAACATGAATTAATGATTTTTTTTTAATAAAAGAAATTTAAATCAGTGAGATTTCTTTTATTCTATGGCTTATTAAATTATTATGAATAATTAATGTTTCCATATTTAATTTAAAAAATATCAAATAGTTTATTTAATGACATGCATTTGAAATTAATTCGATATATGAATACATTTAACTTAGAGAATAATTTTTCCAATTGTTCTCACGAAACATGCATTCTAGTTTTCAGTCAGTACATACAAAATATATGTGTGTGTGAATAAACGTTTTTGCATATTTATTAGGATAAGAAATTATGTGTGTATATATATATATATATATAATGTTAAAATGTTTCACTCCATTAAGAATGGTATATTTACAATTACAACTGCATATTTAATACTAGCAGATATCATTTTGAAACCCCAGACACAGCACAATAGTCACAATAATTTTCTCCAATCTGATTGAGACATAGTTTTGCAGATTTCATTATATTTTTACCGTTTACATCCATATCAAGCAGTGCTTTTCGATAAATGATAATGTTTAAATACAATGTTATATATAATGGTATTTAAATGGTATTATTTAAATACCATGTTATATAACATTGTATTTAAATAATACCATTTTTTTATATTACAATTTGAAAATTATATACTTTAAAAAGTAATAAAAATAAATATATAACATATGTTTAAAAATTTTTAATCAATATCTATAATTGAATATGAAATTTAAGTTTATTTTGCACCAATGAAGCCCTCCCAAATAATAATAAACGCTACTAAAATCTTCCAGCTAGAATATTGGCCAAAAGTATTTGGAAATTCTTGTATTAAAAAAGTTCTAATACATATTATATTATTTGGTATGCTTTACTTATAAATTTATAAAAAAATAATGATTTCAATGTTTCGTACAATAATTTTTAGTCAAAAAGTGAATTTTTGCCCTTTTGAATCATTATTGTTGTACTGATTTATTTGAGATCACAAATTTAGTGATTGAAAATATTGCGAAATATTACTTGTTATTTTTTTTATAAAAATAGTTCAAAAAAAAAAAAAAAGCTGAAGTCAATTATATCAAACAATTGTCAAATTAGCTTCTTTTTTTTAATACAAAATAACTTTCTATGACTGTTATCCTGCATTACATAAATCGAAAATTAGTTTTAAAAAAACAATATATTTTAAACAAGTGTAAAGGCGAAATTCAAAAGTCATTTGAAGTAAGACGTAGTTGCAAGTACATTAATCATTTCCTCTGGAAGCTTTCGGGATTGGTTATTAAATTAACTTTCCCCTTTCGATCAAAAAAAAAAAAAAGAAAAAAAGTTCACTGAAGTTGAGAGCCTTGACTCATTTCATCATTTAACAGCGACTGAATTTGAAGCAGTTCGGAATACTAGTACCAAACAAGTAAGTAAACTTTAATATTTTTTTAACTAAAACGTTATAATCAATAGTGACCTGAAATTATTAATAAATAAAACTTCAAATACCAAAAAAAATTTATAATTATTTTTAAAAAAAATCAGTATTATATTAAGGGTTAAAGCAGAAAAAACTAGGGATAATGGAGGGGAATATTATTAATGAGCTTTAAGGAAGTTTAATTTCTGAGTAATTTTAGAAGTCCCAAATTTGAAAATGGTTGAAAACTTATTCTAAAATTTAAATTTAGAAATCAACTGTTATTTTTTTCGTTCTGTATATGCATTATTTCCCTAAAATCCTTTTCATTTTATTTGTCCATGTTTATCAATTAATTTCTTTTTTGTTTAAGAAACCATGCAGCAAAAGTAACTTGCATTATGCTTCCACCTATAGTGTATATATGATAATTTTATGATTGGATCAATTTTTTTTATAATGGTGGGGTATTATTAGGTATTAAAAAGTGGCAATTGTTTTTACAACCACGTATCGATAATTTGCTATTAATATTGCATAATAAATGTTGTACGTTTCAAAGAATTAAGATTATCCAGGAAGGATACACCAGGTATTGCCAAATAAAAATGCTTATTTGAAACTAAATTATCAAAAAGCTATAAGACATATTCGTAAAAATGTATTTCATTGAACAAATGCTATAAATGAAAATCTTTTAGTTATAATTAAAGTCGCATTATGAAATGTGCTTATAAGATATTAATAGATTAGATAAGAACGTTCTTGAAGATTTGTTATTTTTATATTCATTTAAAGGATTACTGGAAGTACCTAAGCTTTGCATAATTTTTGGAAGTTAAGGTCAATAATATATTGTATGCACAACATGTATTTATATATACTGACTAATTAATTACACAAATCTAGGATTAATATTTTAATAAATCACTTTTTGGATGAATCTCTCATTCATTTGAATATGCAGTCTGCATGCTTCTGGATTGCATTTATGCCTAGAGAATACCCTGTATTGGCTGTGTAACTTTTTAGATCTTATAAATTAAATGAGAAAGGAGAGTGATATCGGATGCTATTTTCCTACTTATTTCTCATATTTTCTATAAGATTAAAATTTGGGCACAGATGTCGTATAATCCATGATTTCAAATTCTGAAATTTTTTGGCGATGAAGAAAAGTTGCCAAGATGAAGTATCGTGACGTGCGCGATGACGTAAAAACTAGGGTTACCAAAATAGAATTTTCTGCATAATCCTAATAGGTCTGTTTCCATATGTATAACGTAATAAAAACGAGGTTGCCAGGTATATAAGAAAATCCGCCAAAAAAATCACCAATCTCAGAATATGGCATCATGGATTATACAAACCCTGAGCCAAAATCTGATTCTGGTGTGGCCAAGGAATATATTGAAAATCAGACATGCTATCTAATTTTGAACACTTTTGAGACTAAGGATATCTAGGCATCTCATGGCTGTTTGTGCAACTTCTATCCAACAGAATGTGCTTCATATTTGAATACTGCCATCAAATCTCCGCACATATCGAGTAGATCAAGATGAATTCATGGCTTCGAGGGGACTATCACCAAATCTAAGCCTTGCATCAGTGTAAAAAAGGGGTAGCTGTTTCATCCAACAGCATCATCCATCTCCAATCCACAGGCGTCCAGTGTCTTCATTCTCCATACCATTGAAATCTATTATTTTACATTTCGGCTACAAGTAAGAGTTTTTCTCACAAGTATCCGACTATGGATTCCTCTGCAATTTTCTGCTCATGGTTTGACTTTTTTGTGTTGGAATTCTGCAAATGATTGAGTTAGGGAAAGCCTTGTTTGATGATTTTTGTCATTTGAAGCATAATAGATTCCTTTTTGTATCGTAAAATTCTTCAGGGAAACACTGGTCACGGATTTCTTAAAAACATGTTTGGGACCGTATTTATGTCTTTTAGAACCGACTGTGGGTTCTTATTTCATTTTTAAAACTTCTGGTACGGCTACTTTTGAGAACCTTATGAGACTTGTTGTCTTTGAAATCAAGGCCCCTGCTAAATCTTCACCAACAGTAAGTGCTTTTTAAATGATGAAAGATATGTCATTTTTTTCAATTTTACTTCTTTCTTTGTTTAATGACCTCTTACACTTTATTTATTATAGCGACTTATAATCTACGTCACAAGAAAATTTGCATCTTTCATTCTACAGGCATTTATACGAAAATCTCATTGATTTCTTAATCATTGGTCAATGTGCATATGTTGACCAATAATAAATTTTAAATTAATTATTTTTATAACAATTTTATTAATTTTAACAAAATTTCAAAGAAATAAAATTTATTTAAGGTATTAAATAAAATAAATTTTAAATAAATAAAATGTATTAATTAATGTATAATTTTATTTAAGGTGCGCTAGTTAATAAAAGCACATATATATTTCGATTATTATTATATATTAATATGTACTCATATTATATATATTAAATATGTTACATTCTATAGTTCAAAATCTGTTTAAATGTATTTATTTTAAAACTTAATTTCACTTAAATTAACCAATAAAAATATTACTGTTCTATTCATTGAAATGAAATTAATATAGTAAAACCTACCTATCCAATGAATTAGAATAATTAACAACATATATATATATATATATATATATATATATATATATATATATATATATGCAAAATATTTTTCGTATAATTAACAAGATTAATATATTATAATTTGGAAGCAAAAACTACATTATCAATAAACATTTTCAGCAATGTTAACATGTGAAAAGCTTTTTAGTTACCTTTATAATATTTAAGCAGTTTCTCACGATATCGTTTAAATATGCATAAAAATGTGTTGAAATATTGATACACACAAATTCCTTAAGATAATAAAAACTTTACATATGATTATTATGCACAGATATTAGAGAATGAGAAATTTCATTTATCTTCACGTCTTTAAGTTAAATTATTGTATTTTATGTAATCAAAAGCTGCTTACAGGATATCAAATTATGTGTCAAAATACAAAAGGCTCTTTGATTGATTTTGAATCACTATACAAAATGGCTAAAAGGTGACATATCCATGAGGCGATGGTGGTTGAATTGAACAATAATTATCTTTTTCAATAATAAATTTTATCTATGGTGGACTGATCTGATATTATTCTAGAAACCACTACGCACATGAATGCACGTTTTTCCGAAAAACTGTAATGTCTGTCATGATCATAGAATAATGATTTTGGACAATATTTTATAATAGAAAAACTTATATATTCTAGCACTCTAAAAGAAAAGTGTTAGGTTTATTTGAACGTATAGTCAGCTGTAAAATCAGTTTTTTAATATATTATTGGCATCATTTCTCAACAGTTTGGTATATCGACATTTTCCATTATATTATCAATACATGTGAATTGATTGGAAATAATTGACCATACTTTCTGACTTCTCATACAAAAAATATATTTAAGAATCTACTGCATGACAATTGTAAAAATTGATGATAATTCTAAATCTTTAAATGTTCAGGTTATTGTTAGGGCAAAGAATTTTTCTTAAATAATGAAAATATAATTATTTACAGAATTGTTAATTTGTATTATTGCATGCATTTTCATTTATATTATAATGACATACAAAATAAACAAAATTGTTTTTATGTCCTAGAATAAAGATAGCAGGCATTGAAATTACATGGTCACCCAAGGTGGATTACTTGGGACTAACAATCGATAAAAGGCTTACTTGGGAGCCCCATATATCTAAAATTAAGAACAAAATTATAGCAGCGAAAACAACATTGTACCCACTTATCGCACATAAATCAAAACTCTCATTGATGAATAAGCTGCTCATTTAAAAGGCCTTTTTGCGCCCTATTATCACGTATGCTGCTCCAGTTTGGGGTGGAACAGCGGCCCTGAACATGAAGATGCTGGAAAGATAGCAAAATAAATTACTTAGGTTAGTGTCAAAATCGTAATATCATTTCAGAAATGATCTTATCAGAAAAAACTTGGGAGTTTTAACGCTTTCGCGTTATATCAAATACCTAGCTTTTAGGTTCTATGATAAACTCTATCATACAAACAACACTGAAATATAAAAATTTGAAAATTATAACACCTACCATTTAATTAACTTCCATAGACCACGCTCAGTTCTCAGAATTAGACCGCATTCTAACTATCCAATCACTAATCGACGCTCAAGAAAAAGGAAGAAAAAAAAAACAATAGGATGACTTAATGGAAAGCAATTAGGAACATCGAGTTTGTTTGTATACAAGGGAACAGTATATACGGACAACCTGAAACTGTGTCATTATGGGTGGCGCAATCTGTTGGCTTTATTGTATATAACTCTAATGAAATGATTACTTGGAAAAATTTATTCTGGTGTATGTAATTGGTTGTCTAGTTTCATTATCGGAACTTGGAAAATTAATTGTTATTGTGTTAATTGTATTTTGTGAAAATAAACATTTAAAATAAAAAAGAATATATATATATATATATATATATATATATATATATATATATATATATATATTTATATATATGTGTGTGTGTGTGTGTGTGTGTGTGTGTGTGTGTGTGTGTGTGTGTAGAAATAATATGAACAAATAAAGGGAAAAAAGTTAGAATAAGGATTAATATTGAATTACAAATCTCTGTTCTAATCCAATGGATCAGAATGGTGAAACATATCATTACTCATTGTTACTATAAATATTGTGATACCATGCAAAGTACTACCAACTTGGGAGCACTTACCTTAGGTTATCAAAAAGTTGAGACTTATTTAAATTTAAGAATTATATGTGTTTTGAGTATTCTATTAGCAGTGAACTTAATTTTTTAAAATAATGGGATAAATGGCCTAACGGCTAGACACCTATCAACCATTAGACCTAATCTTAAATTTCTATAAGAATAGTAAAGTGTCAGATCTCACGCATATTCAAAGAAGCCAAATTACAAAACTCGAGTAATATAGCACAGATTAATTATGATCAAAACCCTCCAATTTTTAGATGGTTTCTTCAAAAGTAGTATCTAAAGTTTAAACAATGTACAGTCAGCTAGATAAGACAGGTTGCAAACAGAATAGTGTACTTGACTGCAAAAGAAATTTACGGGTATTGGAAGTAGATTGTAATATCTAAAAAAAGATTAATTGGAGTTAAAATAATCTCCATCGGCATTTGTGTTTTCCAGAATCAATAATTTAGTTAGTGAGTACCTTCATTTATGTATCCATACTGTTATTCCTAAAGTAAGTTGCACGTTTTTCACACGACCGAGCAGTGATTCCCAAGCCAGTTGTCACAGATGTTAATGACAAACGTCATCTGTAAAGTGTCACAATTGTAAATCCTAGTCGATTGACTAGTGGAAAATAAGTAATTGGTCATATGAATCCTCTATAACACTTTTCATACAACAGGGCTAGTACAGATAGTCTTCGAAAAATACTAGTACAAACATATGATCGTTATCGATACATCCCAGATGTCAAACATGGAGATCAATGTGAGTTGCTATGAATTCATAATTGTAGCCATAAATAAATTATCACTTTAAAGAAGTGCAAACATTTTTTTAATTAACCAGTATCATTCTATGATACGAGCTTTGTTTCTGGAAGAAAAGAAAGCCAAGATTGTTTAAGAAAATTACTTTTAATTTTTAAGAAAATTACTCCATTAATTATTGTCTAATCATGGTTCAGTAAAAACAAAAAATGGTACAGGTGCCGTATAATCCATGATTCCAAATTTTGAATTTTTTTGGCGATGAAGAAATGTTGCCAAAATGACATAACGTGATGTGCGGGATGGCGTAAATTCTTGGGTTACCAAAATAGAATTTTCTGCATAATCCTAATAGGTCTGTCTCCATATGTATGACGTAATATAAACGAGGTTGCCAGACAGATAAGAAAATCCGCCAAATAATCGCCAATCTCGGAATTTGGAATCATGGATTATAAGGCACCTGTGCCCCCCCTCCCAAAAAAAAGCGAAACATTACCTTGGCTTGCATATTCTTTGACCTTAACATAATGGAAACGTTGTGGTTAATTTTAAAGCATTCAATCTGAAACTCAATCCTCCTCCGGCATTTCTCCCAGTGTTTTCACAATACATTCAAAATGTATGCTAATATATATTCTTTTAAACAATGTTCAACACTTATATGATTTTATTCCCTTTGAATCCAAGCAATATTAACATTAACTTAATTAGAATCAAACATTAACATTACTTAGGATCACCAAAGGCGATTTCAAGTAATGTTTTTAAAATACTCTTTTATGAAAATTAAGGTTTTTTTTTTTTTTTTTTTTTTTTTTATAACCACTTACATGTGATAGTGTCATAATGTCACAAAAATTTCCTCGTAAATTTGTTTGTTTTTCAGTTATAATAGAATATTTAAAATTTATTATTGTGATATCATTCATTATTTACTAATTATATGTGCAATTTGCTGAAAAATTAATTATTGTTGAGTAAATTGTTTTGAGTGAATGAATATTTTCAAAAACATATAGAGCAAATTTAGAATCGTCAAAAAATTGTAATGTATACGTTTTTAGATTAAGTTTACACAGTAAAATATTTAAATATCACTTTTACTCTACGAGTTTAATTGGTACTCATAATAAAATACGGTTTATTGTAAACTTAAGCGAATAATTAAAAGTTTAAATTTACTCATTTTATAATTTTTATTACTTATTTCAGCATACTACTTAAATCTTAAAATGATAATTCAAAATTTTTATCATACTAATTTCTTTTAATATACTTTGGTAACAGCTACTGATTTAATTATTATAATTTATACACTCTATTATTATATATGTATAATCATTGTTATTATATTTGTATTATTATGTATGTATATTATATATGTAATTATTATATATATAAATATGTAATTATTATATATTATAATATGTGCTTTCATTTGTTTTAAAAATACTCAAAAAGAAATTTCTCGCAATTTCAGCTGGTCTCAAAGGTAAAAAAAGAAAATGAAAAAAGTGATTACAGTATTATTCTTGTTTGGCTGCGTTTATGCAATAATAGAAGGAAGTCCAACATCAGGTAAATGGAAACAATCATAATAATATCGCGAATCTTAAATATATATACAATTTTTAAATAAAATGCTTGAATAAATTATATCACGAATTTATGTTTCAATAAAATGAAATTGCGTGAAACTATTAAAAAAAACTAACTTATATTTTTAGGTTAGATATAATATAGATATTATATCTAACCTCTTTCATACAAGTGAATATGTTCGCAAGTTTATTTTAAAGATTTATATCAATGGCACAGGTGCTGTATAATTCATGATTCTAAATTCTGAGATTGGCGATAGTTTGGCGGATTTTTTTCATGTATCTGGCTACCTCATTTTTATTACGTCAAACATATGAAGACCTTCAAGAATTATGCAGAAAATTCTATTTTGGCAAACCTAGTATATACGTCATCTCGCACGTCATGATAGGTCATATTGGCATTATTTCTTCATCGCCAAAAAAAATTCAGAATTTGTAATCATGCATAATACGACACCGGTGCCATATCAATTTAAATTTATATGCAGAAGGAAAATTTAAAATGGAAATAAGATCATTTTTGACAAATAAGCTTCCTAAATGTCAAAACTGTCCAAAAATTTCTACAAAAAAACGATTTATTCTTTACAGAAATTTTCAGAGAAGTTACTTCTTTTGATTCCTTTTATGTTCATATAAATTTCAATTACAGAGCTTTGTATGACACATAATTTGTAAGCTCAAAATAAAATATCATGAAACATTTAGAAACTTTAAAATCTTTAGCAAAATATCCTAAATTCGAAAAAGTTTTGCTCACTTGGCTGAGAAAAATTAGAAGAATGAACATCCTTGTTGATGGCAATGCCATTAAAGTGAAATCCAATTGTTTCGCTACGATGCTGATTATAAAAAACTTTAAAGCTTCAGAATTTAAATAATGTGAAGATTTTCCTACAGATAACGAACATTTTCAAAGGAAACATCACTTAGCTAACTTATGGTCCTAAAGATATTTTCAGAACTGATTAGAACGAAAATCATTTTGTCGGAAATGTAACTTTCAGGGTATATTTGAGTCATTTCGTATGGTACAATTCCACCATAGCAACACTCATCTGTCTTAGTGATAATGTTACAGAAATGATTCTGACAAATACCCTATGACAATGATTTTTATATCACATTTCTTAAACTTTATACTTATTCCAGCCTTCAAATAAATACGTCTGATATTAAAAGTTCATTTTAATGTCATTAAAATGGACTGAATGTGTAGAGAACATGGGTTATTTAGGTACATTTAGCTAGTCTAAATTTTCCTTTCCATCATTTGAAATCAAAAAACATCATAGGAACTTGTATGGATTAAAAAGATATTCCACGTTTCTCTCTCGCTTCTTTCTCTCTCTCTCTCTCTTTACACACACACACACACACCCACACACACACACACCCACACACACACCCACCCACACACACACACACCCACACACACACACACACACACACACACACACACACACACACACACACACACACACACACACACACACACACACACACAACACAACTACAACAACAACAAAAACAAATGATGATTAAAGAATTTTTGTACAATGTTAAAGACAATTCCTAAAGTGTATGGCTTTTTAAAGAGGAATGAAAGTGTAAGACTAGTAATTATAGTATAATATAGTACTTGTATAACTAATTTATTTTATTCTGTCGATTCCGAAACACACAAATATACATAAAGTGCTAAGAATTTGGACTAGAAGAGCAAATAACGAAATATAAATCGTTGCAGTATACCAATTCTGTCTCAGGCAATAAAAAAAAAGAAAAACCTTAAATAATGTATTCAGGGGGAATCAGTTAATTATAAGACAGTATCTTACATATTTTTCTGTAAGAGAAAATCTGTAAGAGAAATTTCACTCTAGCTCAAAATTTCAATCATACATATTTTGGGCACATGTGCCGTATAATCCAGGATGCCAAATTCTGAGATTGGCGATTTTTTGGCGGATATTTTTATGTATGTGGCAAGCTCGTTTTTATTACGTCATGCACATGGAGACCCATAAGAATTATACAGAAAACTCTATTTTGGTAACCCTAGTATTTATTAGTATCCCTTCGCGCACGTCAGAATAAGTCATCTTGGCAACATTCCTTCATCGCCAAAAGAATTCAGAAATTGGAATCATAGATTATACGGCACCTGTCCTCATTTTTCTCCCACATCATTAAGACCACAGGATGAGTTCATCATTTTTAGTTTTATGAGAGAATTCAATAAAGTCTCTTTTCTAACTCATTATATAAAATTTATATATTAAACTCATTATATTAAACTTATATATTAAACTCATTATATTAAACTTATATATTAAACTCATTATATTAAACTTTTTACTATAAATAAAATTATCCTTTTACAAATGTAGTTTTGAATTATTTATAATTTTTTCGAGAAATTTGAATTCGAAATTACATTTTTTTTTTCAGATTGAGTATATTTGAATATTTAAAATTAAAATCAATACATTAAATTTTAATATAACTTCATAAATATTTTTGTATATGCAGTATATTAAAAATAAGAATATATAATTTTTCATTTCAGATTTTTTTTTAGCAATTTTTAGACTTTATTACTGTAAGAAAATTTCAATTTTTCAATTTCCTAAGATATCTTACAAGCACAACATCCCGCAATAAAACATCATAATCATCGAATGAATATATACTTACAAAATCAAATTTACATAAAACAGAATTACTGTTATTAATCTGAATTTCCTTTTATTCTTGTGAGAGCAAATTTAAATGAAATGAATGTTATAGATGTTGTATGAAAAAGTCTTAAATATTTTTTCAAAATTTTCAAGTGAATAAAAATTTATTATTCAATAAATAATGCATTATTTAGTGATTGTAAATGCAAAACTTTAAATGAATAAAAATGTATTATTCCATATATTAAAATTTTTTTTCATCTTTAAATATTATTTTGCAGTTGTGGGGTCAAATCAGTCAGAAGAAGGCCGAGAACTGTAAGTAGACATCTTGAATACTAGAAGTAAATTAACATAGGAACACAATTGAATTATTATTAAAAAATACAATTGGATATTAATTTGAATTTGCTTTTTCCAAAAATATTCAGCTAATGAAGGATTACCTTTATGCAGGTTTGAAATCATCTAAAAAACTTTCTCCTTACACATATCAATGATATGAAGTAAATATTTCAGTTTCTGCACCTATAAAATCATAAAAAAATTAATATAATTTCTTAAGTTAACATTTCATTAAAATAATTAAAATTAGTTAACATTACTTTCTAGTCAATGAAATATTTAGCAAATACAATACAAAAAAGCATTGTAATAGTTTATCAAATTAATTTTATAAGTTTATTATTAAATTACTGATAATAAATTGACATATTTACTTATTTATATTGATGTAAATTATTTATTCATTTGATTTTGATCTAACTCTGAAAGCAACTCTGAACCATTAAAAATTTCAAACATTTGATAATAGTAATAAAAATAAATATTATTTTTACAAAATTGTTAACTTCAAGGTGGTATTAAGGAATAAAGATATATAAACCTTCACGAGAAAGATGGAATTTCAGTGTATCTTATACAGTTTTCATGCCTAAAATAGCATTAATCTCTAGTAGTTAACTTGATTTCAATCTGTTTAACTTCTTACTTTCACATGAAAAGAGCTTACCAGACACATCACGCATAAATCTGATATAAAAATCACTCTATTAAATGATTTATATGTTGAAATTTTGTTTCAAAATGAAATAAATCTTTTTGACGACAGGATCGAGAGTTACATTTGCCGTAATACAATGGTTTCGCACATATTAGTAAACTCCAATCTGTTTCCAACAGTTTTGACAAGAAGCTGTCCTAATTGAATTTTGTGATGGAAAATTTTAAGTTTTTCATTGGTTATTTTCTATTTCGGCTATATTTCATAAAGTTGTTAATCCAAGCATCAAATTGATTTGGATGACTCTTCTTCCATAAACAAAGTTGTTTTGGCAGCAGTGATGCTTTTCGTCATGCTTGTTGCCTTTCATGTGATATTCTTACATATTTTATTATCAATCACTAATGCTGCTTTTTCAAACCTGGCAAAAATGCTTGTTAAAAGCTTAAAAATATAGCATTCGACTTTTTTTAAACACATTGAACTATTTTCTGAAAGTTTAAGCTGATTTCTGATCAGAAAAATAACATGTTTTGACTAAATTCCTAATATTAGGGTTAAATATTATATTTTTGACGAAAACATACAAAAACGTTCTTTGAAATTTATCAGAATCTATATACAAGTTTCTTTTAAAACTTAGCGCATACGTGTAGGATTTCATATATCTTGCTTCACTTTTTTAATTATTTTACTAAAAATACCGTAATGCTCTTTAATTGGTTTGGTTATTTTATTTATCGCACTCAATAGTAATTTTCTCACAGGAGATCTAATTAGACTTAAAGTTTAAAGTAGATTCCAAGACGCTACAATCATCCACACCCAAGGTGAGATTAGAACCCATAAAATATCTATATAATTTTCTAGGAAATAAAATAAGACATGTATTTTGATTCATATTGCATTTAAAATTAATATTTCAATTTGTATAAAGTGTATTTTAAGAATAATTTTTAATTAAAAATGAAAAGTATAAAAATTTAAAATGCACCAAAGAGTAAATGCTAACAAATAAACTTTGTAAATACTAGTTAACATTGAAACAAGCTCTTTTCGAAACTTTCGTTTTGTCGTTGTTGATACTTTCGTTAAATGTAATGCATACGCTATTTTTTTATGTCTTTGAATGCATCGATGCAGAGTTCTGCATCGAATTATAGTCTTTGGTACAAGCCCTCAGAACTTCTAATTGCATCGATTTTTTCAAAACTTCATTATTTAGTTAAAAACTATGTATCTATGCTTAAAAAAAATCTGATGCTTAACTATATTAATACATTTTAATAATGATAGTAAATGAATATTATATTTCAAGAGAATCAATTTTTCCTTATTATATAAACATTTAATTTTGTGCATGTATTCATATTAAATTTTAAATTTGCATAATTATATACAGAGTTGAATCTAGAGTCGTGCAACATGTCTCATAATTAAAGGAGTGTCTATTTCGCATTACAAATCTATAAATTCCTGTTTTATATCATTGCTGCATAAAATACAAAAAATACACACATTTCTCCTTTCTATTCCAAAAATAGTTATAATAGTTAAGAAAAAGTGTCAATTTCTTAACTTTTTTTAGTTTTTGCTTTGAATTAATGGCATCTTATCTTCCAATGTAACTCCAATCTTTTAGCATGAGCGAAAAGTATTATCTGTTATCTTTAACTTCATGAATGTTTTTTGTGTCTTGTAATGGATTTTAAACATAAAATAATCGTATAAAGTAACTGTACTTGATCCTAATGAGAGTCAAACAGATTTTGCTCTATTAATTTATAATGGATTTTAAACATAAAATAATCGTATAAAGTAACTGTACTTGATCCTAATGAGAGTCAAACAGATTTTGCTCTACTACTTTATAATGGACTTTAAACATAAAATAATCGTATAAAGTTACTGTACTTGATCCTAATGAGAGTCAAACAGATTTTGCTCTACTCTCAATGGTAGATACATTACATCTGGTAGATACAATAGAAAAATATCAATACAGTAGCAGATAATAAAACATATGAAAGTCGTTATAAGCTATTTATATACTAACTACGTTTTACTTAATTCTTTTCAGAGATGATACAACCTATTCCTGAGCAGCAAGACAGAAAAAGTAGTTTACATTGAGCTTAGAGTGTAGCATTTCCAAGTGTGTTATTTGTACCACTTAGCTGTTATAAATTATGAAAGTTAAGCAAATCTATCAATTATTGATATGAATAAAAGATTTACCGTAAAAGTCTATCGAAAGTTACATAGTATCCGGAAAATTGGTCTCGATATACACTCAATGGTATTTACGTATACACCGGAAAAAAATAACTTTTAGATTAATAATGTGTTATATAATGAAAATGTTACACACACTGTTTGGTACTTTTTCGGGAAATTATGATAAGATATTTATGTTCATTATTTAATCGGTGTTTTTAATCTTTTCAGGACATGTGCATATACTCAAGGACAATGTGTTGCTGGCAACGACTGCAGTTGTTGTGGCCAATACGACAAATGTGATTGCACTTGGAATCTGGGTGTGAGAACCTGCAAGTGTAAAAGAGTCGCTATTTTAAGTGATTGGAAGCAAAACCTCAATTGTCCTCAGTAACTCCAGGGGTATTATTGAATTTATACTATGATAATAAAAAGAAAAAATAAAGAAAAGAAGAAAAATGGTTATATCTCTTGTAAACTATTAAAAACATGTTATGTTCATTTGTTATATTATTGTCAAAATAGGCTATGTAAGGAAGTTTTGCTTCATTTCGTATTTAAATATAAAAAAAGAGATATCTTTTGATTTTCGGTAAATTTGAAAATTACTGCAATTTATTGGAAAAACTTAAACAGAGATGATAAGACAATAAAATAATATTTTAATATGTTCACAAAGTGAATTCAGTTATAACATCAGAAACAAAACTCATAATGAATCAATACTCGAAATTAACTGCATCATGTGTAAAAGTTCTTTCATTTCACCATAATACCTTAATTCATTCGCTTTTGAATGGAAGATTCAAACGTTTGTCTCCAGTTTCAGTTTTAATAATGAAAAGCCTGAGTTTTTATTATAAAAGGCAAAGATTTTATGTAAAAAAAATGTCATCATTCCTTAAACAAAATAGAAATATTGTAAAAATAAAAGCGAAGAGAATTCATATACATAAGTAATATTCCAATACAAAACTATGAAATGCTTGTTTTTTGTTTAAAGGGAAAGATCTCTGAAAAAGTTCTACTGTACACAAATTTACATTTAAATAATAACTAATTCAAGAAATGTGCAAAATTGTAAAAAAAAAAAAAAATGTAATCCTTATTTGGGTTAAATATAAAGATATTTTACCTACCATTAGAGATTATATGAATCTTTTCAAAATAAAGATAGCACGTCTTTTTATATGCTCTTTATATCTATAAATCTAGTCCCGCCAACTTGTCTAGTGGTCAGCGTGCCTGACTACGGATAGAGAGGTCCTGGGTTCGAATCCCGGCTCAGGCATGGATGTAATTTCTCCCTCTCTATCCTGTCTTTTTCCTTTCTTTGTGTGTGAATGAGGTGTGAATGGTTGCCTACCCTATAAACTGGTCCTTATAGCATGTGTGTGTACTGAAGAAGTCGGAGTCCATACCAAATACGGTTCAGTTGGAAAAGTGGAGCAGCGCACTCCAATTTGCCAGCCTATCTGGCACACGAGAACAACAACATCTATAATTTTTCTGACTATTAACCATCAACGTTTCATACTAGTTATTAATAATGGGCAGAAAAAATTATTAATTCATTACAGTGGATTTATACAGGGTAGAAAATAAATAAATGTAATGTTTCAATAAAAAGAAAACAATAAGATTTTTTAAAAATTTCGAGCAAATAAAAAATGTTGCAAATGATTTTGAGAAAGATTTTTAAACTCATAAATGATTCTGTATTCAAAAAAAAAAACAATTGAAAATGCCAGAAAAATTGTCTGACTATATAGTAATAAATCAATCAAGTGAAAAACTGATCGCAAATACAAATTTTAAAAGCTGAACAATTTTCGATTAGTATTCGGTCGTGGTTCATGCGACTAAAATTAAAGTAAAATTAAAAAAAAAATCAATTAATACATGATTCAATAAGAATTACATTCATAAGAACATTTTATGCATGATGATTGATTGTTTTGATTCATTTGATTACTCACGCAAAAACAGATTTACTAATCCACAAATAAATACAAAACTAAATTTTTATATGGAAATAATGGAAAGGTCATTGTGAATGGTTGATTTAAAATTTAAAGAAAATGTATACTTGAAAAATTAACAATACAGCTTAATTTTCAAAAGGATTTAAAAATACTTTGTTAAAAATAGAATAATTTTCGAGCATTATAAAGACAATAAAGAACACTAAAGAACTATGAATTTAATTCGAAGCACAAAACTCTAACTGTAGTTTACGATATACAGATAAAAAAAAAGATTTATTTTAGAAGATGGAATTTATACAAGAATGTTAGGGCATATCATAAAAATAATGTATGAGGCAATATTTCAAAACTATCACAATTATTTTTCGCAAAAGGAAAAAATTTTCCTATTTTTTTTTCTTTTCGAATAATTTTTTTTTCTTTCTAAAACTGTTATCCGTTTACAGGCATTGAAAAATCAGAGTACTCGGAAACTTATAGCAACTTTGTAACTGCCATAAATGATAATACGAAAATATATAACTTGATATCATTCAGAAAAATCTGAACTAGAGATGTGGAAATTTGGAAATTGCACAAGGTTAAAAGCAAATCACACAGAAAAATACTATTGTCTTAGAAAAAAGTCATGGTAAATTTAGTGATGAAATATACAGTTCATTCACGTTATAATGACCTCCACTTACTTCCGACGTCGATGTTAAATAACTAATCACAAAAAGCAGGTGGCAGCATGGTGCAGTTAACTATATAAAGGTTGTGTGAGGGCTCGGGAAAACATTGCAATCGTTGGTGAAATGCAGAGACGAAGCGATTTATCCGATGTTCAGAAAGGCATGATCATTGGATTTTGGGTCAATGGTAAAAGCATTTCTGAATCGGTTAAGTTTGTGAACTGTTAGCGTGCCGCCGAGGTATAAGTATCCGTACATGGCAAAATGGGACTACCAAAAATCAGGAAAGTGGCAAATGTGATGCACCACGGGCCATAGATGACAGAGGTGAAATGTGTTAGAGTAAATAAATGTGCTACCTTTGAGCAGCTGACTGCCAAATGAACTATGGTGTAACAAACAGTGCCTCCCAAATTACTGTGCAGCAAACGTTACAGCACACTGAAATTTACACGCGAGTACCAAAACTGGACGTCCACTGAATGACAACAGGTGACGTTTTCCGATGAATCACGTCAGATAGACGTTGGTAAATGCTACGTGAAACCTCTGAGATTAAACGCTCCAGCAGACATTTACGGAATGGTTCTGCTGGACATGACTGACAGTTTCAACGGACACGACAATAAGACAACAATAACGAGAAGAAGATGCCCTGATCTGTTCCTATCGGTTATCATGTTTCACCCTCTCTTCATGACAATATGACAACAGCAGCAACGAGAAGAGGAGGCCCTGGTCTGTACCTATCGGTTATCAGGTTTCACCCTCTCTTCGTGACAATATGACAACAACAACGAGAAGAGGAGGCCCTGGTCTGTACCTATCGGTTATCAGGTTTCACCCTCTCTTCGTGACAATATGACAACAACAACGAGAAGAGGAGGCCCTGGTCTGTACCTATCGGTTATCAGGTTTCACCCTCTCTTCGTGACAATATGACAACAACAACGAGAAGAGGAGGCCCTGGTCTGTACCTATCGGTTATCAGGTTTCACCCTCTCTTCGTGACAATATGACAACAACAACGAGAAGAGGAGGCCCTGGTCTGTACCTATCGGTTATCAGGTTTCACCCTCTCTTCGTGACAATATGACAACAACAACGAGAAGAGGAGGCCCTGGTCTGTACCTATCGGTTATCAGGTTTCACCCTCTCTTCATGACAATATGACAACAACAACGAGAAGAGGAGGCCCTGGTCTGTACCTATCGGTTATCAGGTTTCACCCTCTCTTCGTGACAATATGACAACAACAACGAGAAGAGGAGGCCCTGGTCTGTACCTATCGGTTATCAGGTTTCACCCTCTCTTCGTGACAATATGACAACAACAACGAGAAGAGGAGGCCCTGGTCTGTACCTATCGGTTATCAGGTTTCACCCTCTCTTCGTGACAATATGACAACAACAACGAGAAGAGGAGGCCCTGGTCTGTACCTATCGGTTATCATGTTTCACCTCTCTTCGTGACAATATGACAACAACAACGAGAAGAGGAGGCCCTGGTCTGTACCTATCGGTTATCAGGTTTCACCCTCTCTTCGTGACAATATGACAACAACAACGAGAAGAGGAGGCCCTGGTCTGTACCTATCGGTTATCAGGTTTCACCCTCTCTTCGTGACAATATGACAACAACAACGAGAAGAGGAGGCCCTGATCTGTTCCTATCGGTTATCATGTTTCACCCTCTCTTCATGACAATATGACAACAGCAGCAACGAGAAGAGGAGGCCCTGGTCTGTACCTATCGGTTATCAGGTTTCACCCTCTCTTCGTGACAATATGACAACAACAACGAGAAGAGGAGGCCCTGGTCTGTACCTATCGGTTATCAGGTTTCACCCTCTCTTCGTGACAATATGACAACAACAACGAGAAGAGGAGGCCCTGGTCTGTACCTATCGGTTATCAGGTTTCACCCTCTCTTCGTGACAATATGACAACAACAACGAGAAGAGGAGGCCCTGGTCTGTACCTATCGGTTATCAGGTTTCACCCTCTCTTCGTGACAATATGACAACAACAACGAGAAGAGAGGCCCTGGTCTGTACCTATCGGTTATCAGGTTTCACCCTCTCTTCGTGACAATATGACAACAACAACGAGAAGAGGAGGCCCTGGTCTGTACCTATCGGTTATCAGGTTTCACCCCCTCTTCATGACAATATGACAACAACAACGAGAAGAGGAGGCCCTGGTCTGTACCTATCGGTTATCAGGTTTCACCCTCTCTTCGTGACAATATGACAACAACAACGAGAAGAGGAGGCCCTGGTCTGTACCTATCGGTTATCAGGTTTCACCTCTTCATGACAATATGACAACAACAACGAGAAGAGGAGGCCCTGGTCTGTACCTATCGGTTATCAGGTTTCACCCCCTCTTCATGACAATATGACAACAACAACGAGAAGAGGAGGCCCTGGTCTGTACCTATCGGTTATCAGGTTTCACCCACTCTTCATGACAATATGACAACAACAACAACAACGAGAAGAGGAGGCCCTGGTCTGTACCTATCGGTTATCAGGTTCCACCCCCTCTTCATGACAATATGACAACAACAGCAACGAGAAGTGGAGGCCCTGGTCTGTACCTATCGGTTATCAGGTTTCACCCCCTCTTCATGACAATATGACAACAACAACGAGAAGAGGAGGCCCTGGTCTGTACCTATCGGTTATCAGGTTTCACCCCCTCTTCATGACAATATGACAACAACAACGAGAAGAGGAGGCCCTGGTCTGTACCTATCGGTTATCAGGTTTCACCCTCTCTTCATGACAATATGACAACAACAACGAGAAGAGGAGGCCCTGGTCTGTACCTATCGGTTATCAGGTTTCACCCCATATTCATGACAATATGACAACAACAACGAGAAGAGGAGGCCCTGGTCTGTACCTATCGGTTATCAGGTTTCACCCTCTCTTCATGACAATATGACAACAACAACGAGAAGAGGAGGCCCTGGTCTGTACCTATCGGTTATCAGGTTTCACCCACTCTTCATGACAATATGACAACAACAACAACAACGAGAAGAGGAGGCCCTGGTCTGTACCTATCGGTTATCAGGTTCCACCCCCTCTTCATGACAATATGACAACAACAGCAACGAGAAGTGGAGGCCCTGGTCTGTACCTATTGGTTATCAGGTTCCTCCCCTCTTCAAACTAGAGGAATAAACACATCGCACAAAGTGCCAGGCGCCCGCTGAAATCCAGAACTCGACTAATTATTTGAGAACTAAAAATGAATACAATGTTGGACTTTCAAGCCTATAGCTGTATCACATGTCAAAGAAAGAGGTTCGTTTGAACAAATTACATTTGGATTCATAAGAAGAGAGGAAAAATTGAAAATTAAAAATGATAACTTAAGTAATGTAAATTAAAGCAGAAGAGATTAAGTAAGTATAAAAGGTGGTTGAGATTACTATTAACCACTGCATCTATTTTAGTTTAAATTTGGGATTACAAATTTGCATTAAAGTAAAATTCTTTATATAAAAAAATACATTTGATCACATATTACAGGAAAATGATACAGTAATTCCATGAAAAAGAAAATCGGCAAAGGTAAACATTGAATAAAAAAGATAGAGTAGGCGAAGAAATAATTATGACAATATGACAACAGGACATTGGCTGGAGGTAGGAGTATTATAGTCTGCAGAATGTTTTCCTGACATTCTGTGGATTTATCTTCATTGTGGAAGGCACGATGAAATTATATGGCCATTATTTTTCATTAGAATGATGGCATTTACTTGCAAAACATTGAGAGATATTATATAGTTAGCAATGTACGTGTATAGCTCGAAGAGCATCAGGATGTGTCTACTATTCTCCCCTGACCAACAAATTCAACTGACTTAAGCTCATTCGAGAATCTGTAAGACCATCTGATTCGAATAGTCCACGGCATTGATCTTCATCTGCGCAATATAAAACAAAAGGCTAAGGTACTGGAGTTGGCATTGCTCAACATCATGGTAAGCAACTTCAGCAAACCTAATTGACTCTCTTCTTATACCTCTCGCAGCAGTCCTCTATTAGAAAACGCTTATTTTGGCTTTTGAAAAGGGGATCACATCAATGTGACTGGACAGTGTAAATGAAAGTGTAAAATATGATTTTTACACTTTTAAACTCCATAGGGAAATGGACAATATAATATGATTATTAATTAATCAAAAAATATAGAAAATTTTCTAAACAAATCAAATTAGATTCATCAAACCGAATTTTTTAATTACATTCATTTTTTTTAACCAAAAGGCTTATTTCGGAAATTAAAAATACTATGAAGATGATGCATATTTCATTGTCTGTTATTTCTTTATTCTTCATGCTCTGCTTTCTATCGTACATTAATAATCATTGTTGTTGTTGCACCGGTATATTTCTCGGTAATCTAAATATTAACTGATACTGTCGTTTCTTTATCATTTATATTTTTTTCTTATATCATATGACTTCTCTAAATATTATACAAAAGTTATTACGTTAATACGCTAAAATTATCTTTTCAATGGTACTAAATTTGATGAGGTACTGATTTATAAAAATCTTAGAACGATGAACCCTGAAACATCAACAACAAATTTTCTCCACTCACACAAAGGATTTTAAAATTTAGGCAACTATGCTATATAATTCTCGTCTGCCACCGCATTTCATAACGTCAATATGTTCTTATGTTTCATTCTATTTATGGAAGAAGCAATGATTATTACTCTGTATAGTATATTACAAAGCTTGCTGCCTTCAATATCTTATCATGTAGAATTGGTTCTTGCCAGTTGTGGAGAAATCATTCATTATTGCTTTTATTGTTTTGCTTAATCTACAATGGGTGTGTTTTTAATCAATTAATGTTTATATTGTATGCAATATTTCAAATTTGCAGGGTGTTTATTCCATTTATTGTTCTATGTTCTTTTTAACCACTTTCATTACTCACATGTACATTTTTTATACACTTAAACTTGAATAAAGTCAGTATCTCCTTTCATATTAACTCGGATGTCTTATATAAATCATTTAAAAGTAAATTAAATGAGATACGGAAGATTTAAAATTTCCCTCTAATTACAAAATTATTAAACATTAAGGTTAGGATTCCTTTCAATCGCGTTACAACATATTTTCAACATATTAATAAAGATTAAAATATTATTTTTTCAGATACTGAAAAAAGTAATCAATATTTCTAAAATAAAATTTAATAATGGAGGTTTGCATAGAAAGAGAAGGAAAATCTGATTCCATCCTGGTTTTCCTTGGCTTTATATGGCTAAAAATAAATGATAGCTTTATAAAAGAAAAAAAGCGACCACACGTCTTTGTTCTTGAAGAGGAGAAAATTCCAGAATATTGCGTATTACGGCAGTATTCTGGACAGAGAATTGAATGATGGTTCAAATTAACTACAAATGCTGTAATCAAAATTTCATTATGTTTTAAATTAACTAGAGCCCAACATATTGATTTGTTTCATTTCATTCAAAACAACCATTCTTAATTTAATTCCAAAACAAAAGTTAGCTGACAAACAGAATAAAGATTTTATTTGCGTAGACAATGATTAAAGTTTTTTAATACATAAAGAATCCGTTTTTATCAATATCGTATACAAAATCGTTTTCAGTATTAAATTATCAGATTCTAACAAATTAAAATCTATAAAAATATGATAAGAAAAATATTTCATACTTAATAAAATAAAGCTATTTCCAATATGAGGTTAAGCATCTTTTATAATATATTTCAATGAATAAAAAAAATGACAGTTATTAATATTCATAAAAATTCTCCAATGAATTGAAAAAATATTTTTCAATATCAATGATGTTATTACTTCATCTGTGAAAATTTAATTAATTTTTTTAAAAGCAGATGGCAACATAATCAAATATTGGGAGAAATATGTATTTTATTATATAAAAATATCCTATTACATAGAAAAGCTTAACATATGGCAAGATATGACATCTGTTATGAAACTGTCATTCTTTTGTTTTTTCTTTTTCCTATAAAATAATACTTAAAGGAAAGATCAGTAGAAAGTTTCACTAGAAAATACATGTAAAAGTAAGTATCGAAATCTTTTATGAACATCTAAACTCATCCTATTTATAACAGAATATATATGTATTAAGGTAAATAAATCCTGTTAGAAAAGCATCTTGAGGTATTTGTACATTAATATTTAACAGCATTAAATATTAAAATGTCGCTGTATAAATTTATTCCAAAAAGTGATTATTGTTAAAAAAATAATTAAGAAAATAATTAATGAAAAATATGTGGATGAAATTTCATTTATATGATACTTTAAATTATAAATAAATATGGTATATTATATTCTACTACAAACTATATATATATAGAATTAGACAGACCTCATAATCAAAAATTAACCTTTGAGAGGCAAATCAACTAACATCAAGTCATTTAGTACAATTAACTGTTATAAAATCTAGCTAGTATCTTCGAATTTACATCAATAGTTAAAGATTTATTTTTCAAGTATTTCTTGATACAAATTTTTTAAGAACTAGATGGTTAAGAAAAACATTTAGAGATTTTTAAAATATAAATAATATTTTGAATAAGAGTTTTTTTATTATTTGTCTTTTATGCAAATGAGACATATTTAAGTAATATTTTTCTGATAGTTTTAGCCTAAATTTATAACTTTTTAAAAGTTAAATAAATATAAAAGTTATTGGTATCTTTACTTCCATCTATCATGAGAGATCGAATTAAATCATATGATTAGTTGAATGATGCCTTATGTCTTACACAAATTGAAATCACAAATCTATTACAAATTGAAAATGACAGAAAAATTCAACCGTGAGTTTTTGGATAATACTCTTGAACATGACTACGCATAAAAATCCAAATGTCATAAGTTTTCAATGCTGCATATTGCAATTGGTTTTTCAACATAATGATAAACTCGAAAGAAGGAAACAGATCAAAAGAGTTAAAATAACAAAGACAACAATTCCTTGAATTTTTCGGGATAGAAAAACATCTAAAACATTTCAGCTTAACTAGCAGAAGATGCTTACACTTTATGGGCAATGAATCAGACAATTGAAACTGTTCCATTGATCGTAAATGATCAATCACAGATTAGCTTGCAGTACAACTAAGCAATGATGGAGACTAAAAAGAGAACTATCGCCTTGTTGATGTTTCTCAATTTTACCCAGAAAGAAATTCTTTAAACATTAGTCTGAATACTTTGTGACCAATCTCTCGACAAACTTTAAAAAATTGTTTTACAGGTCATAATCCTGGAATAATGACAGTGGGTGACATTAGATATCATAGAATTGAGTCTTGATATATTCATAGAGCGAATCTTAAGTGTCATAGAATGTACCATAGAAGGCGTCTTTAATCTTGATGAAGTGAACTAAATGTTGTTAAATTGGCAACACAACTTGTTTATATATAATTGAATTTCTACAGACTACTTTTCAACAAAAAATGCTTGGATCTTCTCGCCATATTGAGAATTGAGTGGGTAAAACTGATGAGAAATTACAGCCTTCTGCGTCTTCTGGCTCTAGTGGTGATTATTATTATCTTCATGATTTTCATAGTCACCTTCATATTCGTGAAAAAATATTCTCAAGAGAATGATGTATATATTTATTTACAGAAATGTCTATTTATATATGCACAAGAATTTCCACTATTTTTGGTTATTTCATACAGAGATTAAATTAATTTCAGTTTTTTATGTTTGATCATTTGTTCTTCAAGAACACAATTAGTAATTATCAGAATCTCAACTTTATGTGACTCATTTTTGATTGATATTGTGATTTTAGTTTTGAGCAATACATAATGATGAAAAACCATAATGGATTCTAATTAAATATTGTTATTTTTCAATATAGGTAAAATTTTCTTACAGTTAAGTTAAGATAGAGTAAATATTTTAACTGATTAAAATATAGAACTGAGAAAAGGATTATGGCGTCTATATGATCAACACAAAAACTGATTAAGACATTCGTGAAAAGAGGGAACAGTTTCTTTTCACATCTGGAATTGTTATACTTAATACAGAAATTATTGAAAATCATAACTACCTGTACATGAAAAGTTTAATTCATTTAATTTTCCTAATTCAATAGTATAATTTGCTTAAAATGTAGGCAACTAATTTCAGAATTAGTTGCCTACATTTTAAGCAAACGTTTATCATTTAACGTTTATCATATTAAATAAGTCATTTTGTGTTTTTACTGTCATTTTTCCATAACAATTGACATGATTGATAATAAAAAATTATTAATGATGTGAAGAGAAATTTAATTTGTTACATTTTATATACTAAAAAATTCTTCCTTAAGCATATCAAATGTACTATATTGAATTTTTGAAAGAAGAAGTCATAAAATATATTCATTAAGCCATATTATCAAAATCTACATTTATCTAAATAATTTATATTTTTATACATATTTATTATGTAATGATCAGCCTAGCAGAAAAAAGATGTGTATATAGTAAAATTTTTTTTTATTAAACTTAATTATTATTGCCTTTTTATAAATAGTGAGACGTATTTACTTCACATATAAGGAGGAAACTTAGAAAACTAACAATTTTCTGTCTCGACAGATGTTTATACAAAGTCCTCAAGTAAAAGAACAGTCTTCTATTTTTTAATAAGGACTATATTAAATGTAGGATTTTCTTATTCAAGGGTCCTACAGTTAAAACTCAAACTCAGTGTTTTAAGAGAATAAAACAAGAAATTAGTAAACATTCTGAGTTTCCTAAATCCAGTTTAACACTTATTTTATAATTCATACCTTAGTAATATTTTGTAAATAACTATTGTTTCGTTAATGATTAAAACATAACTAATGATGTTTTTTATTTGCCTTAAAAATTCAGAGCAAGTGTTGCTGACTTTCCAGTTCTGAAAAGAAAATGAAGACATTGGTTACTTTGTTATTCTTGTTTGCTTTTGCCTACATTATGATAGAAGCAAGTCCAGCATTAGGTAAATAACAATTGTGACTGCAGAAAATTTAAAAGAAATTTTAATCAAGATTTTTAATTCAAATATGTTACCTTACTTTACCCTTTGATAAGCCTTTAATAGACTATCAAGTGAAACTTGAGGCAAATGTTTTCCTTTTTTCCCGTATATATAAATATAAATTTATATAAAAATCAATTTCAGCGTTACCGCCTCTTCTAATTTGTTAACTTTAAAAATATCTTTAAGCATTCAAACTTTTTCTCAGTTTTTTATTTTATTTTATAATTTGTTGAAGATCCTTCAAATTCGCAACACATAAAAATTAGAAATATTTCCTCTTTCTTTTTTTCCCATACAACAAAATTCATTTTGATATAAATACATCCAAAGCAAAAAATACAGTAAATAGAAGCTATTTTTTGACAAAATAACATGGCAAACAGCAACACAATAATATTATTTGAAATTATTTGTAAAGTAAGCAATTTTATTTTATTTTAAATTAATGAAAATTTAAAAAAACTAGAGATTGAAAGTTAATAAAAAAACTGTTAGCGATATTCTCAAATATAATATTGAATCCGTGATTCTTTTAATCTTTTTGATCAAGTCATTTGATTGCTTCAGGCAATTTCAATTCCATTATTTTGTTCTATGATTATACAATGCATATTTTAAGTGTTATTTAGATTTCAAAGGAAACACTGAATTTTTATGAAATATGATTATGATATTTTGAAAAACGTCGCTACATTTTCGAGATAAGAAACCAATTAATTGCAAATAATTCACGAATTTTAATTTAATCGTTGTTTTACCGTTTATCGTGTTAACAAAATCTGATAAATAATATAAAGTGGTATGAGCATAGAATATTCAGTGATGATCATGAAAACTACTGATGAACTTGTTTTAGACATACAGACAGTGAAAATCTTGCTTTGCCACTCTGTGGTTACTTTACGTTTACGAATAGAAATTTAACTGGAATCTATAATTTTATACGGATTTTGTGAAATGCTGAAAACACCTTCTCTTAAGTATTAATAAATGATTTCTGGCAAATGAATATAATATTTCTTTAGGGTTTTGTGAAGTTGTGGGCTTTTGTGAATTACCTTCACAATTTCCAAACAGCATAAGAGTATGAGAAATTTGAAAATGTCCAAGAGCAATAAAGATATGAAAGGCACTTTTATAGAATAGGTTCATTAACAATTTCCTTTTTTTTAGAAAAAGACATTTTTGTTTCACTTACAAGTTGTTTTACTTTTATATTTCTCAAGTTGTTTTACTTTTTATATTAGTAAAAAAAAATTCCCTGTCAAAAGAAATTATTCTTCATGGCTTCTTTGCAATAAACTCTCAAAAGTTTATTACTTTTTCAATTAACACCGAAGATCAGAATTCATGTTGCTACAGACACATCTTTTCTGAATGATAGGACGTATCAAAATTCTGAAATTGTAATTTTATTTATGAATTTGTAATTGTTATGATTCCATATTTATTCACTTTCTTATAATGATGTTATATACAGATATATATAAAATTCTACACAGTTAAGAAAAATTAATTCCTAAAGTAATTTTTCGATATCAGGAACAATTTTTATCTTCAATATTTAACAGCTTTTGAGTGTGTGTGCATTCAATATCATATTATAATATCACTATCAACAATAATTTGCATAAAATACATCAATTATTTTAAAAAAATTCATGAAACCGCTTCATACGGTACAAAAGTCAGATACACTGTATTTCAAACAAATAAATTTGATATAAAATTTAACCTGATTTTAAACGTGAAATTTAAACTTAAAAATAAATAAAATTAATAATTATAAATACGGAACCACTTAACACACACACACACATATATATATATATATATATATATATATATATATATATATATATATATATATATATATATATGCATGCAATGTACATATGTATCTGTGTATACTTATACTGAAAATCCAAAATATTTGGATCATGATTTGATTTTAAACCCACTTTAATGATCTGGGAGAGATATGTGCTTCAAAGTAAACTGTATACAGATTATTGAGCATCATGTCTGTGGTTCCATGTATGTTTCATGGGAAAATCTAACGAACGAAGCCATTTGACACAAAGAAGATTGTGATTATCTGAAAACAACACAGCTCATGGCATGTCCACAAGTAGGCCTTATGAGTACCTGTCCCAGGAAAGCGAATAGCGGGGAAATTAGTATCGAAATATTCTTAATCAGGATTAATTTTACTAATAATTTACTTTAATTAATTTTACTAATAATTTACTTTAATTAATTTTACTAGCCAGAAAATGGCAAGAAGGGTGCCAGTTGGTATCTGAATACATGAAAGTCAAGTTGGAAGTGCTTATAAGCACACGATTTATGGTTATCTGGCCCTGCTTGCACCAACCAATCTCAAGAGACCAAGAAAGGATTCTCCGACGTTTTGAGTAGTTGACGATTTCGATTTCGACGGTTCTACTCACATTAATTCAAACGGTATTTGCTACTCATTTCACCGCCATTCCTTAATTTCGCATAAGTACTCATAACGATATTTTGTAAATAGTTTAAAAGCAATTCAGTTTTGGAGAGTCAAGTTCAAGTTTTCAGATCATTATGTTGTGCTGTCTGTCTAAATTGTTTCGACGATCACTCTTTCCCATGGCAAACACAGATAAAATCACAGCTTCACTATTTTCTGGGCAAGTTATAAGCTGTTTCTACAGGTTCATGTTTTCTTACGTTACTCAATGGTGATGATGGTCATTATCTTTTGGCTCTTTAGTATACTTATGTTAGCATATGTGATTTCATAAAATGATATGAAATATTCTATTTATATGATTTAGAGCAAATATTTTTTTAACTCATTCTTCACTTGTAGATTTTTCCTTCACTTTTACTTTCAATGATACCATAGACTTCATTCTCTAGTTCATGTAAATAAAAATGCTTTCCAGTTCAAAATTAAAAATCAATTTTAAAAATATTGAATTTTTTAGGGGTAAGGTTTACAATTATTAATTTAAATAGCTAATTCAATTGTATCGTTTATTAGCTTTTTCTTTAATGACGTTCTTTCTTGTAAAATGAACGTAACAAATTTTATTTTTTAAATGAACGTTCAATTGTATAGTTAAACTGTAAATTGAATAGAAATGTACATAACTTTTACTTTTAAACTTTGAATGAAACATTTATAAAAACTACTCAGAATGAAATATTTTCAAATGAATATAAAAATGTATTATTAAATTCACAACTGATGTTATAAATTATTATTAATCATTAAGATTACAAATATTATTTTGTAGACGCGGACTTGAGCCTGTCTGAAGAAGCGCGAGGAGGGTAAGTAAACATCTTAATTATTGGAAATAAATATGCTTAACACACAATTACATTTGCATATTAAAAGTAAACAGGTAATAAAATGAATTCATTTTTCTCTTGAATTTGCTACCGGTAATAATTTATTCTTCGTTATAATCTAAGCCTTCTATAGAGTGTCGATCGTAAGAATAAAAACAAATCCGATTCACTGTTTTCAATAGAAAACAATTGTTGAATATCGAAACCTTTACATGTATGCATGACTTCATACAAAACTTAGTGAAATAAAATTCATACATGCAGTATAATCTTGATTATGTCACTGTGTTGTCCGGTCTGAGTTATCAGCTCAGTTTTATAATGTATGAAGTTAAGGTAATTCTGCATTTCTGAATTAAAATATGATACAGACTGCTTTGAAAACTTTAATATCTTATAAACTGTGGGAAATATATATCTTTAAAATTAATGTTTCAAAATAAAAACATTTATTCAGATTTTTTTTTAAAAAAACCATAAAAATTATAAGGCAAATTTCAACAATTTAAATATTCTTTGCACTTCCCATAATTACTATGTGAAATTCTGCAGAGTGATTTATAATTTATAATATGAAGATAAAACATATAATGTTATGATTTGACCTTACAATACATGAATACACGTTAAAGATTAAATTTTAACATTTATTCCCAAAATTTTAAAAAAAAAAGTCAGTTTTTACTACTCCGTTTAATTAGGAACAACATATCGACATTTTAAAACTCCTGATTCCCTCGCATGTTGATATTTATGGAAATGAAGTTGCAGATAAACTGGTTAAGAGAAGTTCAGAAGCCCTGACCTATGCACCTACCAAGACATTTTGCGAAATTTACGCAATTAGGAAGAATTTTAACAAGAATAAATAACAGTTCTCCTTAATAAAAGAATGGTACACAAGCAGTAGTCCTGGTAGTTCTCTAGACCTAACTTGCGATCAAAAAGGCCAGACTTCTCTTTCCAGATTTGAGAGTTTTTACTACTCCGTTTATTTAGGAACAACGTATCGACATTTTATAACTCCTGATTCCCTCGCATGTTGGTATTTATTGAAATGAAGTTGCAGATAAACTGGTTAAGAGAAGTTCAGAAAGCCCTGACCTATGCACCTACCAAGACATTTTGCGAAATTTACGCAATTCGGAAGAATTTTAACAAGAATAAATAACAGTTCTCCTTAATAAAAGAATGGTACACAAGCAGTAGTCCTGGTAGTTCTCTAGACCTAACTTGCGATCAAAAGGCCAGACTTATCTTTCCAGATTTGCCAGTGGCCACTTGAAATGTTTCTGTAGGGGTCAGAAGATTTTTCCAACGTACAACAAGTGCGCTTCAGAAAATGCTTCTCGGAACACATTTTGATCTGTCTTCAACTCTCCACCGACGTCTCAATTAGAAATCTTTTAATATTTTTGGACTTTTTGAGGGTTAATAATTTGATAAACCTTGTCTAGCATTCACTAGATATGGAGGATAGGAAACAACAATTACAACAACAAAACTGCTGAGGTCCAAAACACAAGTTGCAAATTTTAATAGTTACTCAGAATGAAGGTTATGCTTAAAATATCATTTGCATTACTACAAAAGCATCATACATTGTGCTGCATACAAGGCTAACGACAGAAATGAGCAATCTAAGCTATAGAATATCTGTAGAAATTCAATTTCTAGTTATAATTTCGTCTAATTTTCCTAATTATAATGTCTTAGAAATTTTAGTTCGTTTAATCACTGATTAGAATACAATAAGAAGAAAAACCAGTTTTAAAATTTTGAAAATGGTTTTAAGTCTTAAAAAGTAACATGCTTTTCCCCACTTTTTGGTTTCTTGTTTTGAAATTTCCCATTTCATCCTTCAGAATTTAACATTCTTCGGTGGTATAAAAGAAAACTGTGTCATATGACATCTTATAAATCTATATGATATTTTTTATCTAATGCACTTAAACTTAAAATAAACGCAAAAATTAGGTAATGAGCTAGTGAAGATTTAGCACATCCAAATGATGTATACAAGAGGATTGGTGCATTTATATGATAAATAAATAAAATATTTTCACTTTGATCATTGTGAATACTCAGAAAAGAGTTTTGACAGGAGTGTCAATTTAATTAGCGTACGCATTAAAAAAATTTAATGAGTACTTTAAAAATATATTATTTTGATTTTCTTGGTACACATGCTTATGACAAAATGTATTTTTATGTTCAGAATTTAATCAAGATTAAAAATTACTTTCTATAGATCATGTGCAGAAACTCAACAGGAGTGCACAGCTGGCGACGACTGTAGTTGTTGTGGGAAATTCGACAAATGTGATTGCACCTGGAATGAAGGAGTGCAAACCTGCAAGTGTAAGAGGATAGTTCTTGTAACTGACTGGAAAAAGAATCTTAACTGCCCTCAGTAATCGTAGTACTCGTTTACAGTTAATTATCTTATGATAACTAAACTTATAAAGAAAAATATTCATTATTTTTAAACTGACAAAATGTGTGTATATTCATTTTATATTACTAAAAAATTGTATTAGAAAACTTATTTCACTTAATTGAAAAATTTTGTTTTCTTCTTTTTCAAAGAAATAAAAAATTTAAATAAATAACTCCTGAACACTAATTTTTTTAAAGATATTCAAACTCTTTTACAGAATATAGTTTCTTGATAAGTTTGTGTGGAAAAATAGCTTACTTATTTTTCTTGGTTGCGCAAAGATGACATCATACCATCTAAAAATAATGCATTAATGATATATTTGCATAGCGAAACTTACAAAATAATTATACAAAAGCAATGTTTTGTTAATTATAATTTATTGAATTTAAAAAATTATAATTATAATCATATTTTCAAAATTTATGATTCCCTTAATAGAGATAAAAATGTTTAATAACGCATTTTTCTGATTTTCGATACTTGTAAAAAATATTTTATACTATATGCAAATCATATGTTATGCACGCTAAATATTTTTTAATATTATTCCTTCACAAATAATATATGGTGAGTGAAGCTTTCTCCAAACAGAGGAAAAAAATTTATTTAATACAAAACAATTTGAACATAATGTCTTGAGAAAGAGTTTTGTCAAAATGTCAAAAACTAAACAGTCATTTAATAATAAATCTAATTTTGCATTATAATGACTATCAATAATGTAATATTACAAATAAAACATATTTAAACACTCACGTGTTTCATACTTTAATAAAAAGAAAGTTTTTATTAGATAATTTTTCGTTTCTTTAAAAATTTTTCACATAAATTAATTCATGAACAGAGCACCAAATATTGCAAATTAATTAACTTCCTTTTGCATAAGTTCCTTCTGAATTTCAAAACTCTTCCTTTATGTGTAGAGAGTAAATTTCCGGTAATTAACAACATTTTTATGACTTTCAAGTCTGTTTGTACATAAAATTATTTTTTATTAATACTCTTAATTTTCTATACACTAATTAAAATTCTATCAGTAATATAATCTATTAACAATATAATTCTATTAATAGTATATTTTTTTAATTCAGATCAAACTTCTAAATATTTAATTATGAATGCTTACAGATCAAGTTTCATTTAAATAATTTTTAAGACACTTTATAAACAATTTTATTAAAAGAAATTTTTTAAAGTTTATGAAATCCTTAGTAAAATATTGGACTGTGGTACGTTTCTTTATATATACATATCATATAAAAAAAACAGTTCTGATGAAGAATTTGCTCACATATAAAAATTTCTAAAAGAAAAAAAATGGAAAAGAAATTTAGTTTAAAGTTTCCATTTAGTTATGTCCAATACTTTCGAAATGAGGCATCTTAAAAACGGTTCAAGATTTTGATCAAAGGGAAATGTCTTGGATATGGATAAATTACGATTTCTTCCTGTGTTAACACGAGAAACGCAACCAAAATTTTATTGAAACAAAACCCATATAAATCCATGAAAACTGAGAGTTAGGAATATTTTGAGGTTCTGTGAGATGCGCCATTTGGAAAAATTATCCGTATCACAAACAGTCAGTAAATGAGTCAGGCACAGGTACCGCGTATGATCCATTATTCCTAATTCTGAATTTTTTGGCGATGAAGAAATGTTGCCAAGATGACGTATCATGATGTAAGCGATGACGTATATAAATACTAGGGTTACAAAAATATAATTATCTGCATACTTTTTATTGGTCTCCATGTGTGTGATGTAATAAAAACGAGGTTGCCAGATACATAAGAAAACCCGCCAAAAAATGACCAATCTCAGAATTTGGCATCATGGATTATACGGCTCCTGTGCCGTGAGTCCAAGTGATCTAGAAGCATCGACTCTATTTTTTGTGTTTGGATTCACCAATTTATTCGAAACCACAGTCAAAAGTTTAAAAATGTTTACTTCTCGGATAAAGTATCAATGCATCTTAATGGCTGTGTAAGTAGATGGAATTTCTGCTTATGGAGTTAAGAGAATTCTCATGAACAAAAGAATCAGCTTTAAGCATTCGAAAATATTGTTGTGTGATATGCGCTTCTTCTCTCATTTCAACAGAACAACAGCGTACTTGTCAAACCAAACAATGGAAATGCTTAGGCAATTCTTTGATGATCATTTGAGTTCAACAAACCTCTGTCCTTTCAAAGTCTCCATGTTTCACCACGTAAGATTTTTTGTGGAATTATCTAACTAAGATGTTCCCGAAAATTCAAGGAATTAAAAAAAAAATTATAACTGAAAAAAAATCCTCAATGGGACCAACAATGTTATGTCGCACTCGGGATTGCATTCAAACCATTTTCAACACTTACTGTAAAAATAATAAGTGTAGAAATTCTAAGTGGAAATATGCTTTTTAAATACAAATTATCAAGGAAAAAGTGTGTGAGTCTAAACCTCTATTTTATCTGACAAATAAAGTTGTTACTGTTGAACAGTGTTAAAAATTATCTCACATAATTAAACGAGATTCAAACAATTATACCCCTGTGTTATAATAGATGCCATGTCTATCAGATTTAAGAGTAATTAAAAAAAACCAGAGATTATACCTTTAAATTTATAACCTTGTATTGTGAGAATATAGAAAAAAGGAATGATATAATAAAACATCAATGTTTTATCTGCCCCAGTGGTTGTGAATATCTAACAGTTTTAAAAATATAAGGAAAGAACCATATGACTTCTTTCACATGACTTCTTTCAGAGATTCAGAATGGGGTGTATAATGGTATAAGTCCCTTTAGAATAAATTCAAATGATATAATAATTTAATAGGATAACCCATTAAATTATTTACAAACGCAGTAGTTATAATTTTGTAATAAAACACTCATCATTTTTTTAATTTACTCAGAAACCAATATCTTGATATTAGTATCATTTTATTATAGTCGGGTTCTCAATTCAACAGTGGAAAAAGTGTTTATTTAAATAAGTAATTTATAAGTTTCAGTTTTTAATAAATAAAAAAAAACATTGTTGAACTGAAGCGCATATATTTTCAATATTAAATCATCAGATTCCGAGAAGTTAATTTTTTAAAAATCTAATATGGAAAATATATTTTATGGTAATAATAGAGAAATATTTCAAATATGTGGCTGAACATCTGACATCTTTTCCTATAAATTCAAATGACAGTTATTATTAATCACAAAAATCCAATAAATTGTAAGAAATGTTTTCAATATCAATGTAGCGAAAACAACAATTGAATATCAGAAAATTTAATTGAATTTCTAAAAAACAGATGGTAGCATAAATCACTAATAAAACTAGAAGGAAATGTGGATTTTTGCTACTCACCAAAAACTTAGCAATTGCCAAAGCACATTTGTATAGTTAAATACGTCATTCTTTGTTATCTATAAAATAATATATTTAAAGAGGAAAACATTTATATATTTCAAAAAATACTTTTTTTAAATTTCATCAATCCAAATATATGTTAAGGTAAGTGCTTATACATATTCTGTGAATATCTATATACATATTACATTCTACTGAATACATCCTCATTTATATAAAGAAACTTTACTACTGATATATTTTGATGTTTGGAAATTAATATTTAATGTATCAATAATTTAATGTGTCAAATAAAAAAAAATTATAGCATAAAAATTATTTGTTTAAAATTCCAGAAAAATCTTAAATTTTTAAAATTTAAAAAAAAACATTTTTTATATAATAGTTATTTAAATAAAGATTATTTATATAATGTATATTCATTTAAACATATAATATTAAAACTAATATTTTTGAGAATTAATTTCTTCTTTAAATCATTAAATGATAGATTTTTTAAAATCAGACATTATCATTTAAAATATTTTGCTTGATTTTTCTAATATGTATTTATATAATAATGAATTTATTTTTCAAAACGCTTAGTCATTTAAATATTTAAAATTTAGATAGAAGAAAGTGAAGATATAGAAATGTCTACAAAATTATAATAAATTTAGAAAAATCATTTCATTATTATTCTTTTGTACAAAAGAGAAACAGTTATGAATAACGTTTTACTCCACGGATTAATTTTCAATAACTAATTTTTATCGACCGTATATTTCACCCCATACTGAGAATTAAGTGATCGAAATTTATAGATTGATATGTTAATCCGTCTGTCACAGTCTGCAATATTTTTTGAGTTGGGGCGACTACTGTCTTCTTTTCCTGATATGCACGGTCAAGTTCTTAATACATGAGAACATTGCACTAGATATATTAACATTCAGAGGATACTCTCAAGACAATAATAAATATATTTACTGATATCTTTGCTTGATTTCCATATGTATACATAATTGTTGTAATTTTCGCACTCTGGTAGTAACTTTATAACATTCTAATTGTACATTAGTTACACATTACTTACAATACTAATTACATTTTAGTTACTAATAATACATATTATAGTTGTAATTTTCATTATTTTGATACTGTTTAGTAGACAGCCGAAGATCGTTATTATGCATTTTAATATAAAAAGCGTAAAATTTACTTCCGGAAGGATTTTTCATAGATAATAAGATAGTGGATCATACTCATGTGCCGAAAAGGGGAAAACCTGGAAAATTCCTTAATATTTACCCCAATATCCGTGCATGTAGAAAGCAGAAGTACAATCTCTCTACCAACAACAGAAAGCAGAAGAAAAAAGCACATTCTGTCAACCAATAGCACTTGGAACTTATTTTGCGAAAAGCTCTATCTTATCTCAAGGCAACATTTTCTCTAAATGAAAATTGTACATGTTTATTATATCATATGGATTGTCTCGTTTTTACAACCATTATTTTTTAATATTTGAAACGATTGATAGTAACTAATCAACTCTGAAGACATCAGAAAACACTTGATTTTAGATATAAAAAAGCAAATGTATTGCATTCTTAAAAAAAAAAATTGTTTATGCCTTTTCTAAATTCTTCCTATTTTTTACATATGTTGATTTTAAAAGAGGGTTGAAATATAGCACCTTAGGGTTATTAAAACTTTAGGAGTAAAAAAAAAAAAAAAAAGATAGAAAACAGCTTCGTTTTCTGATAATTTTATAGATTACTATGCTTTGTTAAAAACTTGTTATTTGATTGCCAGAAAAGAATGCTTTGTCTCATTGTATAAAAATGCTAAAAAAAAGCATAAGCCATGCAGAACGAAATGCAAAAGCTTAGATAAATTTAAAACAAGAATCCTGATGCATATTTGCTAAATTTAAATAATAAAACATATGTATTTTCATTAAGGTATATTTAATACCATATATTAAACAGTTCAATGGCAGAAGATTATTGCAAAACTTGTTTAATTCTGCCATTTACTGATGCCTTTGAGACCGTGATAGTCTAGAGGTTAGAGCATCGGCCTTCCATCCGAAAGGATTGGGTTCCATTGCCAAAGACACACCGAGTACATACAATATATGTGTTCGTTAAATATGTGGAATCGAAAGTCCTGTGGTCGGTCGTTGAGAAGTTATTATGACTGTAATGGTCTGGCGAACTTGGTCGTGGAAGACGACCTTGTTAAAAAGAATCATGTATAAATAAAGTATTTTCCCACTGAAGGAGCATAGAAATCCATTGATATGCAAAGACGTAGTCATAAGATTATTTTGCAGCCTGAAAATAATTTGAATTATTCACCCAGAGAGAACACTCAAACCAACATTTTTCCTTTTTAGGCAATTTCGTTTCAATAATAAAAAATATCATTAAGAACAATTTCTTTCCAAAATATCTTAATTTGGTAACAAGATGAAATATATCAAATGTAAACAATTAGAAATATATTTCATTAGGACAGCTATTTTGCGTGTAAACTAATTGAGCTTATTCTTTTGATCGCAGGACGAATTGTGGATCGGAAAATCTAGGTTATAGATCATGAAAATCGGATGCAAGCTATAATTAATTTCTGATTATTAAGGAGTCATGATTGAGTTTGGAGGGACAACAAATGGAGTTTAATCTGAAAAGAAAGGCGATCTAAAAAAAAAAAAAAAATACTTAGAATTTATTCGAAAAAGGTGACATTGAAGACGAGTGGTTTAATTTTTTTGGAATTATCTTAAATAGATCTATTGATCACTTTCTGGAGTGAAATTATCCATACGAGATACCAAGCGTTCATGTTACAATTATCTATAACCACCGTTATTTTTTTTAATCGATGGATGTATCAGATTTCATAGAATTCCTTTTCGGAATGATACAGATGAAACAAGACCATCTATAAAATTACCAGTATATTTCCTCGATCTAAAAAATCAGTTGATATTTAAAACACACAGATACTGGTATTATGCACTACTAAAAGCTGTTATTTTAGGTTCTTGCATTGCTTGGATATAAAGGTTTCCGTTTCTGTCTCATTTGCTGTATTAAACTTTCTTAAGAGATGTATTTTTTCAATAATATTACTTTCTTGTCATGCCCTATCCTTCATTTTGCATAATATTCTAATTGATCACTTTTGATATGATATTATTAGTTAAAAATATCACTAAAAATGTAAAACATTCCTTATATTAATAGGAAAATTTAAATTATATTCAGATTAAAACTGGATAATTCTTATACATTAGCTGACATTGAAAATGCAACACCAAGAAAGATTGGGCAGAAAATTATGCAAATTTCAAGTTAGATGCATCTTACCGAGTTATGCAAAAGAAGTGAAATGCACATCACTCCAGTGCACATAGGATAAGATACAAGGTGAGGAACCGGCAGAGTGAGCAATATTAACGCCGTTATTACTGCTTGGAAAATAATTGTTGAAAGTTTGTTCTTATCACAAAGGACGCCTGTAATTTCAGAGAATGCCAGGCCATCATCGGTGGAGTAAGTTCCAGCATAGAGTCGAGTTTACGAGAGGCATGGTGATCGGACTGAGAAGGGTAGGTTGGTACTTACGGGAAATCGCAACTGATAGACACCTGGACGCATCCACAGTGCACCAACTGTGGTGAAGATGACTAGAACAAGAAACAATGGAACGTTTGCGGAGTGCTGGTGCAGCTAAAGTGATGTCATCACGAGTGGATCAACGCGTCCGATGAGTGGTAGTGGCGGCTTCCCAAAGCACGTCAACCGAAATTCTGCAGCATAAGCAAAACACCCTGGATGCTCCCATATCGAGTAGAACCATTGGCCATCGACAGATTGCTAGTGACCTGCGCTCATAGTGTCCGTGAAGAAGACTGCCATTGACCCCACATCATAGACACCAACGTTTAAAATGGTGCCGGAGTAGAGGGATGTGGACGACAGAGTGGCACAGTATTTTCTTTTCAGATGAATCACGCTTCTGCTTGTTCAGTGGTAGTCCTTGCGTACGAGTGTGACGTCAATGTTGAGACAAGTCCAACTCAGCCACAATTGTGTAACGCTGCATCATGGTTTGAAACACCATTACACACGATTCCAAGCGACCTCTAGTTCGTATTCACGGCATTATGACATATTACGTTACGTTACGTGTATGATGTACTACTGCTGATGACAATGCCTTGCCTTCAGTGGGCCCAGTGCCCTCTATCAACAGTAAAACGTACGACTGCATATTACTCGTATCAAGCAAAATGCTCTACAAGATGCACAGCTGCTTCCCTGCCCACCATGCTTACCATATCTCTCACCAATCGAACACTTTTGGAATATGATTGGATGCCATTTGCACGCCCTGCCAGTGACTCCTTCAGAAGACGCACTTTGGTAAATGATTTACAGGGAATAGAGATCCATTCCTCAGGACGCCATTCACACTTTCATTGAATCTGTGCCTAGACGTGTTGCTTCGTATATCATCGTCTTCCACGGTGATTTACTACAACCTACTTACCAGACCCTGTTCTCACTTTCTATTTGCATTATTTCGAAATACAGATTACTTATTGTTTGTTACTGTCTCTCTCTTTTTGCCGAGTTTCATCACTTTCTGGCAAATCCTTCTTGGTGTTGCATTTTCAATATCGGGCAGTATATGTATTAGTTTCGAGAAAGTCTCAATAAATATAATTTCTTCTATTGTGACTCATTAACTAACACATTAATTTCTAAGTAAAGTAAGAAAAGTAATATGAAATCCTAATTAGAGAGATTTGGGCAATAATAAGTTTAATAAACGTTTCAAAGAATTCTTTATAAAAAAATTACTTGCTATATTAACTAGCTTTGTAATAAAGTATTTTTAATGTTTTTTAGTTTAATGCAAAATAATGTTGAAAACTACAATTTAGAATGTAATAGCTTTTAGCTATATTACTTAAAATTTAAATAATTTCATGATTTTTCTGTGTACCATCCACGAAGAATTACTTAATGACTTTTGGTTTTAAAGTAATTTTCGTATGAGGTTCAAAAGAAATTCAGAATGTAAGCTATGTGACAGGAGTTTGTTTCAACTAATTAATATCTATAGTCTCAACGTTCAGATTTTATTAGGTTCTATTATTTTCAAGATACAGCGCCATCTAGACAACATTTATCTGACTTACTAAAGAAGTGAAAGTAATACCAGTAACAAAAGTTGTCTTAGACTTTGTTCAACGTAAGTTTATGCACATTTTTAGCTCTTTATATTAAATGCAAAACCATAAACTTGTTTTTTACATGTTTTATTACTTGTAAAGTTTCATTTTCAATGTTTGTAGCAAAGCAAAACTGATAATTATTTTTTACCATAAAAACTGAAAGTTAACTAAATTTGTAACTGTCTCCAAAAGTCATAATCAAATGCCGTTATAGTCTCTTCTATACCTAAGCGAAATTATAGAATTATAATTTTATTTGGGAATTTTTTGTCAACAAATTAGATTTTTTACTTATTCACTTTTTCATAACAATATTATTAAAATGAATAAAATTTGGCACACTTATGAAATAGAGTGTATGCATGTTTTGTATCAAGAACAATTTTTATAAGAATATTTTCTTTCTGTATTAAATATCATATTAATGTCACTATCAATAATCAGCACTTTATAACTAATTCTGTTATTTAATTATTTTAGGCAACTACTTTTTAATGTTTTACAAAAATAAAAATCATATACAATATTTCCCCAAGATAATTAATATTTTACTTGTTTGTTTTTAAACTTGAAAAGCATATTTTCATACATATAGAGAATATATAAAATATATGTGTGTGTAATATGCATACAAAAACACGCATATATATATATATATATATATATATATAATCCAAAATACTATGTTCATCATTTAACATGGAGCCCACTTTGATGAAGTAGAAGGCAATTCAAGGGAAAACTATATAACTTATTGCTGACCAAGCGATGATTTATTTGATTGATCATCAATGTGTTTCATGGAAAAGGCTTCTGCTACATACATCTAGGACACAACGTAGATTGTGATGGCTCGAAACTCGAATATCTCCGAAACAGCGCAGTGCTTGTCAGTTGCTTGCAAATAGTCTTTGTGATAATCTTTGGAAAGAGGATATATAATGAAGTGAAAAAAAGTAGCAGAAACCAATTCAGTTTAACAACCGCACGTCTTTAATAACACAAGATATCAGAATCTGTACTGTTTAGTAAAATCAGATTGATGGTAAGCAACAGCTCCTTTGATGTCCAAATACAATGCATGTAAAAATATAAGGATTCCTAAGCCAAGATTCAGTTTTATTAGTCACTGTCTTCCACCAATCTTATATTACTCAGAATTTATTTTAACTTTGTAGTTTTTTTATAAATTATTTTAACTTTGTAATTATTAAAAAAAATTTTCTGAAAGCATTACAATACATTATTTTTATTGCTAATAATGCAATGAAGTCAATTTGTACTTTTCACAATGATGTCAAATCGTAGTCAGTGGGGGAAATAAAATTATAAAAGTTCTCTTTTTTTCCTGGTAATGTAATTTTTATTCTAACAACGTTGTTAAAAATATAGTAATGTAATGCAAATGAATATTAAATTCTAAATATGTAATAAATTTATTTAAAAACTATTACAAAATAAAAATTTCAAGAAAAGAAATTTTGCTTCGTGTATTTCTATTGAAATTTTGTGAATGAAACTATAAAAAGTAAATATAAAATGTACATTTATTTTTTATACTTTCGGATATTCTATTATGAGGTGGTGATGCAAAATATGCGAGAATATTACCTTATATGATGATTTTCTAAATTTTTAACAACTCTACTAGTAATTTTTTCTCAATTAAATGACATTCTGCTCAAAATATTTTTAATCGAATATAAGAATTATTAAATACGGCATTTTAATTAAAATATATATATATTTAGTATTTGTTGAATATTTATATTAGGGAAAAATAAGTATAGTTTATTTTAAATTTAGTACCGATATGCGTTTCTAATTTTAAGTCATCCAGACGTAAAGTTTCAGCAGACTTCAGTCATGGGGCTTTAGAATTACAAACGCAGTTACAACATAGTTAAATGTAAGTTTATTAAAAGTTTATCAAATGAATAATAATCACACATTAAATGAGATAAAATTAAAAGCGTAGTCCTTGAATTAAAGTCGGAAAAAAATTTTTTCGGTTTTGGCTAAGAAATAGGCTTTTAATTATTAAATGGGCTGACTTCTTTTTATAAAAATATGATATATTCTCTAAAATACTACATTAATTTTAGTATACAAAGAAAATTTCGTTATTATTTTTAAAACTATTTATGCGATAATAAGAATTCTATAAATTTCTTATCCTACCTTCTTAAGACCTTAGCACTGCTACATTTGAAATCTTTGCTTTTGTGACATGAAAGCATTAAACATTCCCATCAGACAATTTTAAATAACTGCGCATTCAAACTGTTATCTGTTATTAATCATTCAAGGAGACAAGATGTGCGTGGCTTGATTGTTGTACTATACACAATAGAGCATTTTTTGTTAACATCTGCTTGAAAATGTTTTTTTCCTGTATAAATTTGAATTTATATATTAAAAAAAATTTTAAGTAAAAGCTTCTTAGTGCTTCCAATTATCAGTTCGTTTTTCTATGATAAAAAATAATAAATTTATAAAAATCAACTCATTTATCATTTAAGAAAACTTAAACCATTTAAGAAAATAAATGTACATAACATTACAATTTCATTGCTACATTAAGAGGATATTAAAATGAACAGATCTTTTCACTAATTTTTAATTTAAGACAATTCACCTTCACTGAATCTTAGAATCCCTCAGTGTCATGACATTTATATATATTTCAGTCGTATTCAATATATCTATCAAATGTAAATTTTTAATTTACTTTTGATAGATATTGAAATTTTGAATAACGACAGCAAACATCCTAAATTTTAATTACTTTTTCTTACTAATACTCAGAAATATGTAATCTGCAATATAATTTTGGTTAAATCTTCTTCTATCATAAGAATAAAAACAAATCTCCAACGCTCAGTTTTAAATTTATAAAGAGTTGTCGAGCATGGATACAGTTACATGCATACATGATTGTAGTTTTACCATTGTAAAGTTTTGTAAAAAAAAAAAAATTAACATGCAGTATAACCTAGTATCAGGATCGATCAGCTCCAACGTGATCAATCCACTTGTATAAATGTGCCAAAATGTGGTAATTCTGTATTTTTGAATCAAAATGTGATGCAGTCTGCTTTTGTGTGATTAAATATCTTACAATCTGTATGCACATGTAACTTTTGAATTAAATATTACAAATGTTTTGTTACAAATAATGTTACGAAATTAGAGCATTTACTCCACAATACATTTTAAAAATTAATAAGTGTAAATTTAATAACGTAAATATTTTAATAAAAATATTTATAAAAGTTCTTAAATCATAAAAATTAAAATTAAGAAACAAATCATTCAGATTTTCCAAATAATAATCTTACTCGCAGATAGGAACATTATGCGAAAATTTCCATTCCATAGCTTATATATCATTTTCTTGATTTTTAATAAGAAACACAACACTTTTAAATATATATATCCTTCTTTTCGTTATATTTTGGCCTTTAGCATAAACTCGCTCAAAGTCCATTGCCAGAGTTATATTTCAACAAAGAAGATTTTTTTCAAAACTGCTTAGTATTATTTTTTTGTTTTAAAGCTCATAAAGGCATAAGTTCAACTGATATTTGTGTAATGTTTTTCATGTGTGTATGAACTCGATAATTATGTGAAAGCTGCACGCTGTATAAAGCCAAGAGTTTGGGTATATTATTGTAAATGATCAAAAAGTGCACTTTTAGTTTGAGAATTTTCAACCTGTTGGTTCTTCTCAACAAAAGGAAATGCATAAAAAGAATACAAAGCTCTGTGAAATGATCGTAATATGCTCGTGTGTGTAATGCTCTCAAAGCATTAGTGGGAATGAATTTAACTCAGCTGAGAATTTTCGATGAATTATACATGACCTTTACTATAATGAATGTTGAACATATAGTTTCATTCTAGTAGAATCCTTTCCTGTGAATTCCTTCTAATGACTCCGTTCTGAAATTGGCAAAATAACAAGGGTGAATATATAGGTACTGTAGTTTGATGGAATGAGATTGAAGGGATTTACTTTTTTCTCCATCTAAGGCAATTACAGCCGAAATGAACAGCCAACACATTAATGAAATGCATGAAAAATTGAAAATTATAAGCGCGTCATTTAAACGACATAGCCCAATACTTCTCCGAGGTAACGCATGGCTACACACACCGTACAAAACAATTGCGAAATTAAATTAATCAAAATATAAAAATTTACATAATGCATCTTGTTTTCTATAATTTTCATTTTGTCGTATTTTTGTTTGTTTGTCGCTCAACGGTCATTTTTTGCACACGAGGGCTAATTAGACCGAGACCTAAGGTTTAAAGTGGATTCAGAACCACTACAAACATCCTTGGCCAAGGTGGATTTGAAACCACGAACTGTTGAACAGAAGGCAAGATCGCTAACTATTCGGCTGCCAGCTCGGTGACATAATGCTCATCATCTTTCTATTTTTAAGCTTACATAGTCCAAAATTTAGACGATAACGAGAGCGACAACGCCCTTTTGTGAAGTCAATATGAGATCTAGAAAAGATAAGGGGTGTTGATTTGGCATAAAAAGACGACGAAGGTAGATTATAAATGTACAACATACAATATTATTAATAATAAGTCCAAAACACACAAAGGACATTCATAAACTTGTTTTCAAAAAATATATTTTATTATTTATACTTGAAGCAGTGAGAGTTTCAAGTGTGAGTGAGAGTTTTCATAAAAAAATTATTTTTATGATCATAATTTAATAAATTTTTCAATATATTCTAGAACAAGTGCAGATAATGCATGACTAGTGACCATTGTAGTTGATGTGGAAAAATTCGACAGATGTGTCTGTTCCTGGATACACAGGAATCAAACCTGCATATGCCATCGACTAGTTCTTATACTGGAAAAGGAAATACAACTGCTCTCAATAACTCCATTACTATTAATAGTATTATAATTGATCATATTATAATTAAACGAAGATAAAAATATTCACTCTTATATAGTAAATTGACAAAACACACTTAACTTTTATTTTGTTCCATTACATGAGTTAAAATAAAATATTATTTTCATTTAACGTTTACATAAAATTCTATTTTTTTTCCTCTTCACATTTATATTTTGATTAGAAATTAAAATCCTGAAATACTAGTTTTTTTTAATTACATGACGGTACAGCTTTTTAAAAGAAATTTTTACTGTTTTAAAAACTGCAATTTCTTTAAAAGTCATTGGAAACAGAAATTTAAATATTTTACTTACGTGTGCAAAAATTAAGTATAGTATAAAGTCTAAATATAATATTTTAAAATTGTATTTTGATATACATTTTTAGGAAATAATTGTCTCTAAGTAAAGTTAAGGCAATTACAATTCACAATGGTTTTTAAGAAATTAATAACTGTATTCTTTACTTTGGAAAAGTAATGACTACATTCTTACCGATTTATTAAAAGTTATATTTTTTTATTTATATGATCGATAATTTTTAAAAGGCTTTGGAACAATATTTTATGTTATATTCAAATTGTGTAATTATACATGCAACATGTTCTTTTTTTTATTTTATTCCATCGCAAATGATCTAAGGTGAGTAAAAATTCCTCCAAATAGAGAAAATTGTATGCTTAAAACAAAAAGTTCGTATCTAGTTTACTGAGATAGGGTTTATCGAAATCTCTGAAACAGATTTTGATAGTTACTTTTTTTATATTTTTGAACAATGTTGCGTTTTATTCAAAAATATCATGAATGTTAACTTGTAAATGTAAGGCGGTAATCAAAATTTTAATAACTTAACAAAGAACTAAATAACAATCTATGGGTGTCAGAAATTATTTTCCTATTAAAGAAGAGACAAACTTATTAGAGTTTAGACCTATAAATTAAAAAAAGCTCCTTTAATAAATTTGAAGTTCTTATCTCTCTCATACATGTGCTTAAAATCCTTAAAATATTTAACATTAAGAATATTCCATAAAAATAAAACATCTGTGTTAAAACAAAATGCTGAAAATAGTCATTTTTTTTCCATATCGAAACTGCTGTCTCATATATAAACAATTTTATTTCGGTATAAAAAATTTACTTCATGGAAGATTTTATTTTCGAAACATTAATATTTGCAGAAGTTATATTTATCGTCTAATATTTAGAATTTTTGTTTACATGCAAAATGGTGCTTTTTAAAGGCCACTGAAAGGAAGAATTAAGAATTTGTTTGCGCTATCTTTTCAAAGAGGATTATTCTAGTTGATTCAGAAAATCTGTACAAGCCGTTCTTAAGGCATCTAAACCCACAAAAAGAAATAATATAAATAACATAAGGATTTATAAATCATAAGTAATAAATCATTATAGTATGGCATCTGAAAGGAATCTTTTCTATGCAGGGCAAGCAAACTTTGCCGTTTCTAATGAGCCGAAAGAACATGAACGGGAGAAATTGCAGCCAATTATTAGTCCTCGAAGTAATCACCAACGGCACTTGGCATCTTCTGCCAACGTGTCTCCAGTTATACAATCTCCTTGTAGTAAAACTTGGGTGTCTTGGGAGCAAAGATGTCCGTTAGTATTTGAGAGCAGGTCTGCTTCATTGGCGAAGAATTTTCCATTGATTGTCTATGAAAAGAAAGAGAGAGAGAGTAATCTGATGGTGCAAGGTTAGGTGAGTAAGAAGGAGGGCATAAAGTCTCCCAACCAAGTTGCTATATGGTATTCCTGATTACCGTCACGACATGCATCCTCGAATTATCGGCCAAGAACAGTACACCCTTGCGATTAATTAATGATGGTTCCTTCTGTTGTAGTGCTTGTAGGACTCGTTCCAATTGGTGCGAGTACAGGCTCGCAAAGAGTATTACGCGGTTGGTAATAACTATAGTAAGCCACCTGACAACACTAATCCACCAGACACAAAGCATAATCTTTCGTGGGTGTATAGGTGGTCTTGCGTTGTGTGGTACGGTATCCTGGGGTGATAATCAATGTTTGGAATGCTTGGGAGTGTCATTCAGGATCCAATTTTCATCACTGGTCAATACTCGATTGAATATGGATGGGCTACGGAGGCGAGAAAGCAACAATAAACAGAATGCGACTCGTTGTTGCTTATGGACGTCCATCAGCGTGTGAGGAGCCCACTCACTCAGCCTGTACTTCTTATGATTAAGTCTAACCATTTCACCGAAAACGTTAAATTGTGGGGCAACCTCGCCACATAATTGATTGCTGTCTTCCTCATTGACAGTCAGCAGGGCTTCATCATCCAAGGACTGTGGCATTGAGTTTTATCACAAAGGGACAAGTCTCCCAACCTGAATTTGTGAAAACAATGCTTTGGCATACGTTCATTCACAGCACTATCCCCAAACGCTTGGCATATTCGGCGACTTGATGAAACAGATGATAAGCCCACTTTGAAGTCGTAAAGCAAACAACAACGAACGAACTCCATCGAGACGTTAATCTCTTCGCTACTGTACCCGTTATGATTGATGAACTTTCGTGGTGAACCTGCTTTTATATCGATTGATATTCCTATACTCGACTGACCGGTGTCTCAACCACGTCATACACTAATTTGCATACTTATTCTCACCTCAACATGAAAATGACGTGAGCTTTCTTGTTTATTTAGTACTTATCCAAGGAAAAAAGCTTTCTAATATTGCAAAAGTGAGAACTTAAATACTAAAAGAAAACCCTCCAACTTGAAGGTATTTTACAGATGCATTAAAATTCTAAATCTAAATTGTAAATAAAAATTTTTTAACTGTGATTTGAATCTTAAAAAAGCATAAAAATATAATTTCATAATGTATATCTATGACGTAGAATATTTTGCAGAATTCTTTATAAAAAATATTTTAGGAGAAAAATGAAAAAATGTTGTATGATAGTTAAAGTTTGTATCTATTTAAATGATTGAAATAGAAGGATACATTTTTTATCATAGTGGAGAGGAAAAAAAGCGTTGCATGGCTCAAAAAATTAGAAGAATTTTTAAAAGGATTTATGATTATCACTGGTTTTTCATTTAAAGGTGAGGAAATTAATTCTAAATATTATCGAAAACATATTTTAGCGAAATTCCAGATCTTTACCTCAATAACCATCAATTCGTTAAACGGCGTCCAGACAAAGCAAGTAACCATGCATCACAATTCAAAATTGTTTTTCTAGAAAAAATGGAACAAGAAAAGGAAGGGAATTAAAATCCTATTCTTCACTGATATTCTTGATAAATTTTTTAATTAAAGATTTCTTAAGGTTTTGGATTTTTAAAATCTGCATTATCCAAAAGCTGGCCTGCAACTATTTGTGGACTTTGGGAAGTCCCTTAAAGGAGAGAGGAACAAAATATCTTTTTTGATATAACAAAAGACATTAACATAGAAATAGGGTGTAGAATGGTAGTCCTAAATAGACTATCAAACTGAATATTTAAAATGAAAATATATTTAATTTTTTTCTGTATACTCTATCAGAATCTTTCAAAAAAAGTATACACGCAGCATCTTTAATATTTACATTCACAAATAAATCCTTTTTAATTATTTTATCAAATTTTCAAAAAATTTATATTCCATTTTAAAATTATAATTCAGATATTTAGATTCTTAATATTTTCATCTGTTTGTAGAGTCTAAAAAATTAAAATTAAAAATTAAATCGCTTTTATGATATGTTAAAAACAACACTATAATTATCATCCCCTTTGAATTGATTTAATTTCCTTCTATTTTGAAATCCCATGCTTTCTAATATTTTCAATAACTATTTGTGATTACGTATGTTTTTAAAACATATTATTTTTAAGAGCTTCGTATAGCAGAAAAAAATATTAGTGATAAATTTTAGCTCTTCCTTTAAATTCCTAAATAACAAAATTCATAAATATTTTAGGTTAATTTTTTTTTCGGGTGATATCTGTTGGAATTTTAAGACTCTCTCGTTCCCGTTTTTGGTTCTATTTCTACAAAATTACTTATATATTCACCTTTTATCAAACATTGACATTATTTCTTATAACTTTCTGTATAATTAAAGTTGATAATTGTTTTATATGATTTGTTTCATAATTATGAAATGGGTGAGTAACCATTTACGAATATTTATAAATTAAATTTGTTTCAACTGATTTAAAATTTTTCATGAAATTTCAAACTAGCTTTAATCAAAATATTTTGTAAATATTTATAACATTTTAATTAAATAATTTATTGCGCAATTTTTGCATACAAATATTTCGGATAATTATGAGGAAGACATAATGCAGCCTTATGCGTTTACCTCATGTTTGAAATTTTTGTGAAATGTAGCTTTCAACGTCAAGAACAGCCTTTAATAAGAAAGAGAATAAGAACACGTGTAATAACTGTGGGCTTAATAACCGAAATGTCATGAGGAATACACCAGCTGCGCTTTTCTAATTCCAAATCGGCCAAATGTCAATCCTAATACTGATGCTGCTTAAATGAATTCTGTTCTTTATTTATCGTTACGTGTTTCTTTAAAGATGTTTTTGAGATATTTCGATGATAATATCCGCTGAATTCATTCAAAGAAATAAAAAACAAGAGACGATAAAGCAGCAACTTTTCGAAAGATTTTTAGCAGAAAAAAAGAAAGAAATAAGCGTCCGTTTTTTATAAATTACATTGATATTATTGATAACAAAAATAATTAGCTAAGAAATTTAAACATCGATTAATTTAACAGCTAAATTAAAAAGAAAATGCTTCAGGTATTTGCCTGAAAAGAATATTTAAGAAGTTTGTAAGTCTTAGTAAGCAAATAGCTCTTAAATTTCTTTGAGTTATTTGAATAAGCTTTATATTTTTGAAATTAGAAATTTAAGGTATTTAAATAAACAATGCAAACGAGCTTTTCAAATTAAAGTGACATTTTCAATTTCATTCAAATTTCTAATTTGAAAACAATAAATATTTTTTATTTGTTTTTATTTCTGGCTTTTTATATCTGTTTACCGAAGCTATTACACGCAATTTGTTGCTATTGGTTAGTTTTAACACACGATCAATAAAGACATCGTTTCCTGTACATAGACATATATTTTACAAAACAGTTAGAAAAGTTCAAAGGACTTTTTTCATTCATTTGTATAAAGTATTGAAATTACTTTTCTCTATAAAAAAAGGCTATCTTTCTAATTGTATTGATAGAATAAAATCAAAATATACTTGCATTTGAATAGTGAGACATTATAATCCGTCCGAAAATTTATTATTTTTAATCTTTTGTGCGATTTAAATTAGATTTATTTATTCATTACAAGATATAAGAAATATTTTAAAATATCATAATATTGTAATAAGATTGTGATGCATAGCGAAGCAAATCATTTTAAGTATTAAGTTACAAACAGGTTGTTTATTTTAATTTACAATAACTTTTAATGTTCAAGGTTTTTTTTTATTAAAGAAATATTTTATTACATTTTTAATTTGATTTTTAAGTGATAAATTTCGCCGAGTATTCCAGAATCATCTTTTTCATTTGTCAAAAACATAAAATGAATATAATTTAAAGAATCTCCATTGGGAAATGCTAAAATGTATTGTTAAACATACCACTAAACTCACAAGTGTTCAGCCACTTTTGAGAATTGCTCTATCCTTTTTAAAATATAAAAGTTTATAAAAATATACAATTGCTTACGTTTAACATGACAAGTGCCGAAAGTCAACATCTGCAACAAAATGTCATTCCATTTTGACAGCACAATAATATAAAAGGGAATTTAGAGGTAAGCTTTCACCATAAAAGATTTTTCCTAAATTCCCTCGATCAGAAATATTTGTAAAGGTAAGTATTTTAAGCATGTTTGAAATATGTCTATAATTGAATATTTCAGTATTTCTGTATGAAAAATTTACATTGATATTTATGACTGAATACGATTTTGTTTTTAATTTTTAGAAAGTTATTTAATTTTGGCAAAATAAATGACAAATTTAAAAGACAAAATCAAAAATTTTAAAAGAATTTATAAAGAGAATATATTTTAATGATCAATAGTAAATTTTTTGTTTAAATTTGCACTAAAAAATTTAAAAGAATTTATAAAGAGAATATATTTTAATAAGCACTACTAAAATTTTTGTTTAAACTGGCGCTAAAAATTTAAAATAATTCAAATGATTAACTTTATTTTATATAGTTACTCTTTTCTGCTTTTGAAAAAAATTATTTTTATTTTTGCAAGAATATGAAAAATATTAACAAGACAAATTCAATTATTAAAATATTAGTTTTCAGCACAATAGTTATGAGTCTTACACTTGACATATTGTTGTTTCTTTCTAAGAAAAATATTTTAAAAATTTAAAATTTAATTTAATAAAAGCAAAAAACAGACAGTTATTATATTTTAAAATCAATAATTTAAAATTTTATATAATTTCAAACTGTAGATCTAATTTTTTGTTACAAGAGTAATTTTATTATAACTCTTATTAATTTCAGTTTTTCAAAAAATCATTGAACACCTTTTTAACTGTTCAATGATTTTAGTGCTCTCTTTTTAGAGAGCACTGACTTTTGGAGAACTTAAATTCTATAAATATAATTTTAAATAAGAAAAATAGTTCCCATTATATTTTGATCTATTTTAAAGTAATTTTATAATTAATTTCACTTTACATGAAAAGCGGGATAAAATGTTCTTAAATACAAGAGTACAAAAAAATTGTTTTCCAATATTTTTAAAGTTTTAAATAAGAGAATACTTATCGAATTTTCATTTCACTTTCCTCGGTAAAAGAAAATAGTATGGAAAAAATATTTCAATTTTATAACTTTGAGAAATACAACAATGTACAATTTTTCAAATCAAATTCTACAAAAATAAGTATCCAATAAAGGGAACCATTTCTTAAAACATAAAATGCACATTATCCAAAACTTCCTCTAAAATTAATATTTTAATTATTTACTATATATATCGTTTTCACTAAAGAACACATGGCAAAAACTATTTAGCAAAATATTTTCAAAATAATGGTGACTTGTTTGTGACAAAATGGGGTTAATGATCTAATTACATTCATTCACTCGTAAATCATTGATTTCATACTATTTTTCAGTAGATATTTATCCGTGTTCGAAATCCATTTTATAAACAATTAATTCGATTCAATTAAGTACTTTTGGACACAATCGTAATGCTATACGAAAGAATCATTTTTAATAATTGTAATAATAATTATTTTATACTGCATATACGAGTATCATTTGATTTTTTTTAATATACGCTTGGAGCCAAATGCAGTATACAAAAACGAAATTCCATTAAATTCTTCTGTCTTTCGAATGGCTCTTCTTTATTATAACCATAAGTTCAAAATAATTTTAACAATAGCAAGATATATACAGCATTTCATATGTGCAAATTTATCTAAAATAAAGAATAATGCGAAGCAAATGAGTGAATACTCTAAATAGATTAAATTATTAAATCTAACATATGGAATTAGTAGATTAATTAGAATAAAAAAAGATTTCATAGCGCATATAAAGGGGAGAAAAATAAATAAGTAATTTATTTTCTTCACTTACATATTTATATTTAAGCTTATTCTTTTAAATACCAGATTCTAATGAATATTTACAAGGAAGCATTTGATGTCATCCGTAAATTATAAGATAAAAATTTATATTTAACACACTTGTGTGTGTGATTTTTTTAAGCAGATTGCTTTACCAATTCAAGTTATAAATGTTCAAAACTTCGCATTTATTATTTGTAATCAATAAAATTTTCAACTAAAATTATATTTTCATTTCAATAGTAAAATAATCGTATTTAACAGTATCATTATTTCAGAGGCTTTTCTTAATTTGAAGCAAAAATGGAAGGAAAAGAATTCGCATTATTATTTTTATTTGCATTTATTTTCGTAGCAATTGAAGCAAGTCCAGCTTTAAGTAAGTACACATAAATGTAATTCTAGTATTTATAGAAAGCGATTGATTATGTGTATTTCTTTACTTAATTATATCATATTTGATAAAATGGAAATATATATCAATGCATCAATCATTGGTAAGTTTACTTTGAACTTTTGTTGATACTAACACTTGCAAATAATGAAATAAATCAAAATAGATTAAGTTAGAGTAGGTAGACGAATTTTTTCCCATGATGGGTAACCTACACAAAAATAAAATTTTAAAAAGTGCTGTTTGTGTCTATATTTACAGAGAGTTTACTATTGCATGCGCTGTGACATCTGAAACAGAGCATTAGCTAAATTTAATTATTTATAAACCTTACATTAGCAATTGTTTGGCATGATGGAAACATACGGATTAACATTTTTAGAATGCTCCTGATATGTTTAAAATACATTAAACACATATAAAAATATTTGTCAGAAATAAAGAAATCTAAATTTTTAAGCACCTACTTATAAACTCAAAATAGTTTATTAAAATCTAAAACCGTATGTGTGGGTTGTATTTTTCAAAGCAGCTATACCTATTGATATAAAGATTAACGTCTCGTAAGATGTTGCATTAATAATTAAGATAAGTGCTTATTGTCTCTTATTCTATTTTAATCTACTAATTATTAATTTTTGTTGGTGAGAAATCATACATTGCTAACTTGATTCTTAAAACTGAAATTTTAATAACTAACAAAAAGTAGGAATTAGCAATTCAGTAATCTCACATAATTTCCATATCAGAGGGAGCGACTAGTTTGCGATTTTTTCTGTCATATTACACCGATTTGTAGTCAGTCTTTTTCTCCCCCTTAAAAAATTTCTATTTATAATTTACTTCTCTTTTTCCAGAGAAATCAATGTTTCATTTTTGCAATTGATAATAATATTCAATTAATTATACGATATTTACACTGGATGAATAGACTACAAATATATAGTATTTTCGGAGATAAAAAACTTCTTATCGGAAAATGTTTGGTATCTGAAATGTATCGTCAAAATGTTAATTTCTTAAAATAAAGGATGTGAAAAAGTTCTGTAAAATGCTTACATTTTAAAAATGAACTGAATTTATTCCTTGACTGAAACATTGAAAAAGGACATCATATTTTTTTAAAACAGTCATAAATAATATAAAAAGTTTATAAGCCTCTGAGTAGATAATTTTTCAAAGGCGACAAAACAACTGATTAAAATTACCCAATGGCACATCGTTTTGCCTTAAATACTTATGCGTGTCCTTCAAGACACTATATATCAATAAAACAGCAAAATTCAATAATGAAATGGAATTAAAACCAAAAATAATATGCGCATATTTACAGTTTTAATTTGTGTAGTAAGTTGCAATCTAGAGAATTAATGTTAATATTCTTAGTTGTGCCTATTTGAAATTCGTGATAAACGAAACGTATCTGTTGATAAATAAATTTATCTTGAAGGCAGTTAAGTAGAAGTATACAAAACAGTTACTCGTTCTGTAGTCACATAAGGCTGCGAAACTTAGACTTTGACACAAAAAGGCATAAAAACTTACTAATCTTTTAATGGAAAATACTTAGAAATTTAGGTCCATAACAGTTAAATAATAATTTTTGGAGAATAATTAGAACTAATGATGAATTGGAACCTCTAATCAATCATAAAAATATAGTAACATTAGTCAAAACACACTTTAATAAGTTTGGCACTTTGAGAGATCACCTGACAAATGAGAAGCTAAGGTCTTGTATTGAAGACCTGTTTGCAATAGGCAAAGGGGTAAATAAAGGAAAAGGTAGCTTGAGGATGTCTTGAACAGCCTTAAAACTTTAAAGATGGTTGGTTGGTTGGTTGGTTTTTATGGCGCAAGGTCCAGATAAGGACAAGCTGCGCCAATCACAAGATATTATACAAGCTTTTTTTTTACCAATTAAAAACATAAAATAGTAATATAATTAAAATGTACATTAAAAGTATAAAATACCAATATAGTTAAAATGTATATTAAGGTATAAAATAGAAATATATTTAAAATGCATATTAAAAGAGTGTAAACATACAATATATACGTGTATAAAATTAAAAACTTGATATTTAAATAAAATATTTCTAAATCAGATAAAATTCATAAATCCTATGTCTTTTAAAAACGCAAATAGATTGCGATGGGGTGGTTCCCCAAGCAGATCTTCTAATGTTAAAATATTACTATTAAAATATTTAAAACGCTGATGGTTAAAATCTGGGCACTCAATTAAAGTGTGATATACTGTAAATGGTTCATCACACTTTTCACACCACGGTTGGAGATCACTTAAGATCAAATGTTTGTGGGTGAAACGCGTGTGACCAATTCGAAGGCGAGTCAGTCTGACATCTGCGCTTCGTGGAGATAAAACAGATAATGGAATGATGTATGAAAATATGGAATGGAGTTTGTTGCTGACTTGCAGGTCCCAGGATTCCTGCCAAAGAGAATATATGAAATATTTGAATCCTTTTCTCATGTCCATTGATGGTAATGAAGGCAAAATGGAAGTAGCTGCAGATTTAGCGGCAGCATCAGCTTTCTCATTGCCATCTATACCTATGTGGCTTGGTACCCAACAAAACAGTATCTCAAATCCCTTGTTAGTAACAGTATCAATTAATTTGAATATCTTAGACACAACTGGATGGCAATTATAGTTGTTATTCCTCAAAGCTTCTAATACACTCATACTGTCAGTGTACACACAGAATTTACGTTCATTTTTAGTTTGTAGCAGCTGAAGTGCTCGGTATAGAGCCGTAGCCTCAGCGGTGAAGATGGAGCAGGATTTATGAAGGCTATAACTGTACGAGGTATCATCAAGATAAACTCCACAGCCAACTGATCCTGGACATTTGGATCCATCCGTAAATACTGAAGTGTACATAGTATACTGACAGCGATGGGATGAATAAAGCTGTTGAAGAATAGCAGTATTTGTGTCTGATTTTTTGTTACTTCCAAAGGGATTCAGCACAATAATGTGTGGATCATACCAAGGGGGATATGCGAAAAGGTCGGTAGACTCGATTCGGACATCACATAGGTCAGAAAGCAAAATAATGGATTTAATACGAGAGAGAAAAGGTTGAATGCTTGATGGTCTAGCATTATATAATCTCTTAAGAGCAGCACTTGGAATCGTGAAAAGCAAGGGATGATGAGGTGAGGACATGATTTTTAAATAATAATTAAGAGACAGCTGCATCCGCCGCAGGTCTAATAGCAATTGGTGGCAAATTACATATAGACTCTGGACGGGTGATGTGCGAAAAGTTCCACAGCATATCCTTAAAGCAGTATGGTGAACAGTGTCCAATCTGCGTAAGATGGAGAGTCTAGCTGATCCATAAGCAACACAGCCGTAGTCAATTCGAGATAAAATTACAGACTGATAAATTCTTAGGAGTGATGTGCGATCTGCACCCCAAGATGTATTCGAAAGCACCTTGAGGATGTTAAGCAGTCGCTCACATTTCTTCCGCAGATGTAAAACATGCGGAAGGAAAGTTAACTTCTTGTCAAAAATCACACCAAGGAATTTTATCTCACTGACTACAGGAATGGGTTTATTATTTATGTGAATCACAGGATCATTATGGTAGCTAGTTTTCCTACAGAAATGGACACAGCAACTCTTACTAGGAGATATACTAAGACCATTCCGTTCACACCAAGTGGTTAAATTATTTACAGCTGTTTGCAATTGTCTCTCAATTATATTCATGTTTGAACCCTGATATGAAATTTGTAAGTCATCAACATATAGAGTGCCATGAACAGAAGATGGTAATTGATGGAGTATGTCACTGATGAAAAGGTTAAAAAGGGTTACGCTTAAAATGCTACCTTGAGGGACACCCTCAGCTTGACTAAAAGTATTGGAAATTGTAGTTCCAACGCGCACTTTAAAAACGCGTGAGGCCAGAAAATTTTGGATAAATATTGGAAGATTACCCTTAAAGCCAAGATTATGCAGAGTACGGAGAATACCATAGCGCCATGTACGATCATATGCTTTCTCAACGTCGAAGAAAATTGCAACGAGATGGTTTCTCCTCACGAAAGCATTTCGAATTCGGGATTCTAGATCTACTATGTTATCTATAGTGGATCGTCCTCTTCGAAATCTGCTTTGATGAAGATGTATGCAATTATTCTTCTCTAAGACGTAAATGAGTCTAGCATTGACCATACGCTCAAATGTTTTGCATAAGCAACTCGTAAGAGCTATTGGACGATAACTCAGAGGGTCAGATGAATCTTTTCCAGGCTTCAATATTGGAATCACTATCGCTTCTCTCCATGAAGTAGGATAAGCATGCTCAGTCCAGATTCTATTAAACAATGAAAGTATGTTTAATAAAGAATCATGATTAAAATGACGGAGCATTTGATACGAGATTCCATCTGGTCCTGGGCTAGTGTCGTTTGCTTTAGATAAAGCAGACTTCAATTCTGACAGTTCAAAATCACAATTATAGGGTAGAATATGTCGATCATGAAAGCTTAGAGGTGTCCGCTCAGCGATTCTCTTAATCCTTAGAAAAGTAGGATTATATGAATCAGAGCTGGAAACACTAGCAAAGGTTTCACCGATCACATTAGCAATATCTACCGCTGAGGAGTGTATTGCAGCTCCGGTTTTTAATACAGGAATGGAATAATCCTGATAAATACCATTGGCTGCTTTAACTTTCCTCCATAATTGTTTACTTGTTGTCGATGAATTGATTGACGACACGTAGCGAATCCAAGATTCTCTTTGACTCTGACGTCTAACTTTTCGAGCTTCAGATTTGGCTTTTTTAAAAGCAACAAGATTCTCCGTATTAGGGTATCTTCGGAATATATTCCATTGCTTCCTTTGTTTCTTATAGGAGAGTTGACACTTTTCATTCCACCAAGGTTTCCTGTGTTTATGTGGAATGATGGAATTTTTAGGGATAGCAACATCCGCAGCTCTGATTATTGTGTCGGTGACATATTTAACGGCATCATCTATCACATCTGTCTTAACTCTTGTCTCACTGATCACAGCCAATTGCGTGAAAAGTGACCAATCGGCTCGACTGTACACATAATTAGGTGGTTTGTGACACACACTATTACTTCCAGCCTGAGACACGATTAGAGGGAAATGATCACTATTGTAGAGGTCATTTCCAACTTCAAAATTCAGCAATGGCAAGAGTGATGGAGAACATATAGCTAAGTCCAGAGAATGAAATGTCCGTGTAGGTTCGTGAAAATAAGTTTTCTCGTTGGTATTTAGCAGACAGAGGCTATGGTCAGAAGTGAACTGCTCTCTCTGTCGACCACGAGAATTCGTATCATCACTACCCCACAGAAAATTATGACCGTTAAAATCACCGAGCAATAAAAATGGAGTTGGGAGTTGATCAACCAAGTCATTCAGTTCTTCTGCTTGGATGACATCATTCGGTGGTAAGTAAAGACTACATACTGTTATTAGACATGTGGTGTGGATTCTCACAGCCACGGCCTGGAGTGTAGTTCTTAACTGATGTGCTGTACTGGTGTAATTGTTTGATGTAATTATACAAACTCCACCAGACACAGCAACATCGCCACCATAATCATTTCTAAAGCATTGAAACCCACGCATTTTGGTGACAATAGTGGGCTTCAGGAATGTCTCCTGGAGAGCCACACATGCGGGGTTAAAGCAAGAGATAATTGATTTGATGCCATCAATGCGAGACCGAAACCCGCGACAATTCCAGGAAACAAAGGAAGTCAGGAATGGAATATATTCTAACCTTTCTCACTGTTACTCATCGTCATCTCTGATGAATCTTCAGAATTGAAGTCATCATCCGATGGATGCAGTTTCACAGTGTCTGCATCCAAACACAGAAGAGCTTTTTTTGTTGTTAAGGAAGACTTTCGAATACCTTACTTAGCCAATTTTAATTTCCTCGCCTTTAAGGCTTTTGATTTTGCAAAGCTGATTTGGCTATTACAGGTGTTGATGTTTCCACTGTTTTTTGCTTTAAGAGAAAGCTAGCTGAAGAGACAGAATCTGTTTGGGTGCTGCAAGATCGAGTAACTTTTTTTGCCATAGCTGCGTAACTAACACCAGGAGTTGGAGTGCGGGAACAAACTATGCGACGAGCTTCAATATAGGATACATTGTTCTTGATCTTAATAGTGACAATTTCCTTTTCCTGTTGCCAAATGGGACAAGATCTGGAATATGAAGGGTGGTCTCCTTTGCAGTTGACGCACATTTCTTTGGCTTTGCAGGTAACACTGTCGTGCTCGTCAGCTTGGGAGCAGCGAGCGCAAGTAGGTTTTCCTCTGCAAGCCATTTTAGAATGCCCATATCGTTGGCACTGTAAACATCTGAGAGGATTTGGTATATATGGTCGCACTGAGCAACGCATATAAGCCACTATGATGTATTTTGGTAAGTCTGGCGTTGCAAAAGTCAAAATAAGGTGTTTGGTATTTAAGATAATACCATCCCTTTTGATTGTTATCCTTTTGACGGCGCAGACTTTCTGGCTTTTTAAGTTGTCAAGAATTTCATCAGTGGACGTATGATACAAATCCTCTGCAGAAATAACTCCTTGCACAAAATTTAGTCTTGAATGTGGCTCTACAGTTACTGGTATGTCAGCTAGGGATTTCATGGTCTGTATTATCATAGCTTGTTTTTCTGATGTAGTTTCAACTAGTAAATTGCCCGTTCTTAATTTTTTTACAGATTTTACAACACCCAAATGAGATACTAATCCCTTCTCAATCAGAAAGGGAGAAACATACTCAAATGATCCTCCAGTTCTTTTAATTATGAAGAACTTCGCTTCACACATTGGAAATTGTTGCTCCCGAGGGAGTGAGGAGAAAGTAGATTTATTCATAAATGTCAAAATAATATTCAGGGACTAGACGGCACCACCCACCACGGAGCCCTACAAGGGGATACAGGTTAACTGTACCAGTGCTAGTCAGTCCCTATACGCTCACGGTACATCCCTGAAGTGGACTCCACCCTTAACGAGTCACCCAGTAGATGTACCGATCGCTTGATCCATAAAGCCGATTGATGTGCTGAGGACCACAACACACCTCCCGTTTACCTGAAGCAGAGGCCAAAGCAATGTGTTGGTCTCAGGAGGCCTCAGTTATCAGGATCCTCCTTTCCAGGGACACGGGTCTCCACGCACGGCAAACACGTGGGTGATTTAGTCCTCAAGAGTAGCTAATAGCAACAGAGCGGCGAAAGCTACTCAAGGGGAGCCCTCAACCTCTTTCGAGGAAATCACAACGAGGGAGAAAAGGAAGGAAAAGCAGAAGAGTAGAGGAGAGAAGAAAATATAGAAGAGGAAAGATCACTAGGGTACCTCGGGATTGTGACACCCGTGTTTACCTAAAGAAGGCAAACCCCCTGAGGGGTAAAACTTTAAAGATCTCCGATTGGAAAATTAAAGTAATAGACAGAGATAACTGGAAGGATATTGGGCACAGATGCCGTATAATCCAGGATGACAAATTTTGAATTCTTTTGGCGATGAATAAATGTTGCCAAGATGATGTATTGTGACGTCATGATGACGTAAATACTAGGGTGCCAAAATAGAATTTCTTGCATAGATATCTATGACACAATAAAAACTAAGTTTCCACATGCAGATAAATAACCGTCAAAAAAATCCCCAAACTCAGATTTTCGAAGCCTGGATTATACGGCATCTATGCCTAGATATTGTGCAGCAGACTAAGGAACAGCCTGGGCTGTAGTGCCATTAAAAAAGATATTTTTATGAAGCATTCGTCGAAGCTTGAAAAAAAATCAAATTTTGAAAGCGAAGCATCATAAGATGTTGCAAAAAAGTATATTTATCTATAAAGATGTTGGTCGGAGAGATATTTGGTAATCACACTATTTTTCTCAAAGAAATGTCTGTTAAACGAGAAATGCCTTAAAATTCATCTTAATAATGCATGTACATAGTGAATGAAATATTAAAAAAGAAATTACGTTTTTCTATATTATAATTACGTATATTCTGTTTCATTTAATAGAAATAAATGTATCACAAACGATTTAAAAATATCGAAAATTATTAAAATAACGTTTCACTAACTTCCCAAAAGGATCTGTAGCCTTCATATTGTTAAAAATTTACTTTTTGATTATGTCTAATTAGAACATATCTTTTTCAATGGTAAATCTTGAGTCATTGAAAAAATAAAATTTTTAATATTAATTTGTTTTTGTTTAATTAAAATTAGATTATTGTATCGTGTTAATAGATCAAAATATTAATTCAGCTTCGCTGAGTGGAACGCATAATATTATAATATTCTAAAAACTCATCTATAATATTGTAATATTACAGGATATTATTATAGAATATCGTGTTATATATATGGAGGAAATAACATTGCTTTGTTTTATTTTATTAATAGATATATTATATAATTTTATATACTATAGGCACATGTCAGCAGAATTTTTCTTTTATTATTACGACCGCATTCTAGGAAATTGTTATTAATTCGAAGCAACATGTATTATATAATTTTCATGATAAAAATGGATTCTAAAATTTGTCACATCATTGAACTTTATTTTTGTTGAACGTTTTAATTCGAATAAAATCAATTAAGATCTATTTTAATGTCAGATAAAATAATAATACGAAGTTCATCACCTAAACATGGGTCACAAAATATTTGATTTCTATTTTTCATCGTCAAATTGTTCACTTTTATTCAGATTTCGCAGAATAAAAACTGGTATTCTTAAACTGCGCTAAAATGCGTACTTTCAACGAATGTTTTCATTGATTTTAATCCTTGTACAATTTTTTTTGAAAAACACCAGACGTAGTTTTGTTCTTAAAACTGATATATTTTAATATTGCATTAATACTTTAAATTTCTAGATATATGAAGGTTACTCTGAAATCTTTGAGATACGCGCAGACGAGAATTTACAAAATAAAAATAACGGTTTAATTTTAAAATACAAATTATTTTAACACAGAAGACGATTTTTTACTGACTTAACTTCAACTTGTTTAGCGTAGAATAAATTTTAAACAGAAGAGAAAATGGAGTTGAAGCGAGAACATTTTCGAGGTATGATTTTCTACGATTTTAAAGCAGGATTAAATCAAGAAGAATACGTTCAACGGTTGCAATTAGCATTTGGTGATGAATCTCCAGCTCGTGCTACTGTATTCAGATGGTTTAGAGAATTTAGAAGGGGTCGCAATTTTCTTCAGGGTGAAGAACGCACAGGAAGGCCGGCGTCAGCAGTAATCCCAGATAATGTGTCTGCCATACGAAAAATGTTAATGGATGATAATCGCTGTACCTATCAAATGATACAGAAGGAACTTAACATTGGATCCGCAACCATACACAAAATCATTCATGAAGAATCACATATGAAAAAAGTAGTTTGCCGTTGGATTCCCCATAATCTAACTGAGCACCAAAAAGAGGAGCGTGTCAGAATCAGTAAGGAAACTCTTAAATTACTAAATGATGTTGGCCACCGCATCATTTCTAAAATTGTAACAGGTAATGAAACGTACATACCATTTTTTTGACGTTCCAACACGTCAAGAAAGCAAAGTATAGGTCTTTGAAGATGATCTCACGCCGATAATGGTGCAAAAACAACGCGAATTAAAAAAGTGATGTATGCCATTTTCTTCAGAAGTACGGGATTGGTCAAAGCCATCAAGTTGGAAGGACAGAAGACAGTAACAGCAAACTGGTATACCACTAAATGTCTTCCAGAAATTCTACAAGAACTGAATGTTAGGGGACTAATGCTTCACAATGACAATGCATCTTCACATACAGCCGGATTCACAGTTGAGTTTCTTAAACAAAAACAAATTAAAGTAATCGAACTTCCGCCGTATTCACCTGATCTAGCTATATGCGACTTTTGGTTATTGTTTAATCTAAAAAAGAACTTACGTGGACGTCATTTTCATTCAGAAGAAGAGATTGATGTGGCTATGAATGCATTTTTTTTCATGTATTCCAAGAAATGAATGGCTTGAGGCATTTAATCGGTAGAAAATTCGTCTACAAAAGTGCATTGATGCTGGAGGAGACTACTTTGAACACACCTAAAATTTTGTAAGTACAACTTTGAAAACCTAGTTGTATCTCAAAATTTTCAGAGTGGCCCCGTATATATTAATTCCCCCTATAACACAATATATTTGTTCCATGTTATAGGAAAACGCGTTTTACAAGAATTCTCGTAGAACGCGCTCGTATGACCTCGTATATCGCGCTATGTATAAATGATTCGTGTTTAACATTTCTTGTTAAAAGGATTTTAAATAGAATATTAAGGAAAAACTGTTCTGAAGGAAATCAGTGCGTTTCATTAAAATCAAATTAAGAACATTTTAAATAAAAAAAACTTGTAGAAATATTAAGAAAAACAACTGATTTTAAATAAATCTAATAATTACACACAAACAAGAAGTATTATTACTATTACTTAAAAAAAAAAGAAGTGGAGAAGGCCGTTAATATTCTTAAAATACTTAACACTATATTTTTTCGACACTTTTGTTTTAATTTATAATTGATTTTTTTTTAAAAAAAAAATCAGACAAAATTAGCAAGAGGAAATTATTTTCATCATTTAAAATGACTGTAGTTATATATAATGAAAATTCAAATTTAAACATCTATTGATAACAGTTGTAATGTAATATGAAAATGGGACATGCCACATCTGGTAAAAATCAATGTGGACGATCCATGCCATGTGACACTACAATCATTGTCAGATGAAATGACATACTATTGAATTTCGATGCATGCCATAAAAATCAAGGATTCACAAAAATCAATGACGTATAACTCAGTATTTTCTGTCAATTTTTTCTTGTCGCTAACGGAGAAATAAGAATTCCTACATTCTGATTATATTTTTAAGATAAAAATAGTAAAACATAATTTATATTATTATAATTATGAAACTATATCAAATATAAAATATTTCATTTTTCTGGACAAATACTATTAGTTCTCTTCCTTTCAATTCTTTAATAAAAGTCGTTGTTTCCCCCAAAACACCGTAAATTTTAAAATTTGTTCTTTTTCCATCATTTAAAGAACATTTTCATTTTATGTTCACTAATATTTGTTAAGATTTTTTACAAGATTTAATGATTGACATTTGAAAGTAAACATTTTCAAAGACTAAACTTTTATTAACGGAGTAAATGAACTTAAACTATAAAACTAGATTATAGTTCAAGTCTAGCTCTATAGCCGAAGTTTAACATAAGTGTCCTGATTAAATAAAATTTAATATCAAATTTACTTATCATTTAAGAAAGTTGTGTAGCTTTTCGGAATATTTACCTAAAAAAACATACTTTAAAATAATTTCCTTAAATGTAGATATCCACTTTTTTTTATAATTAAATACTGTTGATTTTTCCACGGATTAATTTTAGTTGAGATATGGATTATTACATTAAGTGTGTAATTCATATCTCGGCTAAATTTTACGATTTCTTTCAAAAGCATCCTACATTTTGATTTATTATGGTTTTTGATTTATTACATATTTTTCCATGATATCCAAATTCTAATTTTTGTTAATTTCTAAACTTTAAACTTTTATTTACAATTTAATACACTATATCCTTAGTATTTTTTGTCCTTTTAAATTCCTTATCAGGATAGATGTTGCTATTTTCTATATTTAAATTAATTGATTTTTCTTATATTTCGAATGAGTTACAATTGATTATTTATCTGTTTACTTCATATATTCAGCTTTACTTTGTCTTTTTAACTTTTAATTATCTTTAATTACAAAAAATTTTCTGTCTTTTAGATTCGATAAATTAGTCTATTTCCCTTCATTTATTTTTTACATTTTTGTTCTAAATTGTTTTATTTATTCTTTCTAAACATTTTGGAAAGAAACATTTATGTTACTGTGTATCGATTGTTTTCTTTTCTTTTTTCTATTTTATATTATTTTATTTTTTTATTTATAGCTTTCTTTTATTGTTTTCTTCCTTGGTGTTTTCACTTTCTCCTGTTAATTAACTAATTACTTTCCTTCAATAATTTCCAGCCTCCTATTTTTTTTCTTTAATAATGTTCTAATGCTTTTTGAGGAATTTATTTTCTTTTTACTTAAAGAGAGGTTATTTTATTTTTGCCTTTATTTTCTTTTCTTTGATTTGATCAATTTTGAGTACTCGTATAAAATTAAACAAATGATAAATGTTTTCTTTTTTTTTTTTTTTTTTTTTTTTTTTTTTTTAGCATTTTCTGATTTTTTTCCATTTTTTTATATTTTTTTCTTATAAATTAGAATTATATTCAAATGTAATTAATTTACGAAAAATAGAATGCACAGTCAAAATCTTACTCAAAATCAATGCCATCATTATTTTTTTTATAAAAGATCAAAAAGTTAAAGAGTGAAAATAACGAATCTGACTCCGAAGCAATCTTACAGAAACAATTGAAGGGTTGCTTGAGTAAGAACTTCGTTTGTTGGTTTTTGAAAAGGAAATAATTTGTTTTCTTCAGTAAGAAGTAATAAAAATTCTAAAACAAAAAGATTATGATCATTATTTAAGAAAAAGCATATATTTTTAATTTGTTTTAGAGAAAATTTTATGTTCGGTATAGAATCGGGTATCCCTTAATTTGGCAAAAAATTTAAAGATAAAGATTAATTTCTGATAACCCTGGTAACCCTATCTTAATTTAGCTTATGAGTAGCAGCGGCCATCTTGATAGTCAATCTTTTTTATATCACATTAATCTATCAATTAATATTTAATTCGAAATCACTGTATATACAAGCATTTGATTCCACTTTGATGCATGTTAATATTCCTTATAATCAAAAATAATTTATCATATAATTTTTTCATCAATTTTCTTTAACCCATTTTTTTTTTTGTCATTTTAATATTTGATTCCGGAAAGAATTTTTGATTAGTTGATACCACGATAAAAATTAGTAAATATATTTTAATAATAATTTTACTTCCTATCCATAAAATGTTTTTTAATTTTGCAACCAAAAATTTTATTATTTGTATATGTGTATATACTTATTTAATATGGATTGTTCTATCTTTTAGAGAATATTACATGTGTGATCACATGTTCCCTTTTTTCTTTCTATATGCAATAAATTATGGATATGCTGAACTTGTTATCTTACTGTACATCACAGATGTTTTTCGATGTACGTTATAGTCACACTGGTGTTTTCTTGTCCAATAAAGTAACGCAATGGAATCAAAATGATCCAGAAATATCCAAGACAGCTCTATAAATCCCGGAAGTTACAGATGTGTTTAGTTACCTTGAATGTAACTAAACATATCTGTAATTTCCGAGGAATATGGAAGAGCGAGTCTCTTCCATGAGTAGTTACATTGATAACAATATAAAGCATCTTGCCATGGGTCAGGTTAGAACTATTTACAAAAACTTTTATACTATTATTTTCCAACGATTATATATATATACCAAAACGAAAAATAAGTAAATTACCTGTAGCGGGGAACTAAAAGAGAAATAATTATCTTTTACATCAGTTAAAACGAATAAATGTATCCTTAAAATTAGTTTCTCCGTCTTTTTTCCAGAATATCTTGAATTAATTTGAAAATTTCTGTATCTATTTGTTATATGAATTATTAACTTAATTAAATACTTACTGTTTTAAGTAACAATTTCTTTTATAAAATGGATATAAATTAATTAATTAATTAAATTTATATTTTTCTTGAATTTTTTCCTTTTTACCTTGAATGTAACTAAATAATGTATACCATTAATTTTGTGAAATTCATAAAATTTTTAGCTTTTTAAACGAACAAAACAATAAATTATTCCAAATATTACCAAAAAATATAAATTCGTATATTACATGTTATACTGTTTTGTTTTAGATTTCCTATTAAACCAGGAAGAAGAAGAAAGACAAGGCTTGTAAGTATATATTTAAAACTAGGAGATTTAGATAATATATTATTTTGATTGTGTGTGTTATCGTGAATATTGTCGAAGAATTAGTGGCAGTGATAGAAATGTCGCACAGTAAAGACACACAAAATTTCAAAACGAAAAGCTTGAATTCATGTATGCAAAATGTACATATTCCTTACAAATGATAAAAAAAATTGTGCATGCGATTGAAATTTCATAATCTTTATTTAATAAAACCCATTTAAATAAGAAATTTATTTGTTTACCTTTTAATACCAGAAGAAATAAAACGTAATAAAAACAAAATATTTTAAGCATAAATATTTTATTAAATAAATAAAATGCTAAAAATCAAATAAAATATTTGAATTATAACATAAAACCGATGAAATAAAAAAACTATTTAATTTAAGAACTTTCTCAAAACCTTTGTGTTAAAATCTTTAATATTAACATTGAATTTTTATAAGCTAAACTACCAACTTGTCTAGTGATCAGCGTGCCTGACTGCGGATGGGGAGGTCCTGAGTTGTAATCCCAGTTTGGGAATTGATGTACATTCTCTATCTGTCTATCCTGTCTTTGTCCTTTCTTTGTATGAATGGGTTGCGAATGGATGCCTGCCCTATGAATGGGTACCTATGGTATGTTTGTACTGAGGAAGTCGGACTTCACAATTAAATATGATTCAGTAGGTAAAGCGGAGCAGCGCACTACATAATGCCAGCCTAACTGGCACACGACAACAACATAAGGTAAATATATATATTTTGATGGTTTTTATTTTTTACTTATACGCCGTAACATAATTACTAGGTTAAAGTAAATAATCAATATTTTCGAAACTTTGATAATTTTCTCTATCTATAATATTTCATTAAATTAATAAGTTTTTAAAAATTGCATACATTCCGACTAAGATTAAAAGTAAAATTACTTTTCCGTTTCAGGAGACTGTAAATTAATCGCCAACGAGGTTGCTATAGTGAACTTAAAAACTCGCTACAGTTGTGACATCTAATTGCCTACGATCTATTTTTTTTTTTTTTTTTTTTTTGATTTTTTGATACAAGGAAACATTTTATCATTGTTTTCTTATAAATGTTCTTCAGTCTTGTTAACAATTCATCTGCTTGTTTGGCAGTTAATCACTGCAATACATCGTTTTCTTCTTGTTTGACTTTAAAAAATTCTTTTTAATTCTAATTTAATGTATTCTCAATCATTTAAACATCTGACACCTCTTACATTAAAGTTGCCTTTACTTCTATATTCATAATGACCTGAAATCGAATTTTCAGCATCAGTGAGTTTCTTAATGGAAAATCATGAATTGCTAATTCATTTTCACACAAGCTGTCCGATACATTTTCTTCACTTTCTTCAATTACGGTGATGCATTTAGTAAAACCTTCATTGAAAAATGAGCGAAATATTGACTTTTTTGCTAAATCATTCCAGGCAAAAATTGATAAATGATTTGCGTTTGAAATGTCGATTCCTTGTCTTATTGAAATGTCAATAAGGTGACTCTAAGCTACGACCATTCTTTGCAAAAAACCTTTCAGTGTTTCCACTTGAAGCTACCGATTATATTCTGGCACACGGGCAAAAAGGCAGAAAATAAATGTGACAAAAAATTCGTACATGCATTGCTTTTAAAAATCCTGAATTTCAACATCTTCAGAACAGTTTGGAACTCATAGTTTGAAGAATGTATGATTTTCCAATAAAAATGTCTGTTCAAGTTTCTTAGCCACAAAATGAAAAAAAAATTAAAAAATTCAAACAACAATCAAATAATAAAAATAAATGCAAATGCATTTCCATGAAAATAAATTCACAGAAAAGAGATTTTTCAAATTTTTATTTCGTAAAAGGGAATTACACCCATGTCCATAAATTAAGGGTAATTCAGAATCACACAGAAATTGAAATCTAAAATAAAAATTTCACATGTAGAATTATCACACATATCTTGAAGAATAATATGCTAATTACAAGGAACCACCATATGGCACCGATAGTACGTCACAATGACGAGAGTGTAAGAGAGGGGTTTATAAGGAATGGTTGCAAAGATGTAAAATTGTTCCCAAGTGGATTAAAAGCCTTTCAATGCAATAACCGCACAGTTATTGTACAAAGGAAGGATTTGGATGATGTTTCACGTGGTAGAATCATCGGCCATCAAGATGATGGCAAAGGAGACGTTACAGCACCCCCGATAGAACGCCAAAACAGAATCGGTAATTGGCAGTTACTGTCAAAAGAAGCAGACGGAGCACAGCCTCAGACCTCTCTCGTCAGCCTTCAGCTACCGGTACGACAGTTTCAAGGCAGACCGTGTACAGGCGATTAGGTCACATTGGTCTATTTGCTCATAGGCCAGTCAGATGTGTTTCACTTACCGCAACTCACTGTCACCTGCGGTTAGCCTGGAGTAGAGAGTATGCATTGTGGACACCGCAACAGGGGTCTTGTGTGATGTTTTCCGACAAGTCCAGGTTTAGCTTTGAGTCTGATACTCGCCGGACTTTCATATGGAGAAGGCCAGGTACCCATTACCACCAAGAGAACCCCATTGAACGACACTGTAACGGTGGTGCAGGATTGCTCGTTTGGGGAGGAATTATTCTGGATTTCAGAACTAACCTGCATGTTCAGGATGAAACCATGACAAGCCACATTTATCGGGATGTCATTCTGGAACAGCATGTATGTTTGTTTCCGGGCGCCATGTTTGTAGAATATCTGTTTATGATTGACAACGCCCGTCCTCACCGTGCAAATATTGTAGACCAATGTCTTCAGTCGGAAGATATCACCCATATAGACTGACCAGAACACTCTCCGGACTCTAATCCAATAGAACCTGGGTGGGACATGCTTGGCCGATGAACTGCAGCCCGTCAACGCCCTCCCACATGTCTACCGGAGCTTCGGAGTGCATTGCTTGGTGAATGGTATAATATTCCCCAAGATCAGATCGATAATTTGATACTCAGCATGCCTAGGCGTTGTACGGCCTGTATTGCATTGTCTGGGGGGTATACTATGTATTAACCATCATATCAACCATGTTATATTGGTTTTTGTAAATAAGTTTTTTTTTTTAAATTTATTCCAGGGAGTAAAAATCGCAATTTTTATTAAATATGTCAAACATATAGCATCTTTTTTGCTCTTTACCTTTTGTTTAGTAAATAGACTTTACAAATAAATCTCATTTGTTTTGCTTCTGTCTCTATTTGCCTGAACTTGCATTATCCTTAATTTATGAACATGAGTGTAAATGGCATAGTATATGAGAAAATCGTTTACTCGTTAAATTCAATAGTTTCGATGTTTCTTAATACAAATACATTCTTCCTCGGTGATCCTTTTCTTTGTTAAACCATTTGCAATTCCGAGTAAATTAAGCGAGTTCCTTTCTTTGATTTCACTAGGTTCGTGATGATTTTTGTTTTTTAAGTTTTATAACTACATTCATTGCATTAAATAAGCTTAATTGTTTTTATGTTATTCTAGTTTGATAAGGAATTCAATGTTTCTACGAAGGCATTTTTAAATGAAAATAATTAATGAAGAAATAATTATTTATTATTTCTTTACATTAGATTTTGAAAAGACTAAATTTTGACTAGATAATTAGACCGCTATGGCTGAATTGTTGTTCACTGTGATAAGGGAAAGCAATATATGACGAAATACGTAATACTTATTTCACACAAATTTTATCAAAATTGCTATGTCAAGCTACTGAATATATTAGCATAATAAACGAAATGCTATAATCTATTTCTAATTTCATCATCCAATGTCATTTAACAAAAACTTTAATTTCTAAAATAAATATAGTTTTAAGATGACGAAATCACCTAATTCGGCATGCACAGAATAAATCCCAACTGAATTCTATCGCTATATTTTTAACAATGAATGGAGCCAAAATATAGTTCTATTATTAGTAACTTTAATGGTGAGCCATTAATGATAATTTATTAATTTTCTAAGCATTAAAAGTAAAAGATTATTTTTGTAAATCAATTTTTAAATATTTACAATGATTGCAAGTTTAATAATGATAACAATCATAATTAATTCATCATGATTGCAAGCACATGCATTTAAAAACTTTATATCATAATTAATAAAGATATTAAAAGAACTGCAAGTACCTAACAACTTTCTGTTTACAAAATTTTAATAATATTTATTCATAACTTTCAAAAATAAAAGTTTTAAGAACTGAAAAATATAAAATATTATAGATCTCCAATTATCCGAATCAACAAGAACCAGACCCCATTCGGATAATCAAATATTAGATTTTTTCGAAAAAAGAGTCTATTTTAATTACTGTACGTTGGAAATGGGAAGAACCCAAGCTGCATATTTTTAAATAAAAAGAGCATTCAATTAGTTAAATGAAAAAGAAACACTTTTGCATGGTAAAGTACTTACAACTGCAGTACATTAATACAGTATCTAAGTACAGTTTTGTTTGTTTATCAATCAACGGTCATTTTTTTTGCACGGGAGGGTTAATTAGACCAAGACCTACGGCTTAAAGTGGATTCCGAACCACTACAAACATCCATACTCAAGGTGGGATTCGAACCCACGAACTGATGAACCAAATGCAAGAGCTCTAACCATTCGGCTGCCAGCTCGGCGTACAGGGCTTAAATAAAAGTCATTGCTTACTGAGCATCTCAGTCACAGTAATTTGCTTCACTGCCTTCATCCGTTTTCAAACAGCCAAGCCGCATATCTGAATGACAGTTAGAATTTACAAATGGTAACACTCAGGCTGCTGCTTTGTTGACTTCAAAGCTGCTTAAAGGCCGGCAGATACTTGATTGCTGATGGTCCTGTGTTTGCTTATATTAAGACATTAAGATCATATTCTTCCTCGACACTTTCAATCAATTTACCATAACTTGCAATTTAAAATCCAGAACTTGATTTATAATCCATTCTCCTATATCTTAAGCTCTAATTTATAAACATCCAGGAATTTTCAAAAAATTGTTTCTAAATTTCTCGAGTGACGCATGTTTCTCTCTCTCTCTCTCTCTCTCTCTCTCTCTCTCTCTCTCTCTATATATATATATATATATATATATATATATATATATATATATATATATATAAAGCAAGATTAGAAGTATCATAAATCATAAGCGAATATTGAAAGATATAAGAATAGATATAAAATTGTGGAAAAAAAAGTACAAGAATAGATAAAACACTTAAGTTTAGCAATACATACAGCGCAGAAGCAGCTAAAACAAAATTACTAAAATATAATTAATAGTAAATTTTTATAAAATTAATAATCAAATATTAGATGGAGATTAAAAATCATATACTAGGAGAATAATATATTTAAAATACATTGAATCTACTCTAAATGGAGAATAATAATATATTTATAAATTTAGTCAAAAACTAAACTGAAAATAATAATTAAATACTAGACGGAGAAATACGACATACATTGAAAATACGAACTATAGTAAACAGTTGGAAAAATGTTCAACTAACGTAATGTAACTTTATAAATATATTATTCTTCATTTGGTATATTTTCAATGCATTTTAAATGTATTATTCTCAATCAAGTATTTGATTATTATTCTCCATTTAATATTTGATTATTAATTTCATAAAAACGTACTATTAATTATATATATATACATATATATATATATCATTAACATCTTTTCTCTTTATCTTTTCTTTTTTTGAGCTTTTTCCTTTTTTTTCTTTATCTTCTTTAGTCTAATTTATTGTTCTTAAAATGATTTAGATAAGCGGAGTTCCGATAATTAGAGTTATACTGTTCTAAATAAACTGAATCACCTTAAAACAAATAGTGATAAAACAAAGCAATAAGTTAGAAACATGAAGCCATGTTATTTATTGGTCTGTATTTTCAAGTATTTAACAATCATACTTATCACAAGCTTTGAATTTCTATACTTTCGCAAGAAAATTAGTAATTACAGTTTCGGGAGCAGTTAAAAAGAAATTCTCTGTATTTTTGTTGTTTGTGAATTATATTCTACTATTCTTCCACCACAATTTAATTTTAAATCATTGCCAAAAGCCTCTATGCCAACCGCCCTGTCTAGTGAATGCCTGACTTCGGATAGGGAGGTCCTGGGTTCGAATCCCGGTTTGGGCATGCATGTACTTTCTCTCTTTCAATCTATCCTGTCTTTGTCCTTTCTGTGTATGAATGAGATGTGAATGGTTGCCTACCCTATAAACGGGTCCCTGTGGCATGTGTGTACAGAAGAAGTCAGACTCCACACCAAATATGGTTCAGTTGGAAAAATGGAGCAGCGCACCCCATATTGTCAGCCTAGCTGGCACAAGACAAAAAAAAAAAAAAAAAAAAAAACTCTGTGAAGCATCTTTTTTACAAATATTTTACAAAACTTTTAATCTCTCTGAAAAGATTGCCTCTACACACAGAAGAAAATATATCGATATTAATTACAAAGTTCAAGAAATTAAAAGATTTTTATCTCTTTTATTAATTTTGTTTTAAATTTGATATTAAATACATTAATTAGGCAGAGAGTCAGACAGAAGAATATTTTGTAAAATTAAGAAAAAATAGTAAAAGTGTTCTGTGCCAAAAGACTAAATGCTGAATCAAAATAACTTTCAGGTTTCAGAGCTGTACTGGCAATAATTTCTCTGCGTTATTTAAAAAATACACACACACACACACAAATTTTGAAACATCGCTTATTCAAATTTAAATAAGCATACAGTTACCCTACACTTATTGTATGAAGCATCAAAGTTTCTAAATGTTAAAGAATGAAGATTTTTTTTAAAGTTAACTTTTGAAATTATGTATAGATAAATTCAAATATAACATGTTTTTATGTATTTAATTCTTGTATATTTTTTCAATTAACTTAATTAATATGATTCATTAAAATTATTATAGTACCAAAAATGTCCCTCATTTGGGAAGGTAACAACTTGAAAATTTTTAAAAAATTCAAAAGCATTGGAATTTGAATTTAATATTGATTTTGCTTTCGGTTTCTAAAAAAAGTTAACCACAGCTCCGATTTTTCTAAATAAGATAAAACTTTAAAACAAATAAACCAATATAGAAAATTAATTCAATCATGAAGTTCTACTTATATATATAGTAAATTTAGGTTCTTCAAATGCTTAAAGCAATCATTTGAACTAAAATTTTAATCTTTATCGTTCTAGATAAAAATTTATTATATTTGAGGTGTATCCATCAATTTGTCTCTTTTTTCACTAAAATATATTTCTACATTTAAAACTTACTAACTTAATAAGATACTTTTAATTTATTTACTTCAAATTAATTTAAGAGTGTTATACTATAATTACAAATTAATATTTACTCCTCCTTAATTTATAATTATTTTTACAAAAAGTGATAGAATCCAAGCATTTACGTTGAGAATTTAGTTTTTATCTCGAGATTAAATGTCCAATCTTATACTAAATCTAAATCTAAACATTTTTATAAGAGAGGAAAAGAACTTTCAAAGTCAATATCATGAAGATCTAGATATCTGTCAATTTTCATAAGCAAGGACAAAGATTTTCAAGGTCAATATCAAAGTTCTAGCTGTCTGTTAAAAATAATTTAATGATTAATGTGGTTTAACCCTATCAGAGATCCCACTCTTGGCTTTAATGACTTTGGTTGGCGATAATTGTGGTTTCCCCAATCTTTGTAACAGTATTTCGATACGCTAGATATGGTTAATCAAATTATTTCTAAAATTTCGTTCTGACTTGGTGCTGTTATTTTTTTTTTCTTTTCAGTTTGTTGCCAGAGGTATGGGCTTTCCTAGGATTTTACCATTAATGTTAACATTAATGAGTGATGAAACATAATTTATTCATGTCTTAGAAAGGCACAGGCTTTAGGCAGTTTTTATTACTTTTTAACAAATGTACTAAAGTGCTCATAATTCAATCAAGTTTTTTTTATTAGGTCAAGAGAGTGTTCGGATACTCAACAAGAATGCATAGCAGGTGATGACTGCAGCTGCTGCGAACCATACGACAAATGCGATTGCGTTTGGATTGAAGGCATTCGAAACTGTAAATGCAAGAAAGTGGTCTTCCAAGCTAAATGGAAGAAGAATCTGAACTGCAAGCAACTCCAGTATTAACTTAAAGACAATTAATATATGAAATAAAACAAGTACTAATAAAAAAGAGGATTTATATTAACTGTCAAATTAATGGGAAAACAGCAATGATGTTGTACTTTTGAAATATTTGTGTTAAATATAAAAAAAATATGTGATTATTTTCATACTTATAGCAGGGTTTTTTTTAAAAAAAATATATAGCAAAGAAATAAAAATATTAAAGAAAAAATGTTGACTCTCTTTATTTCTCATCCATTACTTTTAATTTCCATAAAAACATACATCTTTCCAAAAATTCTGTGATTTGAATATTTGTCGTATGATGGTTATTAAAAATATTGTTTTACTAATGTACACATAAACAGAGGAAACTTGTTTTACAATAAATCTATTCTGAAATAATATTTGCTTGTTTTCTTATCATTTCGGAGTTTCTCTGGTTAAAAACGCTTTCTTTTAGTCCACTAAATCAAGCATTAGGGGTGATTCTACAAGTTTTGATGTAACGGTCGATTGAGTAAAACTTCAACTAATTATGAAAGTGCAAAAACACTAGAAACTTAGTTGAGACTTCTTATTTAGCTTTGTTAGAACTAATTCTTCGTTAAGGACACCTTAATCGATTGCTGAAAAGAATATGACTGGTTAAACTCCAGCTATTCTACCATTAGAAATGTGATACATAATTTTTGATTAATTTTTAATGTAAAATGATACATCTGCTGACTCATTCCTAATCTACTGACTTTTATAAGAGAAATCTTCAGATATCAAATGAGACTTTATACAAATGTTTATTTCTTATTTAACTGTGAATTAGTTTCATTGTGTCTACAAGACACAGAATGTCATACAACAGAAATTTCATAGAAAAAATTTATTTTACTTTAATTGAAAAAATAACATTAGAAGTTTTAAAACAGTATATATATATATATATATATATATATATATATATATATATATATATATATATATATATATATATATATATATATATATATATATATATATATCACAGCTTATAGCCATCATAAAGGGATCAGGAAAATCAATTACCAAAACATTTAGATTTCAACTGACAGTCACGCTTTTATTCAGCTCTTCTTTTATCTAGTGTGCTGTTGGAAATGAGACTTGATCCGATATTTTAAATCTACTTGACAGACTTGAATCCAATTATACGATACATTTTCAGTGGTTTCTTTCTCGTATTGGGGCTAAAAGTAATGAAATAGCTGATTCCTTAGCCAGTTGTTGTTAAACACACATTAAACAACATAAAATATACTATAAAAAAAACTTGAAACGTAAAATAAAAAACAGTAAATAAGAATATCCTTATAAATGATCAACTCATTTTAAGTTTATTTACTATTCACATTGAAAAACTAAATAATAAAAAATGGTGTCAAGTTTCAATTAACAACTCAAATTATTTATTTCTAATCAATTTGTATATGATTATAGTTTGTCAAAATTACCGAGAATGCTATTTTTTTACTTAAAACAACTACTTATTAATCTCACTTGTTACATTTTTAACAAATTCTTTTAATTGGACTTTTTTTCTGGATTGTAAAGGATAAAAATAAACTGAAAATCCCATACATTTGGTTATTCTAAATTATTATTTGTATTAACTGTAGTTAAATAATCCTCAGAATTTCACTAAACGATACATTATGTCATTACAACGCATAATACCTTCCATTTTTTTATGTTAGTCATCATATTAAAATGTTTGAGCCTTTACTTTATTGGATATTTTTTCAGTAATATCTTCTGTTTTCGATCTGAAAATCTAAGCATATTTTTGATCAATTCTTATAATTTCTCTGCAGTATTAGAATTCTAAATTCGAATAGTACAATTAAATAATTTCGATTTTTTTTTCATGGAAAAACTGGGAATTACATAGCTAGTAAATTAGAAAAACAAAATAGAAAATTTTATGTACTTTTTTATCTTAGTGGTTAAAAGATTTTTAGTAGTATATAATATTAAATAGACATCACATACACACATAACGTATAGTAAAATAAATATAACCATGAATGCAGAACATAATCTTAATTAAAAATAAAATTATTATGTCCCGTTTTTACTTTTTAGTCTCATCTCAACTATTAATTATCACTTCTATTTCTTTGACTATACATAAGAGTGCTAGTGAGTCTAATAAACGAACTTTTATTCATATTTATAAATTTTTCTAACAAGGAATAAGCAACATTAAAAATAACTAAGATTCTTGCATGCTTTCTTCCGAAAAGTTCGCTAAAATATAAAAACATGTTATAACTTTCCATAAAAATTTAGTAGCTTCCATATTTTAAAAATATGCAAAAATACAATATCAGCATTTTATAAAAACTATTTATAATAAAAATAAAAAATCTCGATAGGAATATTGAGAATATTTTCTAAAGGTATTTCTCTTTATCAAAAAAAAAAAAAAAAAAAAAAAAAAAACGCAACCCACTGTTATCGATTTTAATAAAATGGAAGACTATCTAAGTATATAATTGTACTAAACTTATTCAGTTCATAAAATAAAACATCTTCTTTAATAACAAATAAATTTAATGTAAATTATAATTAAAGTCTTAAACTATGTGATAAGAAGAAATTCCTAATTTGATGAAGCTTGAGAATGACTAAATATGAATGAATTAGAAGCTTTTTGGTAAAAAAAAAAAAGTACATAAGCTTGTTAAAATGAAATGAACGAAACAATTTTTAAGATATTTAAAATCGTGGGTTTCACTACACGGAAAGTTTTTCTTATATAGAAAATAGGAACATTCAGCTTATATTTTCAAAACGAATATAATTCAAGTAATATATTTAAGGGTATTTTCGCTATTATATATTATTTTAAAAAAAATAGCAATTTAAGAAAATTTGATTTTATCAAGACAATAGCCATGGAATTTTTACAACTAAAGATGTATTGAAAAGAACTAAAAAACACAAAATTAACACAAATTTTTAAAAATTAGAATTCCTAAAAGGTTCCGAATTTGTTTCTTATTTAATTCTTTTGAATATTCTAAAAGTGATAAAAATAAAATAATTATACAAGACATGAAAAAAATGGAAGAATAATGAAACAAATTGAACATTAATATGATACGAAGACGCTTTTTAACATAGAAAATAAGATATCGAGCAATGGATGAACAAAGGAAAACTTTAGACGTTTAAAACGAACTATATTTTAAACGATTTATCAACCTAAAATAAAATCAATTTCTGTAAACATGAACTCGTCGGTAAAATAAATGAATTAATTTTGTGAAAAATCGATGTCTGTCTCATCAGTAGAATCATGTGATGTGAAGAATTTCGCTTATTTGTGTTTTTTATTTTTTTATTGAGAAACGTTGACGTTTGCAGCTGCGAAGTAAGTGCTGTCATTATTTCACGTATTCTTTTAAATGCCAATTCAAAGCGTATTTGCACATCATACAGTTCTTAAAAATGTTGCATCACAAAAATACTTTCATAAAATTAATAGTTTTATGTGTTAGATAGGAAACTTCATATTAAAAAAGTTTCTTTTTTAATACATACATTTTTGAGCTAAGATTTTTAAAATAAATTTCTCTGGAAACAATGAGAAAAATATTATTTTTTCCTGTTAATCATATAATATTTATTCTTCATTTTGAAAACATAAAATTTTTTATTAATTTATAATAGCTGTAACTTATTTACTACCATGGATACCCTGATAATAAAAGAAATCAGTAGGTATAAGCTCTTCAAATGTATATCTTTTAATGATTTCATTATTTTTATAACAATAATTGAAGCTTTTAAAGATTATAAGATTCTTATAATGCATTAGGTAACTTTAAGCGTATGACATATAAAATTACTAAATAATCAACATATTAAATGGATAGAATAACAGAAACCATTTCATTGATCACATGGAGTTGGAAACGAGAAAGCTATTAGGTTAAAAACACAATTATAGATCTTCAAACTCTAGAGAAGGCTAATACAATGAAATAGATAAGATTGATTTTGATTCATTTACAAAAAAATATCAAAATGCTATCCTGTTGTTTATGACAAAAAAATTTGTTTTTTTGTTATATAAAGTTTTGTAATGAAAGGGGAAATTGGTGTAAAATTCAATGGAATAGAAATTAAAATCGTTTATTTTTTATATGATCGTGTTTATAATCAATTAAAGAGATAACTAATTTTTTTCTTATTTTGTGTTAAATTAAAATAATTGATGAATGATTAGCTTTTTTTATTGCTTGATATCCATTTAACTCAAAACATTTCAATGGAAATAAAATAAAAATAAAAACTTTAGTTCCATTTAAAAATATGTTTTGTTAATGAAGTTTGTCTCGTGCGTTTTTTAAGTTTGAATAATCAAATTTAAGAACAGTGTAACAAAAATAGTTTCGGAAACCAATATCTTTTTCAGCTGCAACTGATAGTATGTACAAGTTGTGATATCAAAATATAGAGATTTTTTATACCATCCGGAGGAAAGATTATATTCTTATAGTTTGAAAATAGAAAATAGTTTGCTTTCAATTAGACTTTTGCCCCTTGAATGTTATTTATTTTCTTGACTCTTATTCCTTAGAACCTATTCCCTTTACTTATACCATTCATCAGATACTCATTTCCATTGGTCAAAATATAAGAGAAACACCATAAATAAATGAAATTTATCACATGTATCTCCTGCAATGATTTTAAATAATGATCAAATACAGAAAACAGTAGAATAATGCCAAATATTAACATCTTATAAAGTCATCCTCGTAACGATAAGAACATATATACATCTTGGTTTGAAAACATGCAGATTCTAAAGAACATAATGAAAAATAACTTGAAGATAACTTTTCCATAATTCCAGTATCATCCACTTTGTATGATTATTAGTATTTCTCACAAAAGAGAAACTCAAATCCTCATCACACACACACACAATTGACATAATTCTAAAAATATGTTCAAATAGTGTCATAAAAAAAAAAGAAATGTGCAAATCATGTAAAGAATGAGACTCGTCAAGCACTGAACCAAGTGGGAACATTCTGAACAAAATCCAGCTATTGTCTTTCTGAAATACTGCTCTAAGAATATACTACAGAAGAGGATCTATGATTTTTTTTTTTGACAAAGCAACCAACAATCTGGTTCTGAATAATTTGCAATATAGAAATACATTTATAATAGCATGTGAAAATCATATCAATAGAGCAGATCGTTCTTTTAAAGGACATTAATAAGGCAATATGGAAGAAGATATTCAATTGTGTAGCATTAATAGAAGATATATCTAATCTTCACTAAGGTCTAATCTATCTTCACTCATCAAAAATACGATTTGTCTTTGCTGCTTGAAACTTCATATATATCAGAGCCAAAAAAAAAAAAAAAAAATCCACCTCAGAAGAACCTAACAGTTGCTGTTATGCTGTTGTGAAAAACCATTACATAAATATAAATTTAGTTCCCTGTTGAATAAATACATAAAAAAATGGTGGATAATTAGTCACCGCTTTAAAGGTGATAGTCTATAGTCGTATATGGCTATATAAACAACAAGAAGCTCATCATTTGGCTTAAGCCTTCCCCATTTTTAAGACGCATATGCAATGAAGACTATGGTGTCACGACGCTCAAAAGCAGTGGAGTTTTCAAAATATTAAGTTACATATTCCTCAAAACCAGTTAAGAAGCCTTAATCACATCCGTAAATTCGCACTTTCGATAGAGCATGCTAACTTCTACGAGTAATCAATCTTAGGAGTCCAACATACTTCAATGCACTTTTAAGATATTTTATATACGGCTCTCTTGAAGATTCAAAGATAGACCTACAAATGTATGATATAGCTTTGCAATTATAACCATTTGATTACTCTAATTATTTTACGCTTTCAAAAAGTTTTATTTAATTTGCTTGATTTTCTCTCAACAATACAGCTTTTCCAAACACACACAGTAGAATAATTTTATTCGTGAAATTATATTAGAATTTATATAAATTATTTACTTTCACATAAAATATTTTTTCAATAACAAAACAATATTTTTCACCACAGTTTTAAATTCTTTCTATATTTTTTGTTAATATTAAGCAATGAGTTAAGTTGGTTGCATATAAACTGAAATCGAAAAAAAAAATGAGGTAATTTTTAAACGTGATTGGAAATTTTCTATCTTAAGACATCATTAACACTTTTTACTTAAGTTCAAATCTGCCAACAGAAAATCAAAATATTACTAAAACATAGCAGATTAAAAAATATATGTATTTAACTATTTTGCATTAATATTTGGAAAAACTTAGTTTATAATGCAAAGCTAAAACTAAAATAAGTTGGCATTTCATACAATTTTTTAGAAAAACTTCAATTATTTTAAAAATTTTGTGAACAATATGAATCAAGGATGTATATTACTAAAAATCAATGATGCATATTCTGTGTAGAAGAGCATCAAAATTGTTAAACCAAATCTAATTACATGGCAACTAAATTTAGTTATTTCTTAAGTTCTATATTATTTTTCAGTTTTTTGTTCATGAAAAATAATGCTGATTGTCAGAAATACATAAGGTAAATATGTATTTATTCCTTCAGATAGTAACTCTTGGGGCAAATCATGAATGGATAGTGTTTTAGGATGGCAGTCTAAATTCTTATAAGAAATGTCCAGCACTTTCTTTAGCTTCTTACTTTTAAGTGGTATTAATAATATAGCTTGAAAATTAATTGGAATTCCGTATCTAACAACAGATTCTGTGAATACTCTTAAAGCTTTTATGTGAATCCAAGACACAAAACATTCACTAAATTTTACTTTCAACCACCGAAGTGACACTGAAGTAACACTATCTTTCATTTTTTTTAATTTTGCAATGATCTCATCGTCTTCAGATCTTTTTCTCTCTGAAAATTGAAAGGGGCGAACCACAAATTTACTTTCTTCAGCTGCAGCTGCAAAATCGTTAGCACACTTCTTTGCTACTATTACAGTAACAAGTGAGTGATTTTCGTCGGAAAATAATTCCACACTAGATTGTGGAACAACCAAATCTATCAGTTTCTCATACGTTTCCCACCACTTCTTTATTTCACTTATAGGAACAACTACTAGCAATGTGGTGAGGTATTCAGAATTAAGCAACAAATCTTCTTTTTTCACAAGATTTGCGAGTGGTCGAGTCAAAAGATTTCCCATTCTATCCCTTTTAATTTCCTCTAAGGCATACATAGTATTATTGATTTCATCAGATCGCGAATTAAGATCTGCAGAAATTCTTTCAATAGTTTCCTTTAAAGTGTCAAAAATATCTTTCAGTGTATTTTCCAAAGGGTATTTATCAGTATTCCAAGTGAATCTAGTTAGATATGTCAGTAAATCTAAGTTATTTGCCACAAAGAACTCCTGCAGTTGCAAATTGTCGCCAACTAAAGAGATCGTACAGTTAGCTAATCTTCTGAGAAGATTTTCGGTATTCGAATCAACACTAAGCAGTTCGTCTAATAAGCTTACAAGAGTATCAAAATTACTTGCCTTCAGTTTTGGAATATGAAATTTGTAATTTATTGAAAGCTGCTTGTCTTGAGTTAAATTTTTGAGTTTATCGAATTCTTCCTGAGGATTATCAGCTGTGGGAGTGGATACAATCCATATATTCTTTATGCCATCCTTTGGTAGTAAGGAACGAGTACACAATCCGCAACAATAAGTTACTTCAGTGTCTAAAATCGGATTGAATATTTCACAACTACGACAAGGATAAACATCCGCTTGAATTGTCATACTTTTTTCATCGATTATTAATTCCTCAACAATTTCTTCTTGATGTTGCAATACTTTCTCTTCCGCTTCTAAGAGTACTTTATTTGACTTTTCTATTTCATCGCCATTACTGGCAGATTTTTCTAAAGATGCTACTTCCTTTAGGGAAAAATCGCTTTCTTTCTTCTGAGCCTGAAAATTATTTTCATCATATTTTTCCGAACTTTCATTATCTAAATCCTCAGATTCTATCATAGTTTCGTTATCATTTTTATGTTTATTGTTTATTTTTCTTTATTGCCATTCAGTGAATTCATAAAAAATATAACAATTTGACTGAATATTTTAATTTCGAGAAGAAGACAAGTGGCATCGGAAAACGAGGTGGTAGTTTATATGTTTTCTGTACGTTCCAACACACTTTTTTGAGACCCATGAAAATTGAATACATAAATATAAATGTTTCTTACCATAAGTCTATACGCAAATCCAATTCTAATTTTTTTCTCTTTATTTCAGTATGCAAACGATTAATAATCATTCATCAAGGAATATTGTGATCATTTCACAATCATGTGAATCTAACTCGTGTTTACTTTCAACTTTCTTTTAGAAAGTAAGCAGACAGTTTTGTCCACTAGGATCAGATCACATCATATGCAAGTATCTATTTGCTAAATAGTTAAGAAAATAAGTAATAATATGCAATATCAATGTAAAACCTTCAGTATATAAAGTATATATAAATATTTAGTTTCAATTAAGATTTAATATCGATTCCTTATTTACGTCGATATTTAACAATTAAACTCAGTCAAAAATATCGTAATTTGAGCAAATTTTACGTAACGCACATATGGGGTGGCGCCCTCTTCTCCAACTATCCACGACTATATAAATGGGTGGACTGTAATATACATAACTAATTAAATATTTTTTAAGTAAGCAAACTCAAACTGAATCAAGAAAGATTGATCCATAAAGATTTTGATTTATTTATCATTGAACTTCCGGAGTCTCACGAAACGATTATTTTAGTGAGAAAGTAGAAAGTTACCATCTGGATAACATACTTAATAAGTAATGATTTAACTTAGTGGCAACAGGTGACAAAATCATAAAAGTTATTTTGTGATGAATATGAATGTCAATATGAATAATTCTTAAATGAGTCATGTATCACAACTTTGGTATATGAATTCTTATTTCCAGTTTATAATTTCCTCGTCCCTAAATTCAGTTTCACAAATTTAAATTACCATTAAGTGACGATATAAGCACCCATCCAGATTTCTGATCTCTCTACCCATGATATGTAAATGATATTATATATAAAATGTAATCAGAAATGTTTAAACTCGCCAGAAGTGTCTCTGGGTCCGTGGTATCCTAGTGATTAAAGCATTAACCTTCCATCCGAAAGGGCTGGCTTTGATTCCCAATGTCGTCAAAGACCAATTGAGTACATCTGATATACATGCTCTTTAAATCTGTGGAATCGAAAGTCCTGTGGTCGGTCGTTGAGTAATTACCATGGTGTAATGGTCGGGAGAAAATTTCCTCCCCCTCCAAATCAAAGTCAAAATTGAGGAAGTGGATCCTCTAGTGGTGCCATATATCGGATGAATCTTAGAGAAAAGACATACTTTCACCTTTCTAGTGCTCTGGTTAAAACGAAAGACGCACCCTTCCGACTTAATTTTGCATAGCCGTCGGCTAGTGAACTTGACTTGTCGAAGTGTCATAAATAACAAGTATTTCTGTTCAGTGATTATTTGGAATAACTGATAATGATACCTGTTCCACCTTTTTTTTACCAATTGGCACACTATTAGCAGGACAAAGCTTGTTTTTTCCCTTTATATCATTGACATAAAGATTGCTTTGAGGTTTTACTGAAGGGTCTGTCAGATCACCTGACATGACACCAAAGATTCCTTTTTCTGACATGACATCAATTATGCCTATTTAATATATGACAAAAAAAACTCCATTCATCTCGCAATACCATCGAGTTCTAGCAGCAGTTATTGTATTCTCTGCAAAATATATAATAAGAAAACATTAAGCACATAATCCATTTCATGCTTTATCATGTGTATCTGAATGTTTCTTTTGCAGAACATATTTCATCATTCATTAAAAAAATGTCCTTTGAACTGTCATATGTTAAAAAATGGCCCATTATTTTAATTTTTTAAACATTCGTTGGTCTAATAAAAAATTATGAATATGTCAAATTTAATAGTTGTGTTTCTACTTCACGTAAGAGTCAAAGAGTTTTTTTAGTTGAATTCTTTTTTATTCTCATAAAAGGTCAAATTTTTACTTGTAAAACAAATTCTTGGAAATTTTGGGAAGTAATAATCTAAGAAAATATATTTTATGCATCTGTCACATAAAATACATTATTATATGAATGGTCCTTAGACTGTTCCAAGTAATAAATGGGATTAATTCAATTATCAAAACACTTGGTTGTTTTGACATAACCAAATGGTGATGTTAACACTTGAAATGTGCTCTTCTTTTCTACAACACACTGCAGAAGAAAATAGACATGTTTATTAATATTTAACAAACACAGACTCATTCTATAATCTAAGCAAACTTTACCTGGATCTCATAAATTAAATTAGATGACTTTTTATCAATTTGTTCCTCGCAATTTCCAATCATAAATAACATTGTTAAGCAATAGATCCTCTCAGCGCTCTCTACACTCACTATAATAAAGAGATCTATATTAGTCCTACAAAAATGTCATGTCTGACATCATTTATTATAAATGCGTACTTATTTCTTTTTTACGAATAGACACACACTTTTATAACGCAAGATTATTGGATTTTCCTCTCAAAAATCAATTACAAGTTACTTTCTGTGCTCGATGTTTATTTAATAATGTTTAATATTGAATATTAATCCATTAACCATTAGTTGCTTACATAACATTATAAGATTTGTAGAAAACTGCTTGGATTTTCTTTTTTAATAATGTAGGTAATTTTTATTTATTATATATTTGATACGAAAAGGATACACTGTTTACTTAAAACTTTTTAATGTACATTGGAATCATTCTAATTAATTGCGAATAATTTTGCTGATTATTTTGATTAGAATAGTTAATGATTAAAAGAAGTTAAATATATATATTGTTACAAATTTATAAATAATTATTGTATATGTCTTAAAATATCTCAGACAGATCGGAAATACTCACATCTTGGGAAAAAATTGCGGTATTTAGACGTGTTATACGTTAAAAGTGGGTTTTCTAATGATTTGGTGACTTGGCGATGTTTTGGCGAGAAAACTTGGCAACTTGGCGAGAAATAGCTACTTCTGGAAAAATCCATCACCTAAGCTCTAGGACCAATATTTAGCGAGATAGCCTAGAAGCTTCCAGAACCTTGGCGAAATTAGTAGATTTCCCCGCCAAGTCAGATATAAATACGGCAGCCCGACATTGTTAGTCACAATTTTGTGAAGACAGTCAGTCAGTGAAGACGATTAGTCGTAATTGATAGTCTAGAGAACCTGTTCTCTGCCTGAGGTATTTGAGACCTGTGATTGAAAGCTGTTACTTATTGTATCCTACGAATTGTAGCTGTATAATTGTGATTCTTACAGCTGGTATATCTACTGATATTTTTACGAATAAAAGTCTTGTGTTCATTGCGTGGTTGCTTTATTCAACTCTCAATCCACACGAACCCCGAAGCTCGGTACAATATATTTCAATTCGCATATGTATGCAAAATTGATAGAAAAACACTCTTTGGAGAAAGATCTTGATTTCAAACACTAATGAATAATGGAAAAAATATAGTATACCTTCTTCACATAAGTATATCGTGTTAGCCACTTGGAAATTTTTTAGTATTTCCCCCTTTGTTACATAAAGGCATTACTTACTATCTCTGAAAAATACTTACGAATCCAATGACATGGCGTATATTCAAATAGTTTAATAAAGCTTTCTGCTCAAATGTTAGCAAATACATGGTGTCAAACCATAAAAATGCTTTTCATCTTATTTTTTTCCATTAATAAAGATTCCAACTTGTAAAGTGTCCATTATATAATGTTAAATTATGCAAAAGGAACACGTTATTAGCTAATGTTAGAATCGCATGCTTCGTAGAGTAAAGTCTAGTGTTCAATCCAACCCACTCTTGAACAACAGAAGATATCTGTTGAGATTCTGTTTTTTGCATGCATATGTGTTCGTGTAGATGTTTTAAGTTTATGTTTTTTGGATTTCCTTCTTATTAGGCACATGAACAAGGTTTATTTGTCTATGAAAAATTCTTCCGGAGGCCACTCCTCAGTGAATGTTCAAATACCCCTAAGCAGTTTCCTCAAGTTAATAATCCACCGGCGTTGTCTAATTATGAAACAATCATCAGAAATAAATATAATGCATTCCTTACACATTTTATAATAAGTTAAATAAATATTAAATTTATAGAACAGCATAACAAAAATAATGTTGAAAATCAATATCATATACATCCACTTACGTAATAAAAAGAAGAATTATAAATCATGGTAACGAAACATACAGATTCTCTGAATGCTTGATGACAAATATATTCTACATAACTTCTATATAACTTCAAAATTCAGTCGCACTCTCTGACAAATGAAAAATTAAAATACAAGCACCAATGTAATCCAAAATATGCTACATCAACAACATAACCGAAGCACATGCAAACCATAGAAATAATGAGATTCGTCATATACGGAAGTAGATTGGAACACTCCAAAAACGTAGATGAACAATATTTTGCGAAAATATAACTCTTATAATGTATTATAAGGGGTCAGCTCCACAACTTTCCTGATTTAGCAATCGATGTTCAGGCTCTGTGTAAATTAAAGTAAATGAAATTATCTATGGTATTAAGTAAAATATACAACCATTAGAATATTATATTCATCGCGGAGGACAATGAGATCAATTAATCAATGGCAAGGAGATCAATGTCTTCTATAAATTAATACTTTTTGATAGAAAACATTGAAATCGGCAACGAGAAAATACTCATCTATACTAATAATCCAGATAAAAAAAACTTCATCTAAAACAATCGTGCCCCATAGGTGTCAAAGGCTTTGCTTTTTGCTTTTTAAGTTTATGAGGATCAAGGAAATATGTGAAAGGAAGTTTTTATATCTAGCCCCACGAGTTTATAGTAATAACTGTAGTCGCAAACCACAATAACAAAATGTTTAAATAAGAAATGGTATTATGTGGATATACTCTTCTATTACAACAACACGTAAGACACTATACAGTCACGAGCATGAAACTCTTGTCATCCCTGTCATCCTTTGTTATATGAAATTGAATGGCCTTCTTTTGAAATTGAGACCTGTCTGTACATTGGCGACACATATTTTTCAAGTATCCATTTCTGTTCTGGCATTATCCACATATGAATAAATTTCATGATGCAAAATTTCACATTTACAGAAATCCATTAAGACGCTCCATTCAAACTCTACTGATTCAATTATTTTTACTAAAGTATATATTGCCTTACCAATAGTCAAACAAACCTATATTTCAGTATTTTTTACATACATAATTCCCAGTTTACATGTACATAATGCATTTATAGATATAATCATTTCATATTTTCAAAATAGTTTTTTTTTTTTTTTTTTGCAATAGTAGTTAAAAAAATTTACGTATGATTTTTTTATTATAAATAACCTGCTTCCCTAATAGAATATATTCATATCGAAGCTTATTAATTTATTTGTTTCCATACTCAGAAACATTTTTGAAATAGTGAGATTGCTTCTTAGTTAGAGTTTCAAGAAAGTTACTTTGGTGAAATCTTAGGTAATAATGCAACCAAACATAATCTTTATTATAATATGAGTGGAAATGTGTAATTCTATTTATTCACGTTTTCCAACGGAATTCGAAACTAACGATAGAAAAGCGAAACATTAATCATCATAAACATCATAGAAAGTTAACAAAATGTACTAAAAATATTTTGCACTGATATTTTGAATTTTATGAAACAGACTAAGACAGAAAAAAAATAAATATTTAATTAAATTTACGAGAAATAATTTCCTTTATGATAAAATTTTGTTGAAAATATCAATCAATAATGTATGCTTTTAATATCTCCAACAGATATATATTCTGATTACAGTGACATAAAAAAATCATTGACACAATTAATCTTTTCCATTTAAATTTAATTATTAAATATTTTTTCCATCATGAAAATTAATTCTGTCAGTCAGAAATATATAAGGTAAATATTTATTTACTCCAAAAGAGTATAAATCTTGTGGTATATTATGAAATAATATTGATGTATCATGAAAGTTAATTCTGATAGTCAGATATACATAAGGTAAATATTAATTTACTCCAAACAATTATAAATCTTGTGGTATATTATGAAATTATATTGATACATCATGAAAATTAATTCTGACAGTCAGAAATACATAAGGTAAATATTTATTTACTCCAAAAATGTATAAATCTTGCGGTATGTTATGAAGTGACATTGTTCCGAGAGGACAATCCAAATTTTTGTACAAAGTATCCAGGACTTGTTTCAGTTTATCACTTTTAAGTGGAATTAACAATATAGCTTGAAAATTAATTGGTATTCCATATGTAACAACAGATTCTGTGAACACTCTTAAAGCTTTTATATGGATCCAAGAGATAAAACATTCACTGAAATTTACTTTCAACCACCGAAGTGACACTGAATTGATAACATTCCGAACTTCTTTTACTTTTGCAACTAATTCATTATCTTCAGGCGTTTCTATATCCGAAAATTGAAAAGTTCGCACAATAAATTTTTTTTCTTTAGCTGCAATTTCAAAGTCATTAATAAACTTCTTTGCCACAATTACAGTAACAAGTGAGTGACTTTCGTCAGAAAATAATTCTCTACTGGATTGTGGCACAACCATATCTATCAATGTTTCATAAGTTTCCCACCACTTTTTTAGTTGCGTTTTCGGAACAACTACCAGTAATGAAGTGAAATATTCAGAATCAAGCAATAAATCCTCTCTTTTTACAAGGTTGGCGAGTGGTCGGGTCAAAAGGTTTCCCTTTATATCTTTTTCAATTTTGTTCAAAGCACTATTTATATTAGTGAATTCTTCTGATCGCTCTTTTAGGTCTATTGAAATTCTTTTAACTGTTTCAAATAAGGTATCAAAAATATCTGTCAGTGACTTTTGCAAAGGATATTTATCAGTATTCCAAGTAAATCTAGTTAAATATGTTAATAAATCCATGTTATTTGCAAGAAACAGTTCATTCAGTTGAAAATTGTCGCCAGCTGATGTAATCATGAAATCAGCTAATCTTCTAAGAAGTTCTTCGGTTCGCAAATCAAAATCCACAAGTTCATCCATCATTGTTATTAAACTGTCAAATTTACCAGTAGTCAAATTTGGAATATGAAATTTATAGTTTATTGAATATTCCTTGTCTTGAGTGGATCGCTTAAGTTTATCAAATTCCTTTTGAGAATTCTTCTCCGTGGGAATGGATATAATCCATATTTTCTTTATGCCATCCTTTGGTAATAAGGAACGTGTGCATAATCCACAGCAACAAGTTACTTTGGTGGCAGAAATCGGATCAAGTATCTCGCAACTATCACAGGGGAAAACGTCAGCTTGAATCAACATATTTTCTTCATCGTTAACCAATTCTTTAGCATCTGTTTTTTGTTGCAATAGTACTTGGTTTTCCACTTGTAAAAGTAAATTTTTTGTATTTTCTAATTCATCGCCAATATTATCATTGTTTTCAGAAGATTCTGTCTCTTTACTGGAAGAATCAGTTTGTTTATTTTGTCCCTGAAAATTATTTTCATCAATTTCATCAGTGCTTTTGTCATTTTTCCTTATTAACTCCTCAGATTCAGACATAGTTTCTTAATCTTTCTTTATGTAGGTTGTTTTTCATTCTTAATTCCCGTTTAGTGAATTTATAAAAGATGGTAATATTTTAATTTTAATAAAATATTTTATTTTATGTTTAGTATAAGATAAAAATTTCCTGGTAACAAGAAAATTTGTTAAATAATAAACTAACATTAATGGGAATGCTACAATATAAATAAATCAAATATAAATATTTATAATCGATTGGGTTTAAAATACATTTAAGTGCCCCATTCCTGCCAACCTTTTAAAAATTACTAAATGAAAATTAAATGTTTGGAAACTTAGTACTAGATTCATCGGAAGGGATGTTAATTTCTTCTACAATCATCCGCAACTGTAACAACGGACACATATTAGTCCATACCTAACATAAATAACTACCTTTAGCATCGCTGACACAGGTTAAATTCCTAAGCAGTGGGATTGATTTTTCTACCTTCAAACTTCCTCGGTCTCAAGAAAGGATTTTTAGCATATAATTATTTCTAATTTAAAATCTGTTTCACTAATTTAGTTTACCTTCACATAACAAAGAAGGCACCTGCTCTGACACTTCCTTAGCATAACTTCAAAATGATATTGTTGAATAAATTAATGACAGATGACGATCTAATATACAACAACTTTCATGTGTGTTTGGTGGTTGTGAGTTTAATCAAAACAGCCTTTAGTGTAACAATAATTTAATTATTCAAAGATATAAGTTACACAATAACAAACAGAAACACTAAATTAAAAGTATGATTAAAACACGTCTGAAAAATTCGGAATCAAATGTCGAATTGTCTTTCCTTCTCCCCGCTAGGAGCGCTCTCGGAAAAGAAGAGAGAGAAAAGTGTTACACATGGAAATTTTGCGTATGTTATAATAGCACACTTTTTAATTATGAATATATTATATTTGTAATTAAAATTTGGTTTGTGATCAGTGAATGTTGAATTATTGAACTGATGCACCTGTGGGCCTACTTAATTGAATTTATTTGTTGATTGGTCTATGAAGATATTACATTAAGAAAGCCGGAATTTAAAGAATTATAGTATTGAAAATTAAAAAGGCGTAGTTTATGGAATACTTATTATTGACTGAACGTTGGGTTTTAAGGTAAACTTTTCTACTGTTTGAATATAAATTCTAATCTACGGTAAATTAGAAACAATATTCGTGTACATCTTAAAGGTTTTCGTCTTTGTTTTCTGGTGAAAATTTAAAATCTTTTTTGTTTTATAAATAATATGAAAATAAAATATTTATGTATGAATACATTTTATAATGTATGATAAAGCAATTTTTGTGTAAAAATGGACAAAAAAGTATGAAACTGGATATGTATGTATAATATATAATCTACTGACCTTAATATTGAGATATGTAAATATATAATTATTCTATTTAATTTTATATATTTTTGAAAACATCAGCTAAGAGCATACTCAATGCAAAATATACCATGCGATAGATAGTTTTGACAAGCCAACTATAGCAGTGAAATTCATTAGATTGATTATCAAATAAACCTCTTTAGCGAAAAAAAAAAAAATCTTACTTCCAAAATTCATTTATGAAAGTTCAAAATTAACTGACACTGACTTAATAAATTTAGCGTGGAAATGAATTTAAGAAATATGTTTGTAGATAAGGGGGAGGTGGTTTTTGGGATTAATTTAGGATTCCATTAAGGATAAAATCAAAGAATCTTTAAATGATGAAATCACTGAAAAGTGTGTGTTGAGATTTATTTTAAGAACATTTGAACTTTGTGGGAAAATATTCTCCAATAAGAGATATGGGAGCGAATATTGAAATGGAATGCAAATCCATCATAGAAAAGTAGAATTGATGTTTGTTCAGAATCTCATATAACCTTACATTAATAAAACTTGACTATTGTTAATTGATAATAAATAACTGGCAAATGATGCTGTATAATTTCACTTACTGGGTTCAATGGCACCATCTCTTAGCTTAAGGAACTGTTGTGTAAATACGGTATGCGACATCAAATGAAAACATGACGATCTACATAATGTCTAAATATAAACCTGCTTTTTTAAAATTTTTAATTCTTTCCAGATTGGAATTAAAAGTTTCATTCTTAACTGCATGATTAGGAAATAGCTTGCAAAATACTTTTTTCAGAATTCATCAAACTAATTTTCATGGAATGATTGAAATAACTTTTCACTGGTTGAAGGGACTCTCGAACCAATAGAAAGTCTTTGTGACAAAATGATGGCTCAGATGCAGTCACTTACTCGTTTAGGACATTGGAATCATTTTATAATAGATCCAATAATTCACTAAACTTCACTGTTAGGAAAGAATTGAAAGTTTAATGTTCTATGGAGGACGGATAACAACTTGATTGTTACTTGTGGTCGGTTCTAAGTATAACAAAACATTTTAATGATGCTGATGAAAGTGCAACTTTAATAGAACACTGAGGCATTGCATGATATATAATGCAGATAAGTTTAAATAATAAATTTTCCATTTTCTCTACTTGATATAAACGAAATTAATTAACTTGGTAATTTATTTTCGCATTACAAGCCTTGATGAAATGGCTAAAATTAATTCTTTAAAATTAAATGGACTTATTTGTATTTTGGAACTTCAGAGAACTTTGTAGATAAAATCTACTATGTCATCATGATGTAGGAGTAATACAACTTACCATTAATAGTAATATTGATAAGTGTTCCCACGTATTTAATCAACAATAATGGGTTATTTCGTTTTTAAAAAAATTACAGTTCTCAAGAAAGTAAATAAAAATCACACATTCTAATCTTCTTTCAACGAATGATGTATATGATGATCTTAGATGTTCATATCAGTTTTATTCTAATATAGATGATCAATTTTAACTTGTTTAAACCAACAGTTCAGGTTTCTGAAAAATTTATGTTTTATGAAAAGTATTAAATTGGTTGATTTTTACAGACATTTCAAATCTAAACTCGAGTCATACTCCTTGATAGAATTCAGGGGAATTCTCCTTTTAATGAGATTGGTTTGATTTATTCCGCTATAAAAGGTCATTTTTATGCCTCAGAAGATTAATTTGACTGGAGCTTGCAATTTTAAATTGATTCCAAGCAACTATAAACATTTAAACCCAAGGTGGGATTCGAATCCACAAACTGTTGAACAGAAGATCATTGATGGGTGTGGAGCCAATATCTCCGATTCATTTTATTTGCTTGGTCTTATTATTAAGAACTTTAATTCATGTTATTTACTTTTTTTTTTAACTTTATAGTGAATAAAACAATTAATTTGAAATTAATTCTTAATGTGAGCACTAATGCCTTTTTATTGAGATTTAGAAGATTTACATATCATTGATATTTAGACTCTATATTGCTTTCAGATATAAATCTTTCAAAATATAAACTGTAAACTAAAAATATGATGGAAATCTATTTATAATCCTGAAATTATGTTAGCATTCAGAATAAAGGACATTAATAGATGAGATTGTAGGTAAAACACACAAGTACATTTAAGACTTTTTTTAAACACAAAAAAAACGAAGAAGTGATTGTAAATAGAAATGCTTTACTTGAAGAATACACAATTATCTATAAAATTCCTTAAAATCTCTTTTGGAACAGATAAAGCTATTATAAGCAAAATCTATAAAATCGGCATGTGTCTTCCTAACTAAAACAAGTCTCTTCATGAAGGATAAATGTTGTTAATTTGATAAGTTACTGTTAATTCGAAAATCGGAGGATGGTGGATAGAATTGTAAAGCTGATAACCAAGATAATTTTAAGGAATAATTTGCTGTGTAATAACATTTATAGAAGATCAACATGAATAGTTTCTGTATAGAAGATCAACATGAATAGTTTTTGTATAGAAGATAAACATGAATAGTTTCTGTATAGAAAATCAACATGAATAGTTTCTGTATAGAAAATCAACATGAATAGTTTCTGTATAGAAAATCAACATGAATAGTTTTTGTATAGAAGATCAACATGAATAGTTTTTGTATAGAAGGTAAACATGAATAGTTTCTGTATAGAAAATCAACATGAATAGTTTCTGTATAGAAAATCAACATGAATAGTTTTTGTATAGAAGATAAACATGAATAGTTTCTGTATAGAAAATCAACATGAATAGTTTCTGTATAGAAGATCAACATGAATAGTTTCTGTATAGAAAATCAACATGAATAGTTTCTGTATAGAAGATCAACATGAATAGTTTCTGTATAGAAGATCAACATGAATAGTTTTTGTATAGAAGATAAACATGAATAGTTTCTGTATAGAAAATCAACATGAATAGTTTCTGTATAGAAAATCAACATGAATAGTTTCTGTATAGAAAATCAACATAAATAGTTTCTGTATAGAAAATCAACATGAATAGTTTCTGTATAGACGATCAACATGAATAGTTTCTGTATAGAAAATCAACATGAATAGTTTCTGTATAGAAAATCAACATGAATAGTTTTTGTATAGAAGATAAACATGAATAGTTTCTGTATAGAAAATCAACATGAATAGTTTCTGTATAGAAGATCAACATGAATAGTTTCTGTATAGAAAATCAACATGAATAGTTTCTGTATAGAAAATCAACATGAATGGTTTCTGTATAGAAAATCAACATGAATAGTTTCTGTATAGAAGATCAACATGAATAGTTTCTGTATAGAAAATCAACATGAATAGTTTCTGTATAGAAAATCAACATGAATGGTTTCTGTATAGAAAATCAACATGAATAGTTTCTGTATAGAAAATCAACATGAATAGTTTCTGTATAGAAAATCAACATGGATAGTTTCTGTATAGAAAATCAACATTAATAGTTTCTGTATAGAAAATCAACATGAATAGTTTCTGTATAGAAGATCAACATGAATAGTTTCTGTATAGAAAATCAACATGAATAGTTTCTGTATAGAAAATCAACATGAATAGTTTCTGTATAGAAGATCAACAAACAGTTTCTGAACAGAGTCGGAAAACAGCCAATTCATATTTGGTCTGATGAAAACAAGTTTTTGTATCGAGAAAGATGTCTAATGTGAGGTGATGTATAAATCACCTACAGTACACTCCATACATAAGATTGTTTATCACACAAAAATCTCACATGATGCCACTAATAGCTATATTTGACAGATATTTTGTATAGTTTGAATTAAATGTTTTGGACAAGGTAGAAGTTAGTTCAACAGATCATCTTGATTAAATGTATCTTTTTTCAAAAAGTGCACTTACATGCCAGTTATGATAAAATGATTGATTTCCTGCAACTGGAAAATTTTACATAACATACCACATTCGTGCAGTTGCCACACCAATGTCTAGTTGGTTTACAGTTTTTCAAACCTATTTTCAGATGATTAAATAAACTTATAACATATAGGAGTATTCGATACACACAACCACACAGTGTTGGCTGTAAGCGATCCAGATGAGATCCAAATGCATGTTAAGAGTTTTGCTTCAATATTAATATGTGGAAGAATATGGTGGCAGACCATAAAAACAGTCCTTTTCAAATTGAGAGATGGCATAATGATCAATAAAATTCTATTAATGTGATATTTTTGCAAGAAAAACAACATATATTTTATATTCCAGACTGATGCCAATGTTTGGTGTATACTTTTATGATGCACAAAAATATTAATGAATTCAAATCACAGAAAACATGAATCATAAATAAATTTTAAATGAACTTTTTGCAAAAAAATATGCTTTTAAATTTACTTTAAAAATCCTAATTTTTTTTACAGTAAATGTTATAATGAGAAGAATATTATATCAATAAAAGATAAAGTAAAATTCTTTTAAAAACTAAAATAAAAGCAAAAATATAAAATAAAGAAGCACAAGCATGTTTGTAAAATAAAAGAAATTATTGAATTTAATAATTTCAACAAGCTACATTGGATGTCTTAATCAATATTTGAAAAATATATTTTTATGAGATGCGAAATTGTAATATCAAAATGAAATTTTATAGATTTTACCAAAGAAATCTCAATTTAATATACTATAAATTTTCTCTTAAAATATTTTAAAATAAATATACAGAAGAAAACAAAATTTAGATATCATTTGATAAAAATAACAATATAAAGATTGCTGAAATAATATTTTGTATGCAAAATAACTAATTTATCACCTTTATTCAAATTCTGCATCTTGTTCAGATTTTTGATTTTGCAGTTTTACTTATAATTATTTTACCTAATTTAGACTTAAATTCTATATAATGATAATGTGTATAATAATAATAATAACAAGAAATAAAGTCATTAAATATAAAATGCATGCATTAATTTCTGTGCATTCAAATATAATTTACTTTTTTCATTAAATGGTTTCTTCAAATACTTTAGGAACATTTAGAGATGATATAATCTGAAACAAAATATTATCAATTTACTAATAGTATTAGTTAACTGTAAAGTAATTACTGAATTTGAATTACTATACAGTTAAGCTAAATTATTTTCCCTGTATCATTCTAATTAAAATAAAAGTATTTCAGAGTAAAGACAAATTCAAACACATTTATAATAAAACCTGAATTTTATTATTTGATGAATTAGAAAGATGACAGTCAACAAATAGAAATATATTTTTTTTAATTAAGAATTAATTTATATGACTAAGAATTAATTTATATATTTTTATTTAAAAAAAGCATTTTTTATTTATAATAAAATAACTTTTATATTTGTTTTAAACTGTTTGTTATACAATACATTTTGTGGCAATAATCAAAGTAACAAAGAATAAAAAATATAAACAAAAGGAAGCAAAATTATTTTTATTAAAACATAAGTATCATTTTAATATATACAACATAATTGGAAACAAAGAAGTAACATTTTAGTATATGTAGATTCAACAATACATATTTCCAAAAAGACAGTTTTTAAAAAAGATTTACAAAAGTATATAGTATATATTCTTCAATATAAGTTTTAAAAATCTCCAAGTAATGTGGACAGAAAATTCTTGAAACTTTTGAAAAGAGCTAATGTTAATACAAAATTAACTTTTGAGGGCAACCTAAAATATAAATTTATTATTTAAATTACAGATATATTATATTTTTAATAGTATTAGAATAAAGTGTATTGTATAGTAGTTACCATAAATATATTTCTTCTATTTTGAAAAAAATGTACATTATTACAGTATTAATTAATATAATATTACAAAGAATGAAAATTATGAGAAAGTGAAACACTTAATCCCACAGATTGTGTGTGAAAGACATGGAATGCAGTAAGAATACTTAATTTTGAAATTGCATTTTTCACATATAGTTTATCAGATTATTTACTTTAGAAACAAGCATAAGTTAAAGTAAAGTACTAAAGGAAAAAAGATGTAAAATTGGGATGAATGATATAGGCCTTGATTAAAGAGAAAGGAATTAAAAATTTCATTAATCAAATAAATTAATAAATTTGATTCATTTCATTAATCAAAAAAAGTAAATAAAGCAATCAAGTAATATAATAACACAAAATTATATAATACACTAAACAATTTTCAAATTACTCTTGTCAAAATTAACATAAAAATATAATTAAAAAAATAAATACGAAAAATTAAAACAAAAACTTTCTTATAAATCATGTTTTAATACAGTGAACTAACAGAAAATTGATTTTTGAAAAGGCGAACTACTTCTAATTAAAACCACTATTTGCAGTTTAAATAAATATAATGGCTTGAATGACCCTAATTTTAAATTTTACTTAAAAATCGAAATTATTAATAGTTCAAATTTAATGATTTTAATTATGAAGGATTAAAAAATGAAAATAATTCAATACTTTTAAATTTTAATACATTAATTTTATATTTTTGAAGATTTTAAATTCAACATATACAGAAACTATTATAAAAATTAAATATTTGTAATGATAACTATTTTAACAAAAAATATTAAAGAGTTTACTTCTGACTGAATGAAGTTAATAATAGAAAATGTCATCTTACTACTACTCACTTATTTATGATAATTTACACAAAAATAATACTTCTGAAAGTTTACTTTTCATTTAGAAGAAATTGAAAACTTATGTTCTCAGCATTAAAAAAAGAAAAAGTCTTAAACTATATTACAGATATAAACATTGAATGACTAGCATCACATTTTAAAAACTGAAAATAAAAATATATATAGTATTTGGTACAGAATATTTTCTTCATAAAATGAAGAAAGATTTCATAGAACTTATAAAAGGCTTTTTAAGTTTATATATTTGGAACATTCCAAAAATACTTATTAATGAAATAATTAATTATAAGAAAATGAAATGTGAATTGCATTCATATTGAACAATCAATCATATTTCTTACAAAATTTAAATTATCTTATATGTCTAATATATGACAAAGATTTTTATAAAATAAAATATAGGTTTTCTAATTAACAAAAAATATTTGTATAAAAATCACGTTTACTGCGATATTTATATCTTCAACAGAAATAGCCTGATTACTCTATTCACATACTTTGGCACTTAAAATATTACTATAAAATAGATATTCAGAAATAACTGGATCAAGAGATGTTTCATGAAATCAGTTATACATTATGTCAGTTATATAACAAACGAATAAGAATATTGATGCAATACATTACATGAGTTTTGCTAGAATCAATTAAATTTTAATATGCTGTTACTATGAAATAAAGAAAAATAATATAACTAAAGTAATCCTAATTGTGCTTATTAACCTTATGATTGGTTATCTTATACAGGTAGACAATCAAACGAATATTTTATTATTTGATTCAAAATGTTGAATTAATAATATAAAATTTAGAACTGTATCAAATTTCAAAAGTAACAAAATTCATTGCCAAATATTTAATGAAACTTTTTTGCATTAATTAAAGAACGGGCATGTATATAAGTATGAATATTTAATACCGAGTTATTTTCTTTTTAAGTTAATATGGAATAGGTATGCATGTATATTTTAACACATGTACAACATTCAAAATATTATGCAACTTTCAGAATTCTAAACATTATCAAACAACACAATGATAAATCTTAAAATCTTTTTAAAATACAGTTGTGGAAATAATTTTATATTTACCTCCCATCCTGAGCAACTAGGTGGAACAGGAACAACCCACTGTTGTGGAATTGGCTCGCCACTTTCATTAATATACACATCCCACTGAAGTCTATTTTTACAAATTAAAAATCAAAATTTAAATTAAATTATAGACAAGTCCCATTACTATGATCATTCCTCAGAACTCATTGATAAAATCTTTCAATATGTGATACAAATTGAAATTATATTAAAAAATTAAGCTAAGTTTTTCTTTATTTTACACATACTAATGTTATTAACAAATCAATATCAATGAGGAGTATAGATTTCTGCAAATTGTCTAAGCAATCTAACAATGGAAATTTTTTAAAAACAATAAAAATACATAAATTTATCATTAAATGAATAAAACTGCAAACTGAGTCAATTGAATTTAAACTTTTTTGAAAGATTACCTTAATGTTCGATTATTTTGCTATTAAAAAAAAGATTATTGAGTTCATAAAGTATTCACTTCTCATGCAAATTAAAATGCTTACATAAGCATATGTATAAATATTTATTTTGATAAATTATGCAGTAGTTTAATAAAATGCCAAAAGCCATGTGTATTATGTTGAGTTCTTAATTTCCATAACAAAAACATTATTTTATTTCTTCTTTGTAGCTATTAATTCAGCCATTTTTTTTATAAATTCTTTAAAAAACAATATGCTGAAATAATAATAGCTAGAAGATATTAAGAATAGTTTTCTAAAATTAAAAAAAAAAAAACTTTTAAGAACTTAATATTGCCAGTATTACAAATAAACAAAATTAATTGCCAGTATGAAATAAACAAACCTAGAACAAAAGTTTAAAATCAATATAATTAATAATAAATAAAATGTATTACTAACCTTATTTGTGATAGACTTTCAATATTTTTATTTCCAGAATTTTGAAATTGATAAAAGAGAAAAATAGGGTCTTCTTCACTTGGTTCTTCAACTACAAATACACATTTTTTATGTAAAATTTGAATAGAAAACATATTTACCAAAAATTTACATTAAGAATTCCTTATGTATGAAATACATCAAAACGCATATTATAGCATAGTAAAATTAATTAAATTCATAATCATTAAACTGTAAATTGAAGTATGAGCATTTATAACATAAAACTAAAATAATTGGCATCAAATGTTAGTTAAATTAAAAGTATTTATTGTAAATAAATTTATACACAAAAAAATTAAGCTTTACTTAAACTTTTTTATCTTAATTAATTTTAAATATTAATTTTTGGATAGTATTCTTTTAACTTTTTTTTAAAATAATGATAATAAATTTCAAATTTTGTGTGTATTATTTTGAATAATTTACTACCTTGATAAGAAGTAATAACAAAAAATATATTTAAAAATATAAGAATACAAGGAAGATTATTTAAAAATAATAATAGGTTTAGGTTTTAGAAAGAAGTTACCATACTTATAATTATTTTTTTAGCTTAAATTCTAGAATTTCAATTTTTAGTATATTGCATTATTATGCAAAAATATGATAAAATATACATCCATTTAAGATCATTGATTTCCCATTAGAAAAAAAAAAAAAAAACAAGCTATACTACATTGCAATACTACTTATTTCAATCAACCAAAAAAAAAAAAAAAAAGGAATAATATAAGATCACCAAGAAGAAGCCCTAAAACTACACTTAAAATTGAAAAGTATCGATATTGTATAACACAGATTGATTTATGTACTATTTTAGAAAAAATAGTACATAAATCAATCTGTGCTATACATATAATAATTACTACAAAATAAATTTAATAATTACTACAAAATAATCTAAAATGGTTTCATAATAAATCATCTAAGAAATCAGCAAACTAAAATAATATTATTTAAAAATAAAACCAATTATTTTGGAGTAAATGACCATCAAATATGTGAAGATCAATATCATTTCATTAAGAGTTTTGTTTTCATGTATCACTAACAGAATGTAGAAACATGAAAAAAAGTTATTATTTTTATTTTATAATATTAATAGTTAAAATATTAAGAAACATATAAATTAAGTTAAAAATGTGTGTAGTAAAATTTACTTTTTTCTTAAAATTCTTTGATTGAATAAATAAAAAAATTTGTTTAATCAAAAATTTTAAATTAAAAATAAGTTTATTTAATACATGGTATAGTTATCAATTATATAATTATTTCATGCAACTTATATTTAATTTGGAATCTAATATTTCAGAATACACATAAAACTTAAAAAATTATCTTCTTTTCAATAAAAACAAATATTGAAATACATGCAATTTCACAGCATTTTACTTAAGGTTACTGTTTACACATTAGATTGAAGCTGAAAAACGTTTTATATGCTATTATATACTGTTCAGGATCATTTAGTAACAAATAATATACATTCAGACTTCATTAGGATACTGATAAAATGTTAACATATGCATCACACAAACAAAATATATATATTTTTTTTGTTTAAGGAAATAGGGAATTAAATGTATGTTGTAATGATAAAAATGTTTAAGGAATTTCCATGCATTCTAAATGATATACATCAAAAACTGGACACTGTACATATATATATAATATTTAAGGTATATATAAATAACATTTCTAAAAAATGATTTTAAGAATTTTTTTTAAGAAATAAAGTGTATCTTTAAGTAGTTCATTATAAACAGAAATTTGATTAAAGATATTTATCATAAAATTAATTGTTGAATATTTTGTTAAAATGGGCTACAAATTTTGCTAATATTTATTTTAAGTAATAAGAAACATGGAAACAGAAATTAAAAATATTAAAAACACTTAAAATATAAAGGTCATATAAGATACATTTATTCAGAAGTTAACATTTTTATAAAATTTCAAAGTCAAAAACTAAATTAAATACAGAATTCTGTCAACAAAATTAAAATAATAAAAAAAAATTTATTTATCACACCTGTATCACCAAAAAGGCACTCAATTATATTATTTTGTCGCTTTTGCTGCAAGGACCTTAACCTTTTGACCTTCCATTGAGCTTCTTCCTCCAACTGACCTTCCTGCTCTGCCTCTAGCATAACTTTGAGAGCTTTCTCTTCAGCTTCATAGTCTACAAGTTGACGTAGCATAGTCTCTCTTAAATGGGAAATGGTATTTTGAAATTTTTTATCATGTTCTGGCGCAAACAGACCTGAATTTTAAAAAATAAGAATTTAGTCTCCTATATATCCACTTTTATTAATATTCAAAGTATATTACAATAATTTACTTTATTTAAAATTAAAAAATTTATCTTAGTACAGTCATAATATAATCATAATAAATACAATAAGGCCATTAAATATATCAAAAGCCATTGAAATTTTTCAATACAATGAAGCTTAAAAACAACGGGGCAATGCCTGAAGTGGTCGCCATCTATATCTCTCTTTTGGCACACAGGAGGAAATAGAATTGTATATATACTATGCAAATTTTAAATAACATTACTCAGAGAAATATTTTTCATATTTTAAAAAACTGTAGTTTTTGTTGACATACATATTATTAAAGAATATGCTTAATAAATTTTGTAAATTATTGATATGAATGACAATTTCATTTAAATTTCATATGCTTATGATATCTTCCACTTTTCATTAAACTTGGTTAAAATGGCGATAAATTTAAAAAAAAAGTTTTTAAGATATATTTGCCATTAACCCCATAATGTCAACAAAGTCATCTAAAATGGTTTCATAATAAATCATCTAAGAAATCAACAAACTAAAATAATATTATTTAAAAATAAAACCAATTATTTTTGAGCAAATGACCATCAAATACGTGAAGATCAATATCATTTCATTAAGAGTTTTGTTTTCATGTATCACTAACAGAATGTAGAAACATGAAAAAAAGTATGTATACCACAAATTAAGTAATGCTGTATGAGTTGTGACAAATAAACAATGTGCATAATCTTAACAACAAAAAATCAGAGGTATTATTGATATTTAAATAACAAAAACTCTATTGCAGAATATACTTTAAAATAAAATTGTTAAAGTTAACAAATATATAAGAACATAATTAAGTATGATATGTTAAATTTAAGATGTTTTAAAATAAGTTTAATTTCCTAGAAATATTTTTTGAATGGAAAAAAACATGAAAATTTAAATGGAATATTTATATAAAGTTTGTTCAAAATGAAAATAATTATTTCATATCAAACACAGTGCATATTTTTATTGATAATTTAACACAATTGAAAACAATCATTATCATTCAGATCATCATTAATATCATTTGAAAAAATTAAATATAAGAAATAATTGATTTTAAGCTTTAAATGCTAAAAACTGTAAAATAGAAACTATACAAACTAAAAATTAAGTGAAATATATCAGATATAATTTCTTAATGTAATGAGTTATTAATGTGTGAATAATAACTTTTCAAACTAACAAACAATGTCATAACCAAAAAATTACTTAAATTCTTTAATAAATTACCTTTATTAACAGCCTTAGCCTGTCTGGCACTCCTCAATTTTTCAAATATTTTAAGTTTTTCAATTGTACGTTTTGCTTCAAGAATTTTTCTTCTTACTTCAGATAATATGCTGTCAGCTTCTTTTTTCATTTCAGCTTCCTAATTTCAACAGCACAAGAACATTTAATTGAGTTAAGGAATTTAATAATTACTACAAAATAAATGACATTTGACAAAGTAATAACAAACATAACATTTATAATTATAAGTGACATATTCTTTAAATAAATAAAAGTATTCTTAAACATTAATAAAATAAAAATAGTACATATCTATAATATGCCATCTTCCAATAAATTTAAATAATACTAACTAGCATTCCTCACCAGACTTTTATTACTTTTGATTGATTTCAAACAGCCCACATTAATATATTTATGGATATGCTTGATTTTATATACCAATAAACATTTATTAGAAAGGTTATTTTCATAAAATAGAAGTTAATAATTCTAAGATAAAAAAAAATCATGCTTTTTACACTAATCTTGAGATATCAATTCATATTTAAATGGAACACTTTGAACAAAGGATATCAGTTTGCTTAAAAATCTAATTTAATATAATACTTTTTGAAATATCTTCAAATTAATGTACTGATAAAACAAAATTCTTCATAAATTCTTAAATCAACTTTATAAAAATATTTGACATATTTAATAGTTTCAAGAAACATTAAATTATCAGCTTCATATGTTGCAATAACTTCAATCTTTACTAATTTTTTTTAATTAATTTATTTCTGTGTTAATTTCTCATGAGACTGTTCTACATAAATAAAATTTTCACACAAATCCTAAATATATTAAATTTGTGTTTGACAGTAAATTTAATATTTTTGCAATAAGAAAATCTTTGTTTTCAAAACATTTTGCACACAATTACTAATAAAAATATTGTATGCACATTTTCTCTTCAGTATTACATCTATGTGAATATTACTATTCTTACAGATTATTTAAAACTTTTAAAGCTTATTTTGAGTTTTAGGAATTATATTAATGCACAAAAAATTTTAAATACTGTTACAGCTTTTCAAATTACATAACTTTATAGGATTGTGCTATATTCATCAATCTGGAAGTATTAATCAATGTCATACTTTTTCCCACATACATATATGAAGATTAAATCCTTTAATAAATATAAAAGCTACTGAAGATTTTAGTTTACAATTTCAATTATTCATTTGGCTGCCTCAATTTTTAAAAAAAATAAGTTTTCAATGAAAAAAAAAAAAAAAAAAAAAAAGTCTCTAGATTACTATGTACCAACATTATTGGCAGCCAATTACATTGAGTTGAAATATATTTAAAAATACTTTGAAACATAAAATATTTTAAACTGTATTTTGTTATAAAAGGATTATGTTTCTTTTTTATTTTTATTTTCTTTTAATTATCTAATTATGCTCTTGTATGTAATAAAGATTCAGACAATTATTTATTCTTAAAAAAAGTCTATAATTGTAATATATTTCATGAAAATTATTATAAAGTTACAAAAAACTTATTGTTTTTATAATAATATTTTTATAATTTTATAGCTTTCTTTTTATTTTTATTTATTTATTTTTGCTTATGAGAAGAAAATGATTTACATATTATCAGTAAAAGATATTCAAACACTCAAAGATGGTAATAAACTTAATAATTATAAAAGCATATTAATAAAACACTAAAAAATATAATGGACTAAACTCAAAGAAAATCTAAAATTCTCATGATTATCAACAAATTCTGCATAATATGATTTGCACAGTTCAAAAAATGGGACACATCCCCTGTTATTTTCCATCAGCTCTATTCTTCTCATCGCTGTCAGTTTGATTCTTACAAACCTGTATTTATCGATGGTTTAAAATCTGCAAGACATATTGGTTGTGGAGACATATTGGTCTGTTAATAATAAATCTCTTAGTTACAGCCTTAATCTGCAATGCTCCCACTTCACTCCTGAAGCAATTGCTGTATTGTGTGCACTTCAGTATATGGGTACTAAAGTATCAAATAAATTTTGTATATACATTGACATCCTGAGTGTTTTAAAAGTTGTGGAGAATATCAATGTCAACTGTCATCCTGTTATGTCACAGATTTTTTGCACATTAGACTCTCTAAAGTGCAAGGGGTTAGATGTCATTTTTTGTTGGATCCCAGGACATGTAAGTCATTTCCAGTTTTACCTTTATGAAGTGCAGATATTAAATTGACCCGCTTTCATATTGGACGCACACGTTTCACTCATACATATCTATTTTTAGGTGAATTAAAACCTTAGTACGAAACTTGTGATGAACCATATGCAATTTTTCAAATTTTAATTTCATGTTTTGATTTTAACAATCATCATTTTAAGTTTTTTAAGACTGATCATTTAACAATGCGGGATTTTCTGGGTGAACTTTTGCATCAAAATATATATGCATTTTTAAAAAGCGTTGGTTTTATAGATTTTATATAATTTTAAATCAAACAATTTTAATTGCAAATTCATATCATTTCTCTGATTTAGTTTTTTTAAACATATTTTTAGCACTTTCAATTAGAATTATTTGTATTATTTGCGTTGTATTTTGGGTATCAGTATATATATATATGTTTTTAAATTCGGTTTGGTGCAACTTGTCCTTATATGGGCTTTGTGCCAGAAAACCCAACTAACAAAGCAACCTCATATTACACACAGCAATGTAAATATCTCTTTATTTATACTCTAATTTTTTTAATGTATATTCTTTGCAATACAATAAAAAATGAATTTTATTAAAAGATAAATTGTAAATCTCATTTAATAATATCTAAATCTTTTTTTAATTTTTACTGAAAATAATAATGGAAATTTATGTAAATTACAAAAAGTATTAATAAAAAAAATCAATTTGCAACAAAAATTTTTTTCCAATATTATATAATAATAATTCATAAATATTAAAAACATTTTATGAATTCAATTCCAGCATATAAAGTTTTATAATCTAAAGTAAAATGATCAAATTAACTTAAAGTAAAAAACATTCAAAAATCTGTTTCTATAATTTAAATTAATAAATTATTTGCATCAACATTAAAATTTTATTCCATTACATTTCTATCAATTAAAAAATTCCATAAACGATTTATTTTTAAGAATCAGACTAATATAAAATATGTTTAGAAAAGAACACACTTTAAAACAAATGCATAAAAAATAAAGGCACATATCATTTTAACAAGCAAGTTTAAATTACTCTGCAGTTAGCAAGCCATAGAGTCAATTATTTAGTCCAAACTGGCATATAATCAAATCTTAACAAAAACTGATTTTTTCCCCTTTTAATAAATTTTTCCCAATGAAAAGTGCAACTGCAAATTTATATTATTAATAAAAAATCATTATATCAAACATAATTTTGCATTAAAATTTTAATTAGTTTATTTTGTAACAATGTATTAACAAATTTCCATCATTAAAGTTCTCATACAAATACAACAACTTTAAAATGTATCCAAACTCTCTATCATCCCAATAAAAATTTACAAACAATTATAGATAAAAATCAAGAGAATGCAAAATATGTGATTTTGCATGTTGTAATAAATAGGTAACAAAAAAATTGTAAGAAATAAAGGAATTCATAAATATAAAGAAAAATGCAGCACTAACACTCATGGTTTCAAAATTATTTATATTCACTCTCTTTCTAATTTCAGAAATTAACCAAAGACAAATTGTCCTCCTTTAAACAAACATTCTACACTGAATGATTTTGAAGTATATTATAAATTTTACTTTTAATTTGAATTTTTTAAATTTAAAGTAAATTTTTGAGAAAAAACTATAACATTAATAATAAAACTGAAATAAATAGTTTAAAAACTTTAAAATTACAGAGAACTGTTACATAAGCATAATTTAAATTATTAGTGGAATTATTGTGAGCATCACAGTTGCAAAATATTAAACTTGCTTAAAGATGTAAGACATCAATTAAGAATAATGTCTACAATGAAAATATAATCGAAAAATAGTTTGTGAATGATAAACACTGATAAAAATATTCATGAGCAATTTCACAAAAATATGAATATTTACTTTCTAAAAAATGCTTGTATGTAGATTTTTTAAATTGTTATGAAGAATACTGCAGCAAGTATTAATTATCTATGTTTGCTTGGAAAAATAATTTTAAAAGTCAAAACATTGCATGAAATCTTCAAAACCTGATTACTTACTAATAAAATCAAAAATATTTAGCTGATCTAACAGAAATCTGAATGATCACAACATGTCTTCTCCCCATACAATCTCTTTATCAGGAAAACAATTTGCAAGGTATATAGTTTGCATACTTTTTTTGCAAACTATAGTAAAATATTTTTAATTTTTTATAGCATGTTATCATCACATTGATAAAAATAAAAACTGCTAAAAATCTAAACTTTCAATTTGTAAACCTCACAGAATTTCTTCTGGAAATAATTTGATTCCTCCTTGGAAATTCTGAAAAATCTGGCTTACCTCTTACTTAGAAACATAAAGAGTGTTTAAAAATTTTAATTTGATTTCTAATTTTTTTGTCACATTTCTATTTTCTAAGATTATTTTAATATCTTCAAACAAACTTTTAACTTTAATTTGCATTGTTAAGAGCATGCACATAGAACACATAATGAGGAGAAATTTACATGTGTGTGAATAGATTAATATAGGAGTCATTTTTGACTTCAATTATTACAATTATTACTAACTTAATTATTACAATTTGGTCACTTATGGGACATAAAAATGATTCAAATGTACTTTTTAATTTCATAAATGTATAATGTATTTAAACTTTCTTTGAACTGCAAAAGAAAAAAAAAAAAGAGTGAAATATATATGATTTTAAGTGTAAAAAATTAAATTTCTCAGTGTGAAATTAAAGCTTGAATTATAACTTTAAATGAACAAATGTGACAATTGTAAATTAACAAATGAACAATCATCAAGACACTGCATTAGGAAATTTTTTTTCAATAAACAAAATCTAATAATATCCCAATTTTTCTTCAGCAGATGATTTGCTTACTTAGAACATGATTCACCGTAACGGCTGATTAATTTAATAAGATTTCATAAAATAAAAAAACGTCAATTTCTAAATTGAATTTTTAATTTTTTTTTAAAATTTTTTATTCTTATTTCATTAGCATGATGGTACTAGACTTCATTAATTTGACTTTAATGGCAATATGAAGTAGAAATGAATAAATCTTTAATTGACTTTAAGAAAGTATATAAATTACTTATACAATGAAATAAAATGAGATAATTCAGTACCATTATAGCTAAAAGGAAATCAAATATTTATCTAGTTAAGAACGGATTTTAATTTTGCAATACTATGTTTCAAGAAATAACCAAAAATTTTGTTGATATTAATATGATGAAAGTGCAAACAATATATATGCACATAATTTTGAATAAACAATTTAAAATATTTAGAGTAAATTATCATGACCTCAGAGAATCAACAAGTTTTTTTAGCAACTACAAAATTATACATGGCTACATAAAAATATTTTAGGAGCAGGTTTTTTGTTGAACAGAAAATTGCAGTTTACTCAGCTAGAAAACCAAAAAACACTTATATTTTTACAAAAAATAAAATTAATACCCTTTTTAATTTAAGGTTTTTCTCTTTTATTGAATCCAGCCATTTATCAATTTCTTGATGAAGTTCTTCTCTTTCTTTCAGTTTTTTTAGTTTTTCATTCATAATCCTCTGCTTAGCCCTTTTTATTCTGTCCTATAAGATTAAAAAAAGAATATAAAACAACCACTGAGAAAACTAATTCAGTTAAAATTAAATTATTTTTTAAAAAAAGATAGAAGGGAAGCCTATGTTTTGCATTATTTTGTTCAAAATAATAAAAAACATTAGCATTTTTCTCAAATATCATAATTACACTTAAAACTATCTAAAACAACTAAATAAGAACTTATCTTTAAATAATTTCAGTGTAGTTGAAATTTTCTCACATAAAATAATTGGTATAGCAATGTGAAGTGGTACAGCAATGTGAAAAAATCACTATATCAAACATAATTTTGCATTCAAATTTTAATTAACTTATTTTGTAACTATGTATTAATAAATTTCCATCATTAAGGTTCTCATACAAATACAACTATAAAGTGTATCCAAACTTTCTATCATCCCAATAAAAATTTACAAACAATTGTAGATAAAAAAATCAAGAGAATGCAAAATATATTACTTTGTATGTTGTAATAAATAGGTAACAAAAAAATGATAAGAAATAAAGGAATTCATAAATATAAAGAAAAATGCAGCACTAATGCTCATGGTTTCAAAATTATTTATATTCAGACTCTCCTTCTACTTTCAGAAATTAACTAAAGACAAGTTGTCCTCCTTTGAACAAACATTCTACACTAAATGATTTTGAAATATATTATAAATTTTACTTTTAATTTGAATTTTTTAAATTTATAGTCAAAATTTCAGAAAATGTAAAAAAATTTTTTGAATGTAATAAATAATAAAAGAAAAATTATAGCAATGCGAAAAGCTAGTCATAAATAGAATATAATTATAAAATTTGATCAAAAATCAAATTTTATTTACTATCAATTTCTTTTAAAACAAGAATGTTTCACACAATTTCAGCATATTTTTTCCTATTTAAAATTACTTTAAAATAAGATTGTCATATGCTTGATCCAACTACTATTTTAGTAAATTACAAAATACAATTATAATAAATTCAAAATTAATTAAAATAAAACAAGTTATTTATTTTATTCAAATATATATAAACACATTTTTCTCTTTTAATTTAATTTTAGTTTGGCTTTAGAACTCATAGCTAAAGACATTTGCATTTATATTCCTTATTCAAATACATATGTTGCACTGGTACATAATTAAAAGCTATTGCATTTGTATAATTCTTCAAAAACCATCAGTTTTAATAAAAAAATAAATAATAGCATCTGACACTTCTCTCTCTCTCTTCCTTTATGAGAGCACTCCAAGCGAGGAAAAGGAAAGACAGTTAGGCATTTGATTTCGAACTCTTTAGATGTGTTTTAATCTCCTTTTTAATTTAGTGTTTCTGTTATTGTGTGTAACTTAACTTTGAAGAACTATATTATTGTTACACTAAAAGATGTTTTGATTAAACCCACAACCACTGGACACAGGTACAAGAATTTAGCAGAAATTTCTTTTAGCTTCATGTAATATTTAATAATTACTATGGCACAAAATGCTATCGAGCAGAGGTGCCCAGTACTGTGCTAGACCATTAAGAATATTTAATAATCATTTTTATATTAACTATACAATTTGTTTGAGTAATAGAAACAAAAATAACTTTCATATTAAAGTACTTTTCTAAATAAAATTTCAGACTAGACATCACTACATAATAAATCATAAAATTCCTTTGAATTAATCCATTTATAAAATAATATAAGGTAAAAATAAATTTTGTAATATTATATACAGAAGAATATTAAACAAAATATATATAACAGAAGTTAAAAAAAAAATTATATAAAAATAGTAGAAAAAAAATACGAAGTTATTTCTGCATTTTAATTGAGATCATAAATACATAAAACTTTTTAAATTATTCTTTTCTTTGTCCACACACAAAAAAAAAAAATTCATTTAAAATTGTAAAATATAAAATAACACTGAATGCAGAAATCACAATTTTTTTGGTGGATGCAACAATTATTATTAGTAAAATACAAAATATAATAAATTTAAAACTCATAAAGTAAAACATAAAAACATTATTAATATTATTTATCTTATCCAAATATATGTAATTGTAATTATAATGTAAAGTTTACATTACAGCCAAAAACATCATTAAATGAATCTATAAGTTAAGTAATTTAAATATATAAATGTATGTGTATACAATTTCTTTCTTTCTTTTTTTTTTTAATGAAACTTACATTGTCAACAATCATTGTCAGACATTGATTTCTATTTTTGGAAGTTATTTTTATAGATATTCTAATTTTTCAAGTGATAGAATATTAAAGTGTAATTAATATCAGCATATAGATGCTTTAGAAAATCAAGATATGATTTAAATAACTATAGCTGTAATCATTTGACATTAGTAATGATAGAATGATACTGTAATCCTTTAAATACAAAATAAAATCATTTAAAATATATTCCATTATAGTGTGAGAAATATTATCCAAATGTGTAAGATACATTTATGTCTCAGCAAAAAACAATAAGTAAAAATATTTTAAAAATCACTTTTTAACAACTTTTGAAATTGCTTTTCATACTTACAAATTAAATTAAACAAATGCAACACACTGGGGTTTGACAGTCATTTTTTAATTCTATTTAAGTAAAAAAAATCATCATTATATTTTTATTTATGTAGCTTGAACCTGCAATGGATACATTTTTTCTCCAAATGAATCTTTAATTTGCATTTTAAATCACAATTAATTTATTTGAAATCAGAATGATACTAACAAACTGCTTCATTTAAGTTGTAATGTGTGTGACATGCTTAATAGACTTAAAAATGATACATGCTTCACTTAAATTCTCCACATTATTTTCAATTCTGAGAGTCTATATATATTTATTGTTAACTTAAAATGATCATTTTCTTTGCCTATAAGCTTCAAAATTAGAGAAAAATCTTCAATATTAGCAAATTATCATCTCATGTAACATATATTTGTAAAAATGAAGTAGATTATCATTAAACAACTATATTTTTTAAAGGAATGGTGGCCTAGTTGCTTAGGACATTGTTGTGTTGTGAGTTTGAAGCCTGACTTAATTAAAGATCAGTCATGTTAACTACATGTCGCTGGGGCATATTAAATATGTCAAAATAGCCTTTCAAGTTAAATATCTCTGGGGGGAGGTCAAGTATTGAAATGTTTCTGCTAGATCTATGCTTCTAGATTACAATCTTTTATCTAATTGGTAAAGATGAATTCTGGATGTAAGAAAGTAGACCTTGTCCCCCAAAACTTAAAATGTAAATTTTTTCCCCTAAAATATATATGCATACAAAGTATTTCAAAACTATAAGCCAGAAATGTAAGGACAGGTAGAAGAGACATAAATAAGCACACTTCATAAAGAAACATGAATGCAAAAATGCAATACTCACAACAGGTAAATGGAAAAATAAAGGAAAGCATGTGTATTAAAATTTTCCATATCTTTATAAATCAGTGACCATTAACATAACTATACATGTATCACAATGGTGCTGAAGCTTGCTGTAGAACTACAGAAGAAGAATCCCAGTCCCAAGTTTCAAAACAGTTAGATAAACAGAGTAAAGTAACAGCTAACAATATGCAACAAATTTATGAATGATGATAATTAGAAATATGAACATAATTTTACCCTCTTCTTCTTTACCACTATTAGTCTCTTTTGAACAAATTCCAAATTCTGAGGTATAGTAAGAAGTGAGCACAAATTGTCCAATTGATGCTAAAAATAAAGGAGAAAATTAAGTATTATAATCAATTTAAAATATAAGCTTTAAATCTAAAATATAAGAATCTTGTATAAAAATATAGTAATCCTATCATACATAGTAAATTGTCTTAACAAATGAGACGAAAATTAGAAGCAATATTCATACCACTCTGGAAAGATTTGAATATTTAAGCCATAATACCTTGATATATGAAATAATAATAACTTTAATATATGGAGTAACTCAAAAAAAGAGTAGCACTGTAATTAGAAATCACATGACATTTGTTTCTTCAATGTTTTATCAGTCTATGTTGACTTTCAAATATTGTGCGCCATAGCTAATTTTTTAAGAAAAAAGTATTAAATATATTTAATATTAATTTCTAATAATAATAATTAGCTTATATTTTAATTTATTTCATAGAGCAATATATTAGAATGTTATAATAAAAACTTTATTTCGTAGTATCACCCTTTCTTCAAATTTATTTTATAATCATTTATTCCCATTAGATTATTTTAACAATTAAGTTACTTTTATTTTTAAACAATTATGCTTTAGTTCCTTTTAAGATCAATCAATAGAGAATTTCCTTACCTACTGAAAATTATATCAATTTTTCATTTCATAATTTTTAACCAGAAGCTGAAGTAAAACTTTTATTTAATGTAAATATAATTTTACTTATCTTTCACAAATGGTGTATCTATAATAGATACTTTCAAATTTGTCATTTCATCATTCAATCATTTGGAAATTTATATGAAACTTCTTTTTAAAAAAATTTTTTTAATTATTTTTGTATGTTATTTGGTACAATTTTGAAGCTATAAATCATTAAAAATTTGAGCTATCAGGGATGTTGAAATGGAATATTAACAAAACTCTATTCAAAAGAAATAAAGATTAAAATTTCTAATTAAACAAATTTCAATGAAAGCCAATGCAAATAATTTAGTAATTAATTTCAGAAATTTTTATAGCAGTTCATGAATATTTTCTTTTTAAAGGTAATACTTTGGACAGTCTTTTTTATTTTATTAAAAATACTTTTATTTTTAATCATTTATCTTTAGACAAAGTTGTTTTTATTTGTATTATTTAATTTTTTCTAAATAAGAAAGGTATAAATTAACTTTTCCTTTATATTGTCTTAAAATTCTATAAGAAAATGTTTCACTTTTTTAAGTAATTGTGTCAATAATTTCCCTTTTTCTTTAGGTATTCCCAAATGTTAAATACCCTTTACAATAAAACAAAAATTTAATTAATCTTTTGCATAGAATGAACATTCACTAATTTAATAAAACTGAGATGTTGATAACTTCACATAGTATTTAATTTACAATCAAAACATTATATTTTAAATTCTTAACAACAATCCCAAAACAGATCTTAAAATTCATTATGAAACCTAATCAGTAATATTAATGAGAAATCCTTCAAAAAATTAATTTAAAAAGCATGGATTAAATTCAAAAAAACTTTAATAATTATTAATCTTTAATACATTATGATACAAAAATTTAGAATATAGATAACTTTTTATTAATTAGCATAAATAAAACAATTTCTAGTAACAAAATACACTGAAATACATTTTTACTGCTTACAAAAGGATTCCTTCATAAAACAAATGTTGAGCTATACACACACAAGAGCTATATTTACAGCTTTTGTATTTCATCAGACATAATTACATGGTAATGATATATTTTTTCTTTAAAATAAAAAAAGTTGAAAATTAAATTTTTTAAATTATGATTTATATAAGTTTTTTAATGGAAGTTTTAAATAAAAATCTAATTAAGAATGTGAGTTTGCTATTCCTCATACATTAAGGAGATATAAAATATTGTATATATATTATTATATTCATTTTATATGGTTTTAAAAATATTTATTGTTGGCTTTCCCTGTAATAAGAAAAGTTACCTTATTATTCAGATATGATGCAATTTTTTTAAAATGATGCAATATACAATATGTGATTTTTGTATTCAGTGGATGTAGTTAAGAATGAGTGATATTTTACTGCATATATTATCTGTTCAGAACAATTAAAAACAAATTACAAAAGATTTTTCAAGATATTTAGTCTTATTCTGTAGTAACACCATATAGAATATTTCTTTAAATAATAAATTAAAAACAATCATAAAAATGATGTTTATATAATTATTTTGAAATAGTTCAACAGTTTATGTCAGTCCAATAATCTTGAAACAAAAGTGTTTGATGATGCTAAAACTTGGTTATTTAAACTTGCTTTTAATATGAAAATGAATTTCTTTGAATAATTGTTTAAAAAAAATTTCATAATCTGTATGATACATTATAAGAACTTTTGTAGATTTAGAAATGTTTTGCAATTTTTCACAATCTTTTAAGTTAAAATAATAAAACACAGCAATTGAGATAACTGATAGAATCACACAATAGACAAAATGGATAAAAATGTTTTACAATACAGTAATACATAATCCAATGATTAATAATAATGATAAGAAATGATTTTCAGAAAATCACAGATTATTTAACTTAACTATATACTAAAACGTTAGATTTAATAAATTTGAAAATGAAATGTTTCATTAAACATGTTATAAGTTAATATTAATAAAAAAAATAACTATTTATTTAAGTGTATATTTCAATAAAAATTTCATAAAAGTTTCAATATTTTTTCCATATTTTCCATTTTTTATTACTTTCTTTGCTTCTTAATATAAGACCTTTAATTTTATATTCTTCAACATGATTTTATTGCATACTTTAACAGTACATTTTAGAGATTTTTTATAAAGTATATTCTCATACATACTCCACAATAGTACTCTTTTGTTAATCTAGTTGATGCTAAATATTTGGCTTTCTAAGAATAAGAAATCTGAGCAGAATTAAGATTTAAATGCAATCACTTTATTTAGAGGAATATTCCTCTGTAATTCAATGTCATTATTATTTAATGTATACTAATCATTGAATTTTGTATTTCTGTTAATACCTTTAGTTTCCTTTCAAAAATTTTTTAATATGGGAGAGTTCTTAAGTATTTATTTTATTTGAACTAAATTACAATTTTATTAATATTCATATTTGAATAGCTCTCCTCTAAAATAAATACATATACTCAAAGTTTTTTAACTTTTAAAATGTTATCTTGAAATATTAATACAGGAAATGTAAAATAAAATAACTTTTAGTTTCTGAGATACATTCCTCTTATTCATATAAATTATAAATAATAAGAACAAAACTTGAAATCTTAATTTTGACATATATAAGAATTAAAAATTATTCATAACCACTATAAAATTATGTTTTTCATTTTGAAGGCTTTGAATTATTTATAAAATAGTTTAAAAATTTACATTTTATTTTGTGCTATATTTTTTACTCTCTATATTTTTCATAATCATATATATATATATATATATTTTTTCAAACATTGCAAAATTTCAATTTTTTTCTCATTTATAATTGCTTCTTAAGCAAATACTTGTAAAAAATTTTTAACTGATTAAATTATATGGTATAATTTTCATATTCTAAAATTATAAATTAATATGAAAATAATCATTTTATAATATTATTAACTTTCACTCAAAAGAAAGTACTTCAGGCATAAAAAATTTTAAATGATAAAAAAATTAAATAAACTAAGTGACTCAAATTATATTAATGTAATATAATATTTCTAAAACAAAATGGTTAACTAATACAATATGCATAACATGTTTTTTATTAAGATTAAGGGTAATATTTAAATTATTCCTTTTAAGGTTGATAAACTGCTTTGCTCTACAGAAACACTAAATTTGTGTTCTAAATAAGCCAAATGATAATCTAGCAGTTCAATTTAATTCTTTTGTAATCATTTAAAATAAAGAAAAACAAACATAACATCATTTTGCAATTAAATATTTTTTTTTTTTATTTATGACTATAGCTTTGAAACGGTAGGTAAAATTATACCTGGTAAAAAAACACTTGATTCGCTTCAGCATTCCAGATATCTCTATCTGCTTTTAATAATTTCATCAGATTTTCTCGACAAATTAGAAGATTCTTCATTGTGACCAAGGCCTCTTTCAATACTTCACGATATTTTGTAATCTAAAAATTAAAACAAAGATAATACAGTTTCAACATCAAATTATTATTATAAATTATAATCTATAGTATAGTATATTATTATTATAAATTATAATCTATAATTTATTATATGCTGCTCAGTCTGTATGGTAGTTATGACCCTCAACACCTATCAAGTAGTCTCAGTTTCGAATCCTGAATATGACTTAGTTAAGATGTTCTCTCTTTTTTTTTTTTTTCAAAAGTATATATTTTAGCTTTTGATTGTTAATCTATTCTCTGGGAGTAAAAATAATTTTAAGCCATATAGGAATTTTCTTAACTTTTCTATGCAAGGACCAATTTAATGCTTTCATTGTAAAAAATAAAATTGTTAAAAAAAAAAAAAAAGCTTAATTACAATTACAAGAAAAATAAATTAAATATTAGTATCTCTGACTTCAAGATAATTCTCCAATAAACAAAAGATTTTTAAATCCTAGAGCAAACTTGACAGTTTCAGCAGACCGAGCTACTAGTGTATTGATTGACAATATTTTATCAGGTATCTTTATATTATTTAATATATGAATTATTATTTTTTTAATATCTTCCGAAAAACAGTTCATTCAAAGGTGACTTTTTTTTTGTAAATATTTAATGGCTTTACTTAGCAAAAATATAAGAAACTTAATGTTTTAAAAAAAGTACATGACCTAAGTTTACAATCAAAATTCTTAAAACAACCAATAAAATTCAGTTTTACATAAAAATATGATTTAGAATATACTAGAAAAATAAAAGTATTCAAAGATTTGGAGTTTATTTGTATGTTCTTTCTTAAGAAGTTTCCTTTAATTGAGACCTATAATTTAAAATATTAAAATAAACATTCCCTCCAAAGATGAAAAATGAAAATATGGCACTAATTATTCAATTATCTTTTGTATAAATGTTATACAAATGTAAAAATGTTAATCATTAAAAAATGTCATCTAATATAAAAAAATGAACTTTATCTTCAGATTTAAATAAATTATAGTCTCTATTTTTTAAATTTAAACATAGAATGATGCATTATTATATACTAAAAACTTTTCTTCATTATATATGATGTATATGCACTAAAAACTTATACTCTTAAATTTTGGAGTGGGGGAGGCTATAAAACAATACTTTTCATAATAGACCCTCTTATGATCATAAAGAAATAGCATATTTCTTACAGAGAAGCAACATATATATATATATATATATATATATATATATATATATATATATATATATATATATATATATATATATATATATATATAACATAGATATGATTTTATTGGATAAAAATTTTATTTTAAATCAAATACATATAAAATTTTTTATGCAAATATTGACTAATAAATGAAAAACTATGGTAAACAAGGTAAATGTTGAACAAAGCTAAAACTAGCTAGTAGTTTAATTGTTTGGAGATAATTGTGTCGGTTAAAAGAAGCATTTTGGCCACAAATCACAAACAGCAGAAAACAGCCAAATTTAATTTTATTCCATTGAGAAAAAGTAACTATTACATAATACTTACACGATCGATCACTGATGCAATTGCTAAATAGTTACGACCAGATATATTTATTGACACTTAAATAGATCTTGCTGATAATTATTTAGTTTAAAAAGTGTGAATATAAAATCTTTGTATATTTTTCTAGTAATTTCTAAGAACGAAAAGATTTTTAAGCAATACATGATGCATGCAAATGTAATATTTACCACAATAATTTACAATTTTTTTCATTCCCATTGTGGGAATTATCATACAGTAAAATAAAAAAGTACCCATTGTGGGAATTATCATACAGTATAATAAAAAAGTACCCATTGTGGGAATTATCATACAGTATAATAAAAAAGTACCCATTGTGGGAATTATCATACAGTATAATAAAATAACAGCCAACAAAATCATTAGCATGTTCTAAAAATTTGCACACTTGAAATGCATAAACACCAACATATAATCTAAATAATAGCCCTTGGTAACCCTACTCAAGAAATTTTTTGTGTGTGACTGAGCACACTTTACAAATTACATTGTTTTTTAAAACTGGCACACATTAATATTTGCAGTTTATGATTTATTTTCGCTTTCTACTGAGGAAATGCCCATTAAGAAGCTTGCAGTAGTTGGAAGAAACATATTTTGAGGTGCCCTTTGCAGAAAATTGGTGACTTATTGTCACCAAACATGTTTGAAGGAGGTACTGAAAATACTATGCAATGATATACACATAATTAAAAAATTATGCAAATGTTTATAAATGCAAAAATAAGAATTTTTTTTACATTTATACAGAACAATAAAAACTAGTATTTTTATTACCATTTTCAACAGCTTGTTGTTTGCAGATTGGATGGAGCATCTAATCTGGTGCCTAATTGTCAAGAAATCAAGGGGCACACTGGAGTATAGGCCATCCCAGTAGGGGATTTATTTCAAACAAGAGGGTTATTTATGATTAAAACTTAATGTTTCCTTACCTAGTTTTTCTTTGATTGAGAAAATTATTTTACCAATATAAAAAATAATTTTGCATTTGAAAGAATTATTTCATCCTATCATAAAAAAATAATACAGTAGGGGAAAAAAAAACATACAAAATTATTCGTTTAAATGATTGATAAGAGCTATATTACATTAGTTGCACATATTTACTTAAGGATCAGATTTGTTCCATGGTAACATTTGTGTGCATACAGTATATATTATAACAAGGGAAAAATAAGAAAATCAATTTCAATTATAAATTATATTTTCATTATCTAACACATAATTCAAACTTACTGAAATACTTCTAGATCTTGTTTCCACATTACTTTTTAAGACAAATTTTTTTAAGAACTTTGATAATTTTTCCTCTTCTTCCCAGCCAGTTAGTTTAGGTGCAGATATAACAGTACTCACTCCAGATTTAGCAATTGGTCCAAAAGAAGGAGGCATAATGGGAGGTGGATTTGGAAAATGTACTGAAGGAGCAATTGACATATTAAGTGGCAATTGGTGATTTAGAGAAGATTCAAATATTTGACTAGGTCTTGTGCTAAATGGAGGAGGTAATAAAGGTGGTTCTTGGTTCAGGTTTAAAACTGCAGAAGCAGTGATTCTTGAATTATTTATTGGTGGAGGGGGTATATTGAAAGAAATATTTAATTGATTTTGGAATGATTGATCAGATTGCAGTGGAATATTGTTTTGATATGAAGAACACTGTAAAGGCATGGTATTAGATGCAGAATTAACTGGAGGAGGTAGGTTAGGATTGTAATTAAAAGGTATTTGCTGTATATTTGAAGTAGTTAAAATGGATGAAGTTTGTGAAGTGTTAGATATTGATTGTGAAGAACCATAATTAGAATTTGATTCATTTGTTCGAGATGAAATAGGATTGGAAGAATTTTGTAGAGGTATTCGAGGATTATACATTAAAGGAAATGCCGCTTGTTGCCCACAAGTTTGTAAAAAATTATTTTCTGAATTAGCAGTAATGGTGCTAGGTGAACTCTGGACAAATCGATTATCTTGAGTCGAATTATTTATGCTCGTCCCACCAACTTGTACATTTGGAAAATTAGCATTAGTTATATTTCTTTGCTCATTTACAAGATTGCTATTATTTTCTGTCTGATGCCAGGAAACTTCGTTAAATGGCAAATTATTGGAAGGGTTAATATGATAGTTTATCGAAGGATTTTGGTTCTGATTCCATCCATTGTTTGGAAAATAATTTTGCTGATTATTCATGATCAAACTTGAAAAAATATATAATAAAAAACTTCACATTCAATAAATTTTTACTAAGAAAACCAAATAATTTTCCAATATTGATGTTCTATTTAAAAAATGCAATTAAAAATATTACAGTAGATATTTTCAGACTGTTGTCATAAGACATTAGAGATACATAAATAAATGTATGGAGGAAATTGATTGTTTATATTTGGTTTCACGATACGGTTCCAGTTCCAGTTGCAAGCATTTACTCAACAACAGTTTTGCAACAGAAGAGATAAACTCAGACAACCACTTGTTATTTTTTGTATCGCAATCATATAGGCAGCCAACATGCGAGCTAGCGTTTATCTTTCATTAAAATATTTGTTAGTTTAATATTAATATTAATTATTAAAAAACATATGGTTTGCTATTTCTTAATTTTGATGAACTAAAGTTACTAAAGCTTGAACTGCAACTCTTGAATGAAAACATTTCCACAGCACCAGCACTTTTGCATTTATACTGTCAGATTAGATCAGTTTTCGATTGAATACTTATACTTATCGAACTGAGAAGGGCAACCAATCAGTACGTTTTAACCACATTAATGTGAAAAGGGCTGCTCCTGATTTTGTAAACTTCCAAAATTAATCAACAAACAAATATTAGTTTTTCTAACATTTATGGAACATAGGCTTTCTTAGTTTGAAATTTATTGAACAATTAATCATTATGACACGAAAATACACCTGTTAAATAAGATAACGCTTTTTCAAATAAAAGATTAATTTATTTTGTTACTTTGATAAATAATAATAATAATAATAATAAACGTCTCCATTCCACCTCAATAAACGTCTCCTTCCATGTTGTCAGAAAAAAATAATAAATGCTTCAATCTTGAAATACATAAATTTTCTTTTTATCAAATTTAAAAGTTAATCTAATAAATGCTTCCCACACAACACAAGTACGTATATGGGACGTCCACTGGACACAATCTAGATGATCCACCATGGTCCGTAAACATATGGATGTCCATAAATGATCCAGTGGATCCTCTACTGACCGTCCAGAAGACATCCGCGAGATAGACATCCACAGATAACATCTGATTTACGTGTTTTGAATATTGTCTAGCAACATAAGTTAGAACCCCTTAATTACCCAAGCCGACGCATGAGGTTTCCGATGACCAATTCTCAGTGACCGTAATGTATCTCTATGGAGATTTTTCTTGGATCTTGGATCTGTGGTTTTACAGAGTGTCGGCCTGCGAAGCAGGCCTTTACTCTTTCATCTGATTTTCTTCCTTTATGGAATAACACTGGCTGTATTCACTTTTAGCGCTTAGTTTCAGCGGAGTAGGAGAACGATGTCTTCCTTAGGACCAATCAGCGGAGAGCTGTCTTGTCGTGGTGGGCGTGGTTAGAGCACATCATATCACTTTAAGTTGTTTCCTAAGTAAAATACTTTCGAGTGTGAATAATAAAATAAATTCTAGAAAATATGTTTTTTCTGGGCAAATATACAAAATATGAAATTTATGGGCTAATTAATAGTAACAAAATATGAGAAAATAATATATACACTATATACACTACATGGGATATATACATTTATGAAAGTTCATTTACACTTAGGAATAACTGTGTGGCTATAGGCCTGTGATGGCTCCATTCTGGGATATATTTGTAATTGAAAATCTCATTGAAATTTGCAGTATTGCAATTAATTGCGTTATCATAAAAATTATTATTTAATTTTTGAATGTGGACAATAATATCTTCTATCTTGAGGTCTTTTTCAATATTTTTGTTTCTGACGTAGTAGGGTACTCCTGCTATAATTCTTAAAATTTTGTTTTGAAAATTTCTAAGTTTTCTTCTTTCATTTTTTCCTATGTTGTTCCACACTGGGGAGGCATATGTTACAATTGGGCGAATCATGGAGATGTAAAGTAGTCTTTTAAGTTTGCGATTAAGTTTCGATTTCTTTCCTAATAAATGTTTAATACAGCCAAATGCTGAGTATGCTTTTTTAGTAACATTATTGATGTGTTGAGTCCAAGTGAAATTTGAAGTGAGGGTTAGTCCGAGATATTTGGCAGCTTTGACTTGTGGGATGATTTTATTGAACAGGATGAGATTATTATTGTTTCTGTGTTTCATTTTGGCTCTTTTCTTTCTACGGAAAAATAGGGTTTGAGATTTTTCAGCGTTGATAACTACTCTCCAGTCTTGGCACCAGTTTTCAATTCTATAGAGTTCCTTTTGTAATTTCGAGATGGCATGATTTGGATTGGTTGATTCAGCTATCAATGCTGTATCATCTGCATAAAAAGCGATGTTAATTGTTGTGTCTTCGGGAATAGGGAAATCATATGTGTAAAACAAATAAAGAATGGGCCCCAGGATGCTACCTTGGGGAACTCCAGCATTAATTTGCAGGGTGATGGAAGTTACATCATTTTGCTTTATGTGAAAAAAATCTATTTTTAATATAATTATATAAAATATGAATGATATCTGAATTTAGGTTAAGTTTAATTAATTTATATATTAGGCCTTCATGCCAGACTTTATCGAATGCTTTGGAAACATCAAGCATAATCATTGCTGTATATAAATTTTTATGCATATTTTTGCCAATAATTTCGGTTATTCTAAGTAGCTGCTTTGTGGTAGAAAGGTTACATCTAAATCCATATTGTTGATCAGGAAGTAATTTGATGTATTGGTTAATTCTATTAAGGATTATTTTTTCAAAGATTTTTCCTAATGTAGGAAGCAAGCTGATAGGACGGTAATTTTCAGGTTTTCTTGGATCTTTTCCTGGTTTCGAAAAGAGAATGATAGAAGCAGTTTTCCAAATTGATGGGAAGATTGAAAATTTCAAGCAGTTGTTGTATATAATCATGAGTTTCTTGATGTAATCCATGGGAAGTTTTTTAATCATATTATTGTTGATGTTGTCATCTCCAGGAGCTTTTTTAGTTTTAATTTTCTTGATAATTTGAGTAAGTTCACTGAGGGTTGTGGGTTCAGTACTAGTGTAGATGGGGGTGTGATTGAGGAAATTGTTAACTGTATGTTCTATATCTTTTGTAAAATTTAAGTTAATATTTTGTGCAGATTTTTTGCTAATTGCCTTAAGAAATAAAGGAATTTAAAAAAAAAATTTCGGAAATTTTTTACTACCAGACGTTGGATTATAAGATTATTTTGCAAGTCATTAAATAATCAAAAGAGCAACGTTTTGATTATTTAATGACTTACAAAATAATCTTATAATCCAACGTTGAATAGTCGAAACTATTTCAACATTAATAGTTGAAATTATTTTATGAATCTTACAGTTTGCTATTCTTTCTTTAAGATCGCCCTTTTGGCACTCATTTTGTTTGCTTATTTTCATAAAGAAACTTACATGTTAAAAAGTAATATTAATATTACTATTCTTAAGATAAATAAATAATATTTTAATCACGTTATTTACATAAAATGTAATTAAGCTTACAATTAGCATCTTATTACATGGTATCTTGTTTGAAGTGTTTATCATTTTATTTATATCTGAATTGCAGAGTTTGTACACTAGTTTTGTTATGTTTTCAAATTTTGTATTTTTTTCGCAACCAATCACATTTAATAAAAATAAAATGAAATAAATGTCTCACTATAATGCAGAACTTTAAAATTTATTTTAGGTTAAATTATATGTTATGTATACATTACTCTCAAATTATATGTTGTAAGTATATATTACTTACTAGTTATTAATAATAATTACTTACAATATGTAAGAAATGTTTTTTTCTAATTTTTATAGAATTATTACATATGTGAAAAACTATTGTTACAGATTATTTACAGTATAATATAATTTAATAAAAAATAGTTTCTCTGTACTGTTCTTTTTATAATATATGAAAGCATACATTATTTATGTAAGTTATAACATAGGTTTATATATTGTAAGTATGTATTATTGTTTGTCAATAATACTATACTAATATAATTACTATAATAAATTGCTTACAATGTACAAAAAAAATTTTTTTAATTTCTGTTATTTTTTATTTTTTTGTATTTGTACAACACAATTTAATTAAATTCTTAATAAAATATATAAAGAATATTTTTTGCACATTACAATCCTTTTTGAAACTCATTATGGGAGAATGTATTATTTAAGAAACGTATCCAACAAAGAAAACAAACGTATCAAATGTAAACTAATATATATAAGAATGTTGCTTCATACTAAGTTTTATGACAACCATAGTATTTGTGATAGGTCGTGAAGTCAATGAGTAAGCTCCCATTTACAGGAGCCGTAACATAAGTAGTGACGTCACGAACATGGCACGAGAAAATGCGCATGAGCATCCAATCATATAGGACTAATTTTTATGAATGGCCGTTTATCAGGCAGTGAAATATTGTAGTATTTTTATGAATGACCGTTTTTCTTGTGCTATGAATTATTTTGATAGCCACTTCTAAATTTCTTACTCAAATTAATTGGTTACAGTTAATTGTACTTAAAAATGTTTAAAAACAATAATTCTTAATTCCCTTAGTTTTATTTTATAAAACATTAAAAATTAATTTCACAATGCTAAATTTTACTAAGCATTCACATTATTTCCTTCTGTAGGAAAATTTTCAAATCATTTTCATTAAAATATCATCTTAAAATAAATATATATTATACATAATTATAATTTAATTATTTCCCACATAAAAGTTTTCCATTTAGTATTAAAAGCCATTCCTTGTCATCTTCTAATATATAATTATTTTCTTTTAATTAAAATTTCTTATTAATTTCTTATAATTACTCATAAAATATTGCTTTACAATAAAAAAAAATTATGGAAAACACGAAATGAAAGAAAAAATTTTTTCATGCAGATATAATATTAAAATTTCATCAAATTATTAAACTATGTAATACTTTTTATTTAAAACATTTTGCTCTTGAAATTTGTCATTAACGAGGAATCCAGAATATACAATAAATCAATTTACAAACCATAAATCACAGTAAACCAACTTAAAGCAAGAAATTACACATGTATATTGAATATATATAGATTTCTTTGAGCAGTATTAAATTCTAAAACATAATAGTTGTAAGTGATAATTGGTAAAATTTTATATATTTACTGATCAATTTGCCAAATTCTCTATTCATATTTGCTTTATAACTGCTTTTTAAAAAAATATATTTATATACGTTAAAAATCAAATAAGTTTTGCAAACTTATTGAAGGTCTGACGAGATGTGAACTAATTTAAAATATTCAGAAAAACAGAAGCTAACTTTAATTGAATATTTTTAAATAAGTGTAAAAAGTTTGATGCATTTCTGCTAGATATATAGCAATTCATTATAAGTTAGAAATATAAAATGATTTTTTTTATCTTCACTAGAGACACAAGTAGAAAGATTTTAAGTGTACAAATTCTCAGTTTAGTTTCTTGTAGAAAACAAATTTTACATTTTAACTTAATTGGAATTTACTTATTAGAAAAGAACCATTTATTTAGTGAAATAAAAATAGTGTAAAATATAAAAATGAGATTATACACAAATTGACAAAGGAGTGTTAAACAATGCAGAAACGTGATTTTTCTTTTAATACTAAGCAAATCAAATTAATATGATGCTAAAATGATTATTTAGAATATTGCATACACGATAATTAGATTTATATGCTAAATCGTGCACACAGACAATATATCCACAATTGGTAAGTAGTAAATATTTACTTGATTTTTATTTCACTTCTCTTTCTTTTTAAATGTCAATTTCAACATAATCAGATTTCCATCATAATATTTGTAAATTTTGCTGAATTATTATTTAAATATTGCTTAAATAATAACAAATATGGCACTTGTGTTTGTTTTTAAAATGGAATGTAAAATAATACGTTTCGAGCATAACAATTATCTTATTCATGTAAGAAGCAACAATACAGCATTAAATGTAAAAAATTCATACTTATTGTAATAAATTAAGATAGCTTTCTTCTAATTTAATAGTTCAAAAATAAAATCCTTTGTTATCATTATGAGCTACAAATATAATGAAGACAAACTTATAAGCCAAGCTTGGTCCTATCTTGGCTACTTAAATTGGAGCAATTTAGGCAGACAATCCTGGTCCTATCTTGACCCCCAGATTGATCCAATGTAGGTTGCTAAGCCTGGTCCTATCTAGGCAACCCACACTTATCCTATATAACGAAATGTAGACCATCCAGGATTGGCCCGATACATCCTGCCAAGACGGGACCTAGACAAAGCCACGATTAGCTAATATAGTGCCAAACTATATTTTGCTACTTAAGATTTGTTGATACCACAACAAAACACCTTGAACATGATGGATATCAACCAAACCTGGAGAGAAACTTTAAAGATTGCAAGCACAGGCAGCTATAATCTTGTTTCTGATATGGCAAACCCCCTACTACCCCCATAATAGTAAAAGTGACTAATATTGCCAATAAAAATGATAAATTTAATAAAAAAACTAACCAATGATGGTGAGGAACCTTTCATTTTCCCAAAGAAAACAGCCAAAGCTGTGAATGAGAATGTCACTAAGACCCCCATAGCTGTGGCTAACGCGTTCAGTGGGCTAACTCCAAAAGAAGAAAACCAGGCAAAAATGGATGACCAGCCAGTGACTGAAATAGCCCCTAAAATTCCACCCATAATTGTAAGGTATGGTGAAAGCCATGTTTCATTCATGACCAAACTAAAAAATGAATTAAGAATAAATATTGAAGCGAAAGCTTCAGGTGAAAATTTGAAATTGCTGCCCAAATCAGCAGACCACCACAGGGCAATTACAAAATTTCTTGAATATAACACCTATGAATATATCCTCCTAAGAGGTAAAAATGAGAAACCCCGTAAATTTGTAGTCAGGGACTTCCCATGACCACAAAAAGTGAGGAAATTTTTTCTGACTTAGCCAATCAAAGATATAAAGTCCACAAAGTAAACAGGATGACTAGCCAGAGAAATGGAAAACCCCTACCTCTATTTTTGGTCCAACTCTACAATGGCCCAGAAATAAGTGCTATTTTTAAATTAAAAAGTTTTTGTCATATTTCAAACCCTACCATAGAATATTATAGGGGAAACAAAACAGTTATGCAGTGCTTTAATTGCCAACGTTTTCACCACTTTAGCGATTTCTGCCATGTGGCACCCCGCTGCGTGAAATGTACAGAAGCACATAGTACAAAAGAATGTCCCAAGGACAAAAAACTACAATCCCCAGTCTGCTGCAACTGTAATGGGAACCATCCTGCAAGCTATCGGGGGTGTGAGAAATTCCCTAAACCCAAACCGAAAACAAAAATATTTAAAAATAACCATACAAGAGAGGAGATCTCATACGCAAGTATAGTGGCTGGTCATAAGGAAACCTCTGCTACTGTGGCACTCGCACCCACACCCCCTCAACTGATACAACTGTTCCAAGCAAAGGACAAAATCAAAATAAAAACGACTTTAATGATTTATTCACACTCTTAAGAGAAATAAGAGAAGTATTTAATGGAATTAATATTCCCGAAGCCATCAAAGGAATTCAGTTTAAAACTGACCCAATGGATAAAATGTTTGTCCTCATGGACATGTTTAAGCAAATTAATAACACCCCTTAATGTGGGCCACACAGCGGAGATTTCTAGTTTTATCGTGGAATTCTTGTGGTATTAGAAACAATATGGTCAAATTTCGTGACTTTCTCAGAATTTTGAAAGCAAATAGAAACAATGTCAGGAAACTACCCCTGAATAAAAAAATCAATATAATAAAGCGAATAACAAATTTAGAGCCAAGATAAGTTCATACAATTCACAGAAATGGAGAGAAAAATTAGAATCATTAAATACGCACGACCGATCCATTTGGAAGGCCGTCAGTACGTTCAAGAAGAAACCACAGTATTTTCCGCCCATTCAAGGCCAAAATACAATTGCATACACAGACAAGCAAAAAACAGAAGCAATTGCTGATGTTTTTGAAACACAATTCACCACTAATGACCTACACGACACCAGAACCGAAGATCTGGTTGCCAGCAACATAATCAGATTTCTTTCCAGACCACACACACAAGTCATACAAAGCACCACCCCTTCGGAAGTAATTGCAATAATCAAGAAATTAAAGGATAATAAATCCCCAGGAATTGAAGGAATAACAAACAAAATGCTAAAGAAAATTCCAATCAAAACATTATTCAAAGTTACGATGCTTATAGACAAGATATTAAGAAAAACGTATTTTCCTCAAAAATGCAAAATTGCAGTATTAGTACCAATATTAAAACCAAAACAAGACAAATACCTTCCCTCAAGTTATAGACCTATTAGTCTACTGCCGTCTCTAAGCAAAATAACCGAAGCAATTATTCTAAATAGACTAGATGAATTTTTAGAAAACAATAGTATTCTTATTCCTGAACAACACGGGTTCAGAAAATCACATTCAACAACGCATCAACTTATGAGAGTAGGGGAAATCATCACCCAGGGATTTCAACATAAAAAAAGTACAGGAGCAGTTTCCCTTGATATTGCCAAAGCTTTTGATCGAATTTGGATTGGTGGACTTGTACACAAACTCATTAATAATGGTCTGCCCGACCCACTTATTAAAATACTAATTTCATACCTTTTGGGACGAAAGTTCCAGGTTCGCATTGGTACTACGTACTCAACACATAGAAAATCTCAACTGGCGTGCCACAAGGGTCCAAATTGGGTTCAAGATTCTTTCTTATCAATGTGAACGACATTCCAACATCAACACTAACTTCCCTGCACCTTTTTGCAGACGACATATTTATACTAGCACAAGGTAGGAAAACATCATGTATCACAGAATCGCTTAACAAACATTTAGAACAGATTGAGCTCTGGTTCGTTAAATGGAAAATTCTTATTAATGTAAATAAAAGTGTATCCATAATTTTTAACAAAAAAAGACTACTTCCACCCAGTGTAATTAAGTTTAATAACGATATTATACCATGGTCACAAACCTGTAAATACTTAGAGTAACTTTCGACAGAAAATTAACATGACACTCCCATCTAATCCCAATTATTAACAAATTTAAAAGGCAAACAGCTGCATTATACCCACTTTTCAACTGGAATTCAAAACTTTCCATGGAAAATAAAGTGCTCATTTATAAAGCATATCTTCGACCACTTATTTCCTATGCCTGCCCTATCTGGGGTTACACCCATGATAGTAAAATTAAAAAACTGGAAACTCTCCAAAATAAAGCTCTCAAATGGGCAGTTAAGCCCCCCCCCTGGTTCATTAGAAACCAAAAAATCAGACAAAAATTAAAAATCCCTACCCTGAGAGAATTCTTCGCGAAAATAATATATAACGTGATTAAAAATATTGATAAAACTAATAACGAAACAATAATTAGCCTTCCGTCCTATAATGACCTAAGTACCCATAATAGATTACGTCCTCGCTCATTGCTCAGATATTGCCCAAAGTTTCCTCACCAACCACCATGAAATAAACTGTAAATGGGGAAAAAAATATTTGATAACTACTTTGTATGGAAAAAAAGAGACTACTAAAAAGATATTTTTTTGTTACATCTCATTCTATATGTGGAAAAAAACTATTTAAAATAAAAATGATGATGAAAAATGCATATATAAGTGTGCATACTAAATGTATATGAAACAGTTTTTGTTTTAAATATACATGTATATGTAAACAAATAAAATGCAAAAAAAAAGAAAAGATAAAGATAGATATAAATTGTATTACAGACCAAGTTATACCTTGTAAATATTATAGCGTGTATAAATTCTTGTCAATACCTTTACCTTTTCTTATGTAAATATTCTTATTTCTCTCAATTTATTCCTTAACTATTTCCTTTATATATATATATTATTCTATTAGTTTAATTTAAATATATATTTCTCATAAATAATAAATTAATCAACAATAGCTTCTTAAATTCTGAAATAAATTCTATGAGATTACCAAAGTCCCGTCCATTAAAATTTCAAACTCATTTTAAGCCAATCAGACTCAAGTTATAGCTCACCAACCAAGAGCCAGCTATCTAATGAGGGTAGAGGATCGCCAGATCCAGGGACCTCTGAAAACTGCCAGCCGGCAATCACTTTAAATTTGAGGAATTTATGACGACAGAAAGATGGATGTGTAATATTTATTTTAACTATCCTGAGAAATATATTTTTTACTAAATATTAATTCCTTATTTTTATTATATTAAAAAATACTTTTAATATAAGAAACTAATTGTCTTCGTTAGAAGACAGAACAGATATTTTTTTTTTTTGCATATTTACACGATTTACTTTATTTCATTTATATAAGACAAAACAAGCTAATAAGCAATAGATGATTGGTTGTATTTATTCCCTCAAAATCCAGGAAATTTTACATATCTACTTTCTGTGTTTAAGTATGTAGTGGAGTTTTTCCTCTTTCTTTGTCCTTACGAATGAGGACAGGAGTCGAACTGAGCACCATAATTCTTCCACATCAAATGCCCTGTATTCAAGTGTCTTCCACAATTATTCCAACATGTATGGAATGCTTACATATATCACTTCGTTGTTCAAGAATGAATAAAGCTCCTAGGCATAGAATGAAATAAAAAATATATATATATAAAATCATAAGAAATCAAAACACAGAAAACTGTTTGTCAGAAACTAAGGTTCACAAAAATGAGGTTTTTCAAATTTTTGGTTTGTAAATGGGAGTTAAAATTATCACTGCCTCAGGGTCGAGACAAGTTATTTTAGTCCATAAGCACGTGCATGTTCAGAAATTTAATGTTTGTAAAATCGAGAGTGTACTGTGTATATTAATATTTAATTTCAAATGTAAAATTATGTAAAATAAATATTATTTTGAGTACCACAGACAATATTTTTTCCCTATATACATATTCTTACACATTATATAGATTCCTTTACATATTCTTACACATTATATAGATTCCTTTACATATTCTTACACATTATATAGATTCCTTTACATATTCTTACATATTATATAGATTCCTTCCAAAATTTTTCATGATTTTTTTAATCATAAAATTATCTCAATCTTTGTTCTGAAAAATAATAATAATTCTTCATTGATTAATTTGATGGATTACTTGAAAAAAAATTGATCAATACTGAAAACAAATGACCCTTAAAATGATAAAAAAGAGACCATTTCTGAATGATTACAAATATATATTAGTATAATATATAAGTTTCTAATTATTACCTGTTATGAAATTCATTTATATAAAGATATTTTTCACATTATGAGTTTCATTTAATGAATAACCACAAACACAAGAAGGTTTAATAAATTATGGATAGTTAATTATGATTGAAATATTACTGAATTTGAAATTTTATTTACTAAACATTACAATTAAATATAATAATCTAAGTATAGACATTTTAAATTTGTAGTATAGTTATAAAATATTAGATTCACATAGAGACAAACTTAAATGTAAGCGATTAATTAATGCTGCACAACAACATTTATTCAACTGGTTTGTCAATTTCATTTTAAAACCATACAAATAAAAACTAAACCTGTGGCACAACAACCCATGTGGGACAAAGCCTACAGTGCCCATATCTGTTTTTCTGACAGAGGGCCTCAGAGTGTGAAGCATATCTCCTGGTTGGGTGGTCAGCTTATATGAAACCCCAGTGTTTAGTTCCCAAGCAAAGCTGGCATTCAATTTATCGAACAAATGAAGGAATGGAAGCCTGATAGTAATCATATATCTTAAAAACTTGAAAAATAGGTACACATAAATATTATATTTATAATCTATGCAGATAAAAATTTAAAAAATAAATTATTCAATATATTTTTCTGATATGCAATTTACTAATATATTATACTAATCTTAAATGTTTGCTTCATAAAGCTGATTGTAATTATCGAATAATAATGATGTCCAACGTTTTTTTTTCTTTTATAACAACTGAACTTTTTTTTTTCTTTTATAATTTCTGAACAGTGAATTAAGTACTATAAATGATACAGAATATTTGGAAATACATAATAACTTGGAGAATTTAGATTCACTAATTTCAGAAATGGTTATTGTGTTTCTGAATCTATCAGAATTTCATGTTTAAAAGTGTTGCTTTCTATTATAAAAAGTATATTAAGTTTTAAATAACTTTAATCATTAAGAATATCATGACTGGCAATGACATATCAATGAACTAGATTCAGTATGGCCTGATGGCAGGAAGTAGGATTATAGTGAAGTGAAAAGTAGGATTTCGGAGAAATGGTCCCAATTTAAACAGTATGTGTTACATTTCAGCTTTCTGTGCATACATATTAGTTAAATTATTCTTATATTTCTACCTTAAAGCACATAGATATTGCCTATTATCTATAAAGTCATTCAAGTCAATAAATGACATGTTTAAAATTTTACAACAGCTTTCAAATGCTGTGATATCAGCTAAACAGCATTTATCAAAGAACTATAAGAATTCAAAATACACTGTGTAAGGTTAAGTTTGAAAATTATTAATACTCAAAGACTATTTAGTTAAAGTATTACCCTGCATTTTTTAAACTATATCTAAAGCTAAAATAAAATTTAATTTAAAATATTTTGGTAAAGTTGCAACTTTTGGTATGACTGAAATTTAATAATTTTTAAGACTATTGATTTCATTACATTTTATTTTCAAACAATACAAAAATATTTCATTAGGAGTATATAATTGCAACATGATCTTCATAAAGAAATAATTAAAATAACATTAATGCATGAATGGACAATCAAAATGATAAAGATATGAAACATTACTCATGATTTATAAACTATATAGTATAAATATTTTATTTTTATGAAATACAATAAAAAAAGAGATTTCAAAAATTACATACAAAGTTAAAAGCACTGTTTCGAATTACTTAATATTTTATTTTGTAAGCTGAAATATAATAAGAAAATTTATATTAATTAAGATAATATACACGCCATAAAATTCACTAGCAAATAACACAATTAAATTTTATAATAATAGAGTGAATTTAAAAACACAACAACATATGAGTAAAAATAAAATACATTTTTGGTATGTTTATAATTCTAACATCACTTTTTACATAGAAGTACTAATTCAACAGGGACCAATACTTTTAAAAGAAAAGTATATAAGCTGTTGAACAGAAGCGCTAATCCTGCTTCAAGCTTAGCAGTAAAATTCTGCATTATTATTATCAATATTGAGTTTAAAATTTAATAATTTTTGAAATATTTTAAAACTACAAAATACTTAAAATTCAAAAGAATAAAAATTTTTTAGGGAATGAAGTCACATTATGATTCATAAAATAAGGAAAAAATGGATTCTTTAATTGTAATTATTATAAACAATATTTTTTATAAATAAACATTTACTTTGATTTAAGCATACAATTAAAAAAACTTTATTAATTATTAATCAATTACAATGATACATCAAATTCTGTGTGTAAAATTTAATCATTTTACAATCCTTCACTCTTTTATTGCATAAAATTGAATGTTTGAAATTGCCAATTAATCATAAAGAATGACGATTCAATTCCATTAAAGAAAAATTTTTAACTTCACTAAATTAAATAATTTTACCAATTTTTCATTCAATAATTTAACATTAATTTTTTTGCTTCGCTCTAACTATTGTTGTATCATATAAGCACTTATTATTTTATTTCCTTAAAATAACAAATAAAGATAAAAGAAAACATTATATACACATAAATACATGTTTATAAATATATATATATATAAGAAATGAAACTTGCAGTTCTTAAAATAACTAACATGCATTATATTTTCTTTATAATTTACTTCTTTATTTTTAGAAAAACATGCTGGTTTATATTTTGGGCTGTAATTGCTGGCTTTTAATTTATTAACATTTTTGAATCACAAATTATTTAAGCAAATCATGAATATAACTGAAGTACCTGGTATAAAAATGAATAGATTTAAATAAAAATAACTTATTAAATTGATAACAATACTTTTCAGAAGAATAATTTTTAATAACAAAGGAAAAATGGTACTACTTAATAAAACAGATCATCAATGGCAAAAATATCACTGTCTTAATGAATGTCTCAATTGTATGCTCAGAAATGCTAAATTCTTAAAACGATATATAAATTAAATGTTGAGTAATAATCACTGTCAATTGAAAATTTTACAGAGCAATTCCTTTAATTATAATAAAAGAGCAGAACTTTTAAGGAATTAATTAAAAAATAAACTAGTGCATGGGATTGGATAAAACATTTTAAATAGTAATCGAAACTTTCTGGTAAAAGTTGCAAACAAAATTTATGCAAGCGAAAATAAAAAGCAATAAACTAAACAGTTATATTAATTGGAATTCACAAAACCAGCTGCAGTGAATGAATTGAAAATTGTATCAATATATATATATGTATATATATATGCACAAAATATTTTTCAATTCCTACAATCAAATGCTTTTTATTCTTCCTCTCAAAAAAGAAGCAATTTAGTCATCAGTCATATTACAAATGTAGAATAATAAGAGAGATAGGATCTTGATTTTTCTTTTTTAACCGTAGTGTATTAGGTAATGAAAAACAAAAAATTTTAAAAATGCAAATCAAATACATTATTTCTTGACAAACTAGGCTCTCTATCAAGCAAACTGTTTATAGACTCAATCTTTAAAGAACAATGTAAACATGAAGAAAGGGACACTAATGATTAGCTTGATTGTCAAGATCTATCAATACATTGGTATCACAGTAAGGGACGAATTATGAGGCATTTAATAAATTGAGCAATTTTAATTTTACAACTTAGTTTAGTATAAATATTTAGTAGTGTAGCATTATAAAGTAGAATATGTTTGTGTATAATAAATATTTCCCTTTATATGTTTAATAAAAACTTATTAAAATATTGCTACTTTATTTTAAAAGTATAATTACAGTAGCTGATATATTTAATTAGGTTAAAGAATTTATTAGGTATAGATAAAGTATGCCATTTGCCTTACCCTGCAATTAACAAGGACAAGAAAACTTTGAAGATAATGACTCTAATTTAGCTTTAAAGGTAATGATGAGATAATTATTCTTAAAAAAAAGTAATTTAATTGCTACTGATTTAATTTTCCAATAAATTTTAATTATATAAATAAAAATATTAAAAACTGATTTTAAGACTAACTATAGTTAAAATTAAGAATTTATTAATTTCAAATTGAAGATATTTCCGAATTAAATAAATATTTTATTAAACAGAATTTATTAAGTAAAATATTATTGGTAAATTTAATTAAAGAAAGAATCAAAATACTAATTGAATTACAGATTAAAAAAAATATTAAAACTATTTGATTCTGCATATTTGATATCCAGTTACAACAAATAAAAAAATATTTAGGTATTAGATTTTTTTACAAAATTTTGAATGCATTCTTGTGAAAAAAATAGAAATGAAATTATTTAAAGTAAAAAGGTTCTAATTTTTTGTGCTCAGATTAATCAATCAACGAAAAACAAAAGCTTAGAATTTTTTTCTGCCTAGAAATAATTTGCAATAAAAATATAATCACTTTACAAGATGTTAAAATTAAAAAGAAGCTAACATTTTAAAACCAGTAAAATGTAAAAACATTTGGTATTTATAATTTTATATTGGTATTTATTAATATTATTAGGTTAGTAAAAACAATGCATATAATATTTTACACATCATGTTTTGAATACATTTCTATTTTTATGAAATGAATGAAAACAAACATTTTCATCAATTAGTAAGAAAACAAAATATTTTATTAAATATAAATTTAGCTTTCAATTTAATTTTTATAGGAAAAAAAAATGTCTACTTTTCAAACATTTATTATTCAAGTTAAAATTATATTAAGAAATTTTTGGAAAACTAAATGTTAACTGTTTTATAAAAACATTTCATTTTTGTTAATAATTTTTTGAAAACTGTAATACAATTTTTTATCAAATATTTTTATTTCCAATAAAATTAGGAAAATATATAGCATTTTAAAAGTAATTTAAAACATAATATACTATTTTAACATGCAATTCATAGAAATGAAATAACAATCCAGGTATACTAATTTATGGCACAAAACCATAGTTTAGTTACAATTACTTGGCTATTTTACACTGTTAATTTATTTTTTCTCATAAAAAATGAATTACTGCTTATCAATTATGGAATAAAATGAATAATGAATGAAACTTCAAATAATCAAAATAAAGAAACTGGCAAAAAAAAAAAAAAAAAAAAAAAAAAAAAACTCAATCAAGAAAATCCAATTTCACATTTTTAATAGTTTTATATTATGCTTATTTCCAGAGAATATTTTCTATACTTAATTTCATTAATTATATTATACAGTTATCATAAAGCATTCCAAATAGTTTTATTAACATCAATTTTAACAAATAGCATAGTTTTTAATTAATGTAATGAAAATATTAAGACAAAATTATTTCAGTTCTTAGTTTTTTTTAAGACCATCTTTAGGTAACTATCAACTATTGTCTCATATTTCAGTAATTAATTATAATCAAGTGAACATATGATTTGTAAAAATAATTTGACAATTTATTATGTGTGTGTGTGTGTGTGTGCATATTACATTATGATACACTAGAATGAAAACTTTGATTATACTTACAAAATAAACTCCATGGAATATGATTACTTTTTCTGACACTTATTTATTTCAAACATTATGAAATTGAAATAACAGCAGAAATTTTACAAATAATAATCACTATCATTCACAGCATATTTCTTAACAATGAATGATCATACCAGTAAAAAGATTATTTTTAAATAACATGATTTAGTAATATATCAAAAGAAAGGAAGTAAAGCATTACATTGAAAAAGGAAACCATAATATTTACAACAACTGAATTGAAAGTACTTTATAACACAATTTATTATATTCACACATATTTTAAAAATAGAAATTGATATGTTTAAAAGTGAGATTCATCCAAAACAATACTGATTATATTTCATAATAGGCAACAAACAAGTAAAACATTTATGAAACAATAAAGTTTGCTAAAAAATTAACAAATCAAAAACTTTGGTGATTTTTGGTAGAAATATGATTCAAACTGAATTGTAGGAAATTAAGTATACCAATTGATGAAAAGTGCGAAAAAGACTCCAATCACAATAGCCAAACAGTAGTTAAGATGCAATGTTTTATGGGACATTTTTCTGAAAAGGAAAGAATTATATCTTAATATCTAAATGATAAATAAACTGGTTAACAGCTAAATTTAAACCTAATCAATAATAAAAATACTTTGGTAAAAATAATAGATAATTTAAGAACAAAAAAGTTTTCAATCTAATTTTAAGCACTATTAAACATTTTAATAATAATTCCTGAATCAATTAAAAGTATGAATTAATGTTTCAATATTTATGAAAATTTTAATGGATAATATGGTAGTTTACACTTTTGCATAAAAAATCAATATTTAATTTGATTTGGTGTAATAAATGCCCCCAAATATTAATTTAAAAAAATTATTAAAGATTTTATAAACATTTTATTTTCATTTTTTTTTCAACATTCACATGTTTAATAAATAAAATTCTCATAAATTATTTTTGGTCAAATATATCTGTAATTATGAACATATACTTTTCAATTACATTTTCAAATGATCGTTACACTGTCATTCACTCGATGGTCATTTTTATTCATGAAGGCTAATGAGACTGGAACTTATTGTTTAAAGAGAGGTTTCCAAACCACTCCCAACATCCAAGCCATTGATGGGAACTAAACCATGACTATTTGAATCGAAAACCTAAGCGTTAATATTAGTATGCCAGCACGGTTATTTTTAAATGATGAATTAATTTATACAAAATTATTGTTTCTTTTATGGGCTATTTTTAAGCCTTTAAGTTGAATCATATCCCAGAAAAGCATATTTATATTACTTGTTTAAAAAAAAAAAAACTATAAAATCCAACAAACTTGATAATTTGCATTTAAAATAAATAGAATTTTTGAATTACATATTCCTTAAACATACTACTAACAAATATTTTCATCAAATCTACAACCAGTTTCTTGTTTTTAATGTTTTCTCATATAACAAATAATTTCAAATTTAAATTTTGTTGTGTAACTAATATATTTCATTCTTAATGCCACTTACAAAGTAAATGATCAATTTTCCTTTTGTTTTTAACTTTGAATTTATTTACATTGAATCTTAAATTTATCAGTTAGTTTATCATTTATCTAAGCTACCCTATGTATAAAAACATTTGATAAACAGCAGCCTTAAGTTGTGCAAGAATTGAAAAGAGAGAAGAAGCATTTTTTCTTACTTGGAATCATTAATGAAATTTATCTTGTTAATAATAATAATCTTTAGTTATGTAAGAGTTGAAGAAGGGAAGGAAGAGTGATAAACTCAAGATATTATGTAATTGATTTTTCTTGCATTTTTGATGATGTGAACTGCATTTAAAAGACACTTTTTATAATCATAAAATGCTTAAATGCGGTCCATATTAGCACAAATATAGTAAACATATTAAAACATTTTTTTGTACTATTGGATTATGCTTATTCTGCAGTAAACTTTACTTTTTAAAACATAATTTGTATATATACCTATGCATTAAAAGGGAAAATATGAAGTTAAAAATAAATTTTACCTACACAAAATATTAAGGCTTTGATAAGAGTATAAGTTATTTATTTTAACTAAACATCATATTTTCATCCCTGATCATCTATCATAAGTAACAATTATTTCAAGTTATGAGGAACCCTACATTATATTAAAAATTAATGTGTGATAATTTTTAATGACATTTAAGTTTCTGTTTCTCCTATAACTTACTATATACATAATTTTAAAATGTAAAAGCATAAAAATGAGGATTGTTGGTATGTAGAATTAATACATAAAAAATTATTTCTTACTTAATCGGTGAAGGAGATAATGGAGAAGCTGGTTGAATTCCTGGCATTATACTGTCAAAATATATTATTTCCCAAGAATAATATACCAGCAAAATACCTCCAATGATACTCTTAACTGCTTGCAATAAGGAACCTAAATATAAAATTGCATAAAATAATATGTAATCACTAGGCATTTTGATAATGAATTAAAGGAAATATATAATCTTATTATTAAAATAAATAATAAAAAATACAATGTATCATTTGAAATACAATTATAGATATAGTTTTATTTAACCTGACTGATCTGTTACATAAATATTTTAAGATAATAATTTAATTTTTTTATTTATGTTGCCAATAACGAATTACATAAAATATTGAAGAGTTACTTGAACAATTACTTTCACATAAGTAAAACAGGTTTTTTTACTTTGGTTTTTGTTGATGTAAATATGTTGCGATCTGATTATTCTTGCTGATTAGTATTATTTATTATACTTTATATTCAGAAATGTAATTAATAAATTGATATATTAACAGTTTCATATTTTAAAAGCAATCTCACATTTAATTTCAATGATTTATCAGTTATTAAAACCATCAATGAAACTTTAATTAAAATGTCACTGATGTAGAAAATATGCATCTCAAAAAGCAAGCATTTTACACTGGCATGAGATACGTGCATAAAAAATGATCCAGGTAGATAGAGATAAATCAACAATTATTTTAAGTTATATAAACAAAGTTTCAAAATTTTCATTAAGAGTAGTTCACTAACAAAATAACATAATTTCACAACAAATTTTTTTGCTAATGACATACAATGAGAGAGAATTCTTTAATGGAAATGCAAGTAGTATTTCTGAGGAAAAAGGGCATCAATATTGTTATTTCTCAGTATAAAGATATAGGTAAAAAGTAAATAGCCCATGAACAAATAGTTTAAGCATTAATTTTAGCATTTGTATAATAAATAATATTATTTCATGATTTTTAGCTTTTTTAATACAATCCTCCTAAAAAAACACTTTCCTGAAGTACAACGAGTTTTTAAACTTAAAACCAAGTCAAAAGCATTTTCAATTAAAGATAAGCCATAAAGTAATTCTTTTATGGATAAGTTCTGATGCCCATGCTTTCTTTCAAAGCTATTTATAGAATTAAAAGTTGAGCCCAATAATTATCTACAGTAAAAAGATTAAAAAAAAAAAAATTACGTAGAATATAATACAAAATATTTTTATTTGAAACTTATTGTCATTTCAAATTTTTCAATAATGAAATTTTTTCCCCATTAAAAGAAAGCAGAACATTTTTAAGGATGCAAACAATCAAAACTGTTTTCATAAAATAACATTTTACTTAAACATAAAACAGATATTTATCTTCTTCTATTAACATGGCAAGAGATTATGGGCAAGGCCATCCTCAGAAATGCTCTCCATTTCCGCGTCTTTCTGTGAGAAGATTCTTCCATTATGTTTTCCTCATTGCCAAGGCATTCCAGTTGATGACTTTTAGAAAATCTTCATCAACACAACCTGTCCATTATAATCTAGGCCTCACCCTAACTGTGGTTCCCATTAAATGTCATGGTGGAATGGCGTGTCTGAGCAATACATTTTATACATTTAATTTTAATAAGTTTAATTATATCTGTCTCTTTCTATATTACACATGTTGCCATACAACATCAAAATTTATTGCAATTATAATCTTCGTAATTTTCTTTTTTCAAAATTAGCAAGTTGATTTACATGTGATCTCATCAAACCCAGATTTTGGAATAATATGCAAGTATGTCTAATAATGATTTTATAAAGTTTGTTTTAATGTTTTAATTTACCCTTTTACTAATTTTAAATGTAGAAATTCCTAATCAATTAACAAATGAGTTATATATTGATCTCAATAGCTAAGTTGCATTGGTTATTCACATTTTAATCAAGGCTTGTAAAGATGTCAATAAGATCAAACTTGCACTGTTCAATTTCAAGAAATTTTAGGTTGACAGCTATCTTAATCACTATCATATATTTGATTTTGCTTTCGAAGATGCATTTTAGCAGCATATCTCTTGATGGCAATAAGTATTTCAAATAATGGCTTTTAGTTCAAGTAATCAAAATGATATCACAATAAGCAAGGCTCTGAATTGACTTAGTCATAATAATAATATATATAAAATATACATTGTAAAATATTGCTATTATTTGGTACTTAAAGTATAAATTAAATAAACTGAATTGGCATGAAAATTGTCCGACAGAAATTTTTAATATTAAAAAGTATAACAGAATTGTTTCAAATGCTAAATATTCTAAATTTCATTAAATATTACTAAAGTTTTGCCAACCAGTTTTTCGCAAGTCTCAGCTTCCATATAAAAACAATACTAATTATTTATTTAAATATGTTCAAAATGCTGTTTTGTACTATGAGATATGGTTTAAATATACATCAGTTTAAAAGCAAGTTGAAAATACTTGAAAATTTTCAATAATTATGAATTTTTAAATATTTTGATATTCCTTTTATTTATGTTCCAATGGATTATTCATTTAATGGGAAAACTTTACTAGGAAAGCCAAACATGAATTTACTGCCTTGGGTAAACCATTTGCCGAAGTCCTTTTTAAGGAGGCAGTGGTAGAATCTGGAAATGGCATCCAATCATATCCCTAGCATATTCGATTCGTAAGAGATCTAGTCAGCACAAAGACCAGGAAAACAGTTAAACACCTTGCAAGGCATGTAGGCTTATGCAAGTAATTTGAGGTCACATGTTATTCTGCAAATAAAGGGCATTGGGCACTCCTGATGGTAGGGAAGTATCATTAGCAGCACCACATGATTGACGTAAAGTTGGGCTGTAATAAAGTAGTGAATACTGAAGTGGCTTGGAATCATATGCAATGTTGCTCCAAACCCTGAAACCCCTTTACATGATTACGGCAGGGTCGAACCTTTCTCAATGTTGGCTGACCACTTGTACACAGTGACTATCGCTGAATAAACAGAAGCATGACTCATCAAAGAAGACGATCCTGTGCCCTTCCATCGTCTACATTGCTTTAATATAGTACCATTCTAGACATAGGTACCTCTGCTGGGGGGTCAATGGCAGTCCTCTTAATGGACGTCATGAGTACAGACCACTACTAACCAATTGACAGCAAGTAGTTCTGCTTGATGTGGGAAAATCCAGGGTGTTTTGACATAATGCAGAATTTTAGTAAATGTGTTTTGCAGGTCCACCACAGTCTCTTGTCAGGCATTTTGATCCCTGCATGCTGACATCACTCTGCCTGTATCGGCACACACTGCAAATGTTCCACAGTTCCTTATTCCAACAGTCTTCCCCATAGCAGGTGCACTGTAGATGCGTCCAAGTGTCTGTCAGCAGTGATTTGACATAAGGACCAACCATCCCTTCTCAGTTTGATTAAAATCTATATTTGTCTGTCTGCAGGAACTGACTCTGTTAAAAATGGACTACCATTCTCTGCAATTACGGACGTCCTTTGCAACAATAATGCAAATATTGCCAACTCTGCTGGTTCCTTACATTATTTCTTATTCTACGAGCACTGGAGAGCTGTGCATTTCATATTATTTGCATAATTTTCTGGTCACTCCTTCTTGATGTTGTATTTTCAATGTCAGCCAGTGCAAAAAGATAATTACCAAAGATATAACCACTAAATTTAGATAAAATTTTGTTGAAATCCTAGCCTTCATAACAAGTTTGACTTAATTTTCAAAAATGTTGTCAATGTTGTAATTACAAGATTTCCAAACGTAAAATGTCTAAAAATAACCCACTGAATCTCCCCAAATCAACAACAGATCAAGATAAAATCATAGTTACGAAAATTCTGATAATACTCTACCTCCAACTTTGAATATTTTATTATATTTAATTCATATAAAACCAAACTAAAGGCTACAAACTTGACTACACATATTTTATACAATTTACATATTAGAAAACAAATATATAAATCTCTATAAAAATCAATATATTTTATAATCAGATAGTAAAATATAATCACAATCAATTAAAAAAAAACACCACATATAACAAAACTAAGCAGGTTGTAACAACTGCAATATGAATGTAAATCAATAGCATAAATAACATTTTAATGAAAACTCTGATTTTTTTAATTAACCAGGCACTGATGCCCACCTTAAGATAACACATTATTCAAATTTTAATTTATAGAGTTATATATTTCAACATTAAATGTCTTAAATATTTCTACAAACTATACTTAATAAATTATATATATTTTACATTATAACATAGCAAATTAAATAGAATAACAAAAACTAATGGCACTTAGAAAATAAATTTTTTCACACTTGAAATTAAAGAAACTTTCTAATATATAAATTCAAATTTTGAAACTATAAATTAAAAGCTAAGCAATTTAAAAAAATTATAACATTTAATAAACTTTTAGATTGTGAGAAAATAAACAAAATTTCACACACACAACCATTTAAAAATAAAGTTAAACAAAAAAAATGCACAACATAAGCTCAAGTGTTACTAAAATAACATATGAATCACGCACATTGTAATATGTATTAAAATCACCGAACAAATAAATTTTGACATAGTTAATGTATATATTTGGCACATCTGGCATCCATATCCATTAGCAGGATGAAACCCATATCACAAACTTCATCGCCCCATCTAAATGTCACCAAACATGGCTAATCTCTGCAAATCTACCGTATCACGTAGACTAGGATTAAGCCTTTTGTTCTTGTAAACAATTTTTAGAAACAAGAAAATATCAAATAGAATTTGATTTTACAGATGAACAACTAATAATTGCATACAACCAGAGAAGTTCAAAATTTTAAAACTATAATATTGAGGAAAACATTACATGATTCATGTTATATTACGACAGATTATTCCTATAATAACAAGTTCTTAAAAATATTTTAATAATCCCAAATATAAATGCATGAATTTTAAGAATTTTTTTGAAATTTTGCAAATATCATATCTTTTTGAGAGACTAAATTCATTCTTTAATGTAACAGGATAAAGTGATAGTACAGGTTGTAGTGCCACCTGTTATTTTATGCAACACATAAATACCATTTCTTTCAAAACTTTATTGTAAGCTCTTCTGATGGTGAATTTTTTTATTAGATTAATTGCATGGTGTATAATATAATAACAAAATGTGAAACTTTTTTAACGCATAATCTGCTGATCATGTACAGGAAAATATAGTGATTAAGATTAAAAAATTAATTAAGAATAGAAACATTATTAGTTTTTCAAAATTTAGTTAAATTTTATAAGTTGGTACAAGTGCCAAATTGTAAATTATGGAACCAGAATGAATTTATTCTTCAATTCTATGATATATTCCAACGTGTACATTTTGTTTAGTTTTAGTAAGTCTTGAGTTCATGCTGCATTATATATTTTACTAAATTTTATTTCAAATGATTTTATGTAAAATTTTGATTATTTTCTTATTTAAAAGTTAATTGTAGGTTATTATTTTGAAAGATATATTCAAAATCAGTTTTTTAATTTAGAAACTGGGGAAGTTGTTGATTAGAAGCTTTTACATGTCATTCTTTTAAATTTGCAATTTCATATATTTAAGTTACTTATTATATATAGTGTAGAAATATTGGGTAAAAATTTGTAATTGGGTATCCCTTGATTCTTTGACAGTTTTTTTGATGCCAATATGTGACTAACAAGATGACTGCTACATAACAATAAGATTACCAGGGTTATCAGAAATTAAAATTTTTATCACCAAATTAAGGGGTACCCAATTCCACATCGAATCCAATATTTGAAATATATATAGGTTTTTTGTTGAATTGTATTGCTCAATTATTTAAAACTAGAGTAATATGTATGCAAATACCTGGTTAACTAGAACATATCAATAAATGCTATTTATGTTACTGATTTAGTTTAATGAGCCAGTTGCTCTCCTATACTAGATTGTGTTGCAACTGTGACATTTCTCATAAGCTGGGTGCCAATACTTAATTAATTGAAAACCAGAATTTCCATAAAAATATGTTATATGCATTACTGATTTAAATTTATAGTGCAGTTGTTAAAATTAACTTGGCATTTTTATATAAAGTGTACTTTAAATATGTTTTTATTTATTTTTCTATTAAAAGAAAATAATTTAAAAATTGATATCTAAATCCTATGAGTTAGTATGGATGCCAAATGTACCAAACCTATAAATTACATGCAAAATGGATTCCAGTAATTTTATGATATAAGCTGATGTATGCAGACATGGAATTTGTTTGGAGTTGTACTAATCATCATCACTATTTGTTTTATCATTTATGATTGAAATATAAGTGTTTGAAGTTATATTTTGTTTTTAAAGTGTATCACAATGAGAAATCAGAAGTTTAGTATTTGGGTGTAACACACACAAGTGAAAAATATTGGTAGTGATAAATTAAATTTACATATTTTTCAAATTGTTTAGCAAGTTATGATTAGGTATATATTATTTTATGTAATTCAAACAAATATTTAGCTTACTGCACATCATAATGTTTGTTAATTAGAAATTTCAGTTTAAATTAAAATGCATTTTATGTAAATAATTTAGCTTTATTATATATGCCCAGTTATTTCCTGTAATAGAATGTGTATTTATACAGTACTTTTTTAAGGAGGGCCCACTGCACAGTTAATTAAAGTTAAAATCCAAATTTTCATAAAAATATATGTGTTGTTATAATTCTCATCCAGAATAGCAGAGCTACCTCAGATCCATGAGCCAATGCACTCTAAAAAAATCAAGAAAAAGGAGTAGAAAAATGTGTTGTTCATGTTATTGATTTAAATTCATTGCCTACTTTTTTACCTCTCAAGCTAGATTACATTTATATTGATGCATTTTCAAGGTAGACAGCACTGCCTGGCTAATTAACACACAAATTTTTTTAAAAAACTGCATGTTATTGATTTATATTTATACAGTGCAGCTGTTAACCCTTTCAGATGCACTACCCTTTAAAGTTAAAATATTTAAAAAAAAAAAAAAAAAAAAAAAATTGATCAGGTGGTTTAGGAACATATTTCTCTGTATCACTATCCATATATTCTGATTCACTAACAGAGGGCAATTTTTGAAGCATTTTTATTGCTTCAGAAGGATTACATGCCATTTATTTACAATTAACAAATTTAAAAAATTAATTAGAAATTAAGATTATGTATGCAAAATGTAAACTAAAAATATATATATACACAATATTATAAAATGAACAGCAGCGAAAAGAAAAATCAAGAGCATAAAAATAATCTTTCTCTAACTACAGAGGATTCGAACTAACTGATCTAATCCTATACCACACTGAAGTTTCCGAATTCAAGAGGCCAATAAAGGTGTGGAAATATTATCCATATAAGTAATCCTATCTTGTACATTTCACAACATTAGTTTATTACATCCCGAAATAGAGAAAAACAATAAAAAATAAACACAGCTGTTCCCCTAAGCATTGAGTTCAAGGCTAATCGCACTTTAAATCACATAAAGGAAAAGTGCCATAGCGGTGCAGTGTTCCAGGCGATGGAGCCACCTTGTTTTATCAAATAATTCTACATATACTTTATGCGTAAAAAATTTAAAGTAATATAGAATCAATAGTTCAAGATACAGGCAACAAAAATCGGAAATATTCCTTCAAAATAAAGGGATTTAAATAATGTGCTATAATTGAAAATTATTGATCATCTTATGTAGTGCTGTCATCTATTATAAAAAAATGAGAGTTTAAAGAACATTTTATGCCAAATTTCATCTTTTTATCATAAAATGCAACAATTTGGTAACAATTTAAAGTTTGGTGTTCCATCACCTGGAATACTGAACCGCAAAGGGTTAATACCTGTTTGGTATTCTTATATATAGTGTATTTTCAAATTGCTTTTATTTATTTTTTCGATTAAGCGAAATATAAAAACTGTTCATGTATCTTATTGATCAAGTAGGAATTAAAATATTGATTTTTACAGTCACTTTGTATTTTTTGTAAAATCAGTTTCTATTGTTAGTTTTGTAATACTTCTGTAGTAAGTAATTCATAATATTAAAAATTTTAATATTTGAATTGAAAAGAACACGAGATTTAAACATTCAATGGCAACATTTGAGCATGATTAGGATTTTAAAAACCATATATGAGTGAAACGACATAATTCATATCTGATATGTGTGAATGAGTGATATAACTGTACACAGCTTCAGGTGAAAACTGGAAAGCCTGTCAAATACAGACTGGCTTATATGGTTTCCCCATAAATTAAATACTATCTATGACTTCAAAAACCAAAATAAATTACACAAAAGGCTTGAGAATTTAAATTCCTCAGAGTTCTTTACTTAATGTCATATTGTTTTTCAGGTGCTGTTTACAACATGGTAAATGAGATGAACAGAAAAATTTAAAATTTTGGCAGAATGCTAATCTTTCTGCAATTCTGACAGAATTGATCAAGCAAAAGCACAGAACATGTGATGTCAAAAAATGCTTTGTTAATATGTTTGCAATGTAGATGAGGACTGCATTATTGATTATCCTGGAGGTTATGATTGACATTCTTGCCGTCAATTAAGAATCATGAACTTCGTAAATATGTTAAGTTTCCAAAATTATTTAAATACTACGCTATTCCTTGTTTTCCTTTCTTTAACTATACATTCAGACTAAAAATTTCTGACATAATAAAAAATTGTATGTATTAATTTCTAATTTCATGTTTGCATTGTTTAGTCATTTTGTATTTGCTTTTGTTAAATAAAGTGAAAATTCTTATAACAAACAAAAAATCTTGGCATCAACTCCCTTCATTTATGGGATAGTTCTTAAAATTGATAATAAACTTTATTTAGTAAAATTACAATTTATAATGCTCTTTACCTTATTATCATCTATAACATGAAACAGAAGGAAAAGCATAAGCTATGAGTACATAAAAGTAAAAAAATAAGAAAACCTTTTATGCATAATTGCAGTGCATTAAATGATAGAGAAAATCCAATTCTAGGAGCATCCTCAATGTACTAGAAAATCTTTGTTCAATTATTATATATATTTAATAGCAATAAATTGCGTGAACAGAAATGTCAAATTCTTTGAAAAACAACTAAAACAGTCAATAAAATGTTACAAGAGAATTAGCATCAGTAATTTAGGGTGCCCTAAGTTTCTAGCTAATTTGACACCGGTTTATTAGCGGCATTGATTTACTTCTGATTGGTCTATCGTGTTTTTAGCCCCATGTTGTTTTCTTAAGACATACGTGAAACAAGCTTGGTGAAAAAAAAATCGCCAGTTTCCGCTTGGAGGCACATTAAAGTATATTTTCCCCAGTAGTTTATTGATATTTATTAAAATATTATTAAGGCACAGATAAGATAGGTTACAAAAAAAAAAAAAAAAAAAACTGTTTCAGAGCTTTAAGCTCATAGGCTTACAGCTCGTATTGAGTAAGATTCAGTTTTTATTAGAAACCCAAGCAAAAATTGATATCAGATAAGATAGATACAGAACTTACTTTGAAGTAATTGCCATCCCACAAACAAGATTAAAGAAACAGCGCAGCTTGGGATCAGAAAATTCAAAGTATCAGTGGGATCTTTTAAGATTTCAGCAGATTGAGGCATGATTGAAACAATAACTAATTATTAGATTCACATCCAGATTAAATACACATGATTACGGGAAGTACACTTCCAACTGATACTTTTTTCTTAATTTCTTTTTTTTTTTTGAATTATGTGATCTGATTATAATGTCTTGCTTAAGCAACTTTATTAAAAATAAAGTGAAATTTATTTTGTAGAGGAATTTGTGACAAACGAAACAAAAAAATATCTTTCAATGAAAAGTAAGATTTTTGAGTAATATTTTCACTTTTGTATACATGATCCATTTGAAGATCAATCTCAGCCTGGCAACTAGGACATTTAAAATATGGTTTGGTCAAAATGTTTTTCCATTAACGTGGTGGGAATAGAGGAGTAGACATGTAGAGGATTGTGCCAGCTCAATTGGTATCTACGTCATTTTGCGGTTATACAAAATATGAGGTGATTAGTTGTGTTTAGCGGCTTCGTATTCTGCTCATGCTGAATACAAACAAACAAAATTGAAGAGAAGCACGTTTTTCCAAGCAATTGAATATTTTCTGGATGCGAACAATATACACTATTTTTTAAAGTAAACAAATCTCTAATATTCTTTTGCATAAAGTTTAATTCCTGCTTTTGAAGTTAATATTAGTAGTTGTATTAGATATACTTTTGAAGAAAAATATTAATTTTCAATTTATTTTGAATAGTTTTGTAAGCAAGTTATTACTATTTCTTCTGTATAATTACTTTGAGCGTGTAAGTGATTATTAGTTAATACTTATTATTGATAACTGTTGTATTTGAAAAAAAGTGTCTGTAAGATTGACAGAATGTCTTTTTGATGCCTATTGACATATTAACATGTTTGTATTATAACTTTTAAAAGAAATTTCTTAATTTAACTGAATTTTTAAGAACTTAAACAATAAAAAAATGCCTATCTGTGTAAAATTTCATCGACTAAGAAAATAGGCGCAATTTTCGCCCTATTGGCATCAAATGATATCACATTGTTTACTAGTAAATATTTCATAAGAATGATAATGAAAGTTAAAGTTTACAAATCTTTAAGCATATTATTTTATTTAAGCATATGTTATACATTATATTTAGGGCAAATATGCCGTATAATCCAGGATGCCGAAATTCTGAGTTTAGTGATTTTTTTGGCGAATTTTCTTATGTATCTGACACATGTATGAAGACATGTAAGAATTATGTAGAAAATTTTATTTTAGTAAGCATAGTATTTACGTCATCTTGGCAACATTTCTTCATCGCAAAAAAATATTCAGCATTTGGTATCCTACATAGCATTTGTGCTAATTTTGGCACAGTTTATTTGAAAAAATAATGAAACATTAAAGTACTTTAAATTTGATGCAAATGCTTTATAATCCAGAATGCCAAATTCAGAGTTTGGTGATTTTTTGGCTTATTTTCTTATGCATCTTGCAATTCGGTTCTTGATTATTTCATAGATATGGAGACCTATAAAAATTATGCAGAAAATTCTATTTTGACAACCCTAATATTTCTGTCACAATACATCATCTCGGTAACATTTCTTCATCGCCAAAAAAAACCTCAGAATTCAAAACCCTAGATTATACAGCTTTTGTGCCTTAAATTTATTATTTTAACAATAACAAAAGCCTTTTTAAGTTTTAAAAACGTGTATAACACTTTCTGTTGTCTAGATGTAATTATTAAATAATTCTTTATTAATAATTCTTGTTGAAAAATTGTGTTATTGCCTTTTGTTTATCTTGTTAATAAGATTTTGTTCATTTTCTAGCGCATCAAAATCTGAAAATTTGATTTGTATAAAATTCTCTGTACATGGAATTTTAGGATTGTCTGATAAAACAAGACAAAATTACTATTAAGCAATCTTTTACACCAACTAACTTTAATTTTGATCAGCATTTTGCTTGTTTACCATTGTTTATCACTTTTCAGTCAATTTTTGCATACAAAAAAAAAAATTTGACCAGTATATATTAATTTGACTAAATAAAATTTTAAGCCAATTAAATTTATATCTATGTTATATTGTTTTTGCTTCTCTGTAAGAGTCATGCTATTACTTTAAGTTCATAACTTGGGGTATAATGGACAAGTACCATACATTTCTTTCACTTCCTATACACTGGTAGTAACATTTAAATTTTTCAAGTTGATATACTTTCAAAACAAAATATATCTTCAATAATTAAATTTAAGTTTGACACTTTTTCAAAATAAAACAAACAACTTCAAATATTTAAATTTCAACTGTAAATGAAACTCCAAACAAATTCTGTGCGTGCTCACATCAGGTTACATCAAGGATCCCCAACCCTATGTCTGTGGGCACCATTGCACCCATTAGTTGGTCTAGATGTGTCGTAATAGACCTTATTATTTGCTTACAGTAACATCAACTGCTAGTTACTGTTGTAAATTAGACGTTTCATTTTTAGAAATATTAATCAACTAATCATCAAATTAATGATTTTGAATGCATTTAATTTTGTACTATCTTATTATATTAAAAATAGATTTTTTTATTCTTAAAATACTTATGAAATGCTTTCCTTATATTATTCATTCTTTATCAATCTTAGATATTAACCTCATTGTCAATAAAAATTACAATTACTGCCTTTTTCCTAAATATGTTATTTTTAAGTTACAGATTATAAAATAAAATATTAATAATGGATATAGTCAGCCTTTCTAATAAAAGTCCTAAAAAGAAGAAGGTGAGTAGAATTATTGCAATAAATGATATTAAAATTAATTGATGCATAAAAATCTTTTTATACTAATAGTTAATATTTTTATAATAGGTGTACAAGTTTTGAATTTATATTTAGCTTCTTTTATTAAATTAATTTTAAATTATAATTTTAAAGGAATTTTTTAAAATTATTTGATGGTTTACCCTGTACTAGCTAGTTTTTTCAGTTATGTTTTTGCTCTCATTTTATATAAATGTAATTTACTGTTTTATTAACCATAGTCATAAATAATGTCAAAAATGTAAAATCACTCATGTGTATTTTATTTCTTTTCATTTAAAACATATGAAATATCTGAAATTTGACTTCATGAGTTACTCATTTTAATAATTCTGAAAAATATGGACATAACAATACTGCCATCATTTTTACTATTTTAAAATATCCATTTCCATGCACTTATTCAGATTGGCCAGAAATCTCTTCCACCTAGTATTTTTAAATCCTAACCCTTTACAGTTCAGTTTCCAGGTGATGGAACACCAAACTTTAATTTGTTATCAAATCGTTGCATTTAGATATAAGATGAAATTTGGTTTAAAATGTTCCTTTAACTTTCTTTTTTGATAAAAGATGGCAGCACTACATAAGACGATCAATGATTTTCAATTATAGCAGATTATTTAAATTTTTGTTGAAGGAATTTTGAAGGAATATTTCCTACATTTTTTTTTTGTCATACAATAATTGTTTGCAAAGAAATTTTTGTGTTAGTTTGTTGCCTGTACCTTAAACTATTTATTCTATATTGCTTAAAATTTTTTACATACATGGTATTAATAGGATTGTCTGATAAAACAAGATGTTCCATCCTCTAGAACTCTGTGCCACAACAGTACTTTTCCATTATGCGATTCAGAGCACAATTAGCATTGAACGCAATAATGGGAGAAACAGGTTTTAATTTTTACTATAGCTTTTACTTTTAATTTTTACTACTCTTTTTCTCTTTTTTGGGGTGGAATGAACTAATGCTGAAGAATTTGCAGGAATGCGTAATATTTCTACACCCTTTTTGTCATCTTGAATTGTGAAGTTTCAGTGGGGAATAGTATTATATCAGTTAGTTTGAATCATCTCAAGGAGCATTATTTTTGTGTTCTCATTTTTCTTTTTCATAGTTATTCATTTTAGAATATTGTGTATATATCTTTAAATTTATATATAATTTAAAGATATATATTTATATATAATTTAAAAATATATATATATATATATATATATATATATATATATATATATATATATATAGTTTATTTTCTTTGCAAATATAATCTGAATTTCTAGTGAATTATTTTAAATTTTTTTATCCCAAAAATTTATGGCAATAATAATATAGTATAAAATTCCTTTCTTGGTTCACAACAAACTTCTAAAAATTTTAAGATTTCATAACAAGCAAAAAGGTAAAAATAATGAAATTTTATCATCAGTTTAAGATTGATAACCATATGTTCAGCTTAATGACATGCAGTGCTGAATAAGCAGTTTTGTTGAAAATATTAAATTTCCAATAATATTACCTGAAGTTTGCAAGTCTGTTACTATTATAAGGTGAGGATTTTTTTTTAAGAAATCAATTGGAATTGAGATGTAAAACTGTATTTTATCAATGCATGGTATTATCAGTATACAAATTAATTAAAACTATAATTTTTTTTAATATTGTCATGTAAAATAAATACTGTTACAAATACCTACAAGAGAGAAATGTGTAAATGGATATCATACATAAAATATATAAAGAACTCAATATCTTCATATATAATAATCCAGTGTATTAATATAATTATAGTAATTTTTTTGATATAATATAAAATAAAATTTAAGTATTATATAAAATATGTAAATAAATTATATCCATACAGGTATAAATGTACTTTATATTAACCTCTCATGATGAAAGCTGTATTTTATACTTTTCTGATTCTTCTGCTCTTTTCAAGGTTTGAAATGCTTATTTACTGCTCTTTTGGATTTTGATCAAATCATTGGGATTTTTGTTTTATGAATACTATAATTTCCTTGGTGTTTCATTAACTTATATTATTATGAATTTTTTTGATGGACAAAAATGTGATGGTTTCAAAGGAAAGTAATTTTCTTCTGAATAATTATCATATTTTCCTGTATATAATCTGTGGATTATGTGTTAAAAAAATTCTGAATTTCATTATGCGTATTATACGCTGCTGCGGATAATCTGATAAAAAGAATATTTTTCACCAGAAAAGTTTTCTGTAAAGTTTTGAAAAAAATGTCATTTATGTTTCATAAAATTAATAACAGATGGCGCTACAACTTGGTTGACTTATTTTAACTATAATCAATGTTCAATAACACTTTAGAATGAATTCAATTCCTCTGAATGATATTAAAATTATAATTCATTAGTGTCATTTCACATTTTATCTTGACCTAAACTTTTTAGCTTTGAAAACATTCAAATTCATTTATCGTCATAGTTACTGAGCAAATTTTAAACTGTAGGTTATTGGGAAGGCAAATGAAAAAAATGCCAACAAGCGTGTAATGTAAGATGAAAAACCAAGCATGTGATTTACAGAAGAAAAAATGTATTCTAATCAGTTAGAAAATAATCCATTTTTTTCATTTAACTGTTAACCAAACAAATATAGTTTATTTTTAAAATACATCTAACCTCATTTTAAAAGTTATGAAAATCCAAAAGATTTACTAGAATCTTTTCGGATCTTGATCGATGTCGTACTTTTATCTCAGGTAATCGCACCTTTCATTGAGGTGGGTTCAAACAGATCTTTATCACTATAAATATTTTTTCTGTAGAATTTACTATATATTTAATCATAATGTATATTTTTTATTTTAATCGACACCAAATTATCTGCAGTCTAAGTTTTTGACTATTCGTCGGAAAAATTGCCGCTGACTATACACTGCTGCGGACTATATGCAGGAAAATACATTACTTTGTTTACAGTTCTTTCAATCATAATAATTAACTTGAAGTTTTTAGTCAAGCTAAAAACATACAATTTCTATTATACAAGATAGTAACACACAAGATGGCAATTTCCAAATCTGATAACTTATTAATTCACTACTTTGCTGAGGTGTATATTTATACCTTTTTAAAACTTCCAGAACATTCTTACAGAAACAGTATCTCAGCTCCTATTGGTTCAGATGATAAGAATCTTTCAGAATCTAAAAACATAATGATTTTATTATATTGTTTTTAATCAATAATGATATTTTGTAACTAGAAATTTTCTCATTTTGCTTAACTATATGAAAAGTGCTGTAGCAAATGTCAATAGTAACAAAAAGGAGTAATTTCCATAATAGAAAAATGTCAAATTGTACTAATAATGTACAATATGATGTAGTGAATGAGGTAGGAAGAAAACAGTTTTGTAAAATTTAATAAATGAATATTTTATTAATATTGTGACTTGAACTTTTCACTAATTTTATTTTTCTGCTATTTTCAAAAGTTTTATAGTCATCTATAAGATATAAATTATTCAATTGCTGTAAATACTTTATACTGAGAACTTTTCAAAATAGCTTATTTTTTCCTTAAAACAAATGTTGAAAAATTCAATACTGTGAAAACCTATAATTATTCAATTTGAAATCAATCTTACTTTTATAAATTTAAGTCACAATTTCTATAAGTAAAATAAAAAATACGTATAAGACCAGTGAACTGCATGATGGGTAAAATACGCTAAGCAGGCGATAAAGTGTGGCAACTGGGCTTTGAAATTTTGTTTGCATGACGTGAGTTTTATTTTATGACATAAAGTGATGGTATGACATTCATTTTTTGTGCAACCCTTGAAGGAGTGCATGTAAGGAGTAATTTTATTTATTTACAGTTTGATACTTTGTTACATTAATGTTCCCGTTATTGGACTTTGAATATTTTTATATTTAAGATATATTGCTTATAATTTTTAAAATATTGTTTCCAATAATCAAAAGGTATAGTGTTTGGAAATTTTTTAAAGTTATATTATTTTGTATTTTTGTTTGGTTGGCTATTAAAATATCTGTGTGGGGGTACTAATTATGTGCCTGGTCTGTTTGATTCATGCATCTCAGTGTATGTATGGCGAAGAAACCATAAAGAAAATACAATAGAAGATTTCTTCAAAGACATTAAAATCATTTATTCTTCAAACAGGTGCAATGATTGCAAAAGCAATGTAGATTAGGTGAGTTATTTTGTTCATCGTTAAAATTTCATTCAGAGTGGTAATTAGAAACTCTGGTTTTTTATAAAAATGTATGTTTACATAAGTAAATACATATTTAAGTACGGTTTATTGCATGTTTCATGTCAGTGTTAGATTATGTCTGATACTGAAATTTTTTTTAAAGTGGACGTCACCGCCTGGTTAATTAAAATTCAAGTTTTAATAAATTTGTTTCTAGTTATTAGAATTTTAAGGCTTCCATATTACATAATTATAAAGAAATATTTGCAATTTTGATATTTGGAATTCAAAATAGCACACAATTCCAAAGTTGAAGTTCGAACATAATCAGTATTTAGTAGCCAGACATTGTGTGTAGTGACATAATTTAGATTAGTGAGATTGCTAAGTATCTCTTGGCATGAAAATTGGAAATTTCTTGTAAACCTGTACAGTTCTGTTGTCTTTTACTAAAAAATATAACAAATGTGATAAAAGGAACTTGAAAATTTTTATTTAAATTATATGGTTTCATTTATGCATCATTGGCCAAATGAATGTAAATTTGACAAAATTTGAAAATCTACTTTCTTAAAGATTTCACTTCTATTACAAATTGGGATTTATATATATTTTTTTTTTAGAAATTGCAATTTTTTCTCCATTGTGATAATATTATAGTGTTTCATGAAGCAGCATAAATTTTGTGTCAAATACTAAAAGGACATTTATATTTTTAAAATCTTGTGTAGTAACTGCCCTATTAAAATCTGAATGCAAAAACAGTTTATATGTTGGAACACATATTTTATTTTTAAAAAATTTATATTTCATTTATCTTTTTCAGGGTAAAGAAACAATAAGATATTTTATTGAAACATCAGATCACTTAGAAACTGAGTAAGTAATTTAAGATCACACTTATAATTCAGTTTTATAATATTCTTTTTTATTTAAGCAATTTAAAATAATAAGTTTCAACAAATGTTTTGTTATGTTTTTTCTTTAAAGACATATTTTCAACTGAATCAATATTTTTGTCATCCTTAAAACATATTCAAAATTAGAAAAGATGTCAAGTTACTTTTCTCGATTTTTTTTTGTTTTGTTACATTCCATTGTGAATTGATGGTTAAAAATTATGTTTAAAATTAAAGATTTTTTTTGCTTACTAAATGTTTTCTATTAGCAGCAAAAATGGAATTCTCATTTCACCAAAGGGGTAAATTTGTTTATTTTTTTCTGAATAGTGTTTTGTTCATTTTAAATTTGACACATTTATAAATTAGGATTAGCAGAGATTAATTCTTTTTACTCTAATTGCAAGATGCAAATAACACAAGAGCAATACTTTTTAAACTTTAAATTGTTTTGTTTCTAATTTTATAAGAAAAATTATAATTTAATTATATTTGGCAATTAAATTTTAAATATTAGATTCATTTAATAAACTAAATAAAAAAGGAACTAATTTATATTGTTTTTGTGTAAGGTATTCCACTAATTGCAATGGAAAATGTATAATTTATTACATTCGCCAAAATTTTGAAGTGTAAATCTATTTTATAATTTCATAAAAAAAGGAGTATTTAACTATTATAAATAAAAATCAGTTGTTAATACTGCTTTTGTAATAAATGTTTTAGTTTTATATAAGTGTTCATAACTTAATATCTTAACATGATAAAAAAATAATAAATAAATACAATAAAATTGCCACTTGCATAAATTTCAATTTTTTATTTTAGTTTCATTATTAAAACTTACTTTACTGCTATTATAAGAAAAATCTTAAGAATCGGTCTTTGAGAAGGATAATTTTTTTAAAATTTTTTTATTGAGTATGTTTTTCCAAACCATTCCCTATTTTGTATGAGGGTACAGATAGTGTTATTAAAAATACTTAAAAAAATCAGCTATTAAAGTAGCTTCCTTCATCAATTTTCTTTCATTTATAAAATTCCTTTGTCATCTATTTTAAACCTCTTTTTGATTAAAAAACCAGTAAATATATTACCATCATTACATTTTTTAAGAACTTAATCAATTTGCCCTTTCAGATGCCATATTATAATTATTGTGAAATAAATTCAATTACTAAATAAGTATATTCTTCAATATTCTAAGATGCCATTTTTCAAAGCAGAACTTTATAATTTTTCAAATAATTGCTCAACTTTTTTTTCGTGAAATTATAAACAAATCACTAAAATATATTTATAATTTTAGTCTCTTGTTTAAATCTCTGGAGATCTTATTATTTTTAGTTCTCAATAATTTATGGCCCATGTCACTACATTGTTCTATTTATATTACTACATCAGTATATGCTTCTATAATTGGGGGGGGGGGGATTACATGTCTTATGTTTTACTGAATTTTTTATAAATATATTTTGACATTATTAAATAATTTTTCTTTATAAAAATAAATTTATTTTTTTACAGACATAATTAGTGTTGGTCATTCCAATAAATTATATATATTAATTCAATATTTACAAACATATGAAACTACTTTAATTTAGTTTCAGTTATTTTTAGTTGAGCTGGTAGCCAAATAGTACTGAACATTCGGGTCTTCCATTCTGAAAGTGAAAAAAGTTACAGAACATCTTTAATGTATTATTGGTCTTTAAAATTTTTCCATAAGGATGAAATGTGAATGACAAACAATATTCAAAATACAAAAATATTAAATTGAAAATAATTACTTATTAAATTCTTAAGATATTTGGAAGTCTAGATCTGGAGAAATAGATGCTTGAAATAACAACTTCTGACAACAGTAACAGCATTTATTTGTATAAATTGTATGTCATTTACTATGCAATTGGATATTAATGTGCTGGAATGTAACATTTTTGCTGAGTTAAAGTAGAGTACAGCCATGTTTGTTTAGCCAACAGTTAGTGTTGCTAGAAATACCCTGAAATGATTTGTTCATATATTCCTCTTGCAAACAATAACATTTATTGACCCTTTGTAATGTATCATTCTGATCCAATTCTGATCAGTTAAGTAACACATCTGTCTTCATATCTATAGTTTAGCAATTGCTTGAAATCCAGCACACTATTTTCTTGATCATTTTGACCCCATTGACTCGATTCTCGAGATAGTCATGGAATCTTCAATAATGGAAGCATTAATGGTATAATATGATAAATCTAACCCCAATAAGTAACAATTTAACTATTATTAAAGTCAAAAATATGATGGCAAGCATTTTTTTTCTTTGAGGGATCATAACAAATTTAGCATGCAATAATATTTAGATGCAATTTATGTACAAGAAGCTAGCCATCTGTTTTCTTTATTTAAATGCATTTTATATGTTGCCTGCTATTTTGCATGAATGTGTTGAAAAGCTACTCATTTCCATATCGCATCATCTTTTTTCTGAAATATAAATTTTTATTTGTATGATACATTATCTTCATGGGGAAACAATATTGCTGATAAATGAAAACATGTATTATGATCTTTTTGTAAAACAGGATATGTGCATGTTTAAATACTTAATTTTTTAGGTTAAAAAATGTTAACTCCACTGAAATTGTTGAATCACAGACTAAAGAACTTCATGAAAGTCTTATAAATAAAGTGAGTGTTTTTTTTTTTTTTTTTTTTTAAACTTTCTAAGTATTTTACACATTGTTTTAATGTTTTTGCTGATCTTATAATTTGTAAGCCTTAAAGATAAAAAGTAATTTAAAGTCATTGTATATTTTTTTATTGAAATTTTCTTTTTTTAAGTGACTTTGAAATATTTTTTAGTGTATTTTAATATAAATTACTTTCTCAACAATAATTGTATAAATTATCTTTTTACTTTTATTAAATGCATATTTATTCCATTCTTTAAAACAATTGCAATTTTTTTTACATTTAAATTTTTAATATTGCTTAAAAATCAGGTATATAAAAAGATTTTTATTGTTTCTCAGTAGATTAACTTAATGTTAAGTTGCGAAAAATATTTTCTAATAATTGAAAAATCACATTTTATTTACAGTGTGATTTATAATAAATAACACTGTAATTTGTAAGTGGCTCTATTATATTTATGAATAAATTACAGAAAAGATTAAAAACTTTTATCACAGGAAAAAACATTGGAGGAAACCTTTTTGTGTATTCATATGTCTTAAAATTTTGAACTTTTTCTTTATTTGACTGAATTTTACTTTGCGTATTATATTAAAGTAATTTCTTTTATCTTATCATTTTATATTATGTATGTGACTAATTTATTTTTATTCAGAATGAATGTTTCCTGTATTTAATATGTGTAAAGCAAAGTTTTTTGTTATATTTTTTGTATAAAATGAAAGGAATTTAACACAAGATAATTTTTTTCTTGTTTTGTGTAAAATAATTTTTATATGTACTTTGCACCTAATTATGTTTTATTTTTCAAATAGTTTGAAATGCCTAAAATATGTACTTGATTTATAACAAACTTTGTTTATATTTTCATGTCATAAATTTAACTATCACTGTTTCACTTTTTATAAAGAAATATTTCAACCTTGAATGACATGCTTGGAGAACTCCCCACATAAATCTATTTTTCATAAATTACATTTGCTAATTAACGATTGTATTAGAATCAAAATTTGTGTGTTGCATGCTTCAAAATCAAATTTTAAAGACATTTTTAATCACATACACTGTATTTTTATAATTATATTTAATTTCTTGGTTTTATTTTTTCAAAAGAAATAAGTTTTTTTAATAATTTAATTATTTAAAAAAAAAAGGTTTGCTTAAACATATTACAATATTATTGGTATTTTTCCTGTATTTTATTTTGCAGATATATTTTAAGACTTATAGCTTTTATGTATACTTTGCACCAATTGAAATTTTTTTTTCTTGTTCTAAAGCTGAATAAAATATTTCATTATAATTTACAGGAAAGGGAAAAAAGGAAAAATATATCTGAAGTATCTTCTAATGATTTAGAAATAAAGTAAGTGTTTTATAAAGTAATTTTTATTGCTTAGTAATTATCATGCAAACAAAAACTTCTTGTTTTAGATTATTAAAATAAAATATTTTTTATTAAATCTATTTACCTGAAATACTGTTAATAAATTGACTAATTATTTTTTCTTTGCAATTTATTAAAATTATAATTTATTTTTCAATGACTTGTTTTTGTTTCTTTAATTTTCTATTGTATTCATCATGCATATGTATGTAATATTTTGAGTTACTGCAAAAGTTATATTTGTTTTTCGATTTCTTAATTTACAATGAAATTGATGTTGCACATGATGTTTTAATAATTGAAATTGCCAGCCAATGAAATGTGTAGGTGCTTAACATATTAATATGTATTGTGCCTTATACACCTAAAAAAAAATCTCAGGGTGTCTCATGGAAAATGAGAAAGAGCACATGGGATGTTGTGATGCTAGTTTGATATAAAAAAAGTAAAATGTTTGTTAAGTTTATGGGGAAGATGCAAAAGACAAAAGCACTTGACATTGATGTGTTCATAAAATTAGGTTAGGTGGCAAAAGCTGCTAAAGTTAGTCTAGGAGTGAACAGGCATTACTTATTGAAGATAATATTGATTAAGGCACATAAAGAACAATCTTAACCCAACCATTGAAGAATTAGTACACGCTCTCTATGTTACACCGCACAATAGTCAAAAGATGACTGGTTTACAAGAGTTTAAGAAAGTAGGATTTTTCAGTACCACATAACCGGACAACCAATCAACAGAATGATTGAATCACCACCTGTTTCCTTGTTTTCTCAGTAAAAAAAATTATGCATTCTTGACATGAATTGTGGCTGTAGGTGAGAAGTAGGCCATTTAATTTAATGTAAAGTATCTTGAGAGATTATGTTACCTTATTGGTCCACAGCTGGAAAAAAAATTTATTCCAAGAAGGTATTAATTTGTGTTAGAATATGAAGTATATAATTCATTGTGAGGTTCTGCCACTCAATCAAACTATCAGTGCTGCCTTCTATTGTCTGCAGTTAAACAGTCTAGATTCAAATTTGACAGCAAAGCAGCCGAATTTCATCAATGATTATGTGTTATACTTTATTATGATCAAGCTAGGCCACATGTTACTGTCATTACTCACCAGAAATTAATGGATTTGATTGGAGATTTTTATCTAATTCTCCTTATTCTCTTGTCTTGGCCCCAACTATCATCGATTTTGTGTGTTTTAACGATTTCTTCAGTGAGAAATCTTTGATAATCTTTATGCTGTAAAAACTGCCTTAGAAAACTTCAAAACCCCAGAATTTTATTGATATGGGAATCTTCACCTATTAGAAAAATGGCAAGAAGTCATAAATAGCTGTGGCAATTATGCAGAACTTTTGGTAAAGTTCATTATGCGTTTATTTGCTCTTCTTTAGAACTTTTGTATGTACCCAATATAATCAAGCATTATTGTATATTAAAATTTACGCTAAATAATCAAAAAGCTTTTTTTGAAATTTCCAATTTTTAGGTGCTTTTTTATTATTATTCACTTGGATTAAATTTTAATTATAAAGTTTATGCTTGTGTAATTTTTTCTCTAGTGTTGCAAATATTTCTTTCAGTGTAGAAGTTAAATTATATGATTGGAGAACTCATCTGAATTATTGAACAAAATTATATACTATGTAAAATAATTAATTCCCCTATAAATGCATTTACTTAACTTAATCTTAGATATTATAGCTCAATATTTTTTAATTACTTTTGTTGTGGTAACATTTGCATGAAACTGTAATTCACACTACAAAAAAATAACTAAAATGTTGCCCAAGATTTATTATTTTCAATAGAATTGTTTTCAAAAAATAAATTCTCATTGGAATAATATAAATTTTTAAGAATTTTTCATTTTATTTTTCAAAATTATTTAATACATATTGATTAGCTATTATTAATGCCATTTTTATAAAAATGATTTTATGGATATTAAACTGAATTTTGTTTTCACTATATTAGATGGCTTTTTATAAAAACAGCTATTATTAATGCCATTTTTATAAAAAGGATTTTATGGATATTAAACTGAATTTTGTTTTCACTATATTAGATGGCTTTTTATAAAAACAGCTATTATTAATGCCATTTTTATAAAAAGGATTTTATGGATATTAAACTGAATTTTGTTATCCCAGTTCATTTGAATTCTAAAATATTGGCAGAATAAAAATATTTTCTAGTTGATAATTGAATAAGATTCTTAAATGAATTAGTACATAAATTCAAAATTGCATATTTAAATACAACAAAGTCTTTGTAAGAAAACATCAAAAATTATTAAAGGTTATAAATTGTGGTGGAAAGCAAACAAGTAAAATTATTTTTCAAAAATAATTAAGGAAGTGTTTAAAAGTTGTTATGACTAACTGCTGATACCATAACACCTGTTAATAAGCATCATAATAGCTTTCTTTACTTACAACAATAATTTATTTTCATAAAAGTTGTTTCTATTAATTAGTTTCTCTTATTTTTTATCTCCATTAAAAAAATTTTATTATTCAATTTTAATCTAAATTTTGAATTTATCTTTCTTTAAGATAAAAAATATTGGCCTTTGTAAAATAATGAGTAACAATTCTGATTTGTTCCTCTGAAATTACCCCTATATTTTTCATTGCTTCTATCTGTGAGTTTTATCATACAATATTATGGATCATAATAAATATCATAACAATTTTTTTATAAAAAATATCCAACATTATTAATATAATATCCATTTTTCTATAATTTTTGTAACGCTATAGTTTTCTCCAAAATATTTAAATATTTAGGTAATTTTAAAAGATCACACTATAGGTATATTAAGTGAACAAAACTTATTTTGAATAATTTAGATGGCTTTAACAATTTTTTGATAGTTATAAAATCTTTGAATAATCTGACAATTGTCATTATTCTTTTTAATTTAAATTCACATTTATGTAAAGTAAATGGATTCACTTACAAAACGACCAAGTTTGAAAAATCTTTTTAATTGACTATGATGTTTATGAATAGAATGATTCATCAAATTATGAAATTTTAATAATCATTTATTTTTATAGTGTTATTTATTTAATGTATTAAATTGTAATTCTATGTTTATATATTGCTTTTAAAATTTAATTTTCTAATTTTTATTTATTTATAAAATTATGTAGAAAGAAAAAATTAGATTCCACTGAAGTTATTAGGTTACGGCCAAAACAATTGCATAAAGAAAAAAAGAAAGTAGTAAGTGTATTTTTAATGTACTTTTATTTAGTGTGAAAGATTGGAAAGTTTATTTGGCATACAATGAAAACTCCCTTAAAATAAAGTTTTCTAAAGTTTTAACTCAACTATAAATATTATAAATTTTTTAATTTCATTAATTGATTAATTTCAGGAATACTTTGTTACCTTCACTGTATATGAAATAATTTGCTTCATATCAGCATATTCTTAAATCATCAGCTACATAATACTACCTAATTAATTGTATTATTTGTGCATACTATTTATTTTAAAATATCAATTATTTTGTCGGAGTAAATATTAGATTTATTGATATATGCTCTAATTATTTAATTAAAATAGCCAATTAGGAGTAATTTTTGTAATTGCATTTTAAAAGTTGACAAAATTTTAAAGTAATATTTTTTAAGAGTGTAAACGTATAAAATTCAGTTGTTCTTCAGTAGTATTTTTCAATATTTACCTTAATGAAGGAATGCTCTCAATCAAAAGTAACTATGTTGGAGGCATTCTTCTTCATTGCGTAATCTGCCTGAAGTATCTAGCTAGGTATAACTTTCAGCAAATTGACTACCTCTGATGAATCTTGGGAAAACTTCGTAACATCGTGTCTTTCTAGGGATCTCTCTCGGTTGGTTGGGTTTTTATCTTTCAGATAACTTACTGGACACAATTTTCTACTGGAGCACACACACTACTTTGAACTTGTTGATTATAATTGTATTGACATAAATGGTTCACATTTCTTGAACTACTCTATTTCCCAGGATGTTTGCCCTTCTAATATATTCCTTACCACTGAAGATATTTGTTATTTGTATTAAACTGCAAGGTTTTGTTGTGTGTGTGTGTATATATATAGCATTAACATGTACAATATTGTTATAATAGAAAAATAAATATGGTCATAATATGACTATTCAAAATTGAAACTACTGTCAAGCAATCAAGTTATAAAACCTTTGATTTGCTTTCATAATGCTTCAGAAAAAAGTCACTATGCTTATGTAATAGCATATAATAAATTTTATTGCCCTAGTAAAAGGTTATAAATGCCTTAACATATAAATTGATACTTATTGATTATGAAATTAATGTAAAGTAAGATTTATGACTAAATAATACAAACAAGAATTTTTTTATATTAAGAATTTTTTTTTATTACTAATTTACCTTATGCACACAATTTCAAAGTATTTCTTTTTAAGTTATCTTTTTATTTAAAACAGTAAATACTTACTTAAAATTTATCAATTTTATGGTATTTTGATAATTTTATCTTCAAAAAAGAAATAAAGTTAATTTACAGTAAGGTGGAATAAAAATATTTCTAGATATTTTATGATATCTTTTAATATTGAATACATATGTGTATCTATGAATATTTTATTTTATAGGTTGCAAAGCTTAAAAGCTTACATGAAATATTGGGGAATACTAAACCTCCAGATGATGAAGAATTTGAATTGCAACGGATTGTGTTTGGAGGCAATATAGATGACTTTGAGAAAGATTCTGAATCAACTGTTGAATTAGTTCAAACCAAAAAAACGAAGGTTTTATTATTTTATCATCTCTTATTGAAATTATTTAAATCTTCCTTAATTGGTTTATCATAACATTTACTTCTCCAAATAATTTAGTACTTAATGATTAATAGAGCAGTGTGTTTTATTTTAATGAAAAAATGATATTGTTGTGTATATTTTCAGAATTTTTGAAAATTTAACTAAGCTGAAAATACTTAATTTGTGGTCTCCAGATAGTAATTATTGAAAATATTGAGTTACAACATTTGAGGATTTTACTCACAAAAACTCGAGACTCTTAAAGAAGCAAACTTAAAAAAGAAGTATTATTTGGTTTAGCTATTCATGATGATAGAATATAGAATTTCTGTAATGTTAAAGTAATCAATTTGATTAAAATTCAATCTTGAATTATCAAAATGTTTGATGGTTTAACTTTAACATACAACCATGATTTACAGCTTCTTATTTAATAAAAAAATAATACAGTTTGCAAAGATATTGCTTTTGTAAAATTATCTTTTTCTCTGGCTGAGTCAAATTTTTTCCTGACATTTTGTTAAAATTTTATTTTAAACATTTATTAATAATTGCTATAAATATTTGTCTTACAAAAAAATGTTCATCACATATTACCATATATATTTAAATTTTTTAATTAGTTCTTGCATTATATACTATAATTTCCTTAGAATATAAATTTGAAAATTCAAAATATATTTTTCTTTTTTTGATATTTTTTACATATGATCTTAAAATATTAAATTTTGATTTTCAAGACTTATTTTTATAACTAATACCGTTTGAAACTCCTATTTAATCAATATTTATGAAATATGAGTGCTGTTCATTATTAGGGAGAGATTTTAGTCTTTTGAGAATTTTGAAGTGCAATCCTATAAAGAAATGAAATTGCATGAAAATGTTGAAATGCCAGTTTTTGAATTTATCAAGAATAAAATGAATTTTCAACATATTGTTGAAGTATATGAAATGGCAAAAGGTGATACTTAATAATAAAAATTGTTTAAAACATAAAAAGAACTAAAATGTTGAGTGTATGTTTTAAGAGCTAAATTTTTTAATCTAATTGTGACCTAATTTCTCTCATATATTGCAAATTTGTCCAGTATTGGAGCTTATGTCATAATCCCTACAAAAATCATTTCAAATCAACTGACTTAAACTTTCTATAACAGTATTTAGTGAATAAAATCTAGCACTCTGTATAAAATGACATCCATGCAAATATAAAGTACTTAAACAATATTGTTAAAAAGAATTTTTCTAAAATTGATGTAAATACATCATAAGAAAAAAATTGCTTTACTTTAAAATTTGATAGAATTATTTTCACTGTAACAAATTAACCTTTTTATAATAAAATTTTCTAGCATTAAAAATTTTAAAGATTTCCTTAATCATATGAAATTATTAAAAAACTAAACATATTATCAAAGATAAAAATAATGTGTAATTTGATATGTAAAAAATTGTACTGTTTAATGATTCAGAAGAAATATTTTGTTTAACTTACCAATCTGTAATTCACTTTTAAAGTGGAAATTAAAAGTGAATAAATTTAGCAGAAATGTAGTTAAAGATTTCCATTTCTCCTTGCAATTTAAATCTAATTTTTATGTATTTTTTTCTATTATTTATCAGAATGTTAAACATATTTGCATAATTTGCAAATTTGTTATAAAGGCAATTTTTTTATTTTCATTTCAAAAAAATATTTTTTATAAATTTTATTATTAAAATTAAATATAGTTAAGATTTTTTAATAAAAAATGTTATTCACTTTTTTGTAATGTTATTTTCATATCATTTATATATACCAAAAATAAGTTCAGTGGAAAATGTAAAAATAATTTTTTTGCATAAATAATTGCATCAAAAATATATTACAAAAATAAATGCAAAAGTTTCAAATGCCAAAGTTATTAGCATTTTAGTTAGCAAAATTATGTACTATTTTATACAATACATTATAAGTTTTCATTCAGTACATTTCTAACAAAACTCAGATTTTTTTTATTAATTATTTATAATTTCTAGTTATTAATAAACTTTTTTATATTTCAGTATTCTTCCTCTGTTTTTAATGGTATTTAATATTAGAATGTGACTTTCGCATTTTAGTTTATATACACTCTCCTTAGTAAGACTGTAAATTTTGATTAATTTAAGGGTTAAAACATTTTATTGTAATCAAACATTTCAACTGAAAATTATATCAATCTGAGATTCTGATTCAGAAAAAGTTGCATAAAATAAATAAAATTTTTGGTCAAATGCAGGGAATTTTATATTATCTGTTCTTCAATGATTCTTTTTTTATTGAAAAAAAATATTTTATTTATTTTGTAAATAAATATACTTTATAAATTTAAGTATTGTGTATAACAGATTTTTGCAATTTCCTTTAATTTTATAATTTATATTTAATTTTTATGTTTATTTTTGTCTGTTGACATTATATACAAACTAAACAATTTTATTTTTTTTAAAATAATTTAATTAAAAGTGTAGATTAACAATCTAATTTAAAGATCTTAAAAATATATTTATTATTATATATTTATACATAGGTTTCATTTATTTATTATTTTTTTTAGAAGAAGTCAAAAAATAATAAAACCATTAAGAAGCCTGCTTGGGAAGATGAAGATGATCAAACTATACTGTAATTATCATTTTTCCATACATTTTATTTCCTAAAAACATTGATTTATATATATATATATATACACACACATATCTTAATCTTTCTTAAAATTGTTAAGATTTAGTCACAGAGGACAACAAATTTAGTGTGCTTTTAGGGTAATTATTAGTTAAGATCAAATGATATAGTGGAAAGTTATTAAATTTAAAATTATTTCCCCTATTTGCTTTTTCTGGAAATATTTTATACAATAGTTATTATGGTATTATGCAAATATTATTAAACAATGATCGAGAATTGATAGTGAGATAAAAGAACTTCATGCACTCTTCAGAGAGAATGACTACTTTGTGTATTGATGATGATATTAATCTTTATAATAATTTTCATAAATATATAAATGCTCACTACTTTCTTCATCCATACATTTTTCAAACTATGTATATATATACACATACATACATACTGCTGTCCTGCAACACTGAGTAAAGTTAAATATCACAGCAAAATTTATTATGCATATAACACATACAAAGATCAAATTGAAATTACATTGTTTTGTGAAGTGTGAAAGGTGACAAAGTTTGTAGTTAGTGTAAACACTATTCTTGACTGTAGCTGCTGCCACATACTTCAGCATAAAATCAAAATATTTTTGATGTTCTTCTTGAGTATGGCAATTTATTCAGCCTCCACACATTACCAAAGCTCATCTGATGAAGCAAATGGTAGTGTATTCTAGCCAGCCACAGTAGGAACTAGCACCATATATTTTTCATTGGGGAGGATCAGAAGAACAAGCCAGCCAATAAAAACTTGTTTACATGTAGTCTAGGATATGCATACATCTCAATGTGATGGGTACAGAATTCTAGAATGCTGTGTGCCACATGTAGTCTCACATTATTCTATTTGAATATGGTTGATGGCAAGTGCTGAAGATATGAAAAGACTAGAAGTTACAACACCTCAGAGTTGTAGAGCTGGCTGTTCAGTATTCCTACAATATGTTCTAGAAGAATGTTGGTATGAAATTCAATATCATCACAAAACATGAAAACAAGTGCAGGACCATTATGTCTGTCTATAATGCTGCAGTTCAGTAATCTTTCGCCATAGTGTCTTCAAACTCCAATAAAACTATTGTAATGTTGAGCCCAGAAGCAGAATTCATCAGCATTCTGCGAATTTGAGTAAACAAAGAGGTGAGTGGATGTCTTGTAGACTAAATGAGGTGTAACAGATCTGTTTGTGTTATGGTTCATGATATTTAGCCATCTATTACTTTCATGTACACAATTTATCTATCATAAAGTGCAATGGTGCAATAAGGGGATGCAATCAGTTCCTTTTATCTTCCATTACTTGTTGGATTGGGTGATTGCAAATTTGGATCACAGTTGCTTTGCTCTGTCAAACATGATTGTGTGGGATAGTCCTCAATCTCACTGTATTATTTCTCCTTGGTCAAACTCTGATACATGCTCCACTCCATACTTTCTACTAGTCATAGTAAAATATTATATGCAAAAATACTCACCAAAAAGTTGTGCTTCAAATTAACACTCTCTTCTCCCTTTATATCCATTATTACAGCTGCACTACAATCATTGGTGATGTATGCATGTATTTCCATGTTCATGATTTGCATGTCTTGTCCCAAATGGGATATGTTATTTTCGTATAATTTCCTCAAGTCCTTCAGGGTGCTGCATTTTGAGGATCCATGCATATGTAGGACTTTCCTTATTTATTTATTTATTGTCAAAGGTATATTTAGACTCGATAATTTAGTTATGTTAAAAATAAAACTATACACAAGTGTTTTTAACAAAACTATTGCATTTGAAATTGTAAATTTTAAATAATATATAAAATATACATTAACGAAATTTTAATCAATAAAGTATCAATTCTGTAGAAATTTTTCCATTTTTTTTTTTTTTTACCCAAATTTTATTTTAAGTATAAAAATTCAAAAATCCCTTTTTTTTTTTTTTTTTTTTTTTTTTTTTTTTTTTTTTTTTAAGCCAGAATTTGTATTAAAATTTGAAGTATATGTGAATAGTATTTTGAGAATTGTATGCTTTGGTTGTAACTAAACATTTATTACTATTGTAATATTATGATAATTTTAGTTTGATTAATAAATATTAATATAATTTAAAGAACTAAAAAAAATTTTTTTCTTCTCTTTATATTTAAGCAATTAAAATATATTTAAGAATAATTGCTTTAATAATTCTTAGTTATTAAAATATTTAATCAGTATTTTGAAAAAATTTGAAAACTTTTATTAATGAGAATTTCAATTTTGCATGATTATAAATTCCTGTTATTCAGTGAAAAAAAATTCACAGACAAATTTTAAAGTTGTGGTTAATCGTGAAATTCAGCTGATTTGTGCCAATTCAGTAGATTTAGTATTTTGTAGAATTCTTCTTATAAAGATTATATTAAAGAGAAACTTCCAATTTTTTTTTAAGTGACTAGTGAAATATTTATGCAAACACAATTCACCGTATGAAATACAAATAAATATGATTTTTGTGTATTTAATGGGAATATTAATAGTGTAATTAAAATAGCTGTATTTAACTACTAATATTTTTCCACAAAGTACATTTATGAAAAATATATTTTTTCAAGTATCCAGATTATTTTTATTATATATAACCATTATATCCTTAAATTGGTCAAATGACTTATTATTCATAATAAAAACTTACTTTTTTGCATTATCATTAGAATTATTGAAATGTAAACCATATAGAATAATGATGTACTTTTCCATGTATATCTCTCGCCCTTACTCTAAATTATAAGGAATTTTTTCCAAATAGTGAAGTTTGTATCAACAAGATATAGTAATGACTATGACATTAAAATAAATATATAATTTCCATTTAAAAATTTATTTTAAATCAAGTAAAAAAGAATCAGAAATAAAATATTTCATATTTTTTTATTTTAGTAAAAAAATTAAAAATGAATAATTTTATTTCATTATTATAACTGCTTTTGAATTTATTATGAGATTTTTATATTTACTTACCTATGATTTTATAATTTAAGTAGTTTTAGATAGTTAGTATTGATGTGAAAATATTAATATATATTTGTCTTTTTAAAGTGTCAAGGAGAAAGCTAAAACTTTGAGAAATGTCCATAGAAGTGTAACAGTACGAGGTGAAGAAAATTATTCTGAATTTGTTCAAGAAAAGTAAGGTTACAGTTTAATAATATTTGTCCAATTTTAATTATTTTGTTACGGGAATATATGTCTACTTATTTATGTTACTTTTATTTAGTTTAAAAAATTTACTTTTATAATTTTTGAAACAGTTATATAATTAATTTTTATTATGATTAAGAATATTTAAAAACTTTTAATTTAATTGATTTTCTGATTTTAATATTCTTGAACACTGTAATTCTAATAATTATTGAGTTTGATTGAATGTATTGATTTTAATTTAAGTATAAATTAATGCATGTTTATTGAAATGATTATATGATAAAAAAAGAGTGCTTGAATTGATGAATTTAATTAAGTAGTTAAAATATTATTAAGGATTGAATTTTGTTAAATGTTAATAGGCAGATCACTATTTAGCAAAATTCAATGCTCAATTAATTTTTAACCCCTTAAATTCATAATTTAATTGGAAAGAACTTATTTAAAATTTAATTTTTTTCTCCAGATCATTAAAACATGGATAAAATAAAGAGTAAGCAAATTTTCAGTAATTTGAACTGAGGTAATAAAGGTTGATAATTTTAGGAAAAAGTATTTATGTACTTATGAAAATTATTTATGAAAAAGTACTAATAAAGTTTAAAAGAATGAAATTTTTTAAACTATGAGTTTGAACTTAGAATTCTAAAGAAAATCGGCCGCATCACTTTTGTTGCTACTTACAGCTGTGTTTTTCGTAAAAAAAAAAATATTGATTAACTTTTGTGAAAAGCAGTTTAATTAATTTATATTTTGCTTATAGCATTCTGAATCTATTCATATTACAAATCACTTTTTATTTCATATTAATCGCTTCTTATCCCTAATTTAGATGAAAAATGATATTTATTTTTTAGAATTAAAATTTTTAAAACAATTAATACTTGTTGATTATTTTGTCTGAAATTTTTTTTAAACCAATCAACTATGTTTTGAACAGTTTTTTTGGTTAAACTGTTAAATATTTTTTCTATTTCAAATGAAATTGAAATAAAGTGTCTATATAAATTTTTTGTACATCATGGAATTCATTTTCACTCTTGCTACTGTAAACATAAACTATCAATTATTTGAAATATTCTTTTTTTTCTTTGTGTTTTCGTAGAACTTGTTATAATTTAAAACTATTTCGAGTAAAAAGTTTTTAGTATATAAAAATTGCATTGCATTCAATTTCTTAATTTCATGTTCATATTTAGATTTAAAAAGTTAATTGGGGAACCAGAATGGGCAGAGCTTGGAAGAAAAATAACATCTTCTGATGGTAAGTTGTTCAAAAATCATTTAGATTTAACATTTATGCATCTTTGCTCAAATATGTTACAATAATAAAGAAAGTTCTAGGAAATTGAAAATTATATTTTAATTAGATAAAAACTAATGAAGTCTATACAGGATTAATAGTGGTATAACATTTTTATAAGATAAAATGAGGGAAATATATAAAGACTAAAAAATAAAAAAAATTGAATTCTTGATTTAATTGATAAAAAAAATATTAATTTAACAAATATGATTTATATTTTATTTCTTAATGTTGTTCACTTATAATTTTTGTAATAATCCAAAAATATTATTGAAAGTAAAAATTTATTTCATATTTTTAAACTTCTTACAGTTATTCTTAATGATTTCAATATAAACATTTTTTAAAAAAAGCAAAAATAAATGATGTAGAAAAAAAAATTGTGCTATTGCATTTATCAGCAAAAAGTTGACAAAAAATCTTATTAAGCACATGAACTGAGGAATAAACTATATGATAATACTTGCTTCATAAGAATTAACAATTTTACTAACCATCAGACAATTTTATGAATAATAACCAGCTGTTACTTTGATTGCTCTTTTACTGTCACTGTTAGCTGTTTTTAAACTGATTATCATATAAAATAAGTCTTTAGAACCAAATACCTATTTTCCACTTGTAAATAAAGCCTTTAAAAGCCTGTTCGGAAATTTTAGAATTATTATAAAGTTAAAATTATAAAAAAATTTTCTGAATGCAATGAAGCCTGTACAAATTTTCTTATTGACCAAAATAATATGTTCGTAGTTATTGATTTATTTTTCCTTTCTTCAATTTTATGTTGAATTTTTCTAAAATGAAATTGTCAACCATAAAATTGTACAATTTATTTTTTATATTAAATTATTCTTTTACATTACATATAACTATTCTTTGAATTTTTTCATACTTCCAAATGCACCAAAGAATTTGCTCACAATTCTTGATACTTTAACTGTTGAAACTGTAACTGTTACTTATTTTTAATTTGAATAATTTATGTACTCAATATTGAATTCATACATTTTTGGGCATTAAAGAGATCACATTTCCTTTCCAGGATATCTTGCTTGAGCCCATATTTATAAACTAGTATTCAAAGAAAGTATATAAGGCCAAAAATTTAAGTTGTTATTTTAACTTTCTTCTTAATTAAATATTTTTAATTTGTTTTAAGTATATACTGGTTATCATAAATTAAGAAAAAATCATAAAAATGATGATAATGTAAAAAGTTATATGTGGAATTGAATGAAATGTATTGCACAACACATAGGAAACTATAAGATTGCAGGAAAAGAAATCATCAGACAATTATGGTATTATAAAAATTAGCATATGTATACAATGAACAAAAAGGATGTGTCTGTTTAGTTTAGGTAAAGTATCTTTAATATGGATTATGATCCCCAAGAAGCAATACAGCACATGCAGCGATGTGTGATGCTCTCAATTATGTGATCTATTAAATGTGTAGGAAGTGCAAGCCATTGCTCTTCCAAAGATGATGAAAGCACGTCTAGGGTCCTAGGTGGGGGATTGAAAGCACCTTCTCATCCTTCTAGAGCATCCCAAACATTCTTGATTGGGTTAAGAACTGGTGATTGAGCTGGCCATAGCATGCACTTATTTCTTTCTTGCTCAATATAAGCATCCACAATGTAAGTCCTGTGTGATCTCGCATTATCATCCTGTAGTACAAAAGCATCGCCTGTTGCCCAGGCATAAGGGTGCATATAAGCATCCAGGATGTCACCTCTATAGATATGAGTACTAACATTTTCATGGGAAAAGGCATGAAGATTTGTGTGTCCACGCAAAAAAGATACTACCCCAAACATAGGCACTGCTTGATCTGTATGCACCTGTTACACAGATATTTGATAGGTGGAAACGAGTTCCACTCTCTCTCCAAATGAAAATGCGCCTACTATAACTTTCAAAGTTAAACCTGTATTCATCTGTCATTATGTGAGAACAGTCATTCAGTGGACATGTTGACATACAAATTGCAAACGTTCCGGCAATGGCTTGATGTGAGTGGTGCAAATGACTGGTCAACTCACATAAAGACAGCATTTGAGTAGGTCCCACTAATAGGGTTTAAGGATATATGAGTAGATGTCCTGTTACCAATGCTCACAGTTAAGCTAATTATTAAAAGTTTATAACTATAATCAAAACTATTATTATTAAGTGATTAATGAAGCAAAAGAAAGACTAGCTTTTGATTTAAGTATCTATAGTATAATTAAGATATCTATAAACTATATTTGAAACTAATATTATATCAATAATTAGATATATATAAAAAAATACCAAATTTAATTTATTGATATCAAACATAATATAGATTAATTTCAAAATTTCATAACAGATAAAATAAAAATATTTCAGTTAAACAATTCATTGTCACTACTAACAAAATAAACAAACTATAATACCAAGGCTTATGTTTTAACCAAAACTATCAGACACCACAGTTATATGAATACATCACCAACCTGTTGCTTTTGAACACCTGAGATATGTTCCCTTTGACAAACTGTTATTAATTAAATACATCTAATTAATAAGAAGATTTGAATAAAGTGCCAGATCGCAAAGTGATTAAGTTCTAAGTGCATTGGCAATACAAAGTAAATCATAGCAGAAAAATTAATTTTAAGAAAATAAAGCAAGTATTTTTAATAAATGATAAATATCGTGTTAAGAAAAATTATAGAACAATACTTAACTAAGAAGTTAAAAGCACTGGATGCATAAACTTAGTTTGTACTGGGGTAACAGTTTGTAAAGCCTTTGATGCACAGTTATCTGGATACCAAACTTCTGAAGTTTGCAATGAGGGACTGTCTAAGTTCAGCTGGAATTGCAATTCTATTCCTTTGTGCTCATAATAATAAATATCAGTCATCAGCACTCATGGTGGTGTGTGGCCGTCCTTGGATGAACCTCTTAAATGCCAAATCCATAATTAGAAATTGTTGTCAAAGTCTATGAATCACATACTCATATTCAGCCATCTATACATGTCTGTCTGATTTTGTCCTGCCTCTAGTCTCCCAATAGCTCATTATCAAAGCTCTAGTCTCCCAATAGCTCACTATCAAAATTGTTCTGTCAAATGGTGTCTGGGGGGGGCAAAGTTTTGGTATACGAGAGTTTCTAATCTCAGACACAGCAACAATTACTGTCCTGAGACGTCCATTTTTATGCAACTGGCAAGAAACATTTGATAACATCGTCGCTATTTTGCATAATGTTTAGCTCTTTTTACTCACCAACATATTCAAACCTTATTGAGTTTGTCTTATTTTTGAGAGAATTGTATTGTGATTTTTCCTCAGTTTTTGATAATCAATGTACATTACAGTAAACTTTAAGAATATATTACATTGACATATGCAACCATGGTCACATACACTCCTTGATACAGCCTGTTGTATTACTTCTGACAACTTTAAATGCTGGAGACAGTAATATATCTATATATATATATGTGTGTGTATGTATATGTATGTATGTATATATATATATATATAATATGACTAAAGTAAAATAAACAGATTTATTGTTCTAAGTTAATTAAATAATTTTAAAATGTTGATAAAAGTGAGATTTAATAACTAAGGTTTTACACTATGAGGTGTCTTGATTTTTTGTCTGATTTTAAAAAATGTTCATGAAATTTTGTTATTTATATTCTGCAAACATTTACTTCGCGAATTTATTTAAAATTAACATTTCCTTTACTTTTTTAATATAGTTAGTGCAATGCGACTTTTATTTAAGCTTCTTTTGCTGGTTATAATTGTTATAAATAATACTGTAATTATAAGATCTATAATTATTATGATGGTTGCAATGTATAATATCTAGTTTATCTTTAATTCATTGAAATTAGCTAATATGTGTTCACATTTAATTTAATGATGAAATAAAGTTGTTAGTGAAATCATTGTTTCTAAAATTTTTCTGAGGCTTCTGTTTAATATTATAATCTTGTAAATCTCTCTTATCAAAGTGATCCCTAGTTTCTTGACTTATGTATTCCTTACAATTTTTAAATATTGTAAATTTATTCTTTTTTACTGCATAATAATTCAGCAAAAGTTAGCAAATAGTGGAAGTAATAACTGACTTATTAATATTAATAATTTAAATGCATTTTTTAGAAAAAAAATTTTTGGCTACACAAAAAGATTGAACAAGTTAAATATTGGTGATATAAAAATTTTAAACAAAGAATGTTGTGTTTTGCAGAAGATAGTGAAGATGAGCTCTTAAAGAAAACAGGTGATGTCATAAAGAAATCTGAGTATTTACCGAAAGGATTTATAAATATTCGTAAATGTAGTAGTTTAACACATGAATCAATGAATGGTGTAAGTATAATTGTTTTTTAGATGCATGGTTTTTGAACAGCAACATTTATATTAAAATATCGTTTACTATTTTCTCAAATAATTACTTATATTGGTTGAAAACTTTTATTTCTTTTACATGTACTGTTAAATATGAGATAATAAAAATTTTGTGAATGTGTAGCACATGTCAGATTTTGGTTAGTTCTTTGAATCCATCAAAATTTATGCACAAGGAATGCTTTTAGTTCTGTTACTTAATTTCAATTTAGTTTTCTGGTCATTGCAATTTTATTTCAATATTTTTAAATGGCCTTTTTAAATTATTTTATCATATTAATAATGTATGGAAATATATCCATTAATATTAATTAAATTAAATAACTCTTATATATATTACTCTCTTATTAATTTAATATAATTGGAAAAAATTAATGTGTAAGATAAGTATCACATAATTTAGTTTTTCCTATATATTTTGTTTGAAATCCAAGATTCTGAAATATATTATTATTTAGAATGTTTTTAAACCTATTACTTTCTGAATGTTTTATTCATTCATTTCTATTCATTTTATGTGATTAATTTCATTTGCAATGCATTTAATCACTCTCTGAGATAAATATTAAATAGATATTATAATTCTCCATTACAACAGATGTCATATCATTTAATAAGTAGGAGTTTTAAAACTGACATTTTATTTGCAAATGTTTCTGAAGTATTGATAATTTTGATATGAAAATTTAATATTTTTATGCACTTAGAATTATTTTTTTATTCCAGTTAAATGTTTTTCTTACTTACATATTCAAATTTACAAACCTGGCAGTTAGTTTCATAGAAAATATATGAAATAAAAAAAATAAATTGTAATTTTTCCCTGGTATTTTACTATTGCTAAACTAACAATTTCTGAATTGAAATCTCAGTGAAATTTTTCACTGTTGATTTCAATTCAGAAATTGTTAGTTTAGCAAACTTATTTGCTAAACTAACAATTTTTTTTTGTCTGTGCTATTTCAATATGTATTGAAAATAAGTAAAAATATTAAATATTATAGGCTATAGTAAAGAGTGTGGAATTTCATCCGGCTTCAAGAGTAGCTTTAGTTACTGGAACAAATGGAATTGTAAATATTTTCCAGGTATCTTGTTAGTTTATTTTATTAGTGTAAGTGGTAAATGTGTGAAAGGAAAATCTGGAGAAATGTCTTTATTTTTTATATACTTAGTTTGTTGTTTAAATAATGTGTAAAATATTATTCTCTGTTTGTATTTTTCATAGCTATTTTTTCATGTTTACAATCTTAAAATATTTTTTGAAAAAATTCCTTAATAAATAAATAAAAAAGATTTACAAATAATGGAAATGTTTACTTACTATATTTTTTAGAAAAGGTATTTATTTATAAAAACTGAATTTTAGTAATATATATATATTGAAAATATAAATGCTTTTTGATATGAATCCTTTAATGATATCCTTTAATATATCCTTTAATTTTTTCTCCTTTAAAAAAAGTACCTAAGTCTTCTGTTTGCCATTTAGCTGCTTGTTTTGCTAACTTTTTTTTATTGCTTTGTTTTACATCCTTTTTTTCTTGTTTGATATCTAAAAACTCTTTTTCTTTTTCATTCATTGCATTCTCCATGATTTTAATATTTTTGTTAATTTCTTCTGTACATATCACATGTGAGTTTATGAAAAAATCCCCAAAAGAAATTTCAGGAAGAAAAGAGGTTATTCGTTGTAACTCGTGCATTAATGACTCATTTTTGCGCAAGTCACCAAGTAACTTACGTAGGTTTTTTCTTCAGTTACAGTGGGTTCTTTAGTAAAGTCTGAATGTTGAAAGGCTCTCAATACTGTCTTTTCTTCAGCATCATTTGAACTTTTGATAAATGTATTGCTCCTAGAATGTCAGTTTCATTATTTTTCTCCAAGTCTTTTTTCACTGTTGGCAAAAGTTTACCTTGCTATATTTGCTCTGAAAGCTGTTGATTATATCCTGATCCATGAACTGTAAGACAGTTTCAACAGACGGCAGGAATTCCACACAAATTGCAATAAGAACTATATACAATTGAAGAATTTTACGGTTTTTGTATTAAAAAATGTTTTAAATATCAATCAATTTTTTATATATAAATCCTTCCAGTCATCCAAGTTTTAATGTCAGCATGATATGCAATGGTATTTTAATTTTAGCATTTTTATGAAATATCAAGGCATTAAATATTTTCTTATGTAAAACAGTTTTTCTGTTCCATTCAAATTAGCAGAAAGAAACAATGTTATTCTTTGTTTTGCTTTTGCAGTCCTGTTATGCTTATCATGCTTAAAGTTAAATAATCTTTTGAATAAAATCTTTAAAAAAAAATGGTTGTATCCAGGTTGAGCGAAAACATCCTTTTAATTATATTTAAGGAGAAGTGATTTCAATACTTTTTTCTATTCAGTTTCCAAAGCTTTATTCACAGTTCAACTTTCACCAAGACACTTTCACTTCCGCTACTCAATTTTCTAATGTCAGTCTCTGGTTTTAAATTTTTGGATCCATCCATCTGATGCTTTGAAATCTTTTATGTTCAATTTCATATCAAAGCTGTTGGATACACTGCATAATTTTAATGACATTGTTATCAATAGGGTTGTTTACTCCTCTCATTTATTCAGGCTAAGTAAGCAAAACTTTCCAGTTTAAAAATGTTTTACTTCTCTACAATTTCAAGAGGGAGCACTTTTGCTGGTACTTATTATTAGGAATAAATTCCTTGAAAAAGCAAGTACTGCTGATGCTTGCTTTTTCAAGGAATTTATTTCCGAGTTTTTAAATTTGTTTAGAGAAAGTTTTTTGAAACTCCATAGATTTTGGTAATTTTTGTCTTATTTACATTTTTCCATCTACTTTTAAAATTTTCTTCATTACTACAACTGATAAACAAATTTATTCAAAGGTGTGCCTAGCCATTCTCTAATAGATTCTGATGGTTGGCGTACAATAATTGAACTATTTACTGTTTGCCCTCTAGGAGTGATTTAATAGAGAAGGAATAAAACCAGGGATGAGAAAAAATTAGATCAATAAAACAATTTCCAACTCCCAAGAATATTCCTAATATTCACAATCCACTTCTGTGGGAATCCTGCTTCTGAAATGTAAGCTTCATGTATTCAACCTTCTGACGTCGCTAAGTAATACTAATGGCAAATCAGCTAGTTTAATGCATTTAGCTTACAAAATGAATGAAACCAACTACACAACAACAGAGTTCAAGCATCTTGATTTTTTTCCTTTTTCTATGTTCTCTCATTTAGAATTTTCCCCTTTCTGTTTTCTTATATCCCTTAAGAGTCTAATTCTACCCTACAGTTCTTTCCTATCTTATATATGATATCCATGTCTTTAACTATTATTTTCACAATATCTGGAGTCCTTGCATGCATTGTTTCAGAAGAAATCAAGTTCTTGGTTGTTATATGGAAAAGAAATCAAATAAAAAAATAGGAAAAATATCAGATCATAAAAAGAAAATTGCTTGTTAGAAATGAAAGTTTGTAAAAAATATTTTTCAAACTTTTTGCTCGTAAATGAGAGTTAAAATTATCATTGCATCTATTGTATTATAGAGACTAGCCTCTAGTTCATAAAAATGGGAGTGTTCATAATTTAGGGGCTTGTAAAAATGATTATCTACTATAGTAATTAATTATCTAACTGTGTATGCTTCACTTGTTCTAATCGTTTATTCAGCAATAAATTAAATTTTTTTATATGAATTTTTAGTATTAGAAGTTATAAAATGAATTGAATATTTAAGCCACAAAATGTATCAATACCATTTTTTGAAAGAAATAGGCAATTTATGGTTTTATTGTAATATATATGTATTGTTTTACTATTGACATAACTTTAATTCGATTATTCTAACAATCTCTTTTTTCAAATTGTCTTTGATAGTGCCTTAATTTATTTTCATAATAGTAAAAATTAAAGAAATATTAAAATTTATTTTAAAAAAACTATGTAGATAATTAATAAGAATTGTGTTAGTTATTATCAAGACAATAAGTTTTCTATGACATTCTTATAACTGGTATTAAAATTTAATTTCTTTTAATAGTTTAATTAAATTTATACTATATCGAAAGAGTTGTTTTCAGCTTTGAACTTAAGCAAAAAATAAAATGTTTCCTCATTGAAGATGACTGAAAAATATGTTCTTTCTGTAAATGTATTTTGTTGGGAGGATAAATATTTAAACGATCTATTTTTAAGTAATTTGTTATTTTTGTAATTAATATAAAGCTGTTATAAAAATCAAATTATGTTGTTAAAAAGTATTTTAAAAAGGTATAACTAAAAACTTTGATGTTTAATCAGTATTTTTTAAACTTGACTTTATATCAGTTGGTACTGATCACTAAAAATGCATAAAATTTATATTATAAAATTTGTAAATTACAAATTAAAAGAAAGAAAAAACCTTTTTTGTAATATTCAGTATTGATTTTAAAAAATTAGTATAGTTATTGTCTTTTAAATTTTAATCTAGTTAAATTTGATAAATATAATAAACACACTTCAGAAATTTAAGTCTAATTTGCCAAATTTAATAAACATTCATATTATTTCTTTAAATACTGAAATGGTTGAACTTACTTCTTTTTCATTCTCTAAATTTAATTTACTATGAATATTGTTTGAACCACCCTTTGTACAAAAGATTTCCATTGTAAGAAAAATAATCCAAGCTCTAAAAAAATTGTATGTTGTGAGGAATTAATAACTATAATGCTTAAAACTTCATGTTACAACTCTTCACTATATTAATGAGAACAAGAAATATTTAAACAAATTCAAAATATTGATTTAGTTTAAATGAATATATATTTTAAAAAATGTTTAAGAATTATAAGAAATGATTAAAAAAAATTTAACTGAATTACTATTAAAAAAGTTTATTCCTTAAATTTTATTTAATTGCTGTATTTCTAGGCTTGTTAATAAAGAAAACAAAAACCAAAAAGACTAGATTAAATCATATCAGCTATATTCCTTTGATTTACCTCTGTTTATCATTTATCTATTCAAAAATGGAAAACCTGAAAATAGCCTAGAGAAGCTTTTTTTTGTAATAGTAGAAGGATTTATAATTTGTGAAAAAAATTAAGTAATTGAAACTACCTAAATAAACAATTAAAACAACCTCAATTTTATTTATTACAAAAAAATTAATTTTGGAGTAGATACGATCTAATTATGTGTATTGAAACATGGTCTGTAACATGATTTCCTGTGACATTTTATGAATTTAGAAATATTAGTTATTAGAAATATTAGACATTTTGTGAATTTAGAAATATTAGTAAATAACGATCTAATTATGTGTATTGAAACACATAATTAGATCGTTATAATACGATCTAATTATGTGTATTGAAACATGGTCTGTAACATGGTTTCCTGTGACATTTATGAATTTAGAAATATTAGTTAGAAATATAGTAATTATTCTTTTCTAATATTTCTATGATTTTCTAATATATCATAGAAATATTAGAAAAGAATATTATATTCATAACTATAATTTATTATGGAACTACTTATTTTTATTTTATCTCCTTAGTATATTACCAAATTGTGTTTGCTTTTAAAGAAATCGAGATATTCTCTCAAGCTCATTATATAATATAGCATTTTATATTTCTTTATATTGTACTCAGTGTATGGAATTTTATTGCAAGTCAGCAATGTTGTATGTAAATATTCTTAGATAATTTTAGTTTTTAAGATTGTAATTGTATTTAAAATCAATTTAGTTATTTGTTTAAAATCAGACCAAAGTGCCATTTCCATTTATTATATTGTTATTTTATAATTAAGATTTATTTTGTATGTTTTCAGGTTGATGGAAAATTGAACTCTAAAATACAAACTATTTATTTTGAGGCATTTCCAATTCACACAGCTCACTTTACAGCTGATGGAAATGAAATTGTTGCCGGATCAAACATGCATGGATTTTTTTATACATATGATATGCTGATTGGTAAATCAGTAAGAATTCCTTGGGATAAAGGTTTGTATTTTCTGCTACAATTGAATCAAAGTTTTAATTAATAAAATGATGCACCAGATTTACAAAAGTGCAACATCTATATATAATTTCTTATGATTTCAAAAATTTTTCCTTTACTATATATATATCCTTAATTTTTATAGGAATGGAACAGAGAAATATTCGTCGATTCCAAATGTCTCCTGATGGAAAATATATTGCTATTCATGGTCGTTATGGCAATATTCATTTAGTTACTACCAAGGTAGGATATACTATTTGCTCATATTCAATTTCCGCATAAAATGCATCATCTGAAAGTTTTACTTAACTACAATTTTTGTTTGTAAATTAAAATTTTACATTTTGGCTTGAAACTTCAATATAATTCGGATGTTTTTCCTTTTCAGACAAAAGAATGGATTGGAAGTTTAAAAATGAATGGGGAAGTTGTAGCTATAACTTTCAATAAAGATGGAACTAAATTATATTCCCATGGAGGTAAATTTTTTGCTAGATTTTCGTTCATATTTTAAACATATCAATGTGTATATAGGAAAAATATATTTATTATTATTTTATAAAATTAATATAATTTTATAATTTTTTGTATCATTTGTTTAAAACTATCTTAAAAAAGTAACTTTTTAAATCTCATATATTCTGACTTTCATCAAGATAATACAGTGTACTGAATAATTTAAGAGTTAGCAAAATTTTCATTTACAAGTTTTTCCAGAAATCAATAATTCTTATTTTGAAAATATAATCCTTCTTTGATTTATGTATATGTTCAAAAATTATTATTGGAAAGCTTTCTCATACTTTTATACATCAAATGAATGCCTTTCTTTCTTCGGATCAACTCAGCCTTTCATCCCTTTAGTGGGTTGATAAATTGAGTTGCAAACATGTTTAGGAACTAAACACTGGGAATTTCATGTTTAGCTGTCCACTTAACTGAAACACATAACTACGTATCCCAGGTTCCTCAGTCAAGAAAACAAATGTGTGTACTGTAGACCTTGTCCCACATTGAATGTAATTTAAATATTTTTTAAAATAATAATAAAGCTGAAAAATATTTATATTTGGTAACTTATTGTTTAAGAAAAGTTTAATATTAATTTAATTCAAATCTGGTATTTGATTGATTCCTAATTTTTTCCTACTTTGTTAATATAATTTATAATTTTTTTGTATCATTTGTTTAAAACTATCTTAAAAAAGTAACTTTTTAAATCTCATATCTTCTGACATTCATCAAGATAATACAGTGTACTGAATAATTTAAGAGTTGGCAAAATTTTATAACGCTTTATAAATTTTACTTCACTGTGTGACATTATTAAGTGTCAATAATAAGTAATTAATGTTTAAATTCATGGATTATATTTATTTTTGATAAAATCTATTGTATATAGTTATTTTAATTTTCTCTTTGATAATAGGTTCTGGTGAGGTTTACATCTGGGATGTCAACTCTAGAAAATGTTTGCATAAGTTCACAGATGAAGGTTGTATTACTGGAACATCCATAGCTATTTCACCAAATAATCAGTTTTTAGCAACAGGGTATATACTTTATATATATATATATATATATATATATATATATATATATATATATATATATATATATATATATATATATATATATTAATTTTCTTTTGTATTTTGAAGTATTTAGAAAGATAAAGAAAAATTACCAATTTTATTTAGTCATAATTTGTTTTTTTTACACTTTTTGATAGCTTTGACTTTTATGTTCTTTCATTTTATTAATCTTTGAAGAAAAATATGATATTAACAGTATCGTCCTACATTTTAATAAAATTTCAATTTTATCATAAATATCTGTTTTTGACAATAATAGAATTTTAAGCAAATTTAAATATAAATTTTTAGAAACTGTATTGGAGCCTTGCTATTAAAAGATAGTTTGTAATTTTTTTTCTAAACTAATCATTCATTTAGATTGAAAGTAATTGTAAATGGTAATATGTAAATAACACCATTAAAGAAAAAACTTTCCTGAAATTATAATATTATTTTATTGGGGTTAATGCTTAATGTTGTTTTAAATTTACGATTGCTTCTATATGTTTATATTATTTATTTGAATTCTACTTTCATCATTGAAATTAATGATTTTTAAATTAGAATAAAATCTTTTTTTATAATTTTATTCTAATTTAAAAATTAGGAGTTTCAATGGTGAAAGTGGAATTCAAATATATAATTTAATATTTTTTTAAAAAAATGTTTTTACTTATTTTGCATTTAAAAATATTTTATGTTAATGTAATGTTTTAAATATTTGTCATATTGATTTGAAATGTTTTATAATATTTTATTTTTACTATATTCATTTAATCTTGTATAAATCATCTGCTTTATATTCTAAAAATTCAAAATTTTGTGTTCCTAAATTCTAAGCATTCAATACTGTATACATTTAAAAACATTTAAATTTGTTACTATACATGAAAGCAATAATAAAAAAAATGTATCAGTTTTTAATTATGAATTAAAAATTTTACATTAATTATGCTTCATCACGTATTGTAATTACATACCTCTAAATAATATGATTCAAATTATTCTGCAAATAAAGTAAAAGTCTTGTAACTTATTTCAGAAATATTCTGTGATCTTAATTTTAAATAAAACTACATATATTTTTTCCATGTGCTTTTACTCTTTTAGTAGATTGCTTTAAAAATTTATATTATTTGTCATTAAATTTAGTTATAGTTAGTTAAGTTATCTTTTTACATTTTTATACTTCCTAATGCTGTTGTTCTATTTTGGTATTTAAATTTGATGCTAATAGGAAATATGTTTCCTTCATGTGAGATTTTTATTATTGTATTTCATTCTTATTTTTTTTTATGCATTTGTTATAAATATATTGTTTTTTTATTTAAGTACGTGATTTTTGTTTTCTTAATTTTTTGTTTTTTACTATTTAAACTTTAATTTTTCAAATTTTTTGTAGGTCAGATTTGGGAATTGTTAATATATATAACTGTACAGATTTAAATTCTGCTTCACCATGCCCTATTAAAGTAGTGAAAAATCTTACCACCGAAATCACAACATTAAAGTTTAATGTAACAACTGAATTGTTGGCTATTAGTTCATCCTATAAAACAGGTTCTGTCAGACTAGTAAGTTTTTATTATTATTTTTTATAAAAAAATTAGTTGATCTGATTATAAACTATAAAAACTAGAAAAAAAATTTATCTGTTTAACTGGTATATTTTAAGGTAAGAGTTTGCAATAAATTAAATATTAAAAATATATTTTGTACAAAAATTATAATTAGAATAAATTGTTATCTAAAATAAGATTATTTGATTGTATTTAAAATATTGTGTGTGTGTGTGTGTATATATATATATATATATATATATATATATATATATATATATATATATATATATATATAATATGAAATACATCTTGAGACATTCCTCTTAATTTTTTCTTTGCCAGTAACATGTTTGTCTTATGTTATTATGTAGGTTCATTTTCCCAGCCAGACTGTGTATTCAAATTTTCCTGCTAGAGAAGATTATAAAGCAATAAAGAATGTAAATAGTTTAGATATATCTCCTGGAAGTGGTTTTATGATGATGGGAAACAACACAGGAAATGCTCTTCTTTACAGGTAATGTTTTTAATTTAAATTTGGTTAATTAAAAGTTATTGTAATTATTTAATTTGTAATTATTATTTTATTTTTACAACAGTAATTGTAAATCCCAAATAAATTTTTTTTCAGATTTATTAATATTTAAATTCAATTATTAAATATAGTTTCATGTTATAAATACTATGATTTTCAAATGGAATCTAAGAATCTTTTGATTATCTTTAGATTAATCTTTGATTAATACAATCAAACAGTGCCTTAAATTTTTAATATGTTTATATTTCTAAATATGTAGTGTAGTTTAAATATAAAATGCAGTTTGTTAACATTTATACAGCAATTCTTTTAAATATGATATGGATATAGAAGTACAATATTTTTTCATTATTTTTGGTTGCCTATTTAATTGTATTAATTGCCATTAAAAATTAAATTTTCCTTAATCTAAAAATTTTTATTATTTTTTTAAAAAAATTTTTCCCTGATAAATAATGTTTATTCTATTGATCATATAAGGTACAATTATTAAGGTATTTTAGCTTTGTTATTTTTCGTATCGTTTTTTTAAACAATGCATAAGATCTCTAAATACTATTGTATAAAATAAAAATAAAACAAATTAAGGTATATTTTCTTCTAGAATTGTTTCAGAAGCATTATTACTCATTTGAAGCAAATACAGCAATAAATGCTTTTAATTTCAAAATTAAATTTATATATAATATTAAAATCATTTCTACATTTTCCACATTTTACAAGTTTTTTTAGATTTAAAACTTCATTATACTTTAAAGATTTTCTTCTGTAAATTCTGTTTTATTTTATTATTTTTTATAATGTAGATCAAGTGAATTGATTTATTGTTCTACTTAATAAATTATGTAATGAAAAAGACTGATTAGTATTATTAGTACTTTCCTCATATATTACTTGATTCGAAATATTAGTTTTCTGAAATGTTTTATGGATTTTAGCTAGTTTTTTTTATTTATTAATTGTTGAGTTACATTATATGCATTAATGGGTTATATTTTCATTTACAATTAACATGAGCTTCTATATTTTAGTTAAATTAGCTTTTATTGTATCCTAATGTTGGAATTGCTGTTTTCAAAATTGCAGATTACGAACTTAATTTTTAATAACTAATTAAAAAATGTTAGATAAACCGTTTATGATATCATAAATATTTGTTATATTGATTGGAATTATTCTTAGATTCTTTGTTTGCCACCCCTGTGGAAAGCAATTTATATAGCGCCAAATATATTTAAACAAGATTCATGCAATTCCTTGAAATTTCTGGAATTTGAAAATTCCTTAAGGCTTTTCAAACTCTTAAATTGACTCATTGATAATCGTAAATTAATGCTCGAATTTTTACTTATCATGGTGCATTTAATTTTTGATAGAAAATATTACAATTTTTTGAGTTTGTTTTAATTTATAAAAATTTTGAATGAAGTTATTCGAAAACCAAATTGTGAGTACTAGCTTCTAATGTTACCACTAGATGATGACATAATCGGTATTAGATTGTATTCATAACTGTTGACTAAAATAAAAATCTAATTGAGGCATAATTGTTTTGTGGTGATATAACTCAGTCAACACCGGATATAATATTTAAATTTATGTGAGATTTTTAGTTTTTAGAGTGTATAAAATTTGATGAAAATAAAAATTTAATATATATAATTTTCTCATTGAAAAATATTTTTGAAAATTGCATATAGTTTCAGAAGAAAAGTAAGAAATTGTTTGTTTATCAATGAAATAAAGGTTGAAATAAATGATTTAATATGCCTGGCAGAAAATGACCTTTCATTGACCAGAAGCCATTCAAAGATTCAATTTTGCTTGTGTCAGAAAAAAAGAAAAAATTTCTTAATTTTGTTAAGTTAACATCATTATAACTGATTCTGAGGCTTCAAGATTATATTGATGAGAAATTTGATCCCATTAAAGATAGAATATATACTTTTTATTTCAACTTACTCTCAGATAAGCAAAGTTACTGTCACTAATGGAAAATAGCCAATTTGTTTTTACTACTTTCTCATAGTCAAGCATCTGTTGAGTGTGGGTTTTATGTGGACAAAAATTTGATGGTAGAAAATACTTCCAAGAAGCAACAGTTATTACTTATTAATATTCAATTAAAAGCTATAGTTTTTAGGATGAAAAGTTAGCATTTAGCAATATTGTGTATATATAAATAAATAACCAATAAATATGAAAATCTATTTGATGATTAAAGAAATAAAGAAGTCTAGGATGTGAATGTGAATTTGTATAGTTTTAAATGAATTTGAAAGTAAACAGGAAAAAAATTCAGATTTGCTTTTATTAAATAATAATTAAGAAAAAAGTCTCATCCTGGAAACTTTATCTAATCATTGTATTTATTTTCTTTTAAATAAGTATATTTATTTAAATAGAGATTGTGATATATATCTGCAAATACTCAATAAAATAATAGATAGCAAGCTAATAAAGATGTTTAAAAACTCTAAAATTACCCCTTATTTTATATTGAGTAATGTGAAGAATATTGATTATTTAAATAAAAAAATTTCTGCTATAGCTATGAATTCATAGAAGGCTTTTGAAGTATAATTATTAAATATAATTCTAACTTAAAGAAAAAAAATTCTTATTAATTTTTGCTATAAATTATTTCTAATTAAAATATAATAGAAAAAAGTTGCATATACATAATTATATGCATGTTTTGTTAAGAACAATTTTAAAAATAAAATTAAAAATTATTTGTGATTATAATACGAATGTGCTCCTGGAAAACTCCTGAATTTGATTTTCAGAAATCTGTATGAACCCTGCTTAAATTAAATAAAACGTCTTGATATGCCTGTTTTTCTGCTAACAATTTCACTCTTATATTTTCGATATTTGAAAGTGATTCTAATTCACGTTAAAACATTCATAATTAAGAATAAATATTTAACAAAGACAAATATCTACACAAAACACACTGTAATATTTTCACTTAAAAACTAATTTTTTTTGTAGACTCCAAATCTTATATCTTATAAAAGTTTTATTTTTTAAACCACCTGTTTTTTTTCCCCGGTTGCTAATTAACATTTCAGTTGTTTTTGTATTTCCAGATGGAATTTATCTGAGTATATGAAACTTTTAATATATCTGCAGAAAATTTAGATTTCTTTGCTCTAATAAAAATTTAGAATATTGAATGTAATATACTATTTTATATTCTTTAAGTTTTGTTCTGAAGTATTTTTTTTAAAATTATTTCTAATATTTTTTTTGTAAAATTAATAATTTTAATTTATAGTTATTTTATTTTAAATTTTTTAAAAAGAAAACATTTTTTTCTTAATTATAGTTTAGAATTAAAGAACTTTTCTCTGTCTGATCTTTTATGTTGATAACATTTTAATAGATTTAAATATCATAATTTTGTAAATATTGTGTGTTTTTAATAAGAATAATGTAAATTATTATTTCTTTTTAATTTGAATTTATCTGATAAATATTTTTTTCTTTCAGGTTGAAGCACTTTAAAAATTATTAGTACTTTCACTATTGGATTGTAAATAATAATTTAATAAAAGAAATTTTATCTATAATTTTTCAAAATATTTGCATTTTTTACTTGTAGCAGTATGTTTCATTAAAAAGAATTGTATTTTTACAAGTGAAATAATTTTATTATTTCCTACTATAATATATTTCATAGAATTGATAGTGATAAAATTAAAATTAGATAAGCAAATTATGTGTGATGCTCCAATTTTAATATTGCTCATAATAGTTTATTCCCTATATTCCAAAAAAGAAAAGGCCTTCATTTCGAGAAGCCTCAAAAAGTGACAGAAATGAACCCCCTGAAACCACAATAGTTGATAAAGATTGTTACCAGTAAATTGTAGCAGCTGTCACTATTTTTAACATTCATCATGTCTAAATGAAATTTAGTTGTATATTATTTGAAGTTTTCCTTCTTAATACACTATTGGCCATTAAAAGTGCAACACTATGAAAAAAGTGCATAAAAGGAAAAAAGTGAATAAAAAAGATATTTATAATCATTAATTATAGGGAAATCAAATTAAGAGGTTTCCCCCCCTTTTTTTTTAAATATTAATGTATTTAAATTTATTATTATTATTATAAAGATATAATTTGAAACATTGCAAATTTAGGAAATTTTGATTCTGAGATTTTTTTAGATTAAATATTATTTTCTAAATTTATGGCAGATTTTATTAATATATTTTATCTTCTAATATGCATTTTTTTAGGCTTTCATAATATATATTGATTTTTTGTTGTCAAATTTATTTAACATTCATTTTTCAATTTTCGATCTAAGTCCAGCGAATCATTTGAAATCACCTTTCAGTTATAATTTCCAATTTTTTCTCTTTAAAAAAATATGAATGCTCTTTGCTTTCATTTGTACATTTTGCAAATAGTACTTCTTCCTCAAGACAAAGTTTTTGTCTTTAAACTTCTTATCTTTATAACTATTTATCTAAACTCATTGTAAGAATTTCTATACAATTGTATCAATCTGGATCATATTTGACTTCTGAAGTATTATTCCATACTTGTAAATTTCACAAAAATGAAAAATTACACATTGCGGAGATCTCTTAGTTTTCTTGAAACGTTAACAATCTTGTTTGAAACTTAAAAATAATCTTTGTAGTGAGCAATCCATTTTACTTCTGATAATTGATTATCAGTAATGAAGTATCAAAAATCTCTTATATGCTCATAGATGTTGAGACAAACATTCTAAGGTTCTATGAAGTATCACATGTAAATGTTGCATTGCAGCTGACTCATAAGTGTTTTATAAAAATAAGTTTAAAAATTTAGTCATAACTGATCCTTATTGACTCTTATTTTATTTAGAGAGGTTGTTATACATTTTGTCAAGTGGGTTTTTTAATGAAACCTTCTTGCATGTGCATTTCTAACTTAAAATATTTCTTAAAAAATAAATACAAAAATTACTTCAGTATCTCTTAAGATAGAAATTATGTACAGTTTTGATGCTTGTTTAAAACATTTTCTTTTTAACTTATATTCATTGAAGTTTAAAATCAATAATTTAAAATTTGTTTGAAATATCTTTTATTGGAAGACATTTTTTTATTCTTGTTTTATCACTGTAAATTAGTAATTGTAACTTATAAAGTCAAAATTGTGCTAATATTTTGAATTCCTCTTAAAATAAATTATCTGAAATTTAAAACAGATTAATGACTTGCATTAAAACATATTTTAAGGGAATAGATTTAGAAAACTCCGAATCACAGATGTGCCTGAAAAAAAAATTCAACATCAATTGTGTTAATAGTGGATAGAATTGAATCTAGTATACTTTTATTCAATAAACGTGGTCCTACATTAGTCTGCAGTAAACCCTTATGGTAGATACTAAAACTCTGATTTTGAAAATCGTTCTGATCTATCCCTTTATATTCATCCACTTTCTCTTTAAAATCAAATAGAGAATGCACCTTTTGTCAATCATCATTCATTTCTATTAATTCTCAGTTTAAGCGCAGGCCTAAATTTCTTTAAACCTTTAAAAACAATTTTTTTCCAGAAAAAAATGGTAAATTTTTTTTTAAACAGAAAATGAATATATAGGTATAATTTATTTTTTGCAACTTTAGTGGTGGGAGGTGACTGGGGAGCAGGAGTATGGGTGGGATAAAAGATATTAAAAATATATATATAATATGCAAACAAAGTATAAATAATTACATGTTTGTTTTGAATTTCAAATTATTGAAATCAAATGGTTATTTTTCCAAGCATAAGAATGATTAAAAATTCACTCAACAAACAACTGCTTTATAATAAGGAATTTCTAACAAACTTATAGCTAATTGTCAAAATGCACTATCTGGTTTACACTGAATAGTGATGCCCTATATGTTAAATAAGTTTAATTATAATCTTTTTTTACTGGAATAGATCTCACTCAAGGATTAGAAATAAAATAACGTGGTACAAAAGCATTTGTGTGAGATATGGGCATGTGTAAATTTGCCAGTAACTTTCGCCTAGATTAAGGCCAATGCATTAAGGGGTTAAATTGCTTATTTTGCACAATATTCCACAAATCCTTTTAAAAGTTTTACTGAAATATGTTTCCTTTAAAAATAAAACCCGTGTGACAATTTTTTTTAAAAAAAAGGAAAAGTCCTGTTTTTTGTTTCTCGACAGTTATTACCATTTTTCTCTTCAATGATATAATTATGTTACCATATTAATTGCAGGTGTTGTTTACTGGAATTATTCCATCAACTTTTCTAAAAACAAACCTCGAAACTATTAAATGGGAAGGTTTGCCAAGTCACATAGTTGAGATGTGTAATTATGGCTACATCTGATTACAACTAATAAAATATATACTGCATATGTTTGAGTTATAAGAAAGAGAAAAATTGATTTATATGGCCTAATATATTCCTTTTGGAAAAATTTTGTAATAAAAACTTGAGTGAAGCTTTATTTCCATCTGTTTTTAATTTAACTTGATTCTGTTTATAATAACTATTGAGCTATCAATTTGAATTCATGAAGATTAATTGAAGTGAACATTTTATTAATTTTGTTTCATATTATAATTTTTAAGAAATGGGTGGAAATAATTATGAATATTAGAAACACAATCTGCCTGCATCTATATTGTTTCCCTTTTTAAAATTTAATTTTGTGAGAAATATGGCTTGATAGAAATCATTAAATAAAGTTAAACTTTACTGATTAAATTGATTATTAATAAATTATTTAGAATCACAATTTATGATTGTGAGTTGTAAATTTCACTTAAAATTTATGTTTGCTTAATGGAAAATCCTATATTTTGAAACAGCTAATTATAAATTAGAATTATTATTTGACAAATAAAAATAATTTATACTCTCTGGAATCCTTTTAAGGATTTTAATTGTAATGTTGATTACTTTCAATTTATTTTACTAAATAATTTTATTTATTCAATTGAGAATTAATTCAGGAATAGTATAAACATTTAAACTCTGAGCAGTATTAATTGTGAAATGTTATGGTATATATTCTGTGCTTGAATGTAAAGTGTGATCTTCCAATGTAAATTTACAAATTATTTCATAAACTGTAAGCATTGTAAGAATAATACTGATATAAATTAAAATTTATTAAAAAACTAATTTGTATAATAGCTGCTGCTGATGATTTAAAAATTAAATAAAAAAAAGTTTCAGCAGTTTTTTATATACTTAAATGTGTTATAAAAAATCCATTAACATTTAAAAAGTGTATGCTTTGGGTTCATTGTGAATATACAACAAATATTTCTTCAGTACTTAGTTTCTTTCAATTGTGTGTCTATACATTATATTTTTGTTAACTTTATTTAAGTATATGTGTTTCATTCTTGTTTTATACACTAATTTATTTCTGGAATGAAGATTCATTTTTTATTAGATACGGAAATCAGATATATATGTGTGTATATATATGTCTATTTATATATTGCATTTATTATGTCTTTTTATTATTACTAACAATATAATATATATATGTATATTTATATATTGCATTTTTATTATGTCTTTATATTATTACTAACAAAATGCAAAAAAAAAAAAAAAAAAAAATCATTCCTGAACAAAATTTTTCTGAAAATATGTTTTACATATTCAAATGAGAGCCCAAAAAAATTTTTAGTTTTATAAAGTTTTTAAAAATTTAAAATTGGTAGTAATGGAAGGTTAAAAATGTTAAAGATTGGATCAAAAACATTTCCAAATAATAAAATGAGAAGTATGCAGGGAAGCATTCTTACTGTTTGATCTATTTTGAAACTTGCAAAGGTATCCAAAAAAATTTACCAAATTCCTCTCTTTATATCATTTATGGAATTGAATTGGATGGTCCTCAAGCTAAAAAGTATCACCACAAGGCTTATTCTACTCTTATTGTATTCAGAATTTGCAAATACCATCATTTAATTTAAAAACTTACAGTGTTCAATTTAAATGCATTACTTACGGCTTAAATTATACTTTTAAGAAATATAACTTGACTCTTAAAAAAATCATTCACAAAAGTTTTCATAACAGCTAGTGAGTATAATAAATTCCCGATTTTCCGGAAAATCAAGTAACATGACTATCACAAATAAGCTATTTCAAGGGAATTCAATAAAATTTTGTAAAAGGGAATAAATCAATATAAATATGCAATTGATTCATGTGATTGCTCAATTTGTGTGGTCAATAATTGAATATTTATTACTAGAAAAATGACAAAATTATTCATTATTTACAAATTTGTTCAAAATTTTCTTTTCAGTAAATCAATTCTAGATTTCTGGTTTTTTCCCTGTTGCTGCATTTTTTTTCTCTTAGGAATTGAAGTTCTTTTATTAATTTTGGGAGTTGCAATATTAAATATTCATTAGATATATTTAGGTGAATACAAAAAATTGTAAGTTGCTTTATTATTCCTAAAATTGTCTTATAATTGGTTTTGAATTTCTTTAATTTCCTTCTTAAAATTTCATTTTTTTTAATGCTGCACACCTTGTTTTCAACGTTTTCAGTTATCTTATTACCATAAATTCCTTAAGTTGTTCAAAAGTCTAGGTTGATATGATAATTTTGAAATCTTAATCTGTAAATAACTAATTCTTATGCATAAAAATTTCTCAGTTTATTTAGATTTTAAAAAATAGCACTGCCTTAGTTTTTCATCATTTAATTTAAATCTTGTAAAAATGAGATTCTTTGTGTAATCATAACTAACCACTTTTACTAGAAAAACCATTTTTGAAAATTAGATCAAATACTTGTGTATGCACTGGATATATTTATTGAAAAAAACATTTAAAGCCTTAAAATATTTAAATAGACGATTAGTGATTCAGATAGTTAAAGCCTACTTTTCTATTAATGATAAAAATAACTAAATATTTATACAATTTCATATAGAAATAGATTTTAATTTTATTTAAAAATTGGTTATTTATCTATTTATTTTATTACTTTTTTTTACTGCTCTTGAGTAGAAAATTAATGCCACTGATAATAACTTGTCAGAGTTAGATTTAAGAAATATCTGAAATTAAATTTGATTGAAAAAAAAATCAAACTCTTGCTTTGCAAAAATTTTATTGAATTCGTATTTTTCATCTTTAATACTGGCAATAACAAAAAGAATAGTGATTTTATTAAAACTTTTGAAAGGAAGATACATAAAGGTTTATTTGGTGAAAAACGAATGAAATTTGGCATAAAAGATTTAAGAAATGATATATAATTCTAATCTTACAGATTTCTTGAGAAAGCCAGTTCTCACACAAAACTATCGAGCCAATAAACAATCATTATAGTTATATCTACTATTTCAGCTGGAGATTTAGAGCTTACATTTGCATTAGCAGCTGCAAGTAGTTAGATTAAAAAAAAAAAAAAAGAAGAAGAAGAATGATTTTCGCGATTTCTCATTACTTATAAAAACAAACGTTTACCTTTCAATATATTTTTTGATAAGAAATATGATTTGTAATCAGGCAGGAAATGATCCTTTTATTATGCATTGTGCATTTTGATGATAAAACGTTCGTTTATCGTATTTGATTAATATATCAATAACAGGAAGTCTTAAACAGTATTAGATATTTGAAGGATTACTTTAATGTCATAAAAGTTTTATTGCACATTCATTGCTTTAAATAACCTCATTCTCTTCAATAGCTGCCGACTGAGAATGAAGTAATTTATTATAAAATGTTTTCACATTAATGCAGTAATATTGGAAGATAATGTTTTTCTCCTTGCTTATAGATATTAATTGCTTATTTACAGATATTAATAGACTACCTGTTTCAAATTCATATTTAATTTTTATGCACAATTTTTTTAAAGATTCACTTATAGATTTTTAAAAATGAACTACCTTTTAAAAATAAAAGCAAAACAATCCATACTTTAGTACTGCTATTATTTACATTAATCTTTTATCTGCTTTTAAAATCTAAAAATTAAAAATCCTTATTTATATTTAATTACTTTGTAATATTACTTGCAATGGAAATGATAAAGGAATTTTTCTACATTTATAATCAATAAATATAGTAGAAATAATCAGTAATTGTTAATTTTTAACAATGTATGAACACACATAGCGACATCAACATAACAAATAGTTAATGTATCTATATAACTGATATTTTCGTGTAATTCAAATAGCTCTACGTCGTTAATTTTTCAAATTCAGACTAATGACTACTTTTTAGCCGTTTATTATTAGCGTATGATTCATTTCGTGTATTATTTTTAGAAAATTTAAATGTTGAATACTTCAAAAATATTGTGTGAATAATAATCGTCCGTTTGGTCGATCACAGACATCATAAAAAAAGTTGCAATATAACCAGTTGTGTAAGATTTAAATAACAATGATGTAAGTTGTAAAAGTAATAATGAACCGCAATTAAGAAATTACGATAATCCCAAGAAAAGAATGGGAGAAATTAATGATCTTTATATATTTCATTGAAATATACATCAAGAGAAACATATAACAGTTTCTAACTCTGAAATATTAATCAAATTAAATGCACATCCTCCTGTGAATATGAAATTTAAAAGAAAAAATAATTTGTAGACACAGAATAATGTTTTCTAGAAGATCTTCCTTAAAAATACGAGGGTTACTCTGAGATTTTTGAGATACACGCAGACGAGAATTTACAAAATAAAAATAACGGTTTAATTTTAAAATACAAAATATTTTAACACAGCAGACGATTTTTTACCTACTTATTTCAACTTGTTTAGCGTAAAATAAATTTTAAACAGTAGAGAAAATGGAGTTGACGGGAGAACATTTTCGCGCTATGATTTTCTACGGTTGCAATTAGCATTTGGTGATGAATCTCCAGCTCCTGCTACTGTATTCAGATGGTTTAGAGAATTTAGAAGAGGTCGCAATTTTCTTCAGGATGAAGAACACACAGGAAGGCCGCCGTCGGCAGTAATCCCGGATAATGTGTCTGCCATACGAAAAATGTTAATGGCTGATAATCGCTGTACCTATCAAATTATACAGAAGGAACTAAACATTAGATCCAGATCCGCAGCCATACACAAAATAATCCATGAAGAATTACATATAAAAAAAAGTAGTTTGCCGTTCAGTTCCCCATAATCTAACTGAGCACCAAAAAAAGGATCGTGTCAGAATCAGTAAAGAAACTCTTACATTGCTAAATGATGGTGGCCATCGCATCATTTCTAAAACTGTAACATGTGATGAAATCTGTTTTTTGTGTTCATACCTATACATACCGTTTTTTGACGTTCCAACACGCCAAGAAAGCAAAGTATGGGTCTTTGAAGATGATCCTATGCTGACAATGGTGAAAAAACAACGCGCACTGAAAAAAGTAATATATGCTGTTTTTTTCAGAAGGACGAGATTATTCAAAGTCATCAATTTGGAAGGACAGTAACAGCAAATTGGTATACCACTAAATGTCTTCCAGAAATTCTACTAGGATTGAATGTTAGGGGACTAATGCTTCACAATGACAATGCATTTTCACATACAACTGCATTAACATTTGAGTTTCTTAAACAAAAACACAAATTAAAGTGATCGAACATACGCCGTATTCACCTGATCTAGCTAAGGTGCGACTTTTGGTTATTCTTTAACCTAAAAAAGAACTTACTTGGATGTCATTTTCATTCAGAAGAAGAGATTGATGTGGTTATAAATGCATTTTTTTCATCTATTTCAAGAAATGAATGGCTTGAGGCATTTAATCTGTGGAAAATTCGTCTACAAAAGTGCATTGATGATGGAGGAGATTACTTTAAACACACCTAAAATTTTGTAAGTATAACTTTAAAAACCTAGTTGTATCTCAAAAATTTCAGAGTGACCTTCGTATTAACTTGATTTTATCAATGATGATAAAAAAATTAATTTCTTTATACTCTGATTTGTCAATCTTTAGTGACTCATACCAGTATTATTTTAAAAGAAAGATTACTTTAAATACATATAAATGTATAAGAATGTAATATCTGTGTACATAAAGGCTACATTTATCTTTAAGATGAAAAGTAAACATAGCACTAACTGATCAAGATATTGGATATATCTGAAGTTGTGTGTGTATCTTAAATCTATTTTCAATTAATGTGACTTTACATATGTAAATGTTTTACCATTTTCTCTTTAAATACAAATCTAAAGTATTTTGTCTTTCCCTTAAAAGAATTTAAAAATTAGAATGAAGAGCTAAAAATTATAAGAAAAAATCACAAATCAAACATTAAGATTTAGTGTGAATTTTTTTTAAGTATAAACCGAATGTGTTTTTGAATTATAAATTGAATCATAAAATAAGTTAAAACATATAATAGAAGTTTCTTCTCTCCCATTTATATTAATACTGCATTGATTTGAATTCAATAAATTTTTAAAGTCTTCATAGAAAAAAAAAATTTCTAATTAATTTTATGATGAACATACAACACAGACTTTCATAAATTGATGTCTCAATGTTTTGTATGAGTTAGAAAGATACCACCTGCGCTTTTTCCACTAAACTATTTGCATTATTATTATCTTAAAGTGCTAACAATGTTTTTGAGTTCAATTCTAAGAGGAAAATCATGTTTTAAGAAGCTGTGGGCCGACCGATGACTGAATGGTTAGCGTTCCTGACTCCTGAACTGTGGATCCGACGTTCGAATCCCGGTTCGGGCACGGATATTACTTTCTCTCTGTGTTTCTGTCATTTCTTATGAGATGATGTATGGCTGTGACACACCCTATAAACGAGTTTGTGGTAGTATGGCGTGAGTAATACTACTCGCCTCCGTGACTTGGTTCATAGATGCGCACTGGATAACGACAAATGAGCAGTGGTTTCCGTGCATGTTAGTCATCCAGTGCCCGCCACTGTTTAAAAAAAAAAAAAAAATGTGCTATTTTTTCCTGATTTATACTTAGTAAAATTTGTGATACTGGTACTCTAGCTTCACAACACATATGTTATATGTTATATAATAACGAAATCACACACACACACACACACACACAAGTTTACAAAAAATATAAGAGTAAAAATTTCAGCGAATTCAACGCAAGAAACGATATTTCATATCATCTTGACATTTTTATAAATTAATACTTGAAACCTAATTAAAAAAAATTTCAGCGAATTCAACGCAAGAAACGATATTTCATATCATTTTCACATTTTTTATAAATTAATACTTGAAACCTAATTAAAAAAATTTCAGCTACAAAAAGGGTGTCAATATAGATGGTTTATCTGGAATAGAATTTTTAACAAACTGTATCCAGTAATTTTAAATTCAGCTTTAAAAAGAAATATTGAATATGAAATGTATTAAAAATAATAATAAAATACTATTATGGATAAATCTAAAAAATTTAGAGCGGATAACGGTAATTATACAAAGTAACATCGCATATATATACATATATGCATACTGATATTTAAAAATGAATCTTTAAATAGTAATATATATATACTATTTTTCTTTTTAAACTCTTTAAGGGAATTTAGTAAGCAAGAGTAAGAAACAAATTTGATTGGATAATAAAGCTACAAAAAGCAGTTATAATTATGATATCTTGTACTTTTTATTGTTTTGTCCTTTCATGCTGGAGAGAATTTTTATATTTATTCCTCGTTTCATTACTACTATTATACCCACAAATTATATCAGTGTCAATAATATAAATTCATAAAATTTTTAAAAAATTCAATCTTTTTTTTTTTTTTTTTTGCAGTTTTACAATTTTTTTAATTTTAAAAACAATTTTTTAATAATAAATTTTTTTAAAAAAAGTAGGTTTCTCTTAGTTGGTTTTACTGAATATCGCATCTAGAGATTTTTTTACTTTAAAACGACAAATTTGTTTTGTGAAAAACTATTCCATTCTTTTGGAGAAAAATACACATTTTTAACAGTAGTTACAAATAGTACATTATTAAGATTGTGAGTAATTTCCTAGTGTATAAATAACGTAAGTGAACTTCAAAAGGCATATAAAAATAAGTAAAGGATAGGATAGTTCCTATCTTTAAAACCATAACAACTAGTGTTACTGAACGATTTCAAATCTTTATAGAGTAACAAAATAATTCACAGCACAAAAGCAGAACTACACGTTTAGCTCTTTTAACAGTTCGTGAAATAGTTAAAAAGATTTTCCCAGGAAAATTTATATTTAATGTCTTTGTGATAATACAAATTTGATTCATATTTTTCACTTTAAGCTTTAAATATATTGAAATTTAATATTAAAAATGTAAAATCCATATATTTTCAATGACTGCACCCACAAGCTCTAAATTATTATTTTTTTTTAAATATTTGTTTATTTAAAAAACATTTAATATTGCTGCACCCACAAGCTCTGAATTATTATTTTTTTAAAAATATTTGTTTATTTAAAAAACATTTAATATTTATTTATTAAAAAAAAAAAACAAACTTAGTTTTGAACTTTGCTAAATAAATTTTTTTCATTGGAAATCTACAAGTGATCTATTGTTAGAGGAAAAAAAAAAACTAAAAATGAATATTGTACAATGTACTCGGAGTTTTTCATATTAATTTTAAATTTAATGCATTTTCTCTTTTTTATATAAACTATGGGGAAAACAAAACACATAGAAATAATGTTTTCTTTAAATTTTAAAGAGACATACATGAAAATCATGATGTAATGATATTTTGTTCACTATTAAGATTCCAAAATAATACATGAAGTATATACTAATTACTATATATGGTAAAAATAGCTCTAAATAACTTTGCAAATGTGCAATTTGCTATTCATATTTCTGGCATTTCCCATAGTTAGTGTTGGTAGGAAGTTTTTGATGTTTTCTAATGATAGTTTGAAAACGTCAGAAATCTAATATACATATTTTTTTTTAAGTCAACTAATAGAATTACATCGCGATCAGAGGTCTCAATGTAATTTTATTTGTATCTCAAACTAGCTTTCATCACACAAGGATGGCTTGAATAAATGCATCGAAAAGCTGCCACACACTCATAATTGAATTTGTGGATACAGCTTCTAATCATTTATTTCACACTGTTAAAATACAATATAGTTTTTGCTTAAGTTTATTAGTGTGATTTGTATTCCAAATTCTTTTCTTAACATAATTGTCTAAATTTAGATATGGCCTATTTATGCATGCATACTGTAACAAGTAATATTACTTGTTACAGTATGCATGCATAAATAGATTTTTTTATTGATTGGATTTTTTAATGCATTAGATTCCATTAGATTTTTTAATGCATATTGATATTAACTAATGTAGCTTCTCAATTCAAAAAGATTTTTCCTCTTTGATTCAAAACTTAAATATATTTATCATATTCTACAGAAATAGTTCATGTAGAATGACAAATTCAAATAAACATTTCAATATGAATAATGTCAAAGTAATTTCTATAAATTATTTTGACATTATTTATACTGAAATACATATTTATTCATATTGAAATACATAATTTTCATATATTTTTAATATTTCACTACTATTCAGATACAAAAATATTTAAGAAAATAATGCAGTATAAGAAATTAATCTAACAGATTAAGATTTCATTAAAACTTAAAAATTTTTTTTTAATTATTCCTCCCATTATGTGGACAAGAAAAGCATATATATAACTTACTTCAAACAATAATTTCTTAGGAATTTCTATTCTTGAATGTCCAAGAAATGTTAATATATAAATTCAATAAAGAATTATACTGACCTTTTAGCCAGGCTTCAGTTACCAAGTCAGGAAAAAATATGGTTTTTGTGGATGATAAGCTAAATTTTTGTTTTGCAAGATTATCTTGTTGTTTCAGTTTGCTTGTTATAGGCTATTATAATTAGATGTCTCTAATATATTATCAACTGTTTGCATTTTATTTCATTAGTGAACTGAGAAATTAAGTATCAATGAGAAATAAATCTACAAAATTGTATGCATGCATTTAATAAATAAAATTTAAAAAAGAATGATAAAAATATTTATCATAAGATAGGTGAATTCTTTCATAATTTATGAATTCTGTTTAATTCTAGTTCTTAGGAGATTTGATGAGCATACCTTTTGATTTTATGATAACATTCTAAAATTATGAAAATATTAAGTGTGTTTCATCTCGATGTATACTTGTTCCTATCATACTGATATTTCCATAGGGGCAAAAACTTTAAAATCTAAGCAAACTTCTTTAAACTAACATTCCACTCACCATTTTTGGCTAAAGGAATATTTTTTTGTTTACCCTAACATTATTTCTCCAAAATATTGTCATTTCTAAAGTAAGTTCTCTCTTTTTTTTTTCTATAACTCTTTTAGTTGATTAATTATTTGTTCATTCCAAACTAGATTAAATTTATCATTCTGTTCTCAAGATTAAAGTCTGAGAAAATTAAGAATGTTTTCAAGCATTTAATTTTTTACTTTGCAAAATTTAAATCATAAAATTAATCAAATACTACTCTGAAAAAATTCTTATTCAATGGTCTTTTATATAATAGAGGGGAAAATATTTCTTAAAATGTCATGACTACACATACTTGGTAAACCACATATCAATGAAATGACTAATTCTCACTTAAAAATTCCCTTCAAAATATTATTTGCATTAGCATACATATATTTCTCAATTCCATCCTATTCATTTGAAACATTGCTAACCTAGATTTTAATGAAATTAAAAGAAATGAATTTTTCTTATGTACATAAGATAAAACAAATTTTATGTCAACAGATTTAAAATTTTATTACTTAAAACAAATATTTCAGATTGAATTGATAATACAAAAATTAATCCATTTTGTTTATTGCAATAAGTGGCAGCTGTACAGTTTTCATTTGCATACTTAAAATTAACTCAATAAACCTAAAATTTAGATTAAAAATTTTAACTTCTAAATTAAATTACAGTTTAGAAAACTTTAAGTCACAAACGTGAATCCTACATAGAACAATTTTAATTTAACAAATATTAAAATATTGACATGAAGTGGAATGCAATAAAAGTGATTCAATATTAAAGTTTTTAGGGGGAAAAAATAAGCAATTTACTACAGCATTCATTATAATAAAACATATACAAGAACAATTTTCAAAGATTTGACAAGTATTGTTCATTATAACATTTTTTTCTTTTGCTTCAAATAAATCTGGATTTTGTTTTTTTTTTTTTTAATTTTTAATGCACTACATGCACACATTTTATTTGCTTAATACATTTTTCATAAACAATAAAATAGTTACAATCATGGACCAACAGCTTTTAGGATATTTGATTGCAGTTGAAGAATATCACATGACATTTTGGAAAAGAATTCATCATAAAAGAAAAATTTAAACAAAGTTCTTAATATTTCAATGTGTTGAAATGCAGGAACTTTTAATATCTATTCTAATCTTAAAAAACTAGCACAAATGAACAAGTATAAAAATTGGAATGGAAATAACAAGTGAAAAAATATGTAATTTGTGATATGAAATTGATACATGTATATATATAAAATATTATAAAAATTTCACAATCGACATTTTTCTGAAAACATGAAAGATCTTATATTTTGCTTTACACATAAAATTAATTTGAAAATATCTTACATTTAATATGCTTTCACTTTTAATAAAAAAATACATCACAGAAACTCTGCAATAACAAGATCTACCATCACAACTGTTTGTATTCATAACCCCATCATTATTATAATTAACATAAGTTATATCATACTTAATGTAATATATGCACTGGAATAATATGAAAGATTAAAAATAATTGTGGTACTAAGCACCAAAGAATAAATGATCTATACAAGTTTAATACTAAAGGATATAATAAGAGAAGCAGATTATATATAATTGAAATGTTGCTATAAAAAAAAAACTTTGATTGTTTAAAAAACTTCCCTCATTATCAAAGACAAAAAATAAGTTAGTTCTTGAGATAGTTTGTAGTATCTTTTTGTGGTAACCACAATAGTAAATTATCATAAATAAAAGTATATTTAGCCTAAACACAATCTTCCAGAGACATCAATAGAGGATTAACATATTCAAAACCTTCAAACTCACTTTGATCAATCTTTTCAATTTCATTAGTATCATCAGGAGTGAGCACAACAGGCTCGCTGGTGAACTGAGGGTCAAAGTGTTCCAAATCTCTGTCAGTTTCCAGCTTGGGTTTATAAGGAGGTGGAACTTGCTTTGCTTCCAACAACTGCCAATCAACACTTTTGAAAAAGGCATGGGACGTTATATCTGAAAAGCCAGATTGAGGATGACAACCTAAACGTTCTATAGGATTCTTATTCAAAAATCCTTTCAAAACCGACTGAGCTCTAACAGAAATTGATCGCGGAATACGTATTGTTTTCTCTAAAATAACTTGAAACAAGAAATCTTCAGTATTTTTGTCAGGATGTTCAGCAGCATCCACAATATCAAAAGGTGAACGACCAGCAAGCATTTCATAAAGTAATACTCCAAGGGCCCAATAATCAACCCCATATGAATAATCTTCGCCTCTCAGTATTTCTGGTGCAATATAATTAGGAGTACCACAAAATGTGCTAGTTGTATCTCCTGGTCTAATACCTTCTTTACACATACCATAATCAGTTAATTTAATATGACCTTCATGATCCAACAGAACATTGTCCAACTTCAGGTCTCTATATATAATGCCACGTTCATGAAGAAAGTTCAAAGCCAACGATATTTCTGCAGCATAAAATCTTGCATGCTCCTCAGGCAATCTACGTGTGCGTTGCATGTGAAACATAAGATCTCCACCACGGACAAACTCAATAATGAAAAATAAGCGGCTGGGAGATTGAAAGCAGGAATGCAAGCCCACTAGAAATGGATAGTTGGATGCTGTTTCAAACACATGTTTTTCTGTCTGTACCCAATCAATGTCGTCATCCATAGCAACAAGTTCCTTCTTTATTATTTTCATAGCATAAACCTGTTTCGTTGTTTTAAGCTCAACCATCAATACTTTGGCATAGGAGCCTCTGCCAATCACTCTCAGCAAATCAAAATCTTGTAATGTGAATTGGCGAGAACCAGATAATTCTAAATCCTTAGATGCCTGATCTATATCTTGAACAGAAACCTGCTCATTTTGAGATAAGCTTTCTCTCAGCTCATTAATTTGAGCTTGCCTTTTCCGAGCAGCAGGAGTGCCAGTTCTAGAAAGCTGACTACTACTTTCATCCAGTTCTCCATTTGATGATATCTTGTCAGATTTATTTTTAGAATTTGGTGTGAACATATTTCTTATGCTTTGCTGCCCTGGACGTTCTAGATTTGCATGGCATTGTAATTTTATTAGTTTGTGGCATTTCTTATGAACCAGGAGCTTACAATTGACACATTTGAAACCTTGTCTTCCTAATCCCCAAATACGATCTACACAAAAGGCACAGTAAGCACGGCGATTGAACCGTTTAGCCTGAAACAAATGTCCATTAACTTTGTAAAGCTTACGCCAACGATGAGCTCCACGACGGTAGATACTTTTATCTTCTCCAATACAAGGCATTCCAGGAACTGGAGGAATACTAGGGAAAACATGCACAGTTAATTCAGAATCTTTATTCACTTCATATAACCGAAGAGCTTCATCTAATTCAGCCTGTGAAGATATTGTGCAAGGGTCACCTTCTTCGTCAATCCACTTTATAGTAAAAACTTGATCATCATTAAATTTGCAGATTTCCCGTATTTCTTTACAGAAATCCTCTAATGTAACTGTCAATTCAATGTAAGTTATCATAACACCTCCATTATAAACAGTTTTGATTCTAATTTCATTCACCGCGTTTTGTGACATTTTTATTTCACAGTCTAAATTTCTAAATATCACCAAATAAGCTTCTTAAAATATAAATACTTATATTTGTGATAGGCACTATAGCTTTTGACATGTAAGCGTTTTATCCCAATGAGTAAAAATTTATACAAAAATATATTCAATTATTCTTAACAATTGCTTGTATCAAAATAAAATACATAAAAAATACGAATTTAAATAACATAAGGAATAAATCCACAATTTGGGCAGGGCAATTCGTTAATTAACTTTTTTCCTGACACACGGTGTTGTTTATAAACGTAGAAGTTGCCATAAGCCGAAAAAAGTATTTTGTTAGATGACATGTCATCTAAAATGCCTTGAATTAATAGATTCACGAACACTTTTACAAAAATTGACTGCGGTATATAACTATAAATTTTTTAGATACTATGATTTTTTGAGAACATAAATACTTGTAATTTTTAGACATATTATAGTTTTCCAAGGAAAAAATGGCTACGGCATTATAGTGCTTTGAAAAAAAAAAATAAAACAATAAAAGCAGTACCGATCACGAATTTCGCCTTTCATTTTGGGATCTTTTTCTGGATGAATACTACCACCAATCAATTAATCAATTATTTTTAACAAATAGAAACTTGTAATAAATGCGAGCGGTTTCGGAAGTTAAACAAGTTTTTGTAGTTACATATATTTAGTGAAATGCGAACATTTATTGTTTCAAGGTATAATTTTTAGAATGGGGGAATTTAATTTTTGTTAATTATGTGCTATATAAATTTTGGGTTTTTTTCTCACTCATATTCTTAAAATTAAAATTATTTTAAAAGTAATCTAAACTGAAACATTTGTGCGACCGCTTTCTACCGCGTCCTTTAATTGTTTCTTAAGGTCGTCATAAATAAAGATTTCTTATAAAGATTCGTGTAAATGGAACAAAAAAATTAAGTTTTCGAGTAAAATCATGAAAAGTTATAAATTTAATTGTATTTTTATCAAGCTACAAGTAATTTAAATTAGATTCCATTAAAATAAAGTTTATTTGTAATAACAGATTTTCTTTCTTGTTTATAAGAGTTTTAAAAAATTTTAGAAATTGTTTATATTTATTATTGCAAAATTAACTGAATATTTGCAGTTTTACATGAAACTGTACATTAAATCGAATTAAAATATATATAATCATTTAATGATATGTAGGCCAAATTGACCATTACAAGGAATGTTCTTCTAAAAGAATTGTCATTTTATCATTTGTACATTCTAATATATTATTATTATATTTATTTATTTATTTATTCATTTTCTAATGTTTGAAGCTGGTGTTCCACTTGAAATAATTGACTTTAAAATGTATAATTCTTAGAATAAAGTTTGAATATACATATATATGTTGTCGTGTGCCAGGTAGGCTGCCATTATGCTGTTCCACTTTTCCAACTGAATCCTATATATTTTGGTGTGGAGTCCAACTTCCTCAGTACACACATGCCATAAGTACCCACTTATAGGGTAGGCAACCATTCATAACCCATAAATACAAGGAAAGGAAAAAGGCAGTATAGATAGGGAAAGTACATCCATGCCCGAACCGGGATTCAAATCGAGGACCTCACTATCCACTGTTAGGTACGCTGACCACTAGACAAGTTGAGCAGCATATATAAATGCTATATAACACTTTTGGTATATTGAAGCTTTTGGTAATTAAAAATGCCTATTTGCTGACATAACTGTTATATCACAGTTTTTTCTAAATATGTAAATAAAATCGAAGTCATGATGAAAAACAAAATCGTAAAAGATTAGAAAATTAGCAAAAAAAAAAAAAAAAAAAAAAAATTATATATTTCCATAAGAATTTTAACAAAAATGCACTTTAAACTTCTTCATAAGCGCTGCAGCCTGTTATACGCCAAGACTACCACTCCAAGCTTCTTCCACCTGACCATCTAGCACAACAGCTTTTAATTGGTACACACCTCACAGTTTAAGGCCTTTCTTTGCACTATCTAATCATCTAATTGGAAGTCTTCCCATTCGCTGTTTTCCATCTATTCTTGAAATGTTATTTTTTTGTGTTGAAAAAATTGTCATTTATATAAATATGGAAGCTTGTACTATTTTTATCATGTATTGATTGTTATATATATTTTTTTTATAGATTTCTTAGTTATATAAAATTCTCCATATGTTATTTTCTTTTAGTGATCCAATGATTTTCCCCAATATTTTTCTTTTTAAACTCAGCTGTAGATACTCTTCTGCCTTATGCAACCAGCATTCAGATCTATAAAGGACCACAACATTTTTAAATTAAAGTGTTTTAAATTCTTACCCTGCAAATTGGGCTGTTAAAGTAGACTGTTGAATATCTTTAGCATTCTTGATTTTTCCGATGAAATTAAAATCCAGGTTAATAAAAAACAGTAAAATTCACCAAAAAGTTATCAAATTAAAAATGTGCCTATATTTCTATCGTGTGTATATATATATATGATGACATAGTTACATATTTTTTTCAAGCAAAATAATTTAAATGAGAGTGCAATTGTTAAAAATAAAAGTATAGATTTATTAATTTTTTGAACACTGTGCTTTCCTTATGGCCATTTATTGCTTTGCATATTTTTTTATATCTAATAATAAATTTAGCTTATTAAATAAGCTTTAAAATTGGATTTTGCCTCATTTTTTTTTTTTATTATTTTACTCATTTATTTTGTCATTAAAGATTTGTGAATAAAATGGCTGAATCGAAGTTGTTTTATGTTTTATTATATACCTGAAATTTAGGTTATCATCAGCTTGCAGTGTTAATTATGTGTTCCAATTATTTTGTGTAATTGATTGCTGTCTACTTTTGTTGTAGTATACATCTGTATAGAATAGGATCAAAATCTGTTCATTTCACAAAGATAAACAAACTGTTGCCAGCAATTATAAAAAAATCTTCTTATTATATTAAAATCTTTCCTTTAAATTATGTAATTTCAGGCTATTGTATGTTTGTGTAGTTTTAATCAGTTATTGTGATTATTTACTTGGTTTTTACTAATATTTTGTTATTGTACTTTCAAAAACCTCTTTTTTTCTGAAATTACCAATGGTGTATTTTAATAGTTATTTTTATCAAAATACTTTTTCTTTATTAAGAAAATATTTTTCCTTGGTTTTATTTATCAATGTAGAATTATATCTATGTTAATATATTTCATATACATTCAGAGAGTTAGGAGAAAAGTAAGCATGAAACTAAATTAGAATGCACCAAAATGTTCTTTATTATGTATTTCCTTATACACCAAATAACAAACACTATTTTGGTACATTCTGTAAAATTTCTAAACATATTTTCATTTTTGAGAAATTAATTTTAACTATGTACTTTTGAGTATATATCTATTGCATATTGTTTATCTTTATTATTTCATATATGTTCTAAGTATCAAAATAAATTGTGATTTTTATGAAATAAATATTAGAATAAGAGATTCTTATTTTTAAAACACAAATTTTTCTTGTGCTCTTTCCTTTTAACTAAATATAAAAGTATTGTTTATAAATTATTTCATGGCAAAACTAATATTCTGTAAGACACATTATTTATTAATTAATAATTGGACAGGTGGAAAATTTTTATATTCTTTTATTGGTAGACATTTATTTAAAAAATCGAAATCTTGTATTAAGATCTTAATAATTTATAAAAAAATATTACCTACAAACATTTATTGTCATTATTTAATATAAAATTACTTTATCATGTATTTTAAAGAATACATGTCTTTGGGCCTCTATTAAATGAACAGTGAGTCATGATTTATTTGAAATCATTTATTTTTATATTTCATAACTTTTCAAAATAAAATTTGATGATTTAATTATATTTGAAAAGTCAAAGTAAGGTCATTTTCACCAACATGTTGTCTTGTTTAATCAAAAAGTATATGTATCACATTTTACTAATTTTTTATTTCTATATCCTAAAACTATTCTTATTTTATATTTTTTATTCCCAATAATCTAAATATTTTTGTAAAATTTTCATAAATTGTATTCTAAAACTAATTTTTGTGTTTTCTATATCCCAGAAATACTCATATTTTTGTTTGTTTCAGATTTAAAATTATCTGTTTTTGAAGCTTTGTTTAATTTTGAAAAATGTTTAATTGTGTATTCTAATTTCTTTTTAGATGTTACTGTAAAAAAGTTACTCCTGAAAATAAATATGTAAAGCCTTTAAGTGGCATAAAAGAATATCTTGTGAAAAAATGCTTTGCTTTTGTTCAAGGATATGAAAGAATTCTTGAAACAAAATTTCCTAGTGCCTTTAAGATATATCAAATTTTTTCTGTTGGTAAGAATTTTCTTTTGTAAATTTGATTTTTAATAGTAATTTTAACAGCAAAATTAAAATTAATTTTAGCGATTTAATTTTTTGTGAATATATTTTTTCATTGATAGATTGGGTATATACTTTTTATGTAAATTTATATCTTATAATTAAAACTTATTAGTTAAGATTAATCACTATTTCCTCCAAGAGTTCTTTTAAATAATGACATGTTTTTATTCTTAACTAAAAGTTTTGCAATTTTTTAACAATATTTTAAAATTTTTTTAGGTACTAAAACATTGTACACAGATATCAAAGAATATATGAGAATATCTTCATCGTTGAGTGCTGGTAAATCTGTCAGAGATTTAAAGAGAAAAGAACTTGAAATTTATTTTCAAGTAAATTTTTTTGTAATTCTAAAGATAGAAAGTAGTTGCTTGATTTTTGTTATTATCTTAATTATTACTTAAAACTGATGTGTTAAGAAAAAATAAATCAATCTATATTTCTCGACATATTTTTAGATTAATGTTTAAAAATTTATTCATATTGCATTTTAATGATGTATATTGATTTTTTCCTTTACTAATTTTTAATTTCTATATCCTAAAAATATTCATATTTTTATTTTATATTTTTTATTCCCAATAATTTCTAAATATTTTTGTAAAATTTTTATAAAATTCTTATAATTCACAATGCTTATATTGTAATAAATTAATTTTGTAGTGGAGGCCAAACTTTTGTAACCAAGAACATGCAAGAATTACTAAATACTAAAACTACAATTCTTATGACATTGAAATGTAACAATATCCATTATCATGAAGCAGTTATGTTTTTATATGCATTTAAATTTTGTTTCTGATATTAAATTCATTTGCTAGATATATAAAATGTCAAAAACTAACTTAGCAAGTTACTAATTAGTAGGATATATCCCCCCATTGGTGACCTTGGTGGCTTTTTTCGTCACCAATCAATTCTAATGCTATTACCATTAAAAAAAAACATATATGACATAAAACACAAAAGAAAACTATACCTGGCAAAAAAAAAAAAAAAAAAAAAATCTAAAAAGCAACAAAAATTTAAATTGACAACACCAAAGCAAAAATCAGAAATACTAATCAAAATAAAGGATGATAGATTTGGTGAGAAATCTCTGGGGGAATATATTATACTCATACAAAAAGTTGAATGGGAAAATGTGGCTCTGCAAAATTAAGTTCTGCTCAAATATTTATATCTAAACAGAAAAAAAATTCTTTTGACATCTTAGCAGGAATTGAAATAATTAATTTCAAAATGTATCATTTACAATTAGTTCATGTTCTTATTTGAAATATTAAAAGATAGAATTTTTTGAGTCAATCCATTTGGAAGTTTAATCGACATAGCAAAGATTCTTACTTTATATATATATATATATATAAGTTATTATTTAGATCAAATGCTTTCCCTGTTTATAGTAAAATAAAATACACTATGTACAAATTTATAGGAAATTATTGATTGGGTGTTATAATACCTAACGCTATATTATAACATGTTTTACACGTTAAAGACATGTTACTTACTGGGCATGATTTTCTACAGAAACATCTATATCACATAGGACTTGTGGATTAATCCGACTGCATTTTATGTAGGGAACATGTTGATATGGATGGCGAGCATCTTTGGAAATGTTCTGCCCTCCAGGAAGCCCACACTTCTTCACATTTCAAGACGCTCTCCACTCCTGGAGATACTTCTTTTCTTTATCGGACTGCAAGAATTGTTATGCTCAAAAGAGCCAACATAAGGATGTAATTTAAAAAAGAAAAAAAATTAAAGACAGTTTTGAAGTCTATTTTATTGCCAAGATCACTCTTTCAATGTTTTATAAAAATGCTTATTTCTTCAAAAGTCTATTTTGAGCTCATATTCTTTCAGGGCAAAATTTTGTTTTATTTATGATATGTTTGGGAATAATTAGACAAGAAATAGGTGCCAACTAGTCACAAACACAATTAAGTTCTTCATCACTAAAAAGATACTACAATTTTGGTTTTTGTTAATATGTTTATTAATCGGGGATAGATTATTGAAACTTGTTGTTTAAAGCTTATGGTTGTTACAATGCACATTTATAAAATTTTGATGAATTTTATAAAATACATTTGTTAGATTATATAAATTTGGCTTAATCCTAGTATATGTAAGACAGTGGATTTGTTGTTATTTAGAAGAGGAATAAAGTTTGTGACCTGGGCTTAACCCTATGAGTTAATACAATTGCCAAACCTATAGATTGCTGTGCCAGAATGGATTTGTTCCATCATTCTATATTGTATTCTAATGTGTGCTTTTTATTTCCAATTTTAGTAACCCTTGAAGCTTATGCATTTTTTGTCTAAATTTATTTATAAGGGATTGTGTGTGAATTTTTGATTTTCTTACAATTTAAAAGTTAATGAGATGCTATTTGGATGTTATAATTTTGTAAATATGCTTGATTTGTTATTCCTATTTTGGAAAATTATTTTTGAAATAAGAGCTTTTTAATTTGGAGCATGAGAGAAATTTGTTAGGTGAGTCTTTTTACTTTGTGTTATTCTATTTACTATGCTATTTTAATTACTAAAATATATAATTTATTGAATATATTGTAGATATATTTTTTTAGATATATATATATGTTTCTTGTTGTGAATTGTTTTATTTAATTTATTAAAACAAGATAATGTGTTATTTTAAGGTGTGTGCTACTGCCTGGCTAATTAAAAAACCCAAGATTTCATAAAAATGCATTTGCATTATTTAGATTTATAATGCAGTTTATCCTTTGACTGCCATCTTCCTATATATAAGTCTCATTAAGCCAATGCATTATTTCCCCTGGAATATATATACATCTTTCCTGAGTACACTACTCTGCTATGCACTGCTATGAGTAAAGCTGGACCCATGCCTTTAGAATGCAAAGAAATATCCTTGACGTTTCTAATTGTTGATTTTAAGAGGAATCTTTTTCTAAGATAGACCACATAACTACACACATCTATGTGATAACCTGTGGCACTGGGGTGCCAGTCTTATCAGTTTAAGGGTAATTGAAAATTAAGGGGTTAATATCTGTCTAGTTTTCTCATAGAGAGAATATTTTTAAAATGTTTGTATTCTTTTGATATAATTAAAAGAAAATAATAAATTGATTTTTAGAGTTGTTTTGTATGCATTTTGTAATATGTAAATTTTATAAAATATGTGCATTTAAGTTTAAAGCCTTTAGTTTTGTAGTAGTTCTTTAATAAGTAAATATAATATATATTGTAAAATATTTAAAATTTTGTGATATTTGAAATCAAAAACAGTGCAAGATTTCAATGTTCAAAATTAGAGATTGAGAGCAATCGGGATTTTAAAAATTGCAGTTTTATGGTGACCTGTTGTATGTTGACGAGATTTGATAAGCTATTGTTATTCACACATTTTGTAAACCCAGTAATCTTGCAAGTATCTTAGTTTTGCTAAATTTTTAGTTTTATAAATATAATTGAGAGTTTTCTTAAATTTTAGATTGTTTTTATATATCTCAGAATATAATATTAAATTAAAAAGACAATATTATTTTTGATATTAATTTAAATAAATATTTTTATAGCATATATATATATATATTGATTTCCATGAAATGTGCAACTTTTAGCATATAATTATTAATTTCAGGTTCCGAAAGATCTGCAAAAAGTTGCTCCTATTCTACTGCTTGCTGCTCTTCCATTCGCCAATTATGTGATTTTACCTGTGATGTAAGCTATCTTAACAATATAAATTTATTATAAAATTATTTTATAATTCATTATATACTGCATTTTTTTATTTTACTTTTATTTATATGATTAAATTGTTTTATTATATATTTTATTTCTCAATAAAAAAAAATTCTTCATATATTTCAAGTGGTTGAATTATATTGAACTTTAAACAAAAGTGTCACAGCTGTGAAACCTTTAGATAATATGATTTTATTCATATGTCAAACCTAAGTATTTAATTTTGCTACAAATTTAGATTTTTTTTCTATTTTAATTTCAACTTATATATTTCTTTTATGATAAAATACTATTATAATATAAATTATATATTAATTTGTATATGCCAGATATTTATCATGTAGTTAATTATACTGTTAATTACTTACATAAAAAATTGAATTAAGTAATGTTTTCTTCACATTCAAAGCATTTCTAATAGTTCTTATTTTTTACTTATTGATTTCACTTTCATTAAAACTTCAATTGTTTTAATTTGTATTTTGAATTCTATTTATCATGTAGTTACTATAAATTAAATTTATGTATTTAAATTATGATAAATGTAATAAAATTAACAAATTACATCAGTAGCTTTTAAACTGTCTCATATGTGAAAAAGTTTATTGTTTCCAGAATTAATGAAATCAAAAATGTAAAATTTTCTCAAAAATTCTGTAGTTTCAAATTGTATTAGCATATTATTTGGAAGGGGGGAGAGGAAAACTACAGAAGTTAAGCAATAAAAATACAGAAATGTTAAAGAATATTATTTACAGTATTCACACATTTTGTAAACCCAGTAAGTAATATTCATATAATATTATATATAAGTAATATTATAATATTACTTATATATAATATTATATGAATATTACTTACTTATGATGATGGTACTTACTTTATATGAATATTACTTACTTTATATGAATATTACTTACTTATAATATTACTTACTTAGTAATATTATAATATTACTTTGGTAAAAAAGTAATATAAATTTTGATGTCATTTTATTCAAAGGTAAATAATGGCTGAAAATATTGATTTATAATATTGTAAGTATTTCTTTGCTAAGTACAAATATAAATATATATAAATATTTTTTCAAGGTTATAATGGACTCAATGTAATGTGGAAACTTTGTTCTACTAAGTCAAAATCTTTAGATGAAATATTAAATTTTGCTTCCTAAGAAATCATTACCTTGGCTGATATTTTTCTATTTTTTAAATGTATTACCAGCTTTTGAAAAATTTAAAAATGTGTATTTTAAACCAGAAATTTTGCCTTCAAAGTAATGTAAAAATCTGAACTTTTTCTTTGTAATGCTTCTGAAAAATTCTGGAAATCCGAGATATCTTACCCAAGTAGTACTATAAAAATAATTCCTTATGTATGTTACTGAGATAAATGATAATGTGTTTGTCTTTTTATATTTTTAATGAGATATTAATGTCTCCAATAAACAATTTTATTAAATTATTATGCTTATATAGATATTAATAGTATTCTTTGAACTTAATAGCTTTCAACTCTTGAGTTGTCACATTGTGAAAATTACTCAGGATTAAGATTGTAATGATAAAAGCTTTATTTTGTTTAGTTCTTTGCTGTAAGGATTTTAGATCAGAGTCACATTTTATCTACATGGTAATATCAAATTGGATTTAGAATTTTACTTCCAAATTAAGAATTAATAAGAAAAATTTCTTCTTTTTTGGCATTACTTTGGAAAACAAATGACATTTGGAATGACTAAGGGAAAAATTGTAAACAGGCAACCATAAAGTGGGTTTAGCCAAAAATTCAGTCTTAACACCTTTTATTATCAGAGAAGTCAGTACAAGTCTAGTTTCATTCTGTAGTAATTTATTTTATATTGTCAGTCACTGAACAATACGTTTTAATCAGTAACACAAGTAATATCAATTTTTATTATAATTTATTCTTTTAACTAATTGAGCAGGAAACATGCATCAATATATAATATTTAAATATTTAAAGGCTTAAAAGATTCATGATATAATTGAATTTGTGTATTAAAATTGAAAGATTTTACAACCTTGTATGAAAAAAAAAATAAATAAAAAAAAATTACATTGCATCTTACTGACATAATAAAAAAATTCACATTCTGGATTTCAACATATTTTTTATTTAAAATAAAAGTATTAAAACTATAAATGTTGTAATTTAAAATCAGACCTCTAATTCATATAATTTCCCTGAACTTATAGTTTATGTAAAAAATAAGAACTTCAAATTTTGTCCAGTAATACTAATCAACTTTATCCCATTAGATTCAAGAGTTGTAAATACAGTTCTTAGAAGTGCCATCAAATTCTATCATCATTCAAAAATTGTCATAGAATTGCGAACAACTTCCTTGCAGATAGAAAATTATCACATGAAAGAGTTCCTTCTTTATAATTAGTCTGCCTCAGAAATCATTTTTACAGATAGAACTGATTTTATTATAATTTATTAAAAAATTAGAAAATATTAAATTTTATTGATGCTTAAGACTCAAAATCATTATTTGTATTTTTTAGACCTTTAAAATATCTTCAATTAAGATGGTTTTTTTTATTTTTTATTTTTTTTAAGTTTAAGTTTTAAATCCTAAGTTACTTAAAATGGACATTTGTAAATAATGTGTTGAATCCTTATGTATGTTTAAATTTTGTGACAAGAGAAAATTTCCGCAAATTTTAATTTATTACAGTTATTTTTTAATAATTTCACGATTAAAAATGTATTTTGTTTAATTTATTATCTTATTTTATAGTATTAACATTATATTTCTTACTCTATTTCATTTATATGATAATATTGCATTAGAATTTTAAAGAAATTATTTTATGTAATTTTTTATTATTTATATATAAAACAGGAGCTATCACTTGTAAGGATGTATTAAATTACATTTTGGACTGAATTTCATTTTACATTAATTATTCTTTTGTATCACTGAGTTTATTTTATTGCTTACATCTTTTTCACAATATTTTTGTTATGAATGTTTCTTATACCTAGTATTTTTTATAGATATTTATTTCCAAGGCAGTGCCTATCATCTCAATTCTGGACTTTACAGCAGAAGTTGGACTTTGCTTTATCATATCAACGTAAGAGACTTCGTTACTACAGACCAGTATTTAGACATTTACAAGCTAGAGTAAATCAAATTGAAGATGTAAATTTGAGGAAGAATTGTCAAGATCTGTTTTATAAAGTAAATATAAAATTTAATGATCAATTTGTTTCACTTGGTTTTTTTCTAAGAAAGAATATTGAGAATTGCTGTAAACAAAATTAATGTAATATTTTGATCAATACAACTCTACATCTTTTTCTTTAAATCTTCTTTAATATTTTTAAAATAAAATTTCGAATTTGATTTATATTAATATTTTTATTCTTATAAATCTTGAATATTAATAGGAGCCCGTGTAATTTTATTAATATAGTGCATGATAAGCTCTTATAAATGAATGCAGATTACTTCTGTCATAAATTATTTTAATAAATAAATAAAATATGATTTAAAAAAGGAGTTTTAAATACTTTTGTTAATGTATTAAAATTAATTATATATTTTTGAAAAAGTATTATCTATACCTAGTCATTCTAATGGGAGCATGAAAATGTTTTCTGATCTGATATTTAATTATAATTTATTTAAAATAATAGTATAATAGTGTTTTTGTTTAATATATTTCAGAACTAAATTACTGTAAAATAATGTTGGGTAGGAATATAATGCCTTTTCAAGAAAATACATAAATGTATAAATTACTCATTTATAGGTATTACCAATTTACTCTTAAAAGTAAAAGAGAACATCATAATCCATATCACTCACAAGATTTGTGCTGTTCTAATGCCAAAGTAATATAATCTTCAACATAATGTTGTTTTGTTTCTCCAACCATTTCAACAAATTGTTAAAACTTATTACATAAAAATAATATAGTATACTGTTTTCAAAATCAATTTATATAATTGAGACTTAGGAGCAATTTTCTATTAGTCATTGCTTTGCTATCATATTTTTCCACTAAAAAAAATGTATATTAAATCCATGTTAAAAAAAGATATGACCATTGTTGAAATAGAGCACATTTTTTAATCTTTCTAAAATGAAATTAGTTCCATGTTAAAACTTACTAAATAGATCAGTGATTCATTGATATAGTTATTGAGAATGTTCAAGCCATACAAGTTAAGTTATCAATGCAAATTCCATGAAAATGGTATCCATAAATAGAAATAACATGATTCTTGGAATATTTGTTGTAAATATTCTGAATGTAAC